>CM031701.1:13270508-14470508 GCA_018466805.1 Hippocampus abdominalis
CATGACAGGACCTCCGCAACTGTACTGACCTACAATCCTTCAAATCATCTCTTAAAACTCACCTGTTCCGCAATGCTTTTAACACCTCTTAATCTCTTTTACCCATTTTTTGCCATTTGTTCATCTAAATGTGTTTTTGTAAATTATGTATGCTTGTTTTTAAATGCACATTTTTATCCTGTTTTAAGCTCATGTAAAGCGTCTTTGAGTATGATGAAAAGCGCTTTCAAATAAAATGTATTATTATTATTATGACTGACGAAATGTCGGTCATTCTCGTCGACCCTGGAGGAGCTTTGCTGAAACTCGGACGGAATATCTACGATTCGCAACAAAAGTTTTAAAAAAAAAAAGGAAATTGGACAGATTCCGAGACAAAACAATTGAACCTGGGAGCTGACTTTCAGAGGTGGATGAAACACAGTTAGCTGCGAGGAATCTGAACTCATCAACATTTCGGTTTGACAGCTAAATTCATCACTTAATTTTGATTTGTAATTGAATGTATGCTCCCCAAAAATAAACCTTCAGACTCATAAAATTTAGCATCATAATACAAAGTAAGAGCCCGTGACGAATAAGTCATGCCAGCAACGTAGAAAACATCGGCTTCTTCGCAGTGTAGTGAAATGAGGCTCCGTTCCGTTTTTAAAATGCCGACTTCAACTTGTGACATGTTGCCATGATAGAGAGGTAGAAAGTTCCCGTTTTCTCATTTTGAAGTCGTTTGCATTTTATTTTGTGGACTTTACGTTGAAATTTAAATGTTTTGGACACTTTGAAAAGATGTACTCAAATGTAACGTCAAAATATGATGACTTAATTCTCACTCTTGTTTTGTCTGTGTGAATAATCAACAGGGGGCACGTGTATTTTGAACGTCATTGGCATAACATGTCAATCTCTCATTACAATTAGACAAATCCAAATTAAGAATAGATGCATGTCGAGCCATTGAGAGAAGCTACGGAGAGAAAAGCATTCACGTTGACGACACCGGTTGAGGGGTGGGGGGGGGGGGGCATTGGCTCATTGTTCCCTTTGCAATTCACATGGTGACACTAAGCGATCCAATCCAGCGCGCTGTCAGAGCAAATGCATTAGTCGAACCCAAACGCCGGCACTTAGGATGTCAAGCACACATGCGGTACATCATCTGTTTCACAACAGTGTGATGGATTCAAATGGAGACGGAGAATGCCGCCTGTCTGTCTTGGAAATTGCGCAAACAACCTGCTAAAAAAAAAAGAAAGAAAAAAGGAACAAAGCAAGACAAAACGCAATCAGAGCACCAAGGACGAAAATCTTTTTTTTGGACAGATGTCGTTCGATTGAAATTTTTAAATTGCTGCGTTTGAATGTTTCGTCGTCAAACACCCTTTGTGGGCCGGGCTTCACCGCCCCCGCGGCTTTGTTGTTCCCCGTAATCTGGATGCTGTCACATCAAACGCACTTGGGGACACTTTAGGTGCTATGCAGATAGTGTTAATAAAAACTTAGCCCGACGCTTGTCCCCCGCGGGACCCCCTCGCTTGTCTTTTTAGTTGGACGCAGACAAAGAGATAGGCCAGCTTCAAAGGCTCTGCGTATCGACCACGCGCTTCCACGCTCCTCCAGGCCTCCTATTAGAAAGGATTTGTCTTACAAGCACTGGGTGCTGCCACTCCGAAAAGAACACATCTTGGAGTTTGGGAGGCAAAAGATGGGGGGGAGGTGGGGGAGGGGTTATTGTGCTACGGTAGCTGGCTTGCTTGCGAGTGATTTCTTGTGAAATGTGCTGACCTGCTGCGCACGGAGTCTTATCTGACATGGCGAGATATCAACTATCGGTCTGACGGATCTACACGGAACTGCCACGCAATATGTCATTGTCCCCCGTTTATTGCCCATTTGCGGCATGGCGTTTACGGTCCGAGCTCAAAACCAATCAAATGAGCAAATCCTGCAAGACCTTCGGCTCACCGGTGTCAAATCTTTCATCACGGGCCACATCTTAGTTATGGTTTCCACTTATCTCATTCAGTACCAGCCAATTCTGGACCAAGTCTGAAAAGACGTTTAAAAACGTCTTTGGGAGTGAATGAGTTAAAGGGCCATTATGGAATTCATGTTATATGATCAACTATCATCACATTATCACATAACGAGTGTCCCTGTATTTAATTGTTATTGTATAAATGTTATTTTAACAACAAATTTAATTTGAAGCAGAGGTCATGGGAATTTGTGACAACGGCATATTTTGTATGCAACTATGATTTACTCTAAATGTATTAGGGGGGTGGGGAAAGAGAAAAAGTGTGAAGATAACCACAGAACAGGAAATGGAACTTTATGTAACGGTAAAAAAAAGGCATAAATGCTCAGAGTAAAAATGAGTCACGCAATTCATTCAACCGCAATGAAATGCTCAAATTAATTTGAAGAAGCAGCGGCAAAAAGTGACGGCACTAAATTCTTTCCACTTTTAATTTTTCAGTTAACTTTTCAGAAAAAAAGGTCAACCATCAAAAATATGAGAGCATCCTTGTTTCCCATTCATTTTAAATGACGATACACCTCAAGCTACCTTTGTTTGGACCAATATATCAATGACAACAAAAACAGCTCATCAGAATTTTATTTAAGAGCTTATCAAGATTTAGCCCCCACCCCTCACCCCCATTGTTCTGCCAAAATTGGAGCTTTTAGACATTCTTGTGTTTTAGTTTAGGGTTTGTTATTTTTTTTAATCATTCTCCAGTTCTTAAAATCGTTCTACACTTGCATTAGCCTGAAATATAACACCTGTGGCTTGAGTCGATTTTATTATGATCGCCATCATTAAAATTAGGGAACATTCATATTGTGAGTTGGGTTGAGTAAAGCGGAACTAATAATTTGGGGAAAATACTCAATATTAGCGTCCTTGTTAGCACAGTCATGTCACATGATTAACTCATTCACTCCAAAAGACGTTTTTAAACGTCTTTTCAGACTTGGTCTAGAATTGGCTGGTACTGAATGAGTTAAAAAATAAAAATAAAAAATAAAAAGCTTCAAAATTTCACCGTCCCAGGCTTTATTGTAGAGTCTACATATATAACCTTAGCTTTTCCATCCCGATCCTTTGTATCTATATGGTAGAGTATGTCCCATTTCTGGAAGCGATAGCCAGTTCGCTATGGGGCATCTTCAATAAGGCGCTGGGTTGCAAAAAGACTGCGGCGATGTCAGGGAAAGAGCAAGAGAGCAAAAAGAAAAGAGCTTTTTATTTTCTCTTCTTTTGCCCCAATATCAAATCAAGTGAAGGCAGTGTAACTACAGCAGGGCGGCGAATACCCACAGGGCGCCGCGCTGCACATGGACACCATCATAAATCTGGCATTACCAGATTCTGGTCATTCAGCAAACTCGGCCTAAGTGCTTTTAGATGTGTCAGAGGACATGACAGACGTCCACTGGCCCGCTGATGACTTCCTATTCATCTTGGCTAAAGTCAGCTAATGGCTCCCAGTAGGTTTTGAAACTGCCAACAATCATGGTTTTGTTTATACGCAACATTTCTCACAAGCACGCATGGCGCATCCTTTAGGGCCGACAAATGTGTGGGAGGTTGGTTGATCGAAAAGTAGATCGTCGGGCAAAAAAAAAAAAAAGATTGGACCCTCCTGCTCTACAGGATGCACTGCGGGAGGGGGAAAAATTTTTTATTATGAAGGCTCATTGTATATTTGTAGCCTCATTTTGATAGTAGACTAATATCACTAATATAGATACATATAGCATGTGTTGCTTTCATTATAAGGCTTTTAATTTTTTGCTGCTACAGACAATTTTTTTTGTTTGTTGTTGGGGGTTTTTTTTGGGTCCAATATGGCTCCTTCAACATTTTGGGTTGCCGACCCCCGGGTTAGACAATATACACAGCCAACAAAGATGTAGATGATATGCTTTATCCACCCTTTAAGGGACAGCGGTTACTACAGTGGACGGCTTATGATGTGATGAGGTTACAGGGTGCATGAAAGGGTTCAACCATTTCTTACAGAATGCCATCTTTGAGTCTGTCAAAACAAAAGCAATAATATATTGACAAAGCCGGAGCTGGGGTTCTTAATTTTTTTAAAAAGAAAAAAAAATATGAATTATCTTGAACATGCAGAGATAAAAGCTGCATGATTGCTTCTCAAATCTTTTGCTCTTTTTCATTCTCCCCATGCGATTTTAATCCCCCCTTTTTTTTTTTCTTCAGTCAGCCTTCCGGTGCTATTCAGCATGCGAGCGACACACTGTCAACATAATGATTACCTCTGGGATGCTTTTGGACTTCACCGTGGGATTCTGCGAAAGACAGGCCGCAGCTGTGCTGCTTTTCTTCTGATTCATATTGAAGAAGTTGATAGGGAGGGGGGAAAAAAAAAAAAGAAAAAGGCCAGATGAAGCGGCGAGGCCCTCCATCAATACTTCCCCCACTCTCCATCTCATTTTTTAATCTTCCCAACTCACTGATTCAAATATATTTAATCTATTTCTTCCTATCTGCCTCCGCGGTGCCCCTCTCCCACCCGCGTCTCTAATCTACAGCTTCCCTCTTTTCCATTTTGCCTCCTCATCCACACAAACATCTTGTTTGAGCAAACGCCATAACCCAACAAGTCGGTGCGACCCGAAAGCAAAATCTGCACATATGCACGAGAGCCACAGGAAAGAACTACGGACACAAGCATTGCACATTCAAGGTTGACCATTATTTCCACAACCAAAGCTTTTTAAGATGGTGAACTTATGCATGAGATCCCTCTTGTCAGGTTATGCCTCGCTGGCAACGACATTCGAAACTAAGTTTTATCATCTTTATAAAGGCAGAATTCTGACTGGCGTTGTATATACACAATTCCAGTTAGCACGAAGAACACCACAAATGCTAGTCCATTTCCTCCACAATGACACATTCTGATGGGATGGCTTTATATGTTTTCTCATATTCTGTCAAAGCTTTCTACGGATAAAAGTGGACGTCGGGCAGCGTCGGAACACTTTTGCTGCCCGGCAAAGTCGAATGCATCACATGACACGGCTCTGGAGTCAGTGCTAGCACATGGAGGTTATACGCCACTCAAATCTTTGATACAGTGAAACTCCTCTACAATGAAATCATGTTTGCAGCAAGAAATTTTTCACAACAGGGGGTTTTTCACTGTAGCAAATTTGATCTCAGATGTAAACACACACACACACACACATTTTTTCACACTAAGGGGTATTTTCGCCCATGTAGGTTTCGTTGTAGAGGAGTTTCACTGTAGTATAAGTTTCCTGTCAATTTACTAAACGATTTTTTTTGTATCAAAATATGCAGAAAATGTGAGCCCATTGCACTCTCTTTAGCTCTCACTCTCTCAACCTCACACATTTATTTGCACACGGCTTAGTACAAAATGAACCACAACCCTTCGAGTTAGGGGTTTATTTTAATCTTGGGTTGGGGTTAGGGCTAGTCGGTCGTAGGTTTGGAGTTGGGGTTAGTTTAGAATCGGGCATCAAGACAGGCAAAGCATGACAAGGGAAGATTAGCCCCACCCCCTCCCCAAAAATCCAATTTCTGAAAATGAGCGGAAAAGGAACTTTCGGAGTCACGATAGGGAAATGTTGAATGCGCATGATGCGCTTGCTGCTGCTGCTATCTCAGCTGAAGCGGCAAAAGCCAGCATCCCGTTCTCCTGCGGGGCAGACGACAGGAGCCTTCACCGCAAGCGACGGCCCTGACACTGACTCCCTGAGAGAGCGCTGGTGACAGCCCTCCTCTGCAATGATAATACCCACTTCCACATGAACAGGCCCATCAGTAGCACTCCCCATGCACTTGTATTCTCTGTCATATTCCCCGGGGACCCTCACACACACACACACACACACATTGTCCCTCTCCTCCACCCCATGCCTCATGCTGCTTCCCTTATCCGGGTTGGGAAAAAGGGCTGGAACTTTAAGATTGGAGGCTTTTTCCTCAGGCTCTTTCCACTCACGCCTCCTGTCAGTCACCCTCCTCGAGTGCCCCCGAGCCATGTGTACTGTATTTCATTCGTCTTGATTTTTGCTGACAAGCGCTGGCTGTCGTGCTGTGCAAACCCCCAGCACGCGCACACCCACACACACACTACACCCGCACCTTAAACCCTCGACAGGCGTCCCACCAAAGGCGGCCGCATCTGCCTTACAAATGAGCCCCCTCCGGTTCCCCAGTAAGTGTGCCATTTCAGTCAAGCTCAGATAGACGATGCACGCTGCGCTCGCGGCTCCCGGCTATTTTGGCTCTGGAGGTATATGACTTCAAGCTGTCAACATGACCATGTGCCCCCCGCCCCTCCCCCTCCTCTTATTTATTTTTTTTAATCCCTCTCAAGGTCAGATGTCGGCTTTGATTAGTCGGAATGGGTGACGTGATTGTAGGTATATGTGTTTTCTTCATTATTGCGTGAAGTTGCTTGTTCCCCGAGTCATGCTCGCCTGCCAGCTAATCTGCTGGCTTGTCCGTTTGCGTGTGTGTTTTGTAGGCTAATCATTTCTCTTTCCCCTCCATACACAAGGACACGCACACCCGCGCAAGAGAGAAAGAGAAGGAGAGAGAGAGAGACATGCACAAGCTGCTGTTCAAGGCCGGTTTTTATCAAGCATGTCCACAATTCTTTTTTTGTTGTCTTTCTGTCTGTCTGCTTTGTTCAGCGAAAAGGTTGGTGCCGATGGACAGTCTGCATGGATTAGATGGATGCATGGATTGAGGAGCCGACGATGAGAAGAAAGGAGCGTCAGCGCAGAGCGCCGATGCATATGTGGAACTGGGAGTCGCGGCTTGGAATTGAAGCGGATTTACATGGGACAGGAGAAGAGAGCCAATCTCTTTCATTAATGGATGCTACAGCTTCTTGTTGCTACAGCTTAGCTTGTAGCAGACGTGTGCACATTGCCGCATGACGTCTTTGATCCACTGGTGAAAAGGTCACTTTGATTCGCTCCTCTTTCATCTATTACGGCTTCAAACAAAGTGTATGCAGGAAAGTGGTTAAGATTGCACAATTGTCTGTGTTTAATGTGTTGTCTTGTATTACTTTGTCATTTTTTGGTCAACTTTTCTTTTGATGGCGGCGCGGACACCCGCAGCGGCTCCTCTTGTTTTATGTTGAGGGGGAAGAAATTTCATCTGTGCTGTATGTTACACATACTCACAGCACATTTGACAATAAAGTTGTATTCAATTTAATTCAATTCTTGTGCCCCTGCGCAGTGACGCACCTGAACAAGCCTGTGCGGGAACCCGCTGATGGATCAACACACCTGTACAGGGGCCCTTTAAACAAAAACTGGACTCATCCGGTTGAGATCTCACACTCACATGGGCTAGTCTGACCTGCGCGGCATCACATGGTCCTCCTACAGGTAGCAGGTGCATGTCCAAAAAAGTACACACTGCTCCTGTTCCACTCTGTAACCCAGATCGCGGCGGTGTCACATGATGGAATCTCACAGACAGATGGGCAAGCGGTCTCCAGCCACGACCGGAAATAGGTTAAACGGGCTAAAAATACCCCAAAACATTAATAATTCAGCCCTTTTCCTAACCTGTACCTTGGAAAAAATAGCACACTTCTCACTGTGAAGTGGATTCGTGTGTGGGGAGGGTGGGGAGGAGATCGTTTATTTAAAAAAAAAAAAAAAGAAATGTCTTCCTCCAAATGTGGATCATCTTATTTTAAAGGGGGGCATATTATGGAAAATTTACTTTTCACTTTCTTGTATACAAATAGTTGGGTCTCTTGAGTGCCTATTAAGTCTGAAATTACACAACCAAGTAAACAAGCGAGTTGTGAACTGCATATTTCTGAAAATGTGTCTGTGAGAAATGGACTCATTTACATAATTATCGCCCCCCCCCCCACACAGAGTTTCTCCAACCATGACATGATGGACTCGCCAAAGATCCAGACACACTTTGAAGCGACCCTTTGTGTTTGGCGGTGCGTTTATAAGCCATATTGTCTTTTTTTCCCCGGACACTCTGCTTCCACAAGTAGAAGCAAGCAGCCAGCTGCAGCGCACGCTTTCTGGCAAGCAGACAACAACCGGACTGCTGCTCCTCAGTTTACATACCCTGGCAGAACGTGAGAAATACTGGCAACTTTTGACTATGGCTGCTTATTGGGGGAAAAAAATGATTCATTTTATTGAGCGATAGTGGCCAGATGAAGATATTATCATATAATTGTGTGCTGCTCCTGTTAATGACAACTGATATTACCCAAATAGCCCTCATCAAAAGTTTATATGCTCTTTAATGTTTGGTCGGATATTTGATGACACGTACAGGTTAAAATGCCAACTAACTTTCGACATCGGTTTGATTGTAATTAGGAGTCTGTGTAAAATAGTCGAACAGCATCTAAGCACTGCAGATTTCATCCAGGCCTGCACTGACTTTACTGGCGACTCAGCCATTGAGATAAAAACTGCCCAAAAGGACCTGCAGCAAAAGATAAACTTAAAACAGGAAGCACCTATAAAAAGATATCTAATGATTTGAAAATGCTAATCAGGCGTGTTCAAATGCTGGTAAAGAAGTGGAAAATGTGTAGTGAAGTAGACCAACAAGGCCTTGCTGGGAATATTGTTCAGGATGCAAGGGGGAAAAACTCGAGGCTAGTTGAGATGAAATACCAGAACTGGTTTTTCTACACAAACATGGTTTTGCCCAATCACTCTTTTTTTTTTTTTTTTTTTTTTTAATCCAATAAAATGGTACCGTATTTTCTACACTAAAAGGTGCACTTCATTGAATGGTAATTTTTTTCATATACAGTATTGGACGCAATCTACAATGCATCCACTAGATGGTGCTACGCTCAAGGAAATGCCAACAGAACGATCAGATGTCAGGAAAACTTATTTAAATAAAGCAGCGGCACAGTTCACTTTAACCAACAGCAAGTTATAACATGGACTCGTTAACGTTGAACTCTCTTGCCGCTGCTCTGTTTCCGTGTTCAACTGCGTAAGTTTGAACTCTGCGTTGTAACCATGTCTCTAGCAATGAGGCGCTCGAGATCAGAATGGATCCATTTTATGTCAACAAATCAACGTCCCTTTACCTCGTATGCAATACAAGACAATATTTTGCTGAAATTTTCAACTATTCCTCCGTTTTTAGGCTGCTTCTAAAAAAGATAAAATATTTAAGTGAAGAAACGAGAGACCTCACCGTAGCGGTTATGAAAAATGAAAACGTTTGGGCACTAAAGATGGGCTACGGGGTTTAAAAAGCAACATTATATTCCAAACACATGTACAGCCGCTACTCAAAGGATAAATATTTTAAAGAAAAAGAAAGACCTTGCCTAGTTTCCCTTCGCCACAATCATTTTACTGATTAGACACACACAGACAAACACACACACCCCTGCTTCCCAAAGGCTAAATTCGAACGAGTTCTCTCTCTCCCTACAAGGCCTCAACATCCTGCCAGCATCAATTGGCTTCATGCTGACCGGTCCGCTCTATTCCCATCCCCACTCAACACAAAACACACACACACACACACACACACACACACACACACACGCGCGTAATCCAAACGTACTACCTCGAACAACCTTCACACAATGTAGCATTGAATAATTTAGCCTTTTGCAGCAGATCGGACGACGCGCGGGCGTGCTTGGCTCACGGGCCGGAGAAGCAGATGGATGGCGACGCGCATGCACGATTCCGGATTTTTATAGTTTGCGCGGGCGCAAAAAAGCTTGACGGCGTGTCGAGGAACAACTCCGCGGCATAGCTGCAAGGCCACGCTCCGCTGTCTGCTCTTCACACGTTCCATTATAGCCTCGCACTGGTGGAAGTAATGAAGTACAATTACATTAGATAGCCGTCATTTTTAATGAGTGTCTCTTTTTCTGAAAAGTTTTCATTTTTACTCCCTACATTTGAAAGCAGATCTGTATTTTCTACTTCTATTCCATAAAAATGGGCTAGTTCCTTTGTTTATTTCACAGACGGATGACACAATATCAGTAACACTCATTCATAATATATGTTTGGGGGGGTTTTTTGGTCATTCGTTCAATTTAGCAGTTGTTAGCTCGCAGCTAACACTGACATGGTCAACGAAAGCTGTGCGTTTTCAAATCATGTCCATTTTTTTTTCTTCTCGGTACGAGTTCCTAATAAAAGTTAAGAGGAAGCCATTTTGCGTGCAGAGAATCCACCCACTACTTGACCAAATAGTAAAAGAAAACATTTCCTCCCCTACCTCAAGAAGGTGGCAAAGCACTTAAAGCAGAAAGGACCATAAAGCATCGACACCATGCATTTAGCACGTACGCGACCAGAAACCTATGTTACATAAATAACTGTATTCAACAGTGAAATTATTCAACACTAACCAAACAAAAGACCTTCACATGAAGCTCAGTTGTATTAGCTAGCATATTAGCCAAAATCAGACGCAAGCACAAACTAGCATGACATCACAGATGGGCAAACAACTATGTGCACGAGCTCTTTACACAAACAATAAGATCATTACCAGTTGGCATTTGAATACAATGAATGTTCTGGATATGGACAAATTGTGATGGGTAAGTATACTAGTGTTATTGATATTAGTAACTGCATCAGAAGAGAAGCAAAAAATTACTTTTGATGGGATGAGCTGCATTCAAGAACTGCCAACAAAATGTGACAACTCGCATACTTTGGCATAATCTAGTGCACAGGTGTCAAACTCAAGGCCCGGGGGCCAAATCTGGCCCACCATATCATTCTGTGGCCCGCGAAAGCAAATCAAAGATGGCAACTCTCATGATGCTTGCTAAAATCGCTACCAAAATGTCAAATTCTCTTTTGTAATAAATAAGAGTGATACTCTAAGCATTTTCTTATTACCAAACCCCTTCTTTCAGTAACTTAAACAATGGATGATTAAACATTTATTCTTGACTTCTTTATATGGTTTCAGTCATAACGGCCCAGCAAGGAAAACGGTCACTAAAATGTGGCCTGTGACAAAAATGAGTTTGACACCCCTGATCTAGTGACTAGTTGATGCCAAAGTAAAACTTTTGTTTTTCATGGCACCTCTGGCATGTACACAGTACCACAAATTTTACACACGCAAACAGCACATTAATTACAAAAAAATAAAATAAAATAAAACTGAAATGGAGACGGCAACTGAGAAGGAGGGGGATCTACTTTCGAGTGTTGACACTGCAGGAATCCATGTGTGTGTGTGTGTGTGTATGTGTGTCAGAACATAATCCCCGTGCTGCTCTCATTGGGGTTTTAACGCGGGTGATATTTCCCATTTCCATAAACCTGCCTCCTACATCACTGCAGCCCTCTCACACTTGGACCCCACACCGCAGGTCAAGCACAGACCTGCTAATACTGAATGTATGGAGCCGAACCGTTAAACGCGATGCTCACGGCCATGTTATATCCAGTGCCATGTGGCACATGCATGCTACAGCGAGATTAGGTTGATCTTGGATCGCCAGGATTTGCGGGAGTGGCGCTGAGGGAAAGTAGGGGATGTGTGGGTGAGATAAGCCTCGTTGCGATATCTCAATGCAAGGAGAGTATGATGACGTTAGACGATTGCCGTGAAGCTTAATAGAGCAACCGGTCGGACTGGTCTCTCAGGACCAGGAAGTCCAGGTTGGAAACGCCTTACAAAAAAATCAAAAAAATAAATAAAAAAAAATAGTTAATTAAATAAAATGAACAGGCTTAAAAAAAAAACTTTCATCTTGCATTTGTAAAAACGAACTATTACTTATCGTGAAAATGTCCTTTTACTCTTCAAGTAAAACCATGCATGAACTTTTCGGGTTCCTATTAAATGCACATTTACATTAAATTGAAATGTTTTTTTTTATTATTTTGGTATTGCTGTAGATCCTTAGCTACAGAATAATGAAAGTCAGTTTTAGAATTGTACTTTACTTAATTACATAAGACAAAGAGACCTTTGTATTCTCGCACTTAAGAAACAAAAACTAAAAACTAAAACCAAAACTAAACAACAAGTTTCCAAAAAAACATACGAAACGTGCTCTTAAATTGCTTTAAAAAGTCAAAACTAAATAAAAACTAAATGAAAAATCCAAAATTATTCTCACCCTGGCAACCACCAAAGAGGCGTGACTCATTGAAGTAGGAGGCTGCCGTGTCATACTTCAGTGTTTTCCCGAGACTTGTGAACGTCAAAGAAATATTTGGAAAAATACAGCACACTTCAAATATGAAAATACACTTGAAGGAGAATACGTGTTTTTTGTTTGAGCCTATCCCAGATGACTTTATAAGAACGACAACCTGAACACTGGAGTGGTCACCAGTGAATTGCAGGCAGGCAAACATTCACCAACACTGAAAGGGAAACTGAAGCCAGGCTGCCTACACAAGTCAGGCACTATTCCACCACTACCCTATCAGTGACTTAAAATAAATCCAACAAAAGTAACTTAATACTCCTTTCTAATCACTACCAAAGATAAGGCACCTTCCAACTACCAACATTTAATTTTTGACACAGTTGCTTGGAAAAGGATGTACACAAAAAAAAAAAAATAACCTTGGGCAATAAGACGAAATGCTGCTTCACAAAGTCTGAAGACAAAGACACCCAATCAAATGTAGCAGCCTCTTGTTATAAATTACATAGCCCGAAAAATGTGAACAAATGAAGAATTATTGCATTCACAACTCTGTATGGTGGTAGATTACAGCAGGCTGCCATGTGCACGTTTTGTACCGCTACCAGGAATCAACATCGGCCGCAATCAGATACAAGCAGCGCACACCAGGCCAAAACAACAGAGCTTGACGTTTTTGGCGGGCAACCTATCCGTCTCGCGTCCGAGCTTCCACACGACATCATTCCAGTCCGATGCATGTTCACAAGGCTGCGCCGCTCCTGTGCGACAACGTTAAAGTATCTGAGAATAAAGGAACAACTCCTAGCAGGGTCCAAACATGTAATCAGAGTAGAGGCTCACCTGTCAGCAAAGCACGGCTGTCCTCTCCATATTTCCGATCAAGCCAACAAACCATCTGTGCCTCCCGTTTTCCATATGGAGCAAACCTAGCAGGTATCCAGCAAATATACCATACGACAATGACTAAGTGCGAGACGTGATTACCTCCGATGTTAGCGCCTGCTGGTGCTATGTGACATGTTGCTCGCTTGATCATGATGTCTGAAGGAGGGTTTGAAGCAAGTGAAGCATTTACCAGAACTGGCTTATACATGTGTACGTTTCCTTCGATGTGGTGGAGCAGCATGTGGCTCACTATTCAATCGTTTCAAGTAACTGTCTACAGTGAAATATTTGTGGTCACGAGGTATGTGTGACAGCAGCTACCATGTACGTCGGAAGACATTGGATACTGCATTGGCTTTGCTCTTCTTTCTGAAGGAACAACATAGCAAAAGACAACCATTTATTTGTGTCAACAATATAGAATTATGCCGCGAAAAAAATATGTATCTCTATGTGGACAAGGCGTTATGAACACACAGCTCTCACACTTGCACCCGGCATGCGCTGCCTCATGACCGCTGTTAATTACACACATTACCTTGGGCAAGGAGCCACATGCTGCATCATATTCTCATACATTTTCATTGCTCACATCTCCTGTATCTATCGCAACAAACAAAGGTTCATATTGTTGCAATCTCATTTCTACATGGCATCGTTTTTGTAGCTCTTTACCAAACAAAACAGTCAGTGAACCAATGTCACGCGATTCAAAGGCTTCATACCTCCTCTGACCACCGGTCCTCGCGTGCGTATATGTAACCCAAGCCTAAAGGGAGGCAAGGGTAGACTCATACGTGAGGCCAGCAGTCATCAACGTCTGCTTGTTCCATTTATATGACACGCTCTCGCGCAGCAGGGCGAGTGGTGTGGACATGACCAAGGGAGGCTGAGGGGCTATCAGCATTGAAACTGGACAAGAATGGGCTTCTATTTACTCACTGAAGTGGGAGCATTCAAACTGCGCGAAGGAACGTCGCGTACACAAGAAGTGACGAGTGTGTAAGCAACTTGCGAGGATACGTTGGAAAACATGGCGACCTAAAAATGACATCATGGTAACGTTGCGATGAACATATTATACCAGGAAAAAGTCTAAACAGGAGAGTGTCAATGAGAGCTGCAGCCTACATTATAGCATGATGACATTACATTCATTCTTAATTAAAATGTAATAAATAACTCCCAAATAGACTGCAGTTATAAGCCACTCCAAATTTTTTACTCACATGCCTAAATAGATGGACATCATTTCTATAATCAGTGGAATATTTTTTCTGCAGAGCATGATTAAATTGCCACGATAAAGTGCCAACAACTCATTCAAATTCTATTAAAAGGACAAATAAATCCACAAATGAAATATCTGAAAAATATACAATCATAAAAAAATGTATATTGATTTTAAGATATTATATTTTGTACATTCAGCTATTCAAATTCAAGGAGTCAACTCCTATATAAAATAAAAATAGATCTGAGTAGAAAATGACGTGTGTTTTTCTTTATATGATCATTTCCCCTAACAGCTCAAAATAACTGCGTTAGAGCGCAAGGTAAACATGGTGTAAAAAATTCTTTCTGGCCAAGTGATGAACAAACGTGTGAACACTTCAAGTGACATAATAGAACCTAAAAAGATTTGTTTGATGTGGTTTTAATCTGAAAGCAATGGCAAAATAAGTAAGGCCAATATTAATAAGGGCAAAGTAGGAGGCAAGCCGATGTCCAATCAATGATCAAGACACGGTGGAACTGAGCCTTCAGAGTGAGAGCCGCTGATTGAGTTGCTTTGCGGTGTTTCGCCATCATACATTTGACACTTTTTTTTCTTTTTTTTTTACGAGGAGCGAGATGCGTGTATACTGCAGCACTTACCCCTGGCAGTGTTTTCTGTTCATGGAGGGCGTTCTGGGCTTTGATGGCGGACTCTCGGGCGCAGTAGGTGAGGAATGCACAACCTGTAAAAAAAAAAGGCATATGACATTAGAAATAAAAGCAGGCATGGCACAAGAGCAGGTATTGATACAGAGGCCACAAAATGGGGGAAAAAATAGTCATAGTCATGGTTGAATGTCCCCCTGGTTGTACCTTTCAAAATTCAAACAAGCTGTGATCTCTAAAGTCATACTTCTTCCTTGTGTAAATGGTTAGCCTAATAGCATAATTGCCTAACTCATTTGAACTTACAGTCATAATAGCAACAAAATATACAAATGTGCCTTTTACAAAATTTGAATTTTCTTTGTCAGTTATCTGGAATCATCCGGACAGAATTTGACTCTTCAAACAATGGACTCAGATAGAATTTGGACATAAATAGTTTATTTACAAAAACAAACAAAAAATTGTAAGACCAACAAAGAACAACAAATTACACTGGTTACAATAACCAGGAAAATGAGACAAACTAAGAACGCTGGCAAAAGGCAAGAAGAAATGTCAACGGAAATTGTTTATTGTGAAAAGAAAACACAAAACGGCAAACGCGTATGACACAAAAACCGAGACTAGGATTAATAACAAAAGACTACTTACAACGAGAACACAAAAAAAAGATGGCGAGACTACACGGCGTGAATGAGAGAAACATCTAGAAATTTCAACACTTGGCGGTAGAGTCATGAGAATGGCGAGGAACAATCCAACAAAGACTTCAGGACTTGGCAGTCCTTAAATACATTGTTGATTGTGATGCGTGACAGGTGCGTCACTGGAGGGAACCGCCCTCCACTCCAGCAGGAAACCAAAATAGAACAGAGTCATCAAACTCAGTAACCCAAGACATAGTCACCACAAAGGTTAAATCAAGACAACCGGACGAATTGTTTTGTTGTTGTTTTTTTTTCATGTTTTCCAAATTCAACTCAGGCAATTATGCTCTCGACAAAAGATATATTAAAACCAGCATATACAAGTCACACTGAGCTGTAAATAGTTAGCAAGTAGCATGAAGCCGCTCTTCCTTGTTGAATGTGCAGCACTAAATGAGGCGCTAGATCGCCCCCTAGTGTAGCGGAGGCAGACATAATGTCCATTGTTATTTTTGTACTCTGTTCCATGTAAATAACTGAATGTTAATGAGGTGGCTCGTGTTTAAGTTCAGTACAAGATTTGTGCTGCATGCTGTGCAACAGCGACTCTTTCTGTAGGGATAAAACAACAACCCTTGTCGTTTCCCAGTGTTTATCTGCATAACTTGGAAATGTTTGCAACATGAGCAGAACCAAAAGGAACATATCTGAAAACAATAACAAACACCAAAAAAAAGCAAATGTCCCGCACAGAGCAAGGTAGGCGATGTTTAAAAAAAAAAAAGAAAATCATTCCCGGCTGTGGAGTGTGTATGCATTCGCTAATGGCCGCTGCGCTCGGGTGCAAGGAGCGCACATGCACACAACATCTGTCAGAGGAGAGACGAGGGATGAAGAGAAAGCAGATGGAGTATTGAGGCAATCATTTTCCCCGCGACTGTCTGAATAAATAGATTTGCTTGTGTTCTATTAATGGGGTTCACGCGGGTTACCGTACATCATATTTGCCGACACTCCCGACAGAGCTATAGTGCATTTTGGATCTCATTTCACCATCCAAATGTATTCAAAGCGGCCCGTGATGTATTGTTGGAGTCGTGTCGGTGCGCAGATAATATCGTGACTCTATGTTCTATCCCATCAATGTTCTTTACAACCTTCCCTGCGGCGACTGCTCGTGAGCCACCTCATTGGCCCTGTCAACTTTGACCCTTCTGACCCAATCCACGTAGGGTGTCATTTACTGATCCACTGATTAACATGAAGCCATTTTGCTTCTTTGGCATGCCTGCATGTAGATGTCATCACTTTCTTCTCCAATCAATCTAATGAGATACAATACAAGGTCTGGCGAAAACATTCTGCCCTGACAAATATACAGTCAAACCTCGGTTTTCGAGCGTCTCGGTTCTCATCTCAATTCGGTTTTCGACTAAAAATGTCGATTTTTTTATGCCTCGGATGACGAACAAATTTCGGTTCTCGAACAAACCGAGCGCACTTGAATGCACCATTTGACTCCTCTCGCCATCCTTTCAGAGGAAGTGACGCTTCCTCGGGTAGACGAGGACGTGACGCTTCCTCGTGTTGCTTTCCATTGTGAGCAGACGTGTTCAGTAAACATTTTTATTTTAAAGAGAGCCTGGTTTCGGTTTTCGAACAATTTCGGCTTTCGAACAGCCTTCTGGAACGGATTATGGACAAAAACCGAGGTTTGACTGTATTAACAGACACTTTTGATTGACAGATCAAGAGAAATCTTAAAGAGCCACTTCATAGAGCAAACAACCAACTTGGATTTGAACTTGAAAGGCCAGTTAGCAAATAAAAAAAAGAAACACTTTTTGTCCTACTTGTGAGCATCGTTATGACTTCATAGTAGTCCATGATAAAGAGGTGAAAAATGAAATGAAATGACAGCATCTGTCTGCAGATACATTTTTTTAAGTAGACTATCCATTTACATAAAAAATACAATCTAAATACAGATGATTCTATTGTGTGCAGCCACTTTTGAGTAAATTCCACATACGATTATTATTATTATTATTTTTTCAGTGCAGCCAACCACCGCGAGTCTTAGGTTCCTTACACCTGTTCTATTTCATCTACGGTACCTCTCTCAACCCCGATGTGCGTGGGTCATGACCTTCGAGATGGTTGCCAAGAAAACTCAAGAGCGGATGGCCTTCACGGTGTCGCCGCAACACTAATGTAATGATTTCCAATGGCTGCCATGCAAATTACTCAATCACGACTGCTACCAAGACCCCCCACCCCCACCCCACCCCACCCCCGCCGCCACCTTGCACATTGTCATCTGCAAATGGTGCCGTGGACTATAAAAATGACGCTGGCCCTGCCCTATCTTGGTAAAGAAAGAAGTGTGTTTTGCATTATAATCTCAATCTATTTGTCAACATGAAAATACATTAAGAACAAACAAAGGGGCGGGGGCGGGGGGGGCAACGCAATCTGCACAAGATTCTGTGCGCTTTTAATGTATGGCTTGGTAAGAATTTGCGGGCCACAGGCAAAAAGTGCTTTAACGACTGCATAATTGGGAACCCAAACAGGCGTAAATTGCCAGCGCTGCGCTGCATACCAATTGTGCGAAATGATGAAATAGTTTGAAACTCCCTCCCACCCCCCCCCCCCCAAAAAAAAGCCACGGCAACAGCAGCCTGCTGACAAAGCAATGGGGGAAGCCTTCCAATTGTGAGGAAATGATCCTGTGCATCATCGGATAGAAACCTTTAAGCAGCCTTATCTGCCACATTGATTTCACCTCCAAAGAGGAAGAAATACCTCCTCTGCTTTCTCTTTGCGGCTGCCAAGTCTATCTTGTTCTCTTCTTTTTGCAACGGCTCCCATTTCCTAATGATATATTTTCGAGTGTGCGCCGGGTGTGTACTGGGAAATAGGGCCGAGTCGCTTCATCTCCACTGTGTTGAATTGCCGTGTAATTAAAATGTGAATAAGTGGGTGAGAAGGGGAGGGGTGGGGGGGGGGGGGGCAGCTGAGGATGGTCTATAGCTTGATGTCGCCGTGTTTTTGCACCTGAAATGTTCTGTTAATTCCATTCCCTTTGCCTAAACTATATTGATTATTTGAGAAAAGGTACAAGAATTGAGTTTCTCATCACTCCAAACAGTGATGGCAATTGACGGCCCACAGGCCACACTCGGAGTGGCCCTTGTTTAATTTTAACTGTTTATTGTCGGGGGTGGCCCATTGGTCCAGTGGTTGTTCGTCTCTGTGTGCCCTGCGATTGGCTGGCAACCGGTTCAGGATGTCCCCCACGTACTGCCCGAAGACAGCACCCACCGCGACCCTTGTGAGGATAAAATAGATCAGAAAATGGAGGGATGTTTATTGTCGATGAAAGATGTAATTGCAGTGTGAACCACAAGATGGCAGACCTCATTCACCAACCCCTCCAATTTTTAGGCTGTTATGGGCATCAGAGAAGAAAAGCGTGTCATGGCCGCCACAACACAGTCGATTAATAAAATAATAACTGATTGTTTCATACTGTTCAACGGTGTCTGGTGGATAAGTGGCTGTGGTGATACGGGACAAATGCCAGCATAGACCAACATGGCCTTATTGTCTTTTCGTGATGACCAGCGAGAGCAAAACATCCAAGATTCAAACAGTCAGTCAGTGGGCAACCCGCTCTATCAACTGAGCCGCAGCCACCCAGCAACAATAACATGCTGTCTAGTGACACCAGCAGGTGGGTCACAAGCTATCAGCAGCTCCTAGCTGGGGCCCAGCAACATGCCGGGCAACTGCGGCTCAGTTTAAAGAGCGGGACTGCCCAGTGATTGAAGGTTTGGCTGTTCAAATTTTGTTTTGCTTTTGCTTCTGCTGTTTTGGTACTCTGGTGCTGGTGTCGGAGAAATCACAGTATGTGGTTATTGTTTGTAGTTGAGCAGTGGAGCTTTTCTATTTGCATTTGAAGATTTTAATATATTAAGATACCCTTTTGTACATTGCTTAAAAAAAAAACAATCACATGCACATATTTTATCCTCATCAAAATGCCTTTTTTGTCAAACAGCTGGTTAGGATGTTTACGTTCCAGTCATGTTGGCAACAACATTGAGCCCCCGGCCCCCCAGCCGGTTTCCCTGGTCACTGGAGATCTACAGCATTATAATAATGTAAAAAGTGGAAACTGGCGAGAAATAAATGACAGTGTTGACCTTTGAGAGGCTCTTGGCTTAAGAATCTCCAAGCTTCATTACTACTTCTATGCCGTAAACTCTCCTCTTGCGCTTTTACTGTTATTTGCGTCGCATGTCCTTGAAGATGAGATTACTTCGGTCCGACCGGTTTGGCAGCCGGCGGTTAGCGTCAAATGCGGTGGATCGATATGAAGGTGGGGGACATCAGTTATACGCACCACAGTTCTGGTGGCTGATTTCTGTCACGATGCTAGGTGGTGGTGGACCCCAAAAAGCAGGCAAGAGGGAGGAGCAGGGTGTACTTGAAGAATTGTATTAAAACACAGAAACTAAATCCAGAACAAACAAAGTCCTGAAAACAAAACCAAGCCAAAGTGTCAAACAAAAACTATCAATAACCGAAACATGACCGGAGCAAACATGACAGCAGCCAACACACAAACACCAATGACCCGACACTGAGCGGTCGTGCCGGGAGTCCTTTTAAAGCAATAACGACCAACAGGTGTGCAGCTGCAGGAAGAGCCCAACAGTGCCACCTGTTGGTCACAAACCAAATCATGGCAATTTCACTCACTTCTTTGACCGTTTCCTTCTTTGTCTTCTTTAGCTTTTCTGAGAACCGAGTTGCCACCGAGTAATGAAAAAGGTGTGAGCTCACTCGAACTGTGTGCCATTATCTGTGCAAAGTGTGAAGGTAGCAGAAAAAGTCCTGCCCGTTCCCCTCACATATCTTTTGTGAATGCTATCAGTGGGGCTAGATTACTTGCTTACTTCATTTACTCCCATCCCACCCCTCTTCATGTGGGGGGGATAGCGAGTAGAGGGATAAGAGCAGTGGGGGAGCAGTGTGGGGGGGGGGGGGGGGCTGTTGAAACTGAAACGCACAACATCAGCACTGATACATTGTGATTATGAACTGAATCATTGGCTGGATGGGAGGCTCTGAGCTGCAAATTGACCATGAGGGAGGTAATCAGTGTGGTCTCTGAGAAGCTCTTAGAAGCACCCCCTTCGTCTGGAAAAAAAATAAAGATTCCCAGTCTGCTCCCAAGAATGTCATTCAGATACCCGGAGAAGAAGGAGTTAAGGGAAGAGGTGTAATAAAATGTTTGGACTCATCATGGTTCTGACAACAATATTTTCTCTGCCCGGGCCTAACGGCCTTGTAATGAGTGGCGTAATATAAGCAGTAGCCTAGCGTAAGCTGTAAACCTTAATTAAGTCAGACAGACACCTTAAATGGAGGTTGATGGGAAATGGGGGGAGGGGGGGGGGGGGGTGCTCAGTCACCATCTCCTCCTAATCGCAAAGCTGACTGCATCCTCCCATCAGGCCGTCGTCAATCACTGGAGCGCCGCTCATCTTTCCAAATCCTCCCCAGTTTCTCCTTCCGCTGCCCCTCCACGTCACCCCCCTCACCTTGAGCTACAGTTGGAATTAATTCATGTGAACGGCGAGGTCCACTCTCGCGTTTCAAGTGGAATATTGTACTGACTCAAATAGTGTCCTCCGCTCTAACAGATATCGTCCACTTAAATAAATACATGCCAGGGGGGTAAAAAGTGGGTGGCACCGCTTTTCCATTGCACTGTATCATCCCAGTTGGCAGCTCTCATTTTAACAGTACAGAGGGAAAATGATACATTCAAAAAAATGTCTAATAAAAGCAGTGGAATAAATCCGGTGCTGTATTTCTGAATTGAGCGCAACCTCGCATGCAGCAATAGTCATAGGACCCTCCCTGCAATCCTCTCTGACCACCAAGCAGGCGACCCGGGCCATTGATTTGTTGCTACTCACTCACATGGACTCCACTTGCCTCCGCGAGCAGTCAAGCACATCCATAGGCGGTGCATCCCAAAGGAGTACCTGTGTCGTGTACTTACACGCCATACACGTGTTAGGGGTGAAGCATGCGTGGCCTAATAAGGCTGACAAAGGCAATAAATTCTTTTTGAGACGCTCTGCGTACGCTCCGAAAAGGATCAATATTGGGGTAAAGGAGCCATCATAAAAAAGAAGGATGAACTGACACGAGCAGGCGGGGAGTAATTCTCCCAATACTTAAGACGATACACTGCGGGGATAACAACATAACAGGGGGGGGTCAGATTCCATTTCCAACAGGCTCCTAATAAAGTTGTCGGAGGTTTGGCGCCTCGGAGGGAGCCGACATGACAGATTGAAGTGGGCATTCATCCCCAAGTGGGACGAAATTCATTCAATAGGTGACGCTTGTCCTTAGAGCATGTTGGAAACGTCCGTGCTCTTTAAAATTAACCTTTTTTAGGGGGGGTCAGGGGTTGGGGGGGGTCTCCTGCTTTACTATCCTGCTTTCGTGATTAAAGTCGGTGCCAGAACTATAAATAAATCCAGCCACCCGCATCCCCGATGAGGAAGCTAATTGACACGGTTAATGGATGGACTTTCACAGAGCTGTAAATAATGTGGAGGCTGCCACTTAGCGCCTCCTGCTGTTTTACTTCTGGGAGGCCAAAGAGAGTGAACCTGCCAAGTCGATAGCCCGGACGTGTCACTCCCATCCTGCAAACGAGCAGTTTCTTTCTTTTTATTTTACGTTAAAATCAATACACTGTACCACCCTCCAACCCTGGCAGGGAAGTTTCGAAAGCCGTGTCATACCTTGACTGGAATACGATGGTTCCTTGCCAGTTATTCCCCATAATTAGCACGGTGCAATAAACAAAATGGCTACAACTAATCTACTGTCAAAAAGTCTCCGACATGCTTGTATGGCAAGTCCTTTTAACATTTAACATCTAGACTAGATCTGTTGCGTTGATATCTGCGATTCAGTTTAGCCTGAAGTCAAAGAGAACATTTCTAAATTCTTCCGATCCACATTTTTTATTTCAGATATCGACATCGCCCTCATTATTACAAGAGAAAGCGAGTAAGACGAGTCTCGAACAAAAACGTACTATGACCACAGCAGCCACGGTGAAAACAAACATGTGCAACATAAGCAGTGAGCCAACAGTGTATTCGGTTGCAAGGAAGCTTTATTAGATGTGACGCCCCTGCCGATGCTCGCCGCCTTTGAGCCGTTTAAACCGCCAAGGAAGGATGGATTGATCAGTGGGCAGGAGGGGCGATTGCGGATGACCGGCGGGGCGTCAAGCTGTCTGCTAAACAATCAGATCAGGTGCTCACTCGCTTTGATTCCGCAAATTGAAAGCGACCTTTTTAAGGATGAGGCTTCAAAGACTCTGTAGACGCCGGGTGGGTTTGGAGTAATAAGACTTGTGACAAACTGGAAAGGGGGGGGGGGGGGAAAAAGACACTAATCCTCCTGATTATATCGCTAAAAAAAAAAAAAAAACACTTATTTATTTAATTTCTGCATTGGGCTAGAGGACTGTACGAATTTTGTACGAAATTTGTACGAATACGGTTTCTGTTACATTCAAAAAAGAGCAATCGCAAAATGGATGGATGGATGGATCGTGCTAGAGAGTGTTTTGGGGGAATGCTGGGAGCCAATCAATGATGTCATGCCAGTAGCGCAGGGACAGCAGTTTAACCCATTTTCGGAAATACCACACCATTTCTATTTATAACGGCACTGTGTAGCTTGGCGCGTCACACAGAGCTGAAACTCGTTTCGAATTGGGAATCTGCCTGGTTTACCTCTGTTGCGGTTGCGAAGTCGGTTGTATTTTGAGAACTGAAATGGGCTTCCGCCGTCCTCACTGCTGTCAATTTACATGTATTCCCAAAACCAAAAGCAATAGGCCACAATTTACATTTGAACAGTGCGCTCAATAAACTGGGATGATGAAGCTCACAAAGCCTAGAGGTTGCTAGCTCGAAGCTATGGTGTGAAAGACACCCAAAGAAAAGGCTTCGGTAGTTTTCGTTCAACTGCTCACTTGTGTCAACTTTAATCTTTATTTTCTGTTGCAAAATTGGCATCCATCCATCCATTTTCTGATCCGCTTTATCCTCACAAGGGTCGCGGGGCATCTTCGGGCAGTAGGCGGGGGACACCCTGAACCGGTTGCCAGCCAATCACAGGGCACACAGAGACGAACAACCATGCGCGCTCATACTCACACCTAGGGACGATTTTTTTGTGTTCAATCAGCCTGCCATGCATGATTTTTTGGAATGTGGGAGGAAACCGGAGTACCCGGAGAAAACCCACGCAGGGATGGGCAGAACATGCAAACTCCACACAGGGAGGCCGGAGCTGGAATTGAACCTCTGCACAGTAAGGTCGACGCGCTAACCACTCGGTGGCCACCCGCAAAATTTACAGAGAAAAACAATAGCAGGAATGTAATTGCCCACAACTTCCTGAAATGCCAACATTCACTTTATTATAGCTATTTTCATTTCCATATCATCCATTTCAATGACAAGCCCTTTAAATTAAGCATCCTCGAATGTAAATATGAAATATTTTTCTCGTGTCAATGATCTGCCAAGATTCTCTCAAAATGTAAACCCGAGACTGGTTGCCACCCAACCGCAGGGTGACTCACATTCACGCCTATGACAATAAAGAATCCCCCATTAGCATACATAACATACACGCCTCAACTTTTTTTTTCTAAACTATGACTTAAATCAAAAGAGCGGCCATTTGGCAACCACTTTGACTGATCTGTGATGAATGTTTCTTCTTTTTGGGGCCAAAACAAGAGTGTTAGTGAGCCCTCAGCTGGCAAGGCATTACACCCCTCAGCCCCCGACGACCACAAGGCTTTATCGCATGATTTAAAAGTATACCACCGAACATTGCTTTCAAAATCATCCCTGCACTCTCCCTTGTTGCTTCATCTTGCGAAATGAATCAAGCCAGGCCTCCAACATGACATTAAAGAGCTCACGCTGTTCTGGGAAAGGCAACCCCCCCCCCTCCCCCCACACCTCATCCTCCTCCCGCTCCAAAGGCAATGGGCCTCTCTGATAGGCCAACCATGCAAAACAGACAGGCTTCCCTTCTGCGTCGAGGAAAGAAAACAGCGGTGACCTTTGAGCGTGAATGAGAATGCGGCGCGTCTCTGCCAAGTCCACCTTCAGATGAGATAAGTGAACCGCCAAAAATAAGACAATCTCGGCATCTTCGGCTATGGCGGAATTAATTTGCTGTCCTTTAATAAGACACTGCGAATACATCGCAGAAGGTTATTTTTCACGCGCTGCTCACCGCACTGTAAATGACAAAAAGGCACAAGCGGGGAAATGAGTCGAACTGCTCGTCGTCTCCTGTTTTGCACGCGATTGTCGCATAAAAAATACATCAAGCGGGCCAATTTCCCAAAAAGGGGCACGCACATAGACGAGTCCAAGTGACACAAGACACTGATGAATGAGCCGGAAAAAAACATTGACATATTGAACATGTTGCCAGTGCCAAATATTCACTGGCAAAGTTGTTTTCAAATGCTTTGCGACAAGACACGATTATGTTTTAATCTCCAACGTCAGAACGCATCGTTCTGGAAAAACATCCCGCAAAAGTTGAAAGCATCATCAGGTGTGACGTTGGCAATTATTTTGGAGACCGAAGCTCAATGACGGCAAAGACGAGAAGTGTGATGCTAAAATCCGAAAGAGGAACTAGAACTGGGAATTCTATATTACGTGATTGGATATTAACGTACAACAAATACAAATTCATACATGCTATGTACGAAGACGACGGACACAAATGCTTAGTTAGCTACAGTAATATCAGTCCAGTCAAACCTCGGTTTTCGTCCATAATCCGTTCCAGAAGGCTGTTCCAAAACCGAAATTGTGCGAAAACCGCAACCACGCTCTTTTTAAAATAAAAATGTTTATTGAACACTTCTGCTCACAATGAAAAGCAACACGAGGAAGTGTCACTTCCTCGTCTACCCGAGGAAGCGTCACTTCATCGTGTAAGGAATGCGAGAGGAGTCAAATGGTGCATTCAAGTGCACTCAGTTTGTTCGAGAACCGAAATTTGTTCGTCATCCGACTCATAAAAAACTCAAAATTTTGGGTCAAAAATTTAATTGGTCGAGAACCGAGATGTTCGAAAATCGAGGTTTGACTGCACTTGTTTTTGTTTGTTTTTCTTCGACAGAAGATAGGTAATGAATGCCGAGTATGTCATAAAACTCGTAACAATGTTAAAATTTGATTGAAAACATTGCACGCTATTAATAAAAGCTTTTGAATCTCCGTCATTTGTTTGATACTCGTCATTCAACTCTGCATCGTGCATTACCGCCACCTACAGGATTGGAGTAGAATAACATTGTAGCTGACCTGTGACAGTTTTTAGCAGTGTCATCTTACAAATTTTTCCTGTTGCTGTCACTTTTCGGCCTTATTGTTTGGTCTTGATGAACATCGGCAGAGAAGTTAAAGACATCCCGATAATCACCGATTAACCTATAATTGTTTAATATTGGATGTTCATTCCAGCTCAAGCTCCTGCTCGCAATCGTGTCGCATCGTGTACAGTATAATCCATGTCACTCATGACATTTTATATAAAACAAGCAATATTGGATGTGTGTATGCATACATTGACAGAGCCATATTAAAGTTGATTTTCCACATGAAATTCAGCTTCATACCAACATGTGTCACAGTACAGGCATGTATATGAATCTTTCCAAACATTCTTGTTTATCTCCTCCAGTGTTGTTTTTTTTTTTGTCCGTTTCATTGGGAGTGGCAGCCTATAGAGAAGCCGCTCACCATCGTGCCGGCCAGCTCAGAAGGGGGACCGAATAAAAACTTGAATAAATATTTCATTAGATTATTCTATGATTTCATATGCTCCATCTAGGCTGCAGTCTAAGGCAATATCTCTGCTGACTTTGCCTAATACATTCAAACAACCACGGCCATCGTGGGTTTTATATTGATACCGCGTCATCTTCGCTTGGTTCATTGGACCCGTGCTTCTTGCCGTTCCGCCAGCTTGATTGACAGCTTGGCTCATTGTCAGCCCATCTTTCGACCTGACTGTCTGTACACGGGGCTTCCTGTGACAATATAATACAGAAAAAGGGATATACGCGGAGACGGTCACAGCTCCTCAGTAAACTGCAGTAATATTACTTATTTTTCACAGAGGATGAATAATGTATACCTGTGAGTATTGTTTTATCTTTCTGCGGCTATTCTACACTTGTAAATACCGAACATGCTATTGTCCTTGTTCTATGTTTAGTTTGATAGTGAACTTTGGGTCACTCGCACCACTGTTTCTCGAGCAACGATATATAACTAACCTTAGGCCTGTGTGCCTGCGCACCAGCCAACCTTCCCACCTGGTGTCCTTTCCTGTTTGTCTGTTCGTCCTCCGGTCTGCACACATGCCCGCTTATCTGCCTAACTGCCTGCCTGTCTTATCACTCATCTTGAGTAGTTTGCCATTTGTCTCTCTTTCAGGAAAACCTTGTGGCGATCTGCCTTCCGATCTGCCTATATGTCGTCCTTCCTGCTGCATGTCTCTATCTCGTTACCTACTTTATCTAAGCCTGCTTGCCAACCTGTCTGTCCTAATGCCTGTCTAGCTTCCTGTCTGTAGCTTTCCTATCCCACCTGACCTTTTATTCCCATCTTACTCTCACGTTCCCATCTATAGTAGCTCCCTGCTATTCTCTCCCAGACTGTCTATCCGCCCTCGTGCCAGTCTACCTATCTGCCTACCTGTCTTTCTGTCTCCAAGCAGGTCCATGTCTGCCATTCTTTTTGCCTCACTTTTTCGTCTTCTGCTTATCATCCCATAGGCCTGTCTAGCTACAGAGTCTTTCTGCTCATCTCCCAGCCTGGCAGTCGATCTGTCTGCCTTACTAACTTCCTGTCTGTTTTTGTGACCCACTATCTAGTTCAGGGATAGGCAACTTAAATGCTGGAGGGGGGCCTCAATTTTTCATCAGTGCTACTGGGAGCGGTCACAAAGGACCACATACTTCCGAACCAGATGTATGACAAAAATAATATATTAAATATGGGCAAAATATGTGCATGCATGCAATATGCAGTATGTGCTCTTAATGTGTCTTTTTGGATTATACATTTTTCCATCCATGAATGAAAAAGATCCATTTACCTGACCCAACAACAAAGGATTTGAACCAAACAACAGATGCAGTGTATTTTTTTTTCCAGTGCAAAGGACTTTCTAGCATAAAAATTACCATTCAAGGATGGTACAAAACTGTTTCACAAGAAACATCAACTCTTTTTGTACATTCACAAAAATCAACTCACTCAAAATTTCTATTTCTAATAGAGTATTATTGAGGTACTGTCGTACATTTGTCCAGTATATCATTCCAAATCCGCCAAAAATGATTCGGCACTATGAGACCCAGTATAAGACATGTCTGCAATGTAGTGGTGATTGGTGGTATTACAACTTCAAACTATCGTCGACCCCTACATGGTCGCACTTTGGTACTTGCGGATTCACATATGTGTGTATTTTTTTTGTTTTTTTCTGAAATTAATTGTCTTCCCCCAAGTCCACCTTATTTTTCGAGGAAAGGTTATATTGAATTGTTATTTCATTATTAGATATATAATTAGAGCATAAGAACAATTACTTTTTTATTGGCCTTTTATATACACATTTGAATGAACTTGAAATGTGCCATTTATATATATCTTTCCCCCAAAAAACATTTGATATGTATCTCGAAATACAGTATTTCAAAGAGGAACGATTATGCACTCGCATCTTTTAAATAAAAAAAACAATTTTTGGTTTCAAACCGTTTTTTTTGTTACACCCCTAGTATACATGCTTGTTTATCGTAATTAATCTCCCGCATTTAGCATATGCACATCCACTACACTCCGACAATTATAATTGGAGCCGAAGGGAGATAGTTTTTTTTTTTTTCCATCTATGATGTATTCTACATGAGGAAACCCTTTACCTATTAATACCAATTGGGCAACAATAATTGGCAGGCCTCGGACGTCGTGGGCAGAATTAGTCATTGGAGGAGGAGGAGGAGGAGGGGGAGGAGGCAGACTAGACGGAATATTTAATTGGCAGAGGCAGCCACTGTTTAGGGAGGCAACCGGCTGAACACCCAAGGGAGCGCCGCTTCAGACAATGCACATTTGCTAATCCTCCCGAGTCGACTTATTATGGCCATGCATTATTATCACGCTTTACAAACTAATTCCATGTTCTCCCTCGCGGATTACCACGGGCAAAATACACGCAAGGAAATCACAGACAAAAGGACAAGTTGGACCAAATTGCAATCAGAAGTGCAGAGCTACAGCAAATTGCTGATGTGTGTGTGTGTGTGTGTGTGTGTGTGTGTGTGTCCTTGTGAAGGGTCGTAACCATTATTTCCATCAGGATCCATACAGTATAATCCATTTTGCATAATACCATCATTTGCTGCACAAAAACACAATGTAAGAGACGGACAGCGACCTGAAAGATTGACTGTGTATCATTAATTACGTGAAGAATTGTCAGTTGCTAAATTGCTTAAACAAACCTAATTAGCCTGTCGCAGAATAGAAAGACACTTTGATTTGCATTTAGAGGGACCTTATTGTGCAGGATTAACTTCAACCAACTGTGACCATCCATTGGATTTGTGATTATACTATCCAAATATAGTATTGCACACGTAAGGATAACATTATCAAGAGTAAAAACTCTCAAGGAAAGATCATGTAAAGCAGCGGTCCCCAACCTTTTTTGCCCCACAGACCGGTTTAATGTCAGACAATATTTTCAGGGACCGGCCTTTAAAGCCGTATAAATGCAACAAAATAATATGATATGACCTGCATGAAAACAAGGTTTTTTTTCTAAATATAATAATAAACACGAACCATGACACGAGGAACGTCCTATCTGGCCGCAACGCTCTCTGGTCGCTATGGTAATGTTTAAACGTGCCTTCAAAATAAGATACAGCGCAAATGAAAAATACGACAAACCATTGCCGCATATCATGAGTGGGCTTAGTGCGTGGGAATCTCCTATTGAGATAAATCCATATTTTAAGTAGGACTCCTGATATTGTCGATTAAATGTAGCCTTCTTTTTTTTTTTAAGTAGTAAGCTCCTCTTCTATCTCCTGGCTAGGTCTTTTCCCCTTCCCAAAGATGTTTGTTTTTTTACTCATTTTGCTAGCTCTCCTATTTTAGCGGGAACCTATCACGTGACCGAGAAGCGCGCCTTCACCTGCGTCAAGAGTGACACACTATAGACGGATGTAACAGAGAATCCGGTAAATTTTCAAAATAAAATATCATTCAGAGTCCGAAATGAATAAAACTGCAAGTCATGTAAGTTATTTATTCTTTCTGTGCGGCCTGGTACCAAATAACCCACGGACCGGGGGTTGGGGACCGCTGATGTAAAGTGAATTCAGAAATGTGTTTCGAAATGCAGTATACATGTTTAAAGATCATTGCTGAATACATAAAAAGACTGAGAACGACACCAGACTGAATTGTGGCGATTTTGTGTTTTTTTCCACTATTTCAATTTACAGGTTTTTTGGGGGGTTTTTTTTTTTTGGGGTGGGGCATCGCTAAAACAGCGACAAGTGACGCATTTCGCCGCTCGGCATTAAGTCATCCCTCCTCCACTACTGTATATTAAAAACCTTTTTTCGCATCAGTGGTTATCTGGCACAATTGCAAGTTGCTTCTAGTTATTATTATAAAGTCAACTACCGCTAGCATGCAGTTAGTTACCAAGCTATGCCTTCACCCCAAAAATTAATGTCCTACAAATGACACAATTTACAGAACAGCTCGGAATAGTTATGTATTTGGCGGGTGATGGGGCCGCCACCAGAATGCCAGTGGAGCCCTGGAAGACTGTTAGCTCACAAGCTAGGTGGTTCCTAGCACGAAGCTCGGTGGGATATAATACAGCCACCAGAGGCTTTAAGGCAACATATTTTTCAGCTTGAACCCGTAGAAATGTGTAGCTATATGAAAGATGCAAGATGAAGTAGCATTCGTCACATTTGTTGGCATATTTGTTGATTTTTTTATTTTTTTACCATTCAAAATGTGGCTGGGTGTGTCAAATACTTACTTATTTTCCTTTTTACAGGGACATGAAGAGTGGATCTTTTCTGTCCCACTTGAGACATTTTATTCGCTCTGACCTTGTAGATATTTTGAGTTATTCGAATTCCGCGTTTCATCGTAGTCATCAAAATTTTGCTGACATGCTCCGCCAACATTTTTCATTGCCTATCTGTCTAGCATATGTGGTTCTCGTTTTGTAGCAGTCAGACAAAACGTCTGGGGTTAATCTGTTTTTTGAAGGGGACTCTACAAATGATCAAAATGTGCCTGAAATTGTGGCTTCAAACCAAAATGGCAGACTTCCTGTGTCTTTTTGACCATAGGCTATTGAGGCTTTGTTGTGGGTCTATTCGTGATAGACTTACTTGCCTTCCAAATGTAATTGTATGAGGTGAAAGTGGCTTCAGGGTTGGAAGAAAATTCCTTTTCAAGGAATTGCAGCCATTTATAGTGGTCGCGGTCATGCTATATTACTGCATTAAACTCTGAGAAACGCCAAGAGTTGTCTTCCAAGTGCATTCCTTATAAGGAAGATAAGAAATTGCAAAGAGTCGAGTGCACTACTAGTGTAGAAGGTCCTTCGACAAGCACAACAGATGTTGTCCCGTTTCTACTAAACATGCCCGTGTAATCCCAAACAATTGTATAGAGTTGTTTGGAGTCCAGAGTTGGACAGAGTAGAGAAAACCCACACTTAAGTAGGAGTACGTACAAATAATATGACTCATGCAAACATTAAAAAAAATAGTCCTCCAAATAATTACTTGAAGTAAAAGTACGTGTACTAAGGCAGGGGTCCCCAACCTTTTTTGCCCCACGGACCGGTTTATGTCAGACAATATTTCCACGGACCGGCATTTAAGGTGTGGCGGAAATAATACAACAAAATAATACGGTATGAGCTGCATGAAAACTGTGGTGTTCTCGAAATATAATAATAAACACAAGGAGCGTCTAATTTGGCCGCAACACTCTGATCGCTATGGTCATGTTTAATGCCTTCAAAATACGATACAAGCAAATTCAAAGTGCATGAAAATGACAACTCACCACAGCCCCGAGCTTGATTTTCTGCAACCAGACGGTCCCACCTCGGGGTAATAGGAGACAATGACACTTCAAGTGTGTGATTTATGTCTAGTCTACTTCGTAATTTTTTTTTTTAGTCGCCGTTACTGCAGAAACCCCCCGCCTCACACAGGTAGGATGTCGGAAATGGCAACAGTGCTATTGTGGCGATCTCAGAGTATTCAGCCATAACTTTAATCCAGTTGTCTCGAACGTACTTTTAAGGCCGCCGTCATTTGCGATCTCCGGCAATTTTTTTAAACTCATTTTGCGAGGTCAGGCGTTTTGTTTTTAGCGTAATTGGTTCCGTGACTGAGAAGCGTGCGTTGGCGTGTGTCAAGCGTGACACAGACGGATGTAACGGAGAATCCGGTAATTTTTCAAAATAAAACATCCTTCGTATTCCGAAATACAGTAAATAAAACAGAATTAAGGCAAGTCCTTTCCGTGCGGCCTGGTACCAAATGTCCTGCGGACCGGTACCAGTCCGTGGACTGGCGGTTGGGGACCCCTGTACTAAGGCACGTCTGCTTCACAAAAAACATCACGATCTAATTGACAATGGCATTGTTAATATGAACTGTTAGGTGTCGAAAACAATACAATATATTGTTCTCTCCATATATTGCCCAACCTTTAGCGGTTTGCCTTTCAAAGCTCCATTTCCCCTCCTCTCCATCCAATCACACTTAAAGAAGCTGAAGTTCGCTGGCAATGGAGCCACAATCACTCGACAGCTAAATAGTGCAATCATTACGCAACGCGGGGCAATGACACTTCAGTACGTGTTTGCACACACGCGAGCCCACAATCACACGCCGATGAATGAATAAATGAAAAGTGTATGAGTGCATGTGCGTGGAATAGCAAATGCAGAACAAGGTCCTCGTGTCATCTAAGAACTTAATGAGGTATGAGGCCTGGAAATGGTGTCTGCTACCATTTGGCTTTTGCTTTGGATTTTCGTGGGAAGAGAGAAAGTACTGTAAGAAAGAAAGAAAACGGAAATCTCAGTTCACGAGGACTTTCGACGGATATTTAATAGTTCATTTCAACTCAGTCGCTAACCAAAATGGCAGTGCCTACCAAAATCTAAACAGCTGATTAAAAGTGTTTTGAATGTTATAAAAGACTCCCCAGCAAAGATGATAAAGACGATTAGCGTTGTGGGGTCCAGACTTGGACATGTGACGATGTGGGAGCTACAAAATGTGTCTCTCTGGTCCTTTTTTCAATTTCCTATCTCAATTCCATGACGCCTGTAAGAGTGTTCCGTGTTATTTAAAAAAATAATGTGTACGAGTAAAGGGGCCAGCCCATCTGAAGTTGAGTAAATAAATAAATAATGAAATAAAGGCTGCGGCGTCACCATTTGACTATTTGACTTTTTAATGTTTGCGCCTCAAAACAAGAAATGATGATGATGGTCGTGGTGATGGGGAAGATGACATCCACCGTGCTGTAATGGAGTGCAAAAGGGGATGAAGTCATTTAAAGAAATGACCCCCCCCCCCACCCACCCACACTCAAAGCCCCCTGTTGGTGATTTAAACGCCCGGGCCTACCCAACTTCATTATGGAAGGTGGAAGTTGTCAAGTGTGTACAACGTAGAGCAGCGTAGATTTACACCCATGCTGCCTCCCACTCCGGCATCAGCAGCATGGTGAGGGGGGTGGAGGGGGGTCGGGGGTGGGGGGGGGGGGGTCCATTCTCCATGGAGACATTAGTCATGTTGTCACACTTTGAGGGGTGGAGGGCACCCCTCTACATGCTATATGCCTCTGAACTGATTTTAGCATCCCTCTCTATATATCTATACATCTATATGGCACGCTGGATGATGTTAAAGAACGCAAATGGATGAATAAATGATGAAAAGATGGCACTGGCTCTTTAAAAATGTATCCTTTCCAAGCGCCTCTGCCCCACTTAAGAGTGTGTTCAAAGGGTGTTTGGGGGGGAGGGGTCGGTTGTGGGGGAGCGGGGGGGGGGGGGGGGCGCAATAAAATAACACCACTCATCGCTCTCAAACGGATATAAAAATAAATAAAAGAAAGCGTCACGAAAGCGGAAAGGACGCGTGCGTAAATTGTGCAAACGGTGCGTAACGCGTAGCGTGAAGAAACGGAAACCTCTGCTTCGTAATTGCGTAAAAGTGATACAAATGTGCTTTTAAAATGACAATTCATGTGCAAAATGCGCTGGAGAGTCACCCGTGGTACCTTTGTGCATGCCGGTGTAGCGGTCCTTGAGAACTGTCAGTTCGTGGATCTTCCCAAACTGTTCAAAGAGGGGCTTCAGGTCCTTCTCCTCCAAGTTGCGCGGAATCTGCCCGATAAACAGCTTAATGGCATCCTGGTCCTTCATGGCGCCGCTCTCCGGATGAAGTGAAATGGGTTCCGAGCCGTTCATGGGTTTGGACAGTGGGATTTGGACGTACTGGTGGTGGTGGTGCTGGAACTGGTGGTGCGGGATCAGGAGCAGTGGTGCCGGGCTCGGTCCGCTGAGGAGCAGGCTGGAGGAGTGTGGAACGGGATGCTGCTCAGGAGGAGGAGGAGGAGGAGGAAGAGGAGGAGGATGCTGCTGCTGCTGCTGCTGCTGCTGCTGCCTTCTTGTTTCAGTCTGAGTGAATCTGGCCATTCTCGAGCTGGGAGCAGAGTGGATAATAATGACAACACACACACACACACACGTAGACACACGCGCGCGCGCACGCACAAACGCGCGCGCACTGTGAGAGAGAGCAGGCACTCAGCTGGAAACCAGGCTGACTTTCTATCCGGCGTGCACACACACACACACACACACACACACACACACACAAATACACACACGCACACGGACACACACCCGGACACGCGCTCAAACAGAAGAAGGCAAAGAGGAGCTGAATGGTGGAGGGGATATGCAGTGAAGCGATATTAGACGCTCTTGGGCGACACCCAGTGGTCAGTGTTTTTACTCCACTTTAGGAAGTCAGCTGGGATAGATAGATAGATAGATAGATAGATAGATAGATAGATAGATAGATAGATAGATAGATAGATAGATAGATAGATAGATAGATAGATAGATAGATAGATAGATAGATAGATAGATAGATAGATAGATAGATAGATAGATAGATAGATAGATAGATAGATAGATAGATAGATAGATAGATAGATAGATAGATAGATAGATAGATATGACAGCTTTCCATACTCGTAGCGTACAGCCATTGCAACTAGTGTCTTAACTCATTCACTCACAAAGACATATTTATGTCTTTTCACACTCCACACGTTCAACCCCAGATACCCGGTTCCGGGTCGCTGCGCTGTGGTCAACCGGTCTACGTCCGAAGCGGTTTTTCTTACTTTTCTTGCTTTTTTCCCCACATTTCTCACCTACACTCCCTGCTTTTTCCTAGCTCCACAGGCCCGTGTTACCTCAGCGCGTCTGTTCGAGCTATTAATTCCGCCCCTTTCCCCCTTCGATTATCTTTTTTCATTCATTCGTTAGCCCCGGTGCTAACAGCTAGCTAGTGCTACAGCTAGCGCCTCCAACTCGCCCGGTGCTAATGGCGAGTGCTCCAAGCCAGTTTTTCCTCTCTAATTGCCCCACGGGGATAAATAAAGTTTTCTGAATCTGAATCTTATTTTTTTCAATTTTTCCAAGACTTGGGGTAAAAAAAAAAAAAAATGTCTGGGACTGAATGAGTTAATAGTATGCCAAAGTCGTCCTATGAACAGCAAAGTCTCAGTCAGTTCGATGAACGTAGTATGTTTTTCTGCTCCACTGAACGGACTGCATGACTGAAGAAAGACGACAGCAGGCGGACATTGAAAGTATAGTCGATACACTAGTGGTCTTGGATTGGGAGGGCCAGGTCAGATGTTAATATTTTCTCCTTGAATAGGAATTCCTTTATGCAGCACATTCCCAGAGAGCACCACGCCAGACGCAGAGGCCGAACGATTTGCTGGCTTTATTTGGCGCCCATTCCGAATGTATTGATTAAAGGAGGCAGGCTACTCGCTTGGATGTGTCAAGGCCCCTTTCTGAATGGGAACTGGCTGGGTCGGGATGAAAGTGAAATGTTAAAGCGGACGGCTCAGCGTGTTGGCCGGCTTGCATGTGTCGAGAGCAAGCTGAGGCCCTCCTGTTGAACAAGAGCCCCGAGCTGTCATTGGCCACTTCGCTCTCCCTGCGTCTCAGACTATTTTTAGGGAAGTGGTCGAGGGCGCAGGCGGGGAAAGAACTTCCACTTCATGGTTTTTATTGACCAATGTCATTAGTGCTTCGCAGGGCCCAAGGCGGAGACAAGAAATCAATAAAGGTCACGCTATTAGAGTGATCCAAGTAAAAAAAGTTACATACAATTTCAGCAGCTGCCGTTTTATTCTGCTTTCTTGTTAACCACCCAGGATGGCCAGAGAAAGGAAGCCTTGATCGCTTAAGCCCAGGAAGACTTCAAAACTACTGGGTGGGGAGCCAAAGGATCCCCTGGGTGGGTCATTTTGCATTGAGCCTGGCGGTGCGCACTTGTTAATATGTGAACACTGACACGAGCTGGCTCATTTGTAAAAATATTCTCTCATGCGATCAATAACAGCGATTCCCCATATAGATATCTGCAAATGTTAAAACAATCGATGTCAGTAAATGAGTGTGTGTGTGCGTGTGTGTGTGTGTGTGAAAAAGTCAGGATACACCCTTACTTCAAACCCTTGATGGTCTGGAGTGTTAGAAAATGTTTCACTGAAGTTGAAAAAAAAAATGCTGCGCCACACTGGAAGTAATCGGTTGCTCCTCTCCTCAGGCTTGTCTCACGTCTCATCAGCATTATAAGGCAGTGATGCATAAAGGTGTTCTCTGGTGGGATGAGGCAGCGCTGCCTCATTTTCTCGGATGTCACTTCACAGTGGAACGGCCGTGTTTTGCAACACTGAACACCGGGTGCTCCTCTCACAGTTTCACAATGATGTCATGGCAGCCCAAATAGAAAAAAAAGGGAACCATTTTCTTCATTCAGAGGGTGTGATTTTGCCATTGGGGCAATTTGAGCGCTGCCCCACCAATCGAGCAGTTGGCGCGATTGAGTGAATGGTAGATAGTCATTTGCGTGGATGTGCAAAAGCATTTGCAGCATGTTCAGAGAAATGAAAAACTGCTTTTTTGATTAAACTGCATTATAAGCGACAACAGCTCTGGAAACCCTTTGTTGTGAAATGTGGGAAAGCAAACTCTTACAAAAGCAAAACTTAAAGCATTTAATTTGTCCAACTTTAAATGTTATCCCAGTTTACTGCCTTGAAACTTTAAGTTCACGTGCGTTGATTGGTTTGATTGAGTTGAGTTTGTTTGTTTGTTTGTTTGTTTGTTTTTGAGTGCACATGATTTCCCCGAAAATAATAATGATAATAATATTTTTTTGCTTTCGGGCCATTTCAGTTAGTGCCCGACCAAATTCAAACCATGGTGCTATAAGGTGAAAAGTTATTTCAAATTATTTTATTATTATTATTAGCATTGTAACATTGTCTAACAAGCATTTTATATTCTTTCTTTTGTATAGAGTATGAGAATTAAATCAATGTGCTATTTTGCTAGGAATATCCTTTGTTTGTGTCTGCCTGAAGCGGCTGCCTCTCCCAATTCTTCTCTGATGTGAATAAAAAGCATCATTCTGATTTTGATGGACTATCTATTGTCTGTGTTATACAATGCAGCACTATTTGCGGCAATATCGACATTTTTCAAATGCCATGTAACTTACCTAATCAGAGCTACCGGGTCTGGGGAAGCAATTTTGCCATCTAGCAGCTTCATTTTCTCATCCACAGGCTTCAAAACAAACGCTAATCGCCAACTGTGACTGTTGTTTTGCAAGACAAGAGATAAACGGTCAGCAGGCTGTCCACTGCTGTCATCTCCTCCGGATTATTGCTCCGAGGTGAGTGTTTCCCTCCAAACACAATTTCCCACAAATGTCACACTGGACTGCCGCTGTTCGTGTGACGTTAATGCGATCTAAATCCAGATGAACGCCTTTCAGACTCTCTTTTCTGTGTCTTATTTTATTGAAGTCATACGCATAGTCTATGTCTTGAAAATGGAATTAAGGAAACGTTTATCCACTATGTACTTAATGTGCAAATTAAGACAACGAATATTGTACTGTTATGAGGTAAAATGACCATTTGAAGAGATGTATCATCATGCTAGCATAAACACAGATACCCTCCAATGTTGCCCCCTGTGGAGCAGAAAACTTTATTTTAAGATTATTATTATTATTATTATTATACACATTATTATTTTACTCTTCTAATATGTCCCTTTTTTTAAAACAAAGTACTCTACAGTGTTCTGTTAATATTGTAATACTGTATCTGTTTCATGTATTTGTGTGACGTCATAGAGAGGGGAGGAGCCAGGTTGGGGGAATATTGGCTCCGGTAGTTAGTCTGAGTGTGGAAGGCTATACTGTACTGTACTGTACTGTACTTCACATTCATACTTCAATGTTTACTTGCAGTTTTAAACCAGCAGAGAGCAGCAACGTCTCATTCTTCTCCCAGGTCTTAAGTCTTAAACCATTTCTCCGGTGACTGTTTAAATATGAGTCAGGAATGCAAGCCAAATGTGTGCACAATATGTCAGCCAAACATTTTTTTTTCATCCACGTAGTTACAATTTCAAAGTGGGAAAACGATCAAGAGCAATCAGTGAGCACATACCTCTGCCAAGGTGCATCGTTTTTGGAGAATGTATTTACAATTTTATTTATTAAAATTTATATTTAAGAAGCATAGGATTTAATGCGTCCGCAATGATCAAAAAAGAAACCCTATTCAGAGGGAAACCAATACAATAACATCCACGAAAAGATCCAGGGGAAAAACAGCTATGTTGGCTGAGGGAAAAAAAGAAGAAAAAAAAGCCAGTCAGAGAAATAATTGGGTTTCCATGTGATTGTACTGATTTCACCTTTTTTGTGTGCGTTTGTCATCATCAAGTCACCTGTGGATTATATTCATGTGCGGGAGCACCAGTTGGATCAAACGGATACCAAACAAGCAGACAGGAATTGGAACAGCAAGTCATTCGGTTTGGCAGCCATCACTGCAGGTAATCCACCGAGTCGTTGTGTTGTCACTCACTCTGCGAGATTTGCCGCACCGTGAGATGTATTTATTCCAGGAGTGTCCCGCTGAGTTTGTTAAATCTTTCACCAACAACAGCCAAACACTGCATTCACGCCACCCCTTTAAAAATGGTGGCCGGTTTTAATCAAATCAAAATAAATGTAGTCAGTGGCATTTATGTAATTGGAATTATTTAGTCCAGATTTGTTGATAACTGCATTCATTTGGGGCACAAATGCAGCTGGAGTAAACTTGTGTACGAATACCAAAAATGGATTCTGGAGAAATATGTGTTACAAACAGATGAAAACATTGTCAAAAGATCTCCCCGAACGAGCAACTGCAGACACTGTAATGTGAATGCCAGGCCAGTAGGTGGCAATGTCACGCGACTCCATCAAACACAGGAACGATGTCGTACACGATGAACAGATTACGGATCCATCTCCGAATCGCACCGACAAACTAAACACAGGATCGCATTTCAACACTGTGCTCACAATGTAGCTTTAAGAGTCTCAATAGTGTTTGGATTGCTGCCTCTGTTCCACTTCTCAACCTCAATCTTTTAATTTAATCTTGGTTAACATGACCGTGCTCGAGCAATACATGGTATATGAAGATAAGCTCTAACTCGTGGCTTGAAAATCAATTGAGTTGGGGGGGTAAAGGGGGGGGGGGTGCATCGTGCAGGCAGGAAACTCCGCTGTATATATGGCCACTGTATTAAGCTTTAGAAGTTACCCTCATCTTTGGAAGCAGCGGGAAAAGGGTCGAGAGGGAATTCACTGGTCGACCAAGGAAATTGGGTGCAGCAGATGAAAGTCTCATCGAGTCGACTTTGCTTTGAAATGTGGAGATGTGGAGCTGCAGCACCAGCTCCCGACTGACAGAAGCCAATTACGGGCCAAAAAGCCATTCCTCCATGGCGGAAACAAATCGCAGCAACTCACCTATTCATAAAAAGACCCCAGAAAAAATTGGGCCGCACAAAAAAATGCCTCTGTGGGATGGACTCTTTCGGGACTGAAAAATTGCTACGCTGTGCGGTGGACACTGAATATGAACACAGAGTACTTTGATTGACCCACAATTGAATAACAACTAGCCTTAACATCTGTCCAGAGACACTCAAAGAAGGACGAGGCATCAATATGGCCGAGTTTCGCATCAGTGCCTAAAGGGACGTTGCCCCACCGAATCCGTAAATCCGGCAGATGGCACTGTAACAAAAAATATCTGTCACGTAAAGACCACTATGTCATAGCTGTGACATATAGTCATCACATTTTAAAGTGAATATATAAGATAAGATAAGAAATCCTTTATTAGTCTCGCAATGGAGAAATTACCAATTCACAGCAGTAAAAGTAAGAAAGGAAAAAGTAGAAGAACAAAATATAGGAGCTGCTGGAAAGGCAGCCACTCTCGCGGCGCCATCTTGAAGTCAAAATAACACAACACAAAATGTGGCTTTTTTGTTGTTTGTAAACACATATTCACGTCTCTGGAGTACCTGCTCACCATCAAGTGTCAAATTACACACCCAAGTAAATATTTTGGTTGGTTTCTGAAAATGTGCCTGTGAGCAAGACTCGGTTTTTACATAATAATCACCCATGGATGGATGGAGATATGTATACATATACAGTCAAACCTCGGTTTTCGACAGTCTCTGTTCTTGACCAAATCGGTTTTCGACCAAAAATGTCGAGTTTTTTATGCCTCGGATGACGACCGAATTTCGGTTCTCGAACAAACTGAGCGCACTTGAATGCGTCACTTGACTCCTCTCGCCTTCCTTACACAAGGAAGTGACGCTTCCTTGTGTAGCGTTCTATTGTGCACAGACGTATTCAATAAAGATTTGTGTTTTTTTTTTTAAAGAGCATGGTTTCGGTTTTCGAACAAATCGGTTTTCGAACAGCCTTCCGGAACGGATTATGGTCGACAACCGAGGTATGACTGTACATATATTCGTGCCAATATATATCTTTTGTAGACTAGTGCAGAATGAATGGTGACAGTCAACATGGTGGCGCGGGGAGGGTAACATTCTGTGGCTTTGGCCAAAATCAATGCAACAAAACAGCTCAATACACAGCAGGGATGCTCTTGTCTTGTCTTAAAGAAAAAAGCTTGCCTCTCCTGGTGTGTTTGTGTGTCATTTGTATACTCAACTGTGTCCAATATCAGCGTTACTATTATGATGATGAGATGACCTCAGATAGGCACTCGCAAGTGCTTGTGAACAAAACAATCTGCGGCAGCACTGAGGGAAATTGCTTATAATGTCGCGTGATGTCATGAATGGCTCATCGTAGGATTGCAAAGGGCCGTTTGGGTCAAAACTGTATCGAATTGCCATTTGTGGAGATGCACACCCCTTATATATGTAATACATTCCTGGATTCAAGCTGTTAACCTCAAGACTGTGAGGCAGATGTGCTAACCACTCAATCTGCCATTATCATTTTTCCACTTTTTTCCTTTTCCCCCTGAGACTTTGCGACTTTCTGACAGCACAGGCATGAAACTTCGCGCCGCACCAACACAAGACTGTTACTGGGTGTGACATCACACACATCAGGGAAGTTGCTCAGCCTTGATGTTGAGGCCAACTCAGATGAGAGAGTTGATGCAAATGAGCCCATCACATCGACTGGCTGCACTGATCTTCCCGCTTCGCCATCTTTTGGTGGAACAGATTTTTAGATTTATTTATTTTACATTTACCAGGCACCCAAAATAGGACCAACAGGCTTTCCAAAAGTATGGCAAGGTGTTTACCAATAGCGATAAACAGACTTACTTTAAATGTATTTTTGAACATTTATTTGTGGGGAGGCGCGGTGAGCGACTGGTTCGTCCATCAGCCTCACAGTGCAGCGGTACGGTGTTCCATTCCCGCCGGCGTGGGTTTTGTCCGGGTACTCTGGTTAAAAGTAAGGAATTTATTGTATTTTCAAGATAATGCCAATTAACATTTTATTTTGTCATTTCACATCACGAAAGCCTAGTCAATCATCCTCGCAACTAGTTTCTTGCCCTGCCTCACCCTCTGACGTTGACTTTGGCCTGTTTTACTGCCACTGCCCTTCTCTCCAATTTCCTCCTTTCCGGCTCAGAAAAGGAGGGCTATGTGGCGATGATTGAAGTGAACCTGTTGCTGTATTGATTCTGCATCGACTGACCAGGACTATCTCCCAAGAGAGGTAACTTTTAACAAGTCATTGAGTACATCCAGGACTGTTAAATGTCACATGATACATGAACATACATGTACACTTGGGCCTACTGCACACAATTGCTTTTGAATATTAATATTGATCATCAAGGTGGCACAACTTCTTTCTTTTTTTTTGGGAAGGTGGTACTTTGCATAAAACATTTGAGAACCACTGCAGAGTACTGTAGTACATCCAGGTGATATTCCAATTGACAGGATGGGAATCCTCCCATCAACGTTAACGCACGTGAGAGGTCTTAAGAGCGCACCACAGTTGTCAGACTGGCATTTCGGGTAATGAATGGCATTTGGTTCTCACCATCGCTACATCTCAGCATGATGTTGTTTTTCCAGAGGCTCTAAAAGGCTCATTAGCATATTTGTATCCTAACTTTCAATTAGAAGGCTGTTATCATTTGACCTTCATTTTACATATGTGGCCCCAAACAGCGAGTGGGGAGTGATGCTCGGACGGCGAAATGGGAGCTCGCTGTCAAATGTCATATCAAGTCATCATCGACAGCGAGGCTAACAATGGAGGCATTATGCAGGTTTTTGCCCTCCTTTATCTGAAGTTGAGATTCTCTAAGGGATTTGCCAAACACTGTAAGCACTGGAAATTGTGCTGTAGTAAATTTAAAAAAAAAAAAAAAACTCAACTGCTTCCTCCAGACACCTTTCAATGAATATTTCACACAGCAGTCAACCTGCTGACCTTACATTTGGAAGGCAAGCTGTCTCCTGAGGGTTTACTTGCGCAACATGCCGGGCGGGATGCAGCCCAGCTCAAACAGTGGATGATAATGCCACACTGATTTGAGCGCAGGTAGCAAGCTATAATAATCACTTCAACAACATCATTCAGCATATTTTATATTTACGAGATGTAAAAGACGCAAAGTTCAATTTCTTTTTAATCCAAGGCAGTGATTCCCAACCTTAATTGAGCCAAGGCACATACAGTGGTACCTCTACTTACGAAATTAATTGCTTCTGGAAGAAATTTCTTAACTACAACATTTTGTAAGTCGAGACGCGTTTTCCAAGTAAATGCCCTAATCCGTTCCAAGCGCCCCCCAAAATTCAGACATAAACATTTACGTAAAACGTTCGGAACGCCTCATGGCCCACCGCATAGACACAGATCTATCTACACACATAGACACACTCTTAGCCAATAGGACGCCAGGAAGATGCTAATAAGATGGTAATAGCCAATGGCAGAGCAGCTAGAAGTATGTTGCGTTCAGGAAACTCGAAGCTGCGAGTAGCAGCCCAGAATGTATTTTTACCTTTCGTATCTTGAAATTTCTTACGTTACAAGAGGCAATAGTTTCCTGTTGAGGCGTTTCGTAACTTGAACATTTCGTATGAAGAGACGTTCGTAAGTAGAGGTACCACAGTATTGTATTTTAATCTCGCCACCAAATGAAAATGTCACACAATACGCATTGAAGAATTTGTGATCTTGTCTCATTTCACGCACCAATTTACTGACGTAAAGTTCTTTTTTTTTGTGGCTCAAATAACGCAGGCGTGACACTGTGACTTTTCGCTTTGCATGGCAACATCTTTCTTATTCCTATTTTCACTTCCTTGGAGTCCTATGACCTCCATGCTCATATCATCTGGTGACACTTGCTGCCGCCTCCTCCTACGTATTCTGGCAACGGTCTGAAGTTAAATGTGGAAACACGCTTTGGCTCCTGATAAATTCTACCTCTGCCAAGGAGGTTTTTCGCATTCCACTGTTTTGTCAGGCTTTTGATTCAACTGTTTCATCTGATCTGTTTTTCTTGGCAGGATTACCTTAAAAGTAGTTAGCCGCTTTGAGCATGTAGCTCAAACTTTTTGCCGACCTTGGGCGTGTGTGTGTGTGTGTGTGTGTGTGTGTGCGTGTGTGAGTTTGGGGCTTGGCCACAGCAGGTTGCTGCATTTGTAGCAATTCAAGCTAACACCGCCACTGCCCATTGTTCTTGCTCTAAAGTAAATCAAAATCTGCAGCACAGCTAAGCAAATTTTTTTTCCTCCTCTAAAATCCCAACACGCTGATTGTGTTGATTTATACTTGGCGCCGCAGCTATCTTGTAAGCCTCATCGTCAATGATTAGCACCATCAAGGAACACTCGTCCTATTCCCGCAAGTTTTGCTAATGCACGATTCCAATCTGAATCCGCTATTCTCTCAAATTGCCGTTATAATTTTTGTACTGTTTTTACTGCTCAAAGTTCACTGTTCGGCAGGAGCCGTCGTCGTCACGTTTCTATTGTCTCCTAAATGTATGGCAAAGGTTAAAAGGATGTATGTCAATAAGCTACCAAAATAAAAGAAGCAACAGACTTTGGCCCCTGCGATGTGTGATCCATCGTCAAGTAGAGACGCTCTCCAGATGTGTCGCAGTGTGGTTGTGTGCTCGGCCTCAGCGACCAATCAGGTTCGATCTGGTATGGGCCAATGGAGGCCAAGCAGTCGGGCAGGCAGGGTGTGCTGTGTTGGAGTTTCAACTTTGGACCCTACAAGAGCAGCTGACTGATTCAATAGAAAGTCTTCATCGTCAGAGCTTCTCCCCAAAACAGGATATTTTGACTGGGATTTTTTTTTTTTTTTTAGTTTTGGGGGGCCTTCTTGGTTTACCACCCGATCGGGGGAACTATGGAGCACTACCCTGATCAGGTAAATACTCGAGTTCAATGCAGTCAATATAATATTTGTTGGTGGGTTCTATCTGACAGTTGCGATTGGTGGGTAAAAAAAGAGCAAAGTCTATCATTTAAATCTCTTTACTATGGGACACGGTATCGGCAATTGCGTTGTTCTCTCTCTGGGTACAATATACCATAAAATGTACAGATTGGCAAGGGTCAAAAAGTAGAGCGACGTTAAGATGACTTTCATCTTGAAGTTAGATGAAGAGTCAAAATTGAAAGGATGGATAAAAACAGATTTATGACATGACATGACATATATCGGTACGGTTCCCAAAAAAGGGACATTTCTAGAAGTAATTCACTCATTGCTGACCACCCCATTAACATCGTGAAACTCACATTGTTGAGTGTCACTATACTTGTAAAGACAGAATTTTTGGTGATATGATTTGGATCAAAATATCGTCATCATTTGACCTTATATTAAAAAAAACAAAAAACCTCTCTGATCATTGCATCCAATGATGATGTCATACTCTGCGATGTTAATGGTATCGTTGGCCAAGTAACATATCGCAATTCCATCTACATGACTACAACCGTAATAAACATGTTGTTCATTGCATATCTTTGTGGGAGTGTCAATCAAAACTGTGAGTCATTAAGTCTGCAAAGGGAGAGATTTCAATACAGATCTTGTATTGGATCTTTCATGATATCTTTTGTAGGAAACTGAACATTTCAAAAGATTTTTTTTTTTTTATTGAGCTCATGTTCTGGTGCATCTTCTTCAAATATCGTTCTGCCCTTGCATTGGATTGCAAATGCGCAGCTCATGACTTCATTCCTTTCATCTGAATTTACTTGTATGCACCATTAAATACACCACAACGATCACAAAAGTCTGTTTTGGCATTTCGTTTAGGAACAATCATGATCAGTTGCAAAGCAGAAGTAGTGGTGATCTTTTGCAATGTCTTAACATGGCTTGAGAAAGCATGAAAGAGACAATTTTGTAAATGTCACGATGACAGCAGACGTACGATGGCACGGAGTTTCTCGATTGGCTGTTTGATCAAAATGATGGAATCCTCCGGCACGAGGAAGCGGGACAACAAGGCCACCAGCAGCACCACTGGCCTGCGCAGGAACCAAATGTGCGTAAGGCCCGTCAATCATCCGCCGTGGCACTTTTTCTTGTAGATCCATAATCATCTCAGCATGTTGTCCAATTTAAAAAGACAAGAAAAACCAAAAGCATCTTCCACCCCAGCAGATGCTCCAGCTGGCGGAACAGGCGGACGCCGACTTCCTCAACGCCCTCCTGAGTGGAGGTGAATCAGTGTCGGACTCGCCGATCTGGTCCCCTTCGCCAAGCGACAGCGGTATCAGCGAGGACCCGCCTTCAGATCAAATGGATAGCCCCCAGCGATCCGAGAGTCCCTCCGGTGATGTTCATTGTTTGCATCCGAGGTCACAGGCCAAAGCTGCCTTGGAGGCCCAAGTGCCCATTAAACCTAGTAAGTCACACCTTTAGTCACAGATTGCTTCGTACGATATTAGCAATGAGGCTATTTAATCAAACGAGTCCCCACGAATCGCCTCGCATAATCACGTCAATTGTAATGTTTTAAAAGTTGTTCATTTTTTTTTGTTTTGGTCCAATCACACCCCAGCCAATATGTGCTGCAATGACAACCTCATCTGCCCCCAATTCTCGAGTGCTGAAATACAAGAAAATGCAAACGTCAAATCAAAACCACATTCCCCAAAACAAGGCAAAGCAATTTATTTCTTCCTCTGAAATGCCCAGATATTATCATTATCCACAATTTCCATGAACAGAAACACTGTTATTGTCTCTTAACACTTTTTCGCTATGTGTATCATCATTTCTTGTTTTTTTTCTCGTGTGTGTTTGTCAAGATGCCTGGAAGGGCGAATTCCCAGCGGAGAGGATGAAATATCCACAATATGCTTCTGACATGAACAGAGCGCCACCGTGCTCCGGCTCGGGTCTGACTGTTAAGGATCTGCTGCTGAGCGGCACCGCAGAGCCGGTAAGAGAGACAAAATGGAGAAGGCGATGGAATGCTTATCGCTGATAATAGGTTGCTCTGACTCATACGCCGTTTACATTTTGCAAATAGAAATCTTGACTTTGGAAGCTCTTGTTGACAGGATGAGTCAGCTCGACACTTCGCTTTGTGCGTAAAAACAAGGAGAGACATTGCGGCAACCGTCATTTAGAGGATTTAATGTCACTGCTTAATCAGTGTTGTCATTTACCTTTAAAAGTCATCTGATGACTGATCACCAATTAGTCATTTAAAAACTAACTCGGTGACGTTAATGATGATTTGCTTTTAAAAGTAGCAGTTGCTAGGGCTGGGCGATTATGAAAAAAAACCCAACATTGTGATCTTGAAATCACAATTATTAAAACCGATTATTCACTGATTTCAAAACCTATAACACTCAAAACTACCATCACCCCCAAGTTTAAACATCTCTGAACATTGACCACTTTATTCTTGATCACTCAGGTTTTGTTTTGTTTTGTTGTTTTTTTTTTAAGTAGAAAATGGCACAATAATGACTTACCGCTGTGAAGGAATATCACTCCCGAAAGTCAATGCTAATCACCATTAGCATGTCAATGGGATTTTACATTCACTTTAGCATTAGCGCTGGTGATCGTTCTAAAACCAAGCATATGTTTCAAGAGTTTGCAGTGTGCTTGTTTATTATTGGAATTATTTCAGTCCTTTTCATTTTAATTATTCAAACACAAGACCAGTAGGGAAACTTCAAGTATTGATCCAAGCTTTCCAGCACAGTTGATTAATGCGAGTGGCGGAATGCCTTTTGGCTTGTCACACTCTAATTTCTCGAGGGTTAGGGGAGGAATGAGAGTGGCCTGCTAATTTAACTAGTCCTCGCGAGGCTGCAGGGAGACCGCAGGGAAACTGTAATAGGGCAACGGCAGCAAAGGAAATGTAATCAAACGGCGATGCTGCTGAATTACACATTTGCATTACCGCCTCACCTCCAGCCTCCGCAGCCATTCCAACAGTCCATCCAAGAACTGATTCTCAATGAGGACGAGAAGAAACTCCTCGCCAAGGAGGGCGTGACTCTGCCCGGCCAACTGCCACTCACCAAGGTTCGTTAGTACACCGAAAGTGTTTCAACTGCTCCCAATCCCCCTTATCTCAGAATTTCTCCCTTTTCCAATCAGTACGAAGAAAGGATCCTGAAGAAAATACGCAGAAAGATTCGCAATAAGCAGTCAGCCCAGGAGAGCCGCAAGAAGAAGAAAGAGTACATTGATGGACTGGAGAGCAGGTAACATTTCCAATTACACATCACATTTACATTGCTGCGAGCATTTGAGCAGTAGCATCACTAAAATTTCCATTGGGTCTTTCAGTGCTTCTCAGTATTTGCCAATGTCCTGGGTTTGTTAATATATTGATCTCTGTAGTATGGTGGTGAGGAACTTCTCTTGTCAATACAGCTTCAACTTTGGAAGATAACGGCAACTAAAGGCTGCCCATCAGCTATGCGGTTAGCTTGCGCCTTCGGTCATTGTTTACTCATGATTGTGTTCAACTTGCAAACCAAAGTACTGAAGATGAAGTCGTACTCTGATTGGCTGCTTTCACGTTCATTTCTACTGCATACTTAATCCAGTGGCAGATGGGGGTCGAGATGCCTGGGTGAGACAGAGTCTCCACCAGGATCTCCGGAATGAAAGTAGTAAAAGTGGAGCATAAATCTATGACGGGCATCCTGGAGTAGGAAACTCAGTGTGGCAAATATTTGGGGTGGAAAGATGGGAGCAGGGAGCACATGATGTGCTGAGACGACTCTCTCAAAGCACTTTATCACCACCGGCATGTGCCCAACACGTCTGAAGTCGCTGAGACTGACCACAGTAGGCTTTTGGCGAAAGGGATTCAAACAGACTACTTCAGGCATTGGAGGGATAATGGCTTGTGATTGAAACAGATTGAAGGTTTTCGTGAAGGCCAGTGGCTTTGTCGGGGTTCACCATCCTCAGCGTCTCTCTCATTTCTTGTTCCTGAAGTGTTGTTGTGAAATGAGGGTGCTTGGTAGTAGGTCTGTTGACAGCCTGTGAGCATTAAAGCACTCAAAGAAACAACTGAGGCATTTCATCAGCCTTGACCGATGCTTACTTGTTGCCATTGTAACTGGTGATGTGGGTGACGCTCTGCAATCTTTTCCTCACACGTCTCACAGTATTGAGATACTGTTTTACGATTGGTAGGTTTCGTCTTGCGTTCATCATATCAAAATGTGACCGACATGATGAAGTGCTCTGCTTAGATACCAAATCTAATTGATCAGTGTATCGTATTGGCCCGAATATAAGACGGTGTTTTTTGCATTGAAATAAGACTGAAAAAGGGGCGGTCGTCTTGTATTCGGGGTCTATACATTATAGCCACTCACGACGCTAGATGGCGCCAGATATCAATGCAGCGAAAGCTGAACTTGACTCCCCAGGCCAAAGTGAACCCCTGTCACGAAGAATACAAATAAAAATAGCGATAGAACAAAGAAGAAAAATTAAAAAAATAGTGGTAAGAAAGAAAAGAGAAGAAAATAATAGAAGAGATAACACAAAATGGAGAAATGTAGCGACAATCTGGAGAAAAGTGGGTCGAAGATCAGCCAGGTTAACCGGCAGCTGAGAAGTTATGATGTCATTTTACATTTCAAAAACCAGAAGCCATTCAGTTACGAATGTGATTGCACTTTAGTTTACATATTTAAATGTTTCAGATATTAAGATTTGAATGAGGCAAAATAACATGCTTTTTCTCTCAAATATATTGTTATAATCATTTGTTTCAGATGTACTGTAATTATTTTCTGTATAAAAATTAATTTGGTGTTCAAAATGTCTTTTTTCAAATTTGAGTCTTGAAAAAGAGGGGGTCGTCTTATAATCAGGGCCGTCTTATATTCGGCCCAATACGGTACTTATATGGTGTGACTTCCAAATTTGAGCGTAGGGGTGCTCCCAACCTCCACTTCTATTTCTCTGTATGTTTTCAGGATGGCTACCTGCAGCGCACATAACCAAGAGCTGCAGCGGAAAGTGTCTCAGCTGGAGAAATGTAACATGTAAGAGATTTGAAAATGGGACTCCTCTTTTGCGATCCGTATGTGAAGACTCACGCTGGAATCCTAAAGGAGTCATCCACTTCACAACTGCTCCTACATCTTCCTTTGCCCGCCAGCACTCATACAACCACTTTTTTTTTTTTCCAGCCTTGTCTTCTTTTCCGATTATTTTTTCATGAATTTGTCTCCACAGATCACTAATGGAACAGTTGCGCCGGCTCCAAGCTCTGGTCATGAACACATCCAACAAGCCGGCCCAGACTGGGACATGTGTGATGGTATGAACTCATATGCCAAGATGCAGCATTCCAAAAAATTAAAAAAATCATTCTGACAGTAAGCCAAAATGTGAATGAGCCAAATAAAGGCCAATCATGACATGACAATCTCAAGAGACATAAAAAAAAAAAGCACAACCCGCAAATATAAAGGCTCCTTTTTTGAATGGAAGCCATGTTCGGTCTTTGATCAGCACCGGAGCACAGAGTACGCCGCCCCAGGCTATGAGAAGGGAGGAATATTTTGAAATTTTCGCTTTAATGAATATGAATGTGTGTCAGAACCCAGTCACTGAATACATTACCGTGTCAACTGGGGAACCACGGAAAAATCCACAACAAAGATCAGTCACGTCGCCACATTGATTCTGATTACGCTGTCATGAAATCATTTAATAAATAAATAAATAAAAAATAATCTTGGCTGGAGCCAAGATTTGAAACCCAGGCCTGTCAGACAGACGTGCTAACAGTTGGCCATGTGCATCACAGAGGTGGCGGAAAGTCCGTCAGTCCGTTGCTGGCACATTGCTAGCGAATGACGAGGAAACTTTAAAAAAACTGACAAACAATGCACAAACGGAAGTGCGTTTTTACCAGAATCGTCACTAACCGGGTCATTTACGATGGACCTTTTCAGTCCCGTTTCGCCGAAGGACTGATGGAAACATGCAAACGTGTGTCTCACGTGTGCTTGTTCACAGGGGTGAAAAAACACCATGGTTGCTTCGAGTGGACTGCATTGATTAGGGCAGGGGTCGGCAACCCAAAATGTTGAAAGAGCCATATAGGACAAAAAAAAACCAAAAAACAACAAATATGTCTGGTGCCGCGAAAAAATAAAAGCCTTCTTTAAAACTGACAATGAAGGAAACACATGCTGTATGTATGTAGGAGACTAGACTGTCTCAGAATTATTTATGTTACTCATTCCTTTGTTCACAAACGCCCCCATAGAATTTATTTAGGGATTTCCTCGCTTGATTTTTTTTGTTTTGGTGCATTATTTTTGCTTTTCTTAGTGTAAGTGAAGTGATCATTAATTTCCGTTTTTCGGTGGCTGTCTTTGAACGCCTCTCGAGTCGAACGAGAAGAGAGAAGGCACGGAGTCGGACGCAGACGTGTCAGTGTTTGTCGAGACTGTTAAAAGCATAAATAAAGTGTACGTTTTAAAAAAACAACACCACAGCTCTCCTTTTTCGGAGCTGCAACGTGTATCTATCTCTATTTGAGCTCTATTAGCCTACTAACAAAATCTTTTTCCATTTTCAAACATTTTTTATAAAGCTCCAGGGAGCCACTAGATGTCGGTAAAGAGCCGCATGCGGCTCTGGAGCCGCGTGTTGCCGACCCCCGGACTAGGGGCTCATCTCATTCCTATTATTGCCGCTTTCTAGCTAGGTCCTTGCTCCTCGCGCCTCACTTTACATGCTAGCACCTCCTACCGGAGTGGGATTCCACTGAGGACAGGGGAGGTGGAAATTGTTGTGGGTAATGAGACCGTGGCTGCTTGATGTCATCATTTAATGGGGACGTCTGCTCAAGATGATGTCACATTATTGACCCATGTCACATATGCGCTATCTGCGTGTCACAAGAGATGAGCGTAAATATCGATTGTAGATACTACGGAATATCTTTGTTTTAGTTTTCACGGTTGTTCCATCAGTACGAGGCGTGGTTCTTTACCGGAATAGATACACTGCTTGTGCTGCGATTGCGTTAACGTAGTAAGTAGTGTTTTCTCAATGACGATTGGCTGTCGCAGAAGTGATGTTGCCGAAAAGTACTCAAATAATGGTGACAAACTGTAATCTAGCAATGCTGAAAGTGTGGTTAAAATAATGATCACTAACTGACGGACTGGCTAATGTTCCTAAAATAGCGGTGACGAATTGTAATGTAGCTCAGTTAAAATAATGATGATGGATCGCCGATGACAGATTTGATTGGCTTGAAATAATGACAGACTAACAATGACGGATGGATGGATCGGCTGATGGCAGATGACGGACCGGCGAAATTTACTGATGCGCCCACTTCTGCTGTGTTCAAAATTAGGGAGGGGTCAAAGGTTGTGGAAAAAAAAACATCGGGTAAAGTAGAAATGCGTGGAAAATCACATTCAGTACAGTCATAAACTATTTTTACTTGGTTATTTTGCACCAATGGAAAAACGGAGGCGTCTTTTTCGAGGGAGGCATTTATTTGAGCATTCTTCCAGATGTCAAATTTGAATGGCAATTTGTGTAAAATATGCAAGAAGTGTTCTTTACCTCGCCCTCCACATTCTCGTTTACTTTTGACTTCTTTATCCCCACCCCCTTAGGTGCTCTTGCTGTCCTTCTCCCTAATCCTCTTCCCGAGCCTCAAGCCCTACGCTGACACCCAAGTCAGCCAAGGAGACTTCAGCCCAGTAAGAAGTGAGTAACCTTAACTCCCAGCGTGCACCCACCTGACAACCAAGCCAAGTCCCCCTGTGAGTGGCAGCTACAAACCCACAACCAAGCACCACCTCCCAGAGTTGACCGTTAAAAGTGATATGTGGAAGTATAATGACCAATATTAACTTCTTTCTTATTTTTATGTATCGATTTATTCGGGGGGTTCATCCACCCATTTTCTGATCCGCTTATCCTCACAAGGGTCGCGGGGCTTGCTGGAGCCTATCAAAGGTGTCTTTGGGCAGGAGGCGGGATACACCCTAAACTGCTTGCTGGCCAATCGCAGGGCACACATAGACAAACAACCATCCGTGCTCAGACTCACACTCACACCGAGGGACAATTTAGAGCAGAGTTGTCAAAGTCAAGGCCGGGGGCCCAGATCTGGCCCGACACATCATGTCAAGTTCCATGATGCTTGCTGAATTCTGAACCGAAATTTCAATCTGTAATCAAGTCATTATTCTTGACTTCTGGTTTTAAAACTAGTTATCCATCAATTTGTTTTATGCTGTGTATGTAGTATGTGGAGGTGATTAAACATTTACAGTCAAACCTCGGTTTCCGAACATCTCTGTTCTCGTCCAATTCGGTTTTTGACCAAAAATGTTGAGTTTTTTATGCCTCGGATGACGAACAAATTTCAGTTCTCGAACAAACTGAGCGCATTTGAATGCACCATTTGACTCCTCTCGCCCTCCTTACTCGAGGAAGTGGCGCTTCCTCGTGTTGCTTTCCATTGTGAGCAGACGTGTTCAGTAAACATTTTTATTTTAAAAATTAGCGTGGTTTTGGTTTTCGAACAATTTCAGTTTTCGAACAGCCTTCTGGAACGGATTATGGACGAAAACTGAGGTTTGACTGTATATGGTTTCCCAGAATTAATAACGGCCCTCCAAGGGAAACCGTAACTACAATGTGGCCCGTGACAAAAATGAGTTTGACACCCCTGATTTAGAGTGTTCCATTAACCCGCCATGCATGTTTTTGGAGTGTGGGAAGAAACCGGAGTACCCGGAGAAAACCCACACAAGCACGTGGAGAACATGCAAACTTCACACAGGAAGGCCGGAGCCAGAATCAAACCCACAACCTTTGCACTGTGAGGCCGACGCACTAACCAGTCGACCACCGGGCCACCCAGGCGTTTTCATGTCATGACCAAAGGAAAAAAAGTCTCGAATGATTCTGATCAGCTGTGGGGGTGGTCTGCTACAACAGAGAATAATGACCACACTACATCGTATATGTTGCCCGTGTTTTTATGTGCAACCTGGTCTGCAGAGGGCAAAAATAAATCAAATTGAATAAAATTTTATGCATGTCCAAGATTTTCTTTGTACTATTCATAACTGAGGGAGAACTTGGCACGGATGTCTGATGCAGGTGTATGGCTTTGAAGGAATTTTTTACTCCACTGCGCTCTCGATTCTTTATTAATGGTGTATAGTCATTGACTGATTACAAAATACATGTACTTGGTATGCAGGGGGATGCTTGCTTAACGTGACGCCAGCCTATAAAGTAATAATCCGATTTTCCTTTCTCATGGTGGACTCTCTATTTTCTCACAGTCCAGTCACGGTCCTTGCAAAACATGCAGGCCTCCCGCGTGCTGCATGTCATCGATCCCCCGTTGGCCGCCCAAGACGAATCGAAGTCAGTGCATGCGCATTTCCCAGGAGATACGGGATTGGAAATCACCACCCTGATGGGGAACATGAAGCTGAACCAAGAATTGGACGCCATGTCTCTGAACCGCAGCCAGGAGGAAAGCCTGGGTCATTTCCATGTGGACCCCGTCACCGGCCACATAGCCACCGTGACTTTGGATCCGAAACGCTCCGCCGGGTTGCCGCCGAACGCTGATGACATGTAGAAGAAGCTCTAATTTCTTTGATCTGTCATCATTCTTTTCTTAGGGCTGTTTTTTTTAGTTTAATCATGTCTTGAAAATTCTGTTTCTGCATTCCTGTTTTTGCGATGCTCTTTTTTTTTTTTTATCCGTTTGTGCATTTTGGATTGTTCCACTCTAATTGTTTCTCAACTTGCATCATTTCGAGTCATAAGCGATACCGCCAGTGTGATCTCACAGGACAATTTCTTAATTCCCTTTATTGTTTGGGATATGTTTCAGACTCATAGGTGAAAATCTGCAATATACAAAACATATAAAAACATTCTTTGTATACTTTCACACCTCCCAGATGCTTTAAACTTATTAAAACTCACTTTTTAAAGTATTCCTTTGCGCCTTTTCTTACGCTCGCTGGCACAGTTCTCCGCATAAGCTGTTTGTCCCTCCAAGTTTACTGTAAAAATCACACAAAAGGGGAATTGAAGATACATTTTCACAAAAATGTTCAACCAAACCTTATCATTTTGTCTCATGGAAGTCCGCTAGCTTAATGCTAGCATGTTATCAAGTACAGTAACGACTTTTCTTACACAGATCAAGCAGCATTACATACAAACAATGACACGTATTACACTCCAGAGGGATCCCATTCTTCTTCAGGTCGACCTCAGTGCAGCACATCAATGGTTCTGACCTGATTTACGGTAATTTACCATCTGGTATTCTGCTGATTTTTTTGCTCCGACTTGTACAGACAAACTCAATTGACCAGACTTGACAACATTTTGAGCTTAGCAAACACTGAACACTTTAGAATCATTTAAAAACATCATACAGTTTAATTCCACTCTCAGTTGAAATTTACTGACAGACTCAATATAAAACAACCAAAATCACACCATGTGTATTTAAAACGGCCAAACCGCCTGAACAATGACTGTCTGTCTGTTTTTATAAAGTGCAATATTATGAAGTGCTATATTCCCTTTAGTTTCCCCAACCTATTAAAAGACACGTGAAGACATTTTGTTGAGGGTTTTTTTTTCTTTTCGGAATGGATTAATGCCATTTGCATTCATTTCAATGGGAAAAGATTATTTGGGATAAAGAATTGATTGAACTTGCAAAAAACAACTGTATTGTAAAAACCGAGATACATACGCAAATACATGTTTTCATGGATTGATTGCTGGACTAAAAAAAATGCTTAAAAAAAGATTCCAAAAGAGTCCAAATACTGTGCCAAGCTTTGATTATTATTTTTTTTTTTAGGACTCCACACACTCTGACCCCTTCTGCCTGCAATACGCTGGTACAAACAAGAAATCTCTGAAAGGGCAAATATGTCACCAGGGACAATAGAAAGGGAGAAAACTAGGCTAAAGGTTGAATAGACAAGACGACCCCTTATCGCAAGCCTTCATCCCCACTTATTGACATGTTTACTCATTGGAGAGGCTTGCGTCTGCAAGCGTGACCAAACAGCGGTGGCATAAAAGGGTTGTGGCTGCTCACTGGATCGGAAATTTCGTTATCAGGTCCTAAAGGAGAAAAGGGTTGCATTGAAACGAAACAAAAAATTGTTTTTGCAGAGCACAAGAAAGAGGGTCACACGCCAGCCGTGTCGCGGTCTGGTAAAAAGAAGTCAGCTAAAATGTGAATTTTGGAATGAAGTTATAATCCTACATGAAAAAAAAAGTCTTAAGGAAAAAAGAATCATATCCATCCGAATCTAAAACTTCTACCCCAGGTTTTCTGTGATTCTTCTGCTTGCCTGCAGAAAACAGCGGCACTGTCGCATTTGAGTAGATAAGTAAACACAAGGCGCCGGGTCAAGGTAAAGATCACACCCACTTGCGTTCAATAGAAGACGTCTCCTATTGAAAAGTCTGCGTTGTTCACGCGATGCATCGGCAGCTGCAGGCTGCTGGGCAGAGACGAGGCCATTGTTCATCTGAGCAGCGCACTGAAATATTTCTCTAGTGAGGCAAAAAGACCTGAGGTTGATGGATGTAGTGAGGGAAGACATGTTATTATTATTTCAACCCTTTCGGGGACAGCGGTCCCCAACCTTTTTTGCCCCACGCACCGGTTTAATGTCAAGACAATATTTTCAAGGACTGGCCTTGAAGGTGTGACAGATAAATACAACAAAATAATATGACCTGCATGAAAACTTTTCGAAACTTAATAATAAACATGAATCATGACACAAGGAACGTCCCAATCTAGCCGCAACACTCTCTGGTCGCGATGGTAACGTTTAAACCTGCCTTCAAAATAAGATACAAAGTGCATGAAAAATACGACTCACCATCGCCGCATATTATGTAGAGTGGGCTTGATGCGTGGGAATGTCCATTTGAGATAAATACATATTTTAAGTAGGACTCCGGATATTGTCAATTAAATGTAGCCTTCTTTTTCTTGGAAGTCGTAGGTTTCTCTTTAGTCCCCTTCCCTAAGACGTTTGATTTTTACTCGTTTGGCTAGCTCGTTTGGCTAGCTCCCGGGTTTCATTTAAGCAGTTAACCTATCGCGTGACCGAGAAGCGCGCCTTGGCCTGAATCAAGAGTGACATACTACAGACGGATGTCATGGAGAATCCGGTAAAGTTTCAAAATAAAACATCATTCAAATTCCGAAATGAATAAAACGGGAGTAATGCAAGTTATTTATTCTTTCTGTGCGGCCCGGTACCAAATGACCTACGGACCGATACCAGTCCACGGCCCGGGGGTTGGGGACCACTAGGTTACATCCATCCATCCATTTTCCGAACCGCTTGATCCTTACTAGGGTAGCGGGGGGTGCTGGAGCCTATCCCAGCTGTCTTCGGGCAGTAGGCGGGGGACACCCTGAATCAGTTGCCAGCCAATCGCAGGGCACACAGAGACGAACAAGCATCCACGCCCACACTCACACCTCGGGACAATTTAGAGAGTCCAATCAGCCTGCCATGCATGTTTTTGGAATGCGGGAGGAAACCGGAGCACCCGGAGAAAACCCACGCAGGCCTGGGGAGAACATGCAAACTCCACACAGGGAGGCCGGAGCTGTGCACTGTGACGCCGACGTGGTAACCACTGGACTACCGGGCCGCCCACAAGGTTACATGGTGCATGAAATCGATATACACCAATGTAATATTTCCCATCGTATGATTGAATTTTTCAATTTCCATTTCATGGCCCAAATAATCCTTCGCAGTTGACAGTGGTCATATTCCTGATAACGTGCAATGCTGCGGTCTTCTCCAAACCATACAAATAATATAGATTTCATCCAATTTAGCACGATGCTTTGCAGTGGAAGGCAATTTTCACATCAAAATGTTTGTATTGGGCCCCTTATTGCTTTAGTAATTCAGCGGGAGTGTGTCTAATCGTACATTTTTCCACTAGGTGGTGAAAATAAATGCGGAGCGACGGAATCGATCAAGCAGATATTACGATCATCCACAGGTTAATGTCTCTATCTCTGCTCGACATTTCGGAATATTGTTCTTTCTTTGCTCGATCCACATTTCGTTTTTCTGTCTTTGCCTGCTCCTTCCTCCCCAAGATTAGCTGTATAGCAAATTGAAGAATGTTTTTTTTTTCCCCCTTCTTTTCTAATCAGGGTGAAAATGTCTCGGCCACAAGCATGTCCAATCAGGACCTTAACGCATCGTTTTGATTAAGGAAATTCTCTGAGGACCCTCACGACACAGATGATCTCCCCCCGGGGTTGGGCGGGCCATTAGAGGAATTTTGTCCATCAAAGTCAAATGTCCAAATCCGCTCGTCTTTAATCTCCAAATGGGATTAAAGTTGCAAGGTTGAGACAGTGTACATTTGACGCTTCCTCAAAAAACAACATGCCTTTTCCAATTAGGCCGAGTCAAAGAGGGATTTGGAAAGACACTAGATGGATGACGCCTGACAGAAGTGTGAAGCTTTGTCACCATTTAGGTTTTGCCCACAGGAGTACGGAGGTGTAGTGCAGGGTTTTTTTCCACAAATTTTGAGCCCGGTCATTAATTTGCAATATCACACATCAGCAGACAAAGAAATCTCAAAAAGTACACACCGGTGGTGGTTCTCAAACTTTTTACACTAAGTCCCACCTGAAAAAAAATGTTTAGCACTCTAAATACCATCATTAAAATGTAGTAGTATTAAAAAAACATGTAAAAAAAGAAGAAACAATCTTATCAATGGCCTGAATGACTGGCAATATTTTTCTAGGCAGACAGAGACTTTATTGCTAGACATTAAATCCGAAATTTGCCTTTCATTAAAATAGGAGCACTGTCACACACAAACGATTCATTGGGCAACATAAACACAATAAACATTAACAAAAATCGTCTACTCTCATTAAGGCCTCACTGATTTGGTGTCATTTTCTCCACATCCATCCATCCATCCATTTTCCGATCCGCTTTATCCTCTCAAGAGTTTGCAGGGGGTGCTGGAGCCTATCCCAGCTGTCCTAGGGCAGTAGGTGGGGGACACCCTGAACCGGTTGCCAGCCAATCGCAGGGCACACAGAGACGAATAACCAACAACATCATACAATGTGACAGCAGGAAACTAAATACAAGCCACCTGATGACTGAGGTCAATGAGGATTTTCTCCATATTTAGTTTTAAAACACTGAAGCACAAAGGACTGGACAAGTTTTAGCAAGGCACAAAGTGGGTAATTGTCGTGGCTGCCCCAAAAAGCAGGAGAGGGAGAAGCAGGGTGAACCTTGGTTGTATTAAAACAGAAACTAAATCCAGAACAAACAAAGTCATAAAACAAAAAGAATCCAAAGTATCAAACAAAACCATGACTGAAGCCAAAACAAAACCATAGAAACAACCATGAGTAGCTACAAACAGCCACAAAGAAACAAACAAGCAACAATGACCCGACCTCCGGGCTTGTGTCTTTTAAAGCCATAATTGCTAATGGGTGTGCAGCTAAATCACCTGTTGGTCAAAACAAATCATGACAGTTAGCACTTTACCGCGTCTCGTCCATGGCTTGGTAATCAGGCGGCCTAAACAGTACATCCAGCTCTTTGAACAGATTAATGAGGTGTCCTATGACCCAAATGAGGATAAGCACACACAATGCTTGAGAAAATACACTAGGTGTGACAGCAGGAAACTAAATACAAGGAGGGAACACCTGGACAAGGTGCTTGCTTGTCAGGTGCTGCCTTGGGCTCAAACAAGTTTTTACCGCGTCTCGTCCATAATCAGGTAGGCTCTAACTTACCTGTGACCCAAATGAGGATAAGCGCTCGAGAAAATGGTTGGAGGGATGTTTGCTTGTCTGCTGGTCAAATCACACATCAGAAGAAATAGTTCCTGCACAAGTCGCAGCGGGATTTTCGATTGTCCAGGATTTGGGATGCATGATGTCTAATTATGAGCTTTGGGGCTATTTGGTAATTCGACAGGATCAGGCTCATTAGTCATCCTCCGGAATTAACTGCTCCTCATTTGTCTGCCGCCTGGACGCCTCTTATCGGCTTTGCTCAACTCTGTAGGCTGTCCAAATATCAAACTGACCATGTGACGTGAGACCGGAAATTAGAAGTGACACAATGGAAATTAATTTTGGTGGCTTCTTGTAAATAGGAGAGATTTGTGCATGTTCTAAAGTGCTATTTGCTTTAATTAGTGAGCCACATTGAGTTCAGAAACTAATATTACACCATTGTCCGCATAATGACAATCTTTTTTTTTTTTCCTCATATCATAAAGCGGATCGGAAAATGAATGGATGGATGACTTAATTCTCAAAAAGTTCAAACATTTACATTTCTTTATTATTCATATTTATTGATATCTATTCGTTTCCCTCATAATTGTATAATTCATTTTAAAGTGATTACGTGTTAAATTGTATTGTGTTCTCATATTATGGTGCAGTATATTATCGGTATAGGTTGTTTTTCTTTTTTTTTACATCATATTGTGTTATATTACTGTTTTCTCCAATTATTATTGACTCACTTCCCTGATATGTCTCAGGACATTACGAATTCATTCTTGTGAAATGAAAGCTTTCCCTCATCATGTTGTAACTTTATTCCCCGAAAAAAAAAACAATACCCACACATCAGTAATCCAAGTCATTTAGTAGAAAAATATATCCTTGATTCTTTGAAGAATTATTTTTCTTAGCAAAGAACACATTTTGTGTCATCGCCATTGTTGTTTTGAATGCGACATTACTTATTGCTTGTGGAGTGTGGCTGGGAATGAAAAAAAAAAACGTCTTGCGTTTTTCTTTTTCGCAAATAATCAAATCTGCATACCAAAACTTTGATTAATGGAAGCATTCCTGCGTCTTGTTTGAATGTGATTTAGGCATTTGCATTGCTTAGCGTTTTTAAGAGTTGTGGCGTGGAGGTGGAAATGATCAGGGGGAAAAAAAAAATATCCACTTTACGCTTTATAAAAACGTCACTTTTTTGTCTTGAAAATGTCATGGCCTTCAAAATGACATTGTGCTCTTCCATTTTTATTTTTTTATTTTTTTTAGTTCAAAATGTTTTTGTGTGTAACGAGCCAAAAAAAGCCTTCTTCAGATGTTGGCCGCTGCCAAAGCTTTTCAGTCTTTCAGCTTGTTCTTTGCTCTTAGCTAGAACAAATTTCAAAGGAGAAAACCACAAATGCCAAAGCTGATTGTTGCTGCGTTTATCGGTGATTCACTGTGCAGCTGAGAATGATTACAAAAAAAAACTTTGCACTTTAACAAATATCCTAAAAAGTTCCATTTGTTGTCAAGTCTTTAAAATGTCCCCCGTCATACAAACATGCCGCAAAAAAACTATGTTGCGCCTTTCAATCCCCCCCCACAGCCCCCCATTCGTTTTTTGCCATTTAGCTTTGCAAGGACTACAATTGCACATAATGAACGCGCATGCTTTCGAAACAACATTATGACAGACAAACAAATGACGATTTTATGGCGCATGCATCCAAGGATTGAACCCCCAATTATTGATAGTCAAACACAGACAATTGAAGCTCCCCAAACGGCAGTTATGACACTAATTGCTTTGCACGATTTTCACTTAGCGTCTTCGGCCATGTTTTGATGGGGGGGGAAAAAAGAGCAAAGCGTTTTGTGTCATTGTTCTAATGTACAATCAAAGCTCGCATAAGCACGGTCTTGGAGAAATAAACGCATTTTAGACCTCTGACAGTCTGACAATGGCTGCAAGTCACTTGAATTATTTCCGCCTCAGATCACGGTGTCACAACCGTAGGCCGGGTGACAAAATGTTATGGCAACAGATGCCACACGGGGGTGGGAAGCCTTTTTAAATCTGCTTTGGAGGCAGCCAGCCGCCTTCTTAAAATGTTTAAGAATGAAGACGGCATTTTTATTTGGGGACACGAGGAGGTAATTTAATAGAGTTGACACTCGGATTTCGTTTTGTGTTTTATTCTGCGAACGGCTCCAATATTCAAAGCACTGAACGAGTGAAAAGCAGATTTCTAGGTTAAAAGCACAGAGCATCATGTGGATTTGATTTTACTTGTTTAACCCTCATGCAGTATTTTTAAGCGGCTGCATAAAGGGTATTGCGTCCCAAAAATGTCCCTCTTCCAATGTGCAACAACTTTTTTCACTTTTAATTTTTTTTCACTTTCAACCCCTCAAAATGTTCAGTGGGAATTGGCCAAGACATAGATATACATCCTATGCAAAATTTCAGCTTCGTGGAGTTATTTTTCACTGTTTTGTCTGTGGTGTCCATTTGTCCAACAGTCCAAAATCGTCCAAAGTGTCCGAAATGTCCAATTTTGGGATAATTACTGCATTGGGGGTTAAGCAGGAAGAGTGAGCAAGCGCGTTCAAAAGGATGCCACCTTAGTCATTTTAATACCCAAAAGATCACATCATTGCAACATGTGCAAACTACTTCAACCCGTGTGTAAATTAACCATCCTTTTTTTGGGGTCATTCAATCCGATGGGATCCGAAACAAGAGCCGCATAGAAAATTCTGTCGCTTCAGAGATAATGATGTTCACATTTTTTATTGATGCACTAAACAATATTTAATAGAGTGCTTGTATAGAACTGCACGGCATCATTCTAATGGCTGCTTTGAATAGGTCGGCTACTTAGCGCAGAAGTGGGACGATCCGTGTTTAAGTTGCGTTAGTTTTGATTGCATGTGTGTTTTGTGTCATGTCCTGCCGTGTTTTCCCTTTTTTCATGCGAGGTCATGCTTGGTAGATTTTCGTTTCCACCTGTTCCTGTCAGCTTTTGTGGCAACCACTCGGCTCCATTGCTTGGTTGTTGCTTTTTTCCATCCTCCTTTTGTGTCACAAGCCAAAATTTGAGGTACAAACCAAATAGATAGATATAACGCCGTTTGATTGACAATTAAAAAAAATAATAATAATAACGCAATAATAATGCAGTAATACCCTCACACGTGGGCAAGACGAGCCACTGTCGCGATGCAGTTTCAGTCAAGCACAAGACTACAAAATGAGAAGGCTCATAAGAAGAACTCTGGGCCAGATGCTTACATTGAACTAACCTGGCCAGCACCTGTAGCTGTTCATTAAGCCACCCCCCTTAAAGGTGCAACTGAAGATACAAATTAATTTAATTCAAGCATTAAAAACATTTTATTTTCAGTAGCCAACCTATTCAAAACAGCCATTAGAATGATGCCGTGCAGCTCTATACAACCACTCTATTAAATATTGTTTAGTGCATCAATAAAAAATGTGAACATCATTATCCCTGAAGCGACAGCATTTTCTATGTTCTTGTCAGCCTTTGTGTCAACCACTCGGCTCCATTGCTTGGTTGTTGCTTTTTTTTCATCCTCCTTTTGTGTCACAAGCCAAAATTTGAGGTACAAACAAGATAGATAGATATGGCACAGTTTTAGTGAAGATTAAAAAAAATAAAGCAATAATGGTGCGGTCATACCCTCACACGTGGGCAAGAAGAGCCACTGTCGCAATGCAGGTTCAGTCAAGCACAAGACTACAAAATGAGAAGGCTCATAAGAAGAACTCTGGGCCAGATGCTTACATTGAACTAACCTGGCCAGCACCGGTAGCTGTTCACTAAGCCACGCCCCTTAAAGGTGCAACTGAAGATACAAATTAATTGTATTCAAGCATTAAAAACATTTTATCCAGTAATGCTTCATCCATATCCACTGAAAGGGAAATGCAAAAGAAAGGACTGAGAGGCTCAAAAAATTATTTTTGTTTCATATCTTTTGTGAGGGATATTAAGTAAAAAGCAGTCAGCAGAGCGCAGTGACCGAACAAGATAATGAAATGACACGAAACTATGCAGCAGCCTGAACATGGAGGGCTCTTTAGATGAATGTTAAAAGGCCTGAACGGTCTCTATGTACCCCGTGATTGGCAGGTGACCACTCAAAAGCGTTTAACTCGACATTTTTGGTCGAAAACCGAATTGGACGAGAACCGTGACGTTCGAAAACCGAGGTTTGACTGTAATAGGATCTTAAAAAGAATTCTAAAATGTCGAGGGAGCCAGTGAAGGGATGCCAGAGGAAGGAGCTATGTGCTCCCTCTTACGAGTACCAGTCAAGAAGCGAGCAGCAGCATTCTGGAGCAACTGGAGACGCTTAATGGAGGATTGGCTGACTCCAAAGTAAAGTGCATAACAGTAATCCAGCCGGGATGTGACGAAGGCATGAATGACTGTTTCAAAGTGCTCATGAGAAAGGAGAGGTTTTACTTTTCTAAAGAAAGAAAGGTTTCCAATTGAATGAACCCCTGCAATCTCCAAGTCCTGCCGATGCAAAATTAGGCACATATGATAAGGTTGAGGCTCGACATGCAAAGCCTTGAATGAATAAGTAAGAGTACTTCTTCACGATATGTTGTAACTTGCTGCATTAAATCTCTAGAGATTTAATGTAACTCCTATCAATACAGATTCATCTAAATTAGTTTTTCATTTCATTTAGAGATCTATTGACATCCTCCGATTCCTCCGTCAATAAGTCACAAATTGTCCACAGTGAGGTTGTTTGCCATTATTGTAAATTATGAGATAGCGTTCAGACGCAAAGTGAGAGATTTCCCACAGGCCAACGAGAGATAAGAAAAGGCAGGCCTGATCTCAAGGCATACAATTCAGATGCAGTGCGATAAAATTGAATTATTAGAGCGGCGGGGGGATGCGGGACCTTTAGTCAGTCAACGCACACTGTCCGGTTTCATTAAAATCAGAATTCCACTTGATTGACTGTGACATGATTTTGCGTACTTTTTGCGTTGCCTCTATGCAAGATGTGAGAGAACAATCAGGACCAGAGTTTGAATGCCGTTGTCCGTGGCAACCGGAGGCATTTGTTTAGGCATGAGCCATTCGGGTAATTACCTGCAACCTCTGTAAAAGGGTCATAGTGGTTGTTTTTCCCCCCCCCACCGCTCTTTTAGAATAAACCGAATGAACCATTCTTCACGAAGAGGACAAGTCACATAACACTCCAATTCAAAAACAAACTTACAGCTGGGGGTTAAGCTAAATAGATGTGAGCTGAAGTTGTTCATGGTCTTTGGGATTTTTTATGCAGTGGAAAATATTTCCAGTCAAAAAAAAAAATGACATGAAGCTCATTGCAATAAATGGTGTTAATGATCAGGTCCGCAGATTCTACGAGGAAGCCTTCGCTGATGTTGCTCGCAATCAAGTGAGGTGACGGGAGCTTGAGGACTGCTGCAACAAAAATTATAAATGACTGTGCAAGCAATATGACTTGTCTCTCCTTTTGAAAGGTTAGGACTTGAGTTTATCTAAGTTAATTGTAACGGTTCGTTCAACTCAAGCAATTTCCATCCATTTTCCAATGCAGTTTGTCCTCAAAAGGGTTGCGGGGGTTGCTGGAGCCTATCCCAGCCGTCGTCGGGCAGTAGGCGGGGGACACCCTGAACCGGTTGCCAGCCAATCGCAGGGCACACACACAGATGAAAAACAATCCGTGCTCCCACTCACACCTCGGGACAATTTAGAGTGTTCAATCAGAATGCCATGCATGTTTTTGATGGAATGTGTGAGGAAACCAGAATACCCGGAGAAAACCCACGCAGGCCCGGGGAGAACATGCAAACTCTACACAGTGAGGCCAGAGCCGGGATCGAACCCACAACTTCTGCACTGTGAGGTCGACGTGCTCACCACTCGATCACCGGGCCGCACGAGAAAAACAATGGGTCTTCAAAAATAAAAATAAAACTCCCAAAGTAAAATCACAAAACCGGAAGTAAACAAAATGAGGAACTGTGGTGTACATTGGTGCTAACCAGTGATGTTAACCACATGGTTGACTTTTGATGGTGCCCGATAACTAATGTTACTAACCGTGTTTTGAACAATAGAACTTTAACGGTCGTTTAGCTAAGGCGCAGGTGTCAAACCCAAGGCCCGGGGACCAAATCTGGCCCGCCACGTCATTTTATGTGGCCCGCGAAAGCAAATCAAACATGTCAACTTCCATGATGCTTGCAAAACTCGCTACCAAAATTCATATTCTCATGCGTAACAAATGAGATATTGTAAGCATTTTCTTGTTGCCAAAGCCCTCATTACAGTTGCTTCAACTATAGGTTAATAAACCGTTGTTCTTGACTTCTTTATACAGTCAAACCTCGGTGTTCGTCCATAATCCGTTCCAGAAGGCTGTTCGAAAACCGAAACCACGCTCTTTTTAAAATAAAAATGTTTACTGAACACGTCTGCTCACAATGGAAAGCAACACGAGGAAGCGTCACTTGCTCGTCTACCCGAGGAAGCGTCACTTCCTCGTGTAAGGAAGGCGGGAGGAGTCAAATGGTGCATTCAAGTGCGCTCGGTTTGTTCGAGAACCGAAATTTGTTCGTCATCCGAGGCATAAAACTCGAAATTTTTGGTCGAAAACCGAATTGGTCGAGAACCGAGACGTTCGAAAACCGAGGTTTGACTGTATGCTTTCAGTCATAACGGCCCTCCAAGGGGAACGGTAACTAAAATGTGGCCCGCCACGAAAATGGAATTGACACTCCTGAGCTAAGGGTTTAACCAGCGGTTGTTAATTGAACAACTGGGCACAGGTATCAAAATTTCTACCTAAATATCTGTATCCGTTTTAAAGTATCTCGAAAGTAAGGCAGAAGTAGTTCAATCAAAGAAATTCAGAAACAGTATTTCCTAAAACTACTGTCAGTACTCTCAAACGGTAGTAAACAGCAGAACATTCGTAAGTGAGTTGCCACATGAGCTCCCTTTCAAAGACACACCCTCACAACAAAGACATGAGTGCTGTGTCAGTCTGATTGCTATTCCTCTATCCACCCCCCCCCCCCCAAGACCCCCTCCCGACTGGGCATGCCTGGGCACTTTGACGCAGCAGTGGGAATCAGAGCATGACTGCTCTCTGCCGCCCAGATGGTGAGGAGACCAGCAGCGTCAACGCTGGTGTGCTGTTGCGCGCTCACTGGCAAAGAGACAAGCAAAGGCGCACACAGCGGCGAGAAGTCGAGAGGAAGAGGAGGAGGAGGAGGAGGAGACGAATAGCAGGAGGCAGCTTTTATTTCAAACCGACACAGATAAACGAAGACCATGCAATGCTGTGCCGTCCATCCCGACTATTTTGCCTCCTGTTTCATGATCCGCGGCTGTTCAACTTTGCCCCGGCGGGAGGTATGTGATCAGTTGCATCCGATATGAATGAGACCGGAGTTCAAACTCCGGCTCCGGAGCCATGTGAGCAGCAAATGATGCTGGAGGACTGTGGGAACTGTAGCACCAGTTCTAACGGGAACTTGTCTTTACACTGCTGGTTGCAACTGCTCACCAGGGAGTCCAGCACGGAATTCCAAGGGGACGGCGCCAGCCTGGTGGTACGTGTGATGATCGCGTGCGTCTACTCCGTCGTCTGTGCGCTGGGGTTGGTGGGGAACGTGCTGGCGCTGTATCTGCTGCACTCGCGTTACAGGCAGAAGCAATCGTCCATCAACTGCTTCGTGATGGGCTTGGCGATCACCGATCTGCAGTTCGTCCTGACTCTGCCCTTCTGGGCGGTGGACACGGCACTGGACTTCCGTTGGCCGTTCGGCCGAGTCATGTGCAAAATCGTCAGCTCCGTGACCACCATGAACATGTACGCCAGCGTTTTCTTCCTCACGGCCATGAGCGTGGCACGGTACTATTCTATCTCGTCGGCACTCAAGATGCACAGCAGGAGAGCGGCGGCCACCCGGGCCAAGTGGACCAGTTTAGGCATCTGGGCCGTGTCTCTGCTGGTCACGTTACCTCACGCCATCTACTCCACCACCGCCCAGGTGTCGGATGAAGAACTTTGCCTGGTGCGCTTTCCGGACACGGCCCACTGGGACCCGCAGCTTCTTCTGGGCTTGTACCATCTGCAAAAAGTCCTGCTGGGCTTCCTCATCCCTCTTATCATCATCAGCGTCTGCTACCTTCTTCTCCTACGCTTTGTCCTCAGCCGTCGCATTTCAGGCGCCGCCGGCCCGGAGTTGGAACAAGGCCGTCAAAACCGTCGCTCCAAAGTCACCAAATCAATCGTCATCGTGGTTCTGTCCTTCTTTCTGTGCTGGCTTCCCAATCAGGCACTGACGTTGTGGGGGGTGCTCATCAAGTTTGACCTAGTGCCCTTCAGCAAGGCGTTCTACAACGTGCAAGCGTACGCGTTCCCGCTGACCGTGTGCCTGGCGCACACCAACAGCTGCCTCAATCCGGTACTCTACTGCCTGATCCGCCGCGAGTTCCGAGCGGGTCTCAAGGAGATTGTCCTGCACACCACGCCGTCCTTCAGGGGTCTGAGTCATCTGCTGCGGCGCAAAGGCAAAGTGGCAGAGGCGCCACCCGTCATGGTGCTGGTCCAAATGGATGTGTGAGCAGCGGACAGATGGATGGATGAATAGATGGCTTCGAGACGGAAGGAAGCAACCGTCTTTGTTTATTTGCCTCACCCAAATCCCGTCAAGACAGCAAATGCCAACACCTTCATTTATATTCCACTTTGGGCCAAATAATCCTCGTGCCCTACGCAGCGGGACGTGGCCCACTTTCCCCTTTCCCTCCAAGACTTTGTGCTGTTGTATAATCGCTCAGACATTTTCTCGCCCTGTCTTTTTGTCCCTCTGTGATCGACACTGCTGGTGATGCCCCCGCCACTCCCGGAATGTAATCATGAATATGTATAAATGTCAATCATGAGTGCTATTTTGAGAGTGGCAGAACTCTGGGATGAGCTCGAAGGTTACGAGGTGTAATCCTCACTTAACATCTGACACAATGTGGGCGGAGAGCGATAAGGTATCAAGCTTTTTACAGATAAATCACTCCGGCTGACGTCCGGGGATGTGAACGAGCAGCCAGTCATGACTGATACGTTGCGATCGGGATGTTCCAGATAGCCCAAATTTCTGCATTTGCAGGGTTTGTTTATTCCTTGGTGTGCGTCGTATGGTGTGAAATCAAACATCACTTATAGGTCGTCAAAAGATGGTGTGCTGTGAAACTTGCTAGAAAAAGACAGTGAAGTACCAATGTGATTGTTTGAATCTGATCAAAATTGTTACGTCAGTGTGCCTCTTTCACCCATTACGTAGAGTTGATTGCATTTATGGTCAGAACAAAGAACTTTAACATTGATATAAAATAAAAGCAGGCTCTACGCTTTTTGTTGTGGTTCCGTTCCTACAATGACATCATCGCAACCTCAATTTGTACAGAACTCGGCATAGCTTCACTAATGAAGCTATTCTAAACAGTCGTAAAGTTAGTATTTGTATGAAAACCACATCTTGGATAGGACTATGAAATTAATCAAGAAACATAGGCACCGCGCAAACTGAGCTTGCTGTCTTGCATAACCTTGCAAAATAAACCTGAAGTGCACGGTAATAGTTAACTCACCACAGATGTAAATTAATGACATTTTTACTATTTGTGGGCTTGGTCTTTGTTTTTTGTTGTTGTTGTTTTTTTTATATGTCTGTATTGCTAATGAGAATCTGGTTTCAATTGTCTTACCTGAATAAACAAAAGTTCAATCAGTAAATCCAAGTGAAATTTACAAGGTGTTCAGGCTCGAAAGAGAGGTACAATTTGGATTTGCAACCATAAGCAAATATAAAATTGGAGTTCAAAGCATCATCAAGCATGACGTCACCAAATCTGGTGAGACATCGGCTCCTTTAGAATCTTAAAAAAGTTCATTCCAGGGGCTTTATTTTCATTGAAATAAATGATCTTTTTAATGAAAGGGGCAAATAAAATCTTGTGAAATGATTGTGGACTCAGCTGTATAGATTGGCCGTCCTTGAGAAGCAGCATGTACTCCACTGTACCTTGTTCAGTAATACATGGCCAAAAAAAAAAAAAAAAAGAAGCAAAAAGGGCACATAGATATAAAAATGTGCCCGTGTTTCAGCAAGACAATTAAAAGTTTCCAGTTCTTTGTTATTCTGTGCAGCAAAATCCAGCCTGGGCCTTGTGATTCTACTCACGTATTCTCCTCCTTTTGTTGCATCACTACTAAAACAATACTTGCTTGTGCACAGAGCAAGCGCTCGTTTATCACCAAAGTGACTTTGGCTTCCTCCCACATCCCAAAAACATACGCAAGGTTAATTGAACACACCGAATTGCCAATGGGTATGAAAGTGGATGCTTATTTGTCTAAATGTGCACTTCAATTAGCTGGTGACCGATCCCGGGTGTTATTAAAATTGGATGGATGAATTTGATGACATTTATTTTGAACTGGCATGTCAATAAAGTGTGAAAAGTCACTGACCTGAGCAAATTAAAAAGTAGTGATCTGCATGGAGAAGCGATGGTTTTTACCGCATGTTTGGGTGTGCTGAAAAAGCAGTCTGAAATTCTTTCATCGGGAGGCACTGAGAATGGGGTGTGAACTTATTTTTCTGGGTGGTTATTATTCATCGACCACAAATTGGCGGATTTCGTTCGTTCAAAAACTCATAAAGTAGCAGCTCTGTGCAATTTGGGCAAAATGATCCTGTGATTTCCTTCACGCGCACGACGTTCTTACCAATAGAAAGTGAAGGTTGCGGAAATTTCCAATAGGTTTATAAAAGCTTTCTATTTTTCAAAATTGATGGGAAGTTGAAGTTCATTTTTTAAAAACAGATCAACCATTTGATTTGTCATGAGCATATGTCAAATTTGTTTTCATATACCGTAATTTCTGGACTATAGACCGCACCTGATTATAAGCCGCACCACTACATTTTTAAAGGACAAAAACGTTTTGTACACACATAAGTCGCACCTGTCTATAAGCCGCAGCTGCCCATATTGTTACATGAGATATTTACAAAGAGTCCAGTGGTTAGACGTCGGCTACACTGAGGCCGGGTTCAAATCCAGTCCGGCCTAATGTTCTCCCCGGGCCTGCGTGGGTTTTCTCGGGTGCTCCGGTTTCCTCCCACGTTCCAAAAACATGTCTTTGAACACTAAATAGGTATGAGTGTGAGCCGCTTGTGTGCCCTGCGATTAAAATTCAGGGTGTCCCCCGCCTACTGCCCGCAGCTGGGATAGGCTCCGGCACCCCCGCGACCCTGTGAGGATAGCGGTTCGTGGACAAAGAAAGACGGTACACAGGCGGCCGTTAAAAAAGTCTTTATATAGGCCGCTTCATTAAATAAGCCGCAGAGTTGAAAGCGTGTGACAAAAGTCGCAGCTTATAGTCCGGAAATTACGGTAATTCATTTTTCAATTTTACGACTTTTTCTATGATATTTATTACTGGTATTTAATCTATTCTTGACCCGCTTTGAAAAAATGATATCTATGTTAAATAAGGTTTGAATTTAAAAAAAAAATAATTTGGGCCATTTATATGCGGCACAACAGCTAAATGCCCCTTCACCATGTTTGCTTTGAACGTTGCGCTTCACTCATTGACAGTCTGCAATGCCCTACTGGGTTTATGTTTAAATAGCATTTCCTGAATACAGTATTCAGGACCCAAAACATTTAATGTTGGATAGAAATAACTTTCTAATTCCCTATTAGTGAATTTTCATGCATATTCCTCCGCACACGCAGCTGCACAAACAACCAAAATGAATTGTTTTTTTCCTCATTTGTTGTCATATGAACTGTAATCACACCTGAGCGCCCACTGAAGAGTGCGTCACAATTCACGTTCAGCAGGACGCCGAGCCACAGCAGAGGACCGGCTACTTTGCCTCGAGCAAAACAACATGATAGCTACAAAGAATTAACATGAAGTAATAGTGAAGAGTGGCTCAGGACCGATGCTTCTTTGAATTATTTACTCCGCTTGGGCTATGGAACAAAAATAAAACGTATGTTATTACAAGTGAACTATATTTAACGTGTTCTCATTATTTGGACAGACACGTGCACAAAAATAATTGCATTACATTTCTCCTCAGCTTCTTCATGTCCTTGTGACATTGATCTTTTATAAAAGCAGCCAGTGAGTGTTGCATAGCAATGGACCAACGTTTGTTGACCTAAAGCCTCAATACACGGTAAATGTTTTAAACTGTAACCATTGTGATGGCTCGACTGGTTGCCATGACAATGCCTGCATTACCTAATATTAGTGAACTACAATGATGCTGGACCAGCCATGACTCCTTTCATGTTGTGTTGCGTCTAACATCAACTCGGAACATTACTTTGACCAACATTGATTATTTTAAGGCAGTGTCTTTCAATCTTTTTCGAACTAAGGCACATTTCTGTCGCTGAAAAAATCCCGCGACACGCCGCTAGCTGAAAATGTGAAAAAGTGTTACAGTCAAACCTCGGTTTTCGAACGTCTCGGTTTTTGACCAATTCAGTTTTCGACCAAAAATTTCGAGTTTTTTATGCCTCGGATGACAAACAAATTTCGGTTCTCGAACAAACTGAGCGCACTTGAATGCACCATTTGACTCCTCTCGCCTTCCTTACACGAGGAAGTGACGCTTCCTCGGGTAGACGAGGAAGTGACGCTTCCTCGGGTAGTGACGCTTCCTCGTGTTGCTTTCCATTGTCAGCAGACGTGTTCAGTAAACATTTTTATTTTAAAAAGAGCGTGGTTTCGGTTTTTGAACAATTTCGGTTTTCGAACAGCCTTCTGGAACAGATTATGGACGAAAACCGAGGTTTGACTGTATACTGTTATTATGAGCGAAGAAGAACGTTGTATAATAACACCTTGAATAGTAGTCAAATAAACATCAATCAAATCGTTTATCATCTTTCATATTTATTCTCACATAGTGTGATAAATGGTTTGGATGAACACAGATCTGATATCCTGGCAGCAAGCTCTTCCTCCACAGCTCTGGTCTGTCCCGGTTTTTAGTTTTTAGAGCAGTCAGGCAATTTCTTTAGCCGCTTCGGGTCCGAACATCTCATTTAAAATGGCTTTGCAGTTGGCAAGTATTAATTGCTCTGTCACTCGGACTTTCTTGATTTAGCCACAAGTTTAAGCGACATGGTAATTTGGTTTCAGGGCTCTCTCGTTTACTTTTGTGGTTACGTTAATTGTTTCTCCGTGTGTTCACGCAGGCAAACAAAACGCTCTACCTTTTTGTTTCGAAGTGAAGGGTGTTTTGTTTGGAGATGGAGTTTCGACTTACTTGGGGAAATAGCGCTGTTGGAGAGCTTTTCACCACATTCCAAGCACAACGGAGTCAGTGCCGTTGCATCTCCGCGAAAAGTAAATCCAAATGAAAGATAGCTTTCATTATAGTGCCTCGCGCCAGAAACTTTGCTTGTCCCGAAGCACAAAGGCAATAAGCTAGCTGCTGCTGCTACCTACCAGTATGGAAGAGTGCTCCACGATTACTCTGCCAGGCGATAGACCGCACAGGCATACAAATTGGATCATTTCCCACGGCACACCTGACAATATCTTGCAGTGTTTGAAAAACACTGTTTTCAGGCATGTTACAACATGTTATAGTAAAAGACAGTTTGGTACCTGTTCCCTATAATCACTCGTTGCCCTTTTTGCTAAAACTGTACATTAGTCAAATGAACTGTGAAAAATCGAGACATTGGTCTTTATAAGTGTTGCTGAAACTATTACAGAATATCCCCCTGCATTCAGATTTGCTGAGCAACATTTCAGTTCAGCAGTTAATTTTATCACCTCTTTTTGATTTTTTAATTTATCTAAATTCATCCATCCATCCATTTTCCGAACACTAGGGTCGCGGGGGTTGCGGAGCCTATCCCAGCTGTCTTCGGGCAGTAGGCGGGGGATGAATTGGTTGCCAAATCGCACTACGCTCACACTCATACCTAGGGACAATAGAGTGCCCAATCATGCCATTTTTTTGGAATGTGGGAGGAAACCGGAGCACCCGGAAAACCCACGCAGGCCCGGGGAGAACATGCATCCACACAGCCTAGTACAAGTGCTAACTATCGCAAAATTTCAAAATAAAAAATTTTAAACCACTAATATTTAGGGCTATATTTTCATGCCTAGTACAAGTCTATCGCAAGGTGTGGCCTATATCTGCGTAGGAGTGGGCTCGACTAAGTTTTGATATTTTCGCCAACCCTCTCAAGCAGGTTTAGAGTGGCATGTTATTAAAAAAAAAAGGCATTTTGTACCGTTGTGAGTGTGACCAAAGCCTACTTGATCAAGCCGTCGATTGAAGCAGCTCCTCTCATTCTCTTTTAAAAGCAGTGGGAGATACACAGATAGTACTTGACGCGTCAGAAGAAGAAACGGATTTTCTCGTATCCTGCGGCAGGTCGAGGCATACAAAGTATCAGGAAGTGCGAGCATATCTCCACGGGCGGATCATGTAAAGTTGGCAAGGCAGATCACAGATCTATATTTCACCTTTCAACATGTGTCCCTTTGTCATACTTGACTGATTTTTTTTCTACTACCACTATTCTGACTGAAACTCTTGGGCGTTAATACCTTTTCACACATTTGCTCAGTGAGAAAAGTCCACTTGGCAGTGCAGAAAGATGAAAGAAAGATGCTGGATGAAAGTGCTAACATAGCAGCGAACCAGGAAGTAAACATGGAGGTTTTTATCCACTGGTTTAGATGAGAGGAAGACCGCCCCTCGACAAGATGTATCTCTCATTGTTGCAAAAAAAATGCAGAAGAATGAGGGGGATTTATTCATTCATTCATTCATTTTCCGAACTGCTTTATCCTCACTAAGGTCGCGGGGGGTGCTGGAGCCTATCCCAGCTGTCTTCGGGCAGCAGGCGGGGGACACTCTGAATCGGTTGCCAGCCAATCGCAGGGCACACAGAGACGACCAACCATTAGCGCCCACACTCACACCTAGGGACACTTTAGAGTGTTCAATCGGCCTGTCATGCATGTTTTTGGAATGTGGGAGGAAACCGGAGTACCCGGAGAAAACCCACGCATAGGCCCGGGGAGAACATGCAAACTTCACACAGGGAGGCCGGAGCTGGAATCGAACCCGGTACCTCTGCACCGTGAAGTCGACATGCTAACCACTGGACTACCGGGCCGCTGAGGGGGATTTATTTACTATTAATTCCAAATAACTTCAGATAACACAACATAATTTGCAGACACCCCATCATTGTAAACATTTTAAAAATGAAAAAAATGGACATGGGCGGCCCGGTGATCCAGTGCTTAGCTCGTCCACCTCACAGTGCAGAGGTCGTGGGTTCGAGCCTAGCTCCGCCCTCCTGTGTGGCGTTTGCATGTTCTCCCCGGGCCTGCGTGGGTTTTCTCCGGGTACTCCAAAAAAACATGTATGGCAAGCTGAGTGAACACTCTAAATTGTCCCGAGGTGTGAGTGTGAGCACGGATGGTTTTTCGTCTGTGTGTGCCCTGCGATTGGCTGGCAACTGGTTCAGGGTGTCCCCAGCATACTGCCCGAAGACAGCTGGGATAGGCTTCAGCACCACCCGCCACCCCCTGTGAGGAAAAAGCGGCTTGGGAAATGGATGGATGGCAAATGGACATGAATGTTTTTCAATGGGCAGCGACGATAGGAGACCAAGCGTTGCCGTAGTAGTGCCAAGGAATAAATAGGCACAAACAAGTGACACTTAAAAGAGAAATCATTGACATCACGCCATTTCATCAATACGAAATGAAGCTCCCCAGGAACAGGAAGCCATCGTAGGAGGCAGCACGACATCCATGGAGCTGATATTTCTTTTTTTCTGAAGACCTAATGATATGTTTCACAACACACTGATTAGGACATTTGATCATGGCCCATTAGTGGTTACACCAACGGTTTGTTGGATGCTGCGTTGACCTTTTAAGCTTTAGATGAGCATGTTCGTCGTGAGCAGGCAGCAAAAATGGATGTGCAAAAGCTTAAGATATACCCTTCACATGTGAGGCGTCAAGCTGTGTGCACTCTCTGGGATGATGATGCACCAACACAGGGAGCTTATTCTTGTGGAATCCTCCCAGATAGTATCGATCTCCTTATTAAATCCCCATTTGTTTTGAAAACTCCCACGTCCTTTAGGAATTCCATTTCAAATAGCAGCTCTCTCCCAAAATGTAGTGTTCGTTTTCCTGAACGGATCTTTTTCTTGATATTTCCCAAAGTCGTACTCAATTAATTTAATTCTAATTAGTTATCAGGAGTATCCAACTTTGAGTCTCAATTCCCATTGATATCCTCCGCACGCGCACACACATGAGAGGGAAATTTTAAATGGTTTCACTCGACCGCTTCAATTGGACCGCTTTGGTGGCGCTTTTTCCATTCATATCTTCGGCAGTGAATTACATTTTCACTTCCAAAGCCAGAGAATATTTTTTTTTATCAATGAGTATAAAGAGGCCAGAACACAAAATGTTCATCAGCACCGGAGTTGGCTCCTATTTACTCTGATTCTCTGATGCCAGCTTCGAAATTAAAAACTCCACATGGGATGCTCATGTCCTTGTTGTTTAAATGCGTTCCACATCCATGTTACCGCAGGCTACGTGTTGGTCCATGTGAGGTGAATATTATCATCCACCCCTGTCTCAAGAGTCCCAGCTGAGCCCTCTGCGGTCTGCCAAGTGCAATCCAGTTTGTGTGACCAGTATGGACCAAGCACCTACTGTCAGCACGCTGACCTTACATACACCACATAAATGAACAACAACAACAACAACAACAACAATGGATGCCTGCTTCCTCTGGAACCCGTGTGAGGAGATATCATTTTAATAATGAAATTTACAGTTCTAGCGAATGTCGTAGCTAGCAAGATGCTTTTGGCAGGATGTCGAATGTCTAACAGTTCATGCAAACGTGATTATCATCACAACAGAGAAAGAAAAAAAAACAGCAATAAGAAATGCCATTTGTGGCTTTCCAGCACAATGATTAAACATGATCAAACTTTTGTGCATTTATTTTCGAAAGTAGATGAGAAACGATGTTACACTTTCTTGAAAACGAGAAAATGAAGTTTTAAAATGTAAGTTATGATTTACTTTTTTTTGTGTCATCCTTTATTTGACAATCTTTCGTGTACCGTAGAATTTACTGTTGACCTCGTTTAATGCTTAATTGTAACTGTAATCAATGTGCTAAGCAGTTTTATGTGCTGCATTGTATTCCCTGAATGTGAATCCAACCATGTCCTTCAAACCAAGTGGAAATACCGAAACGGTATTTTTGCCGTATTGTTGAACCCATAATTGGTTATCTCCCAATGGCTGAGTTTTCGCTAGATTGGCTCTTCCGTCGACATAATAGTTCTATCAATAATCACAGCCTGACATTGAACTGCCGTGTTAATGGGTGGAAAAACTACTTTGCAGTAGGGGTTATTATGTCAGTATTGTCTCATTGAAACTCTCTGCTTACTATGAGAAAGAGTGGAGCGCTGCGTCATCCAAGGACTATCACTTAGAGAGTACACAACAGTTTTAAATAAAGTATGTACACATTGTCAATATCATGTTCAGAGAGTGAATATATTCATTTTATGAATGTATGAAAGGGAGCACCAGTGTTGATTAAAACCTCACAAGGTGTTCCTCAAGACTCAGTGACAGGGCCAATTCAGTTTTGTTTTTTGTTGTTTTGTTGTTAAACAAAATAGCTAAAATGTACCTCTACTGCAAAGATTAAGATGAATAAACGTACAGATGACTTCTTGAAATTCTGTCTTGACATAGGTCTAATTCATGTGTCATTTTCCAACAGCAACTGAGAGCCATCCATCATGATAAAACCAAAAATAAAAACCACTGAGAGAAAAAAAAAAAATCCACACGAGACACACAATCTCACATTCACAATGGAACACGTGTCAGGAAATACTTTTTTTTTTTTTTTGCCACATAGGTTTTGCAATTGTCCATTATGTGACAGCGCCTGCAGTGCTCTGTTTTATCGTCAGTTTTCGAGGGCAAAAGATCACGCAAGTGTGCCGTGATCTGTTTTGGCTGGGGAGATGCCAGATAAATCAAGGTCAAAATGATTTGGATGTAGGATTTCGGCTCCACGTGCAGCCAGGTTTTTGTTCTGTACAGGCGAGTGCTCCGATTTTCTGGTATTCATCGCCGTCGTTATCTCTCAATTCGCTCTTTCACTGGAAAATGCTATTTTATAGGCTTGTTTTTGCAGTGAGAGACTCAATCCCATTCACTTGATGTCCTTTATTATCATGGAAATTTACAGGAGCAGGTTGTGACGTGATCCGCTCAAAATCCATTTGCCTTTAGACTTGGTGGAGCAGCATATGGCTCATCGCCCAAGTTTGTTTTAGAACTCTCTCTTCCAACAGCCATTAACAATCAGACATTTAATGCACTGATACCGCACAAAAGTCAGTACTTGCCGGGTGGTGGTCGGCAGCAGCCAACTCATCTTGCGGTATCGGAAAATGTGTGAATGTAAGTTGGAACAGTTCTTTGTTTTTTTATATGTGCCCTGAGAGTGTTTAAAACCAGTCCAGGGTTTACTCTGCGTCTCAACCAACTTCAGTTCTGTTGCCCCTCAGTGAGGTAGTGAATGTGGGTGTCTGTCTCAATATGGAATTAGCTGGCGACCAGTTCAGAATGTAGTTGGCCTTTCACGAAAAGTTTTTATGCTGATGTCTTGGGAACCTTTCACTTTGAGTTTAGCTAAAGAAAAAGTGCTGCAAAAGAAAGGTGACTTTGGGCTCCGCACGCAATAATACCATTCTTTTTAAAGTGCAAATAGGTTCGGAGAGGCCTGCCGCCAGGTTGTTTTCAATCACCGCCCATTTAATTAACATCAGTTTTTACTCTCATTAGAGCAAATTCAAAGTGATGGCAAATCCCGTATTGGGTTTGTCTGTGCAACAAAGGTTTTCCAAGTCTTTTAACCATTTTCAAATATCTACATAACTCTTGTCAAATGTGACAACACGACACAGTGAATGTGGAGAAGGACTCTGTTTCAAATGAGTTGGGACACAGCGATTAAAGCGACACACAAAGTTGAACAAAAGATCAGCGTAGAGCCGCCAGACAACATTGGATTAGGCCCGAGTGACAGATCTGAGAGATCGTTGAAGAACAAACACAGAGCAATTTGTTTCGGGTTCTGACATATATGTGACGACACAATCCTTGCTTATGTAGTCTTGCAATCGTACTTTCTGCTGACAGATGATGATGATGATGATGATGATGATGAAAGACATTTCATAACAACGTTGCTAAAGCACTGACAAACTTTAAGGCAGTAGTCCCCAACCCCTGGGCCGCGGACCGGTACTGGGCCGCACAGAAAGATTAAATAACTTACATTGCTTCCGTTTTATTGATTTCAGAATCTGAAATATGTTTTATTTTGACAAGTTACCGGATTCAGTATTCTTCAATATGCCACTCTTGACTCCGGTAAAGGCGCGCTTCTCGGTCACGTGATATGTTACCGCAAAAATTAAACCCAGGAGTTAGCAAAAAGAGTTAAAAAACAAACAAACAAACAAACAAACAAACAAACAAACGTCTTTGGAAAGTTACTTTGGGAAGGGGACAAGGCCCAGCCAAGAGACAGAAGAGGAGCTTACGACTTTCAAGCAAAAGACGGCTACATTTAATAGACAGTATCAGGAGTCTTACTCCAAAAACGGATTTATCTCAACGGGAGATTCCCACGCACCATACTACTCCCATAATATGCGGAGATGGTGAGTCATACTTTTCATGCACTTTTTATTTGCACTGAATCTTATTTTGAAGGCACGTTTAAACGTTACCATAACGACAACAGAGTGTTGCGGCCAGATAGTTCCTAGTGTCATGATTTGTGTTTATTATTATCTTTAGAAAATACGACAGGTTTCATGCAGGTCATATCATATTATTTTGTTTTATTCATCCGTTATATTTATCAGGCCAGTCCCTGAAAATATTGTCTGACATTAGACCAGTCCGTGGGGTAAAAAAGATTGCCGACCGCTGCTATAAGGTGTTAAGTCGTTTTTTTTCTCATTGTATTATCTTCCCTCCGAGGGAGAAATGTTCTCTTTTGACTCTGTTTTTACTGTATTGTCTCCAGATGGCCTTCACCAACATGTCGCCATTTTGTTTCTCACTGTACAACTGGCTCAAGGACTGCAGTAAGGCTCACTCGCTCTGAAGTACACAAACACACACACAAAAGAAAAAATAATTACAGTGTCCTTATTATTGTTAACACTGTAAGATGGCATTAACAACGCCGGATGGCGATTTGGCCAAACAAAGCCGATTGTCTTCCATTCCAAAGGTTCATTTAAATACTTATCACCACACAAAAACACGTTTGCTATTACTGTATTTCACAGTGCCTTTGTCAATTTCAAAAAAAAATTATTTTTTTGTTTAATAAAAATACATGCAAATGTCGGCATGTCACACACAGGAAGTAGTCCCGATGGCGTTTTCTGAGAACCACCCAATTCCTGTACGTGTTCCTTGAAGGTGGAGCTCAAACCGCTCTGTTCAGAATCATGCTGCAACAAAGTCTTCCACGTTTACTTTTTACCATTTTTATAGTATATGCGGGAAAATACATTGCCATAAAGAAGGCTTTCAAAATTGTCATCATGCAACTCCCATGTGTTGCTGTGTGTTAACAAATGAACCTTCCTCAAAACGTGCATGTGATTGATTTGAATTGAGCAACAAGCCAGACTAGGTACTTTGAACCAATTTAGGCCACAAATGTTTCCTGCCACTTTCTGACAAAAGGTGAGAAAGAAATGAATGATTATGCCATTGTTACACACAATTTGCAAGCACCTCTTTCACTTGACTGCAGCCCAAACTGTCATCTGGTCATGGTGATGGCCAATTTCCTTCAACTGCGTGGCTGACCCTTAAAAGTCGTATTTTTAATCTTTTCCCATTCAAAGTCTTGCTGGGATTCAGAGCAAGGTTAATTAAAGAATGAATTAAAGATGCAAGGTCCTTCCACAGTTCACTTCTTCATTGGGACACTTAATCAAGTGCTGTCATGAGTCGGGAGAGCTCCAAAAAGATAATCAGCATTTATCAAAAGGAGCCCTCTGCTTGATAGGAAAACACATTTCTCACAGCCGTTCGTTTTATTCACTTAACAATGGTTTTTGACAGCAAATGGATATAGAGCAGACTTGTTCCAGATTGACAGAACATCGACATGTGACACCCATCAGCAATGTCAAGTCATATTGTTACGTGTCAACCTCGACATCATTTCCCAGAGGGTTTGACAAAATCACATTGAAAAGTCAATGCGAGGAAGATTTTATTTACTATTCATGGATGAGTTAGCAAAGTTATTTCCAGAATTATCCTGTCAAGGATGCGCTGGCACGCTCCGTAGTTGGATGAAAATTAAACCCTCTGGTTAAGACAACCCTTGAGAGAAAACATCTAGTGCATCCTTATCTTCTCCCTCCTTTGTAACAACAGAACATTGCCTGTGTATAGGAAGTCACCTAGAAAAATATTTTTCATTATTATCATCAGGCACGGGAGATGAGATGAAAGATGCATTTGCGCGAACAATCGAAAATGGTCCAAATGTCAGAGGCAAAATTACACCTGAGCTGGAAATGAAGAACTGATTATTCAAAGATTTCTTATTAACAAGCAGAATAATGACTATGGGTATCAGACAGAAGTATTGGACTAACACACTGGATTGAAAGCATTAGTTTTTGGGGGTTTTTTTTTACTCCTGTAAACAGATTATTTATCAGAACATGGTTAAGTAGGAGGCTACTTGAGCTTTCATTCCAGACCGAGAAACTCATTCCAGCCACTTGACCAACATGATCTCAATGTGTCATTCACTCATCAACTGTGACAACCTCATTTCAAAAGGACTCACCTTTGTAAAATCCTGCCCCTTTTGTAGAATCAAGTGTTAAAAATGTAATCTTGTTTCTTCAAACATCATCTTCAAGTGCTGGCTCAATTTGCTCAATCGGGATTTGAACAGCGGCAGTTCTTGATGGGGGCCGGGGGGTGGGGCAACAAGTTACCATCCACCCAATGAGACTCAGTCAGAAGCAAGGAACGATTCAAACAATTAACGAGAGCCCTGATTTGTACCCAAAATCCTGATTCGCTATTCGTGTTGGTGTCGTTGAACGAGTTCCCAAGTGATTCATATCTTTTCAATTCAGAACGAGTTGGACGGCGTCAGGATTTGGAACTTTTCTGAAAAATCACGTAACAGTCAAACAGATGAAAATCTTGATTAAATCTAAGGAGTTCAAAATGGTGAATGAGTACACTTATATAGTGCCTTCATCTACACCACACAGTGCCCAAAGTACTCACAAAGCCTTGCATCCACTTATTTGACAACTTATCTCTTTTAATGGACAGTACCGCGACAGTCATCGGTACACTGAACGCTGATGGCTGAACGCTTTTTAAAAAATACAACTTTCAAGAATTGTTGTACTTTTTAGTTTAAAATGGCTTACTTCAACCAGTATCCCACTCTGAATTGTGGCCAAAGGTAGAATCCGGGCCACTTACTGTATCACACCAACTACTGCTGTAGATAATAAATCCTCGTCGTCGTGGACCATCTGCATTCCATAGTTAAGTTTTTTTGTCTTTTGTTCAAAATGGAGAGGATGTGAGAGACTGCGATGTTGTTTCAATTCCTTCACTTTAATAATTCAACTCTTAAATCAATATTAACGTTATTGTTAATTCTAATGTCATGAAAATAGAAAGTAGCACACACATTGAGGAGGCAAATGTTCTTTCCCCAACACATACCTGTATATTCATTCTCTGTCTCTGTGTCTCACGCTGTGCTTGTGTCTTGCGCTCAACCTCCTTACTCTCTCAATCTTCATCTGTCTTTCCAGCTCCGTCTTTTCTCGGTTAAAAAAAAAAATAACACTCCCAAGTCCTCTCAGTTACTCTGTGGTGCCTCCAACTGGCTTCTTTTCATCTCTCTCAACATCATCATCTGGCTGTGACCCAATGTCTGCCTCATTGGTATTCGTTTTTGCAGAAGTAGGACGAAATGTCCTTTTTTTTCTCCCCCTCTTCATTTTGAACAATAGACAAAAAACTTTGTCGCGGAAAGTACAGGGTGTAAACACAGTCTATGAATTGCATTTTTTATAATCCTAAAGTACCAGTCTCGGCTGAAGGTACTTCATTCCAGGGGTTTTTGCATGTTCTACGGTCCTCCCACAGGTTTAGTCTAGCGTTAGCTAGTAGCCCGAGACTTCAGCATGTGCGGTCCTAAAGTACTCTTGAAGGCTTAAAACTAGCCTAGTAGCAGCTTCAATGTGCTCCATCTCGGCTCCCTCAGTAAAACTGGTCTCGAACCATCCCTGGATTTGAAGGTTTTGCAGATTCAAGATGGCCACAGACCTAAACATGGAGATGTACGCGTGAACCAACAGCCCAGGTGCCTTTATGACCATTTAGCAAGGTTATTCTCATGTGTTCTGTAAACAATTGTACTTTTGTGACAGGCACTGCCGTGTTCATCAGAAGGTCTCTACTGCATTGCGTGCCTGCTGTATGAATAATTGCCACTCCCTTGCGAGTAATAAGATAAAATAGAAGCAGTGAATGTAATACTGTAGTTACCCACCCATTTGAGTGAAACTAGCTGTCCCGTACTTGTCTACAGACGTCTAGTATGGATTAAAACATCTATTGGAGAATGTCGAATGCCTTGACCACCCGCTGTTTGTTTATCGAGCGACACCACCGTTAGCTCGTCTCTAAGTACGAATCCACCCGTATTCCCCCGTTGCACAAAATGGGATTTACACATTTCTTTGCATGATTCAACCTCTCATCCTGGCGAGCAAGGCGGGTGACTCAGTTTCGGCGAGATATTAATGTTATTGGCCGGATTTTAAATCTTCGGCTTAAGTCTGAATATTTGATACACGTATTAATAACGGCTTAGACGAAAAACCTGCATGGCCCGGTTAAAGAAATTAGAAGTTCAGAACTTCTGTGAATTGTGTTGTCCAAAGAAAAAAAAAATAAGTAGACAAGATACACCTTGAGAATGATGAACTAGTTAATAAAAACAAAAACTTTCATGCAAGGAGAGACTTGTGATTTGTCTGCTATTTCTCTTGTGTGAATAGTCAATCATGTGCTTCGGGCAACTGGCCCCCCTCAAACACAGATATTTTGTAAGTGTCACACACCACAAGCCCTATTTGTGTTTGTCTAGTGCAAAGGGAAGTCGGACTATGTGTACGAGGGGAGTTTTCTTACCGTTGGGGAGTTAGAAGGGGGTGTTTGCGCCGTGGTGGGAGAGAACACAGTTGAATTGTTTACTGATGGGCCAATGCAAATAAAAGCATTTCCACTTTGGTTGCCGCTTGAAACTGTCTCTTACTGAGCTGATGATGGTTTGAAATCCATATTTCATTTTGACTTTTGAGGGATATTTTTAGTTCAACTCAATATTGTCACACTTTTGAGACGTACTTCATTACGTCGGGCAGGTGTCCCTAATGTCGTGGCCTTTCCACATTACATTGCGGGATTCAAACCATATCTGGGAGGCTCTGCATTTTGCACGTCAATCTCCAACCACCACATTACCGAGATGAGAAACGTCAACACAAGAAGAAGCCATCACCCATTGGCAATTGGAATACAATGAAAGTAATCAGACGGGAAGCTGTCAATGCAGCGGCACGCACATCTCTCAGAGATAGGGAGCGGCCAAGTCATGGAGAATCAGATTGAATTTTTTTTTTGGGGGGGTGGGGGGTGCAGATATTGACTGCATTCAGACACAGCGGTGAGGTCTGAGGTTGTGTTTGTGAGCTATGAGATGTGGACAATATGCCGCTATCTCTCAGGAAGGACAGTGAACCGCAAAGCCTGAATGAAAATGGGGTGTCCTTTTAACTGGGAATTTACACAAAAAGAACATTTTTATACCTGCACGGCGAGGCTTTGAAGGTGGGTGTGGCTGAATGGCAGAGTGGATTGATGACAAGACGCTGTCATGTAAATGTAGCCTGAGAGACTGAAAGATGGGGAAAAAAAATACCATTCATGCAAGTTAGTGACGTAGAACATCAAATAGAAAACCGTTCTACCCATACAGCTGTCTGGAAAATGCGTGTGAGGTTGCCAGTCCCAAAAGACGTGCTTCATACATGTCGAACATGTCGCTAACGATTCGAAAACACAGTTGGAACACTCCGGCCCACAAAGCCGCACAGATGAGGAAAATGGGCCGAGTTGCACGCAAATTGCTGCCGCGTTGAACCTTGGCCTGTCGAACTGACTAACAAATATCTAGGCTACAAAGATTTATCGAGCATAAGCAAAAAAAGGGCGGCCGCTAAATATTTCATTCAAACACAAATTACAGGGAAAGAAATCACAACACTGAAGTTCTTTGAAAAAACATATTTACATGATCCATCTTTGTATTCACTGTAGTTTCTCTCGGGAAGAAAACATCGCCGTTTGTCTTTCAGTATTATCTTTTTATTCATTCATTGACCATTGCTTTTCATAGTGATTTTTACAAGTAGACTGTAAACCTGAATAAGTTAGTAAAATTTTTACAAAGAGGGGCCATACATTGCTAGAATATTATCTTTAAGCGGAGTCACTTCAAAGTCAGAGGATTTCAAACCTTAACAGGATGACATGAAACTTCTATTTTTTTCGCGTAGAATTGCTTATAAATTTTCTGTTACGGGAACTCAATTATTCTCAGTTACAGGACTTACAAATTTTAGTTTAAAATTTGGAATGAACTTACAAAAGTCAAGAAACAAGCACACAACTATTTTATCTTCACCACACTACGTTTTTTTTTTTTACTTTGTGTTAGTGTTGAAGTACACTGTTTTCGTTCATTCATTGATTCATTCATTTTCCGATCCGCTTATCCTCACAAGGGTCGCTGTAGCCTATCCCAGCCGTCTTCGGACAGTAGGCAGGGGGACACCCTGAACCGATTGCCAGCCAATCGCAGGGTACACACAGACTAACAACCATCCGCGCTCACGCTGAGGGACAATTTAGAGTGTCCAATCAGCCTGCCATGCTTTTTTTTTGGAATGTGGGAGGAAACCGGAGTACCCGGAGAAAACCCACGCAGGCCCGGGGAGAACATGCAAACTCCACACAGGGAGGCCGGAGCTGGAATTGAACCCGGTACCTCTGCACTGTGAGGTCGATGCGCTAACCACTGGACCGCCGTACACTGTTTTCAAACATGTTAAATTTACTTCACCAGTACTTAAAAAAATTTGCAACCTAAAACTTATTTTTATGACACATTAAATTGCTTCTATAAATAGTCCATGGGCTATGCATGACAAAGGATAAAACCATGACACAAGACAAAACAAATAATGCTCCCTAACTTTCTCTCTCTCTGTGTCTCACACACACTCACTCACACACACACACACACACACACACACACACACGAGGCATGCCCAAACTCATTACATTCATGAAAAGTGCATTTTCTTCCTCAACTTCCTCAATTTTGCTACTTGTTGGCAAATTAGTAAAAATTAAGATGCTGTTCCCTCATCTCTGCAGAATTGTTTCCGCATATCCGGAAATCCAATTACAGGTACAGCATGCCTTTGAAATGCGTCCAGAGTTATCGATTCCCACATTGTGTGTCGCAGAAAATGCTCCCCGGTGAGCATCAAACACAAATAAAGGTCTGCCAATGGGAGAAACAGTCGGTGGTAAACTGGCCTTGTCGGCAGTTGTCAATCGCAGCTCTCATTCTAAAATACAAGCGTCACACTCTCCCACTGTGAAATCTGTCAAAATAAAAAAGATGCTGCTCCGAAGATTCAAATGAACACTTCAATGTAAATTCTTTTTAACGTTTTCACAGTGTGCTTTATGCCCTGGAAGTGCAGTTCACTATATGCATTTTCTTTGGGCGCTGCTCCACCTGTTTCTCCTTCCACAAGAAAAAAAGAAAACAGATATTGCTGATCCTGTTCCTACCTCGCTCTCTGCCTCTAGCCTGTATCCTGGTATCCCTCCCACTCACGACTTGAGCAGCCACTTTGAGCAGTGCTCCAGTTCCTCCATCTAAAAGCAGCAAATAGTGGTTGCTACTCTCTTACATGTCTGCTCCCCTGCTACCTCTTCCGTGTTCTTGCTCGGCTGTGCTATCCTGGAGGAACAATTTGAGCAACTTTTTGGAGTCGCGTGGAACTGCCAATGTTGAGTCAACATTTATGCCTGGCAAATATATTTGAGCACATTTGCAAGTACAGTACGTGCGAATGCATTTAAATTGGTTCAGGGATATTTCAAGTACGTTTGAATGTACTTGTGGGCTGAATGCTAAAAAAAAGTTGCATTTTTTTCCTACTTTATACCAATATGCGGGTGTGCAAGTCAATACTCATTTGCATTACGGGGGGGAAAAAGAGGCCAAATGGATACTGTAGCATGCATTGCAGACATAATAATAAAACCATAAAGAGTATGAATAAACATATTTTTATATATTGGTCTAATGTAGGCCAAATGCTAAAAAAAAAAAAAAAAAAATAAAAATAAAAACTTTTTTTTTAACTTGTGCATGTCCAAGTCAATACCTCATGGCATTATGGGAAAAATGCTTCTTTTTTTTTTTTTTTTCATTTGCAACTACTAGCGAGAAGAAGCGTTGAAGGATGAGTGTTGAGGGGGCAGCTCACTGGAAGAAAAAAAATTCTAAATGATCATATTTTCATAAGTGTGAACCAGAAAAGCATGAGGACAGTAGAGCACACTTGAAAAAAATAAAAATATTTTATTCATGTACGTGTCTGCCCTACATTCATATTTGTATTCATGTAACAGTAAGTAATTTTGTTCCATCATTCATTTTCAATTCGGAGAGCAAGATGTCGGCGAAGGAAATGCCTTGTGCCACACTGACACATGCTGTTCAAAGAGCTGTCGGGCTGCTACTTACGCTCACAGCGGCGCGCAGCGATAAAATGCTTATCTTCTTTTGTGATTACTCTATCTATTTTGCCCCCACGTATATTTCCTGATAACAAGCGCCACAAATGGACTGTGCACACCATTAAATACAAGCGAAATTCACTTGACCGGACCTGATGACATTGTTGAATAAAAATCGCTTCATATTCTCAGCAGAAGTTATGCATCATGGACAATGTTTGTATCTTAGCGATTTGCTTGGGAAATTCTACCGAGAAACCTAAAAGGCACGACTCGTATTATGATTGTTTTTGTGTATTTTATTGATTGATGGCTGTCCGAAAGGTTGAGGTAACCTCTGATAAGTTACTCCCTGCGTAGTAAAACTTGATGAATCACAAATTATACTTACAGAGGAATTGTTAGAATGTGATCCAAGTATCCTGGGCCGGTATAAATGTTTACAGGTGCCAGAGGTTGGTCGGCTTCAATACGGAGGTCGAGCAATTCTCATCTCGTTATGCGATTAAATATTCGTTCACTGGCGGCCCGGTGGTCCAGCGGTTAGCGCGTCGACCTCACAGCACAGAGGTTGTGGGTTCGATCCCGGCTCCGGACTTCCTGTGTGGAGTTTGCATGTTCTCCCTGGGCCTGCGTGGGTTTTCTCTGGGTAACCCGGTTTTCTCCCACATTCCAAAAACATGCATGACACGCTGGTTGGACACTCTAAATTGTCCCGAGGTGTGAGCGTGGATGGTTGTTCATCTCTGTGTGCCCTGCGATTGGCTGGCAACCGGTTCAGGGTGTCCCCTGCCTACTACCCGAAGACGGCTGGGATAGGCTCCAGCATTCCCCGCGACCTTTGTGAGGCTAAAGCGGTTCAGAAAATGGATGGATGGATGGATGATTCAGAGAAAAAAAACAGTTCATTCATTTTATACGGCAAATGTTTGAGCTTGTCAAGAAAAAGGAAGAGGCTGCTTTTTTTTATTCCCATTTGCTTCATGCTATGTCTGCCACATTCCCAATCCCCATTCAGTTTCGTATCCAGTGAGATTTATAAATAGCTCTTACTCAAATGTATGGACTGATCCTTTGCTTTTGCTTTTGCTGATCCTGGTTTATAAAAAAAAAAAAGAAACGATTTGACATTTCTATACATCCTTAATCGATTCCATTTTTTTCTTTGTTTCATTTGAGTTCATGTCCAGCGGTTTGTTGTTTTGCAAATGTCATCTGGGAAATGATTTTATCACTGGCAGTGTTGCTCTTTCGCAACACAGAAGAACCTCCGGGTTCTCGACCACAATCCAAATTTTCACCGAAGGCACAAAATATCATAAATGTGAGTGTGAACAGGTGTTTGTCAAATGCGCCCTGCAATTGGCGGTCAACCAGTTCAGCTTGTACTCAGCCAATTGAACAAAATCACCTGGGGTAGGCGGCAACTATTTGTGACCCAAATGAGTAGAAAAAGTTATTTTAAAAAACAGGTGAATGGATATCAAGCATGTGATTTAATTAATTAATTTAATTATAATGAGTTTAAAGCTAAAAGGCTGTTTTTAAACACTGTCTGTTAGCAAATGGTTCAAACAATTGAAATCACTTGACATTATTTTCAATGGAGACGCCTAGTTTTTCACATAACATCATCTGTTCATAGCTTTTTTTTTTCTCAGTAGGTGCAGTGTTAAGTGTAAAATTAGGCACAAATGCAGAGACAAAGCTGGAGCAGAAGCGCCACTTGGGAGAGTCAACAAAGAGGCGAATGTGAGTGCGGAAGTGCGGAGTGAAAACATGCAAGTGTGACCTTTCAAAAAAAAACTGGGTCAGTGGAATGTGATGGATGTTGCAGGTTGACTGTCAGTAAACACACAGTAGAATGACACCCAAAACCCCTTCCTGCACCGACAAGGCGCGTCTTAAAAGCTGCAGGAGCTGAGAACCCCCCCCCCCCCCCCCACCCAAAAAAAAAGCAAGATGCTTGAGTGCGGGGCGTGTCACTTCAGTGGATGTTGTGCTGAAGGAAATGTGAGTATCGGTGCAAGAATGTAGCAGAAGCCTTTGTTATCTCGTCGAGGGGAGACAAAATACAAAAATATCTATTTGTGGGTTTCTTTGACAATTTCTCACACTTACAAATCAACACAATGTTGATCTTAATTTTTTGGAATGAAGAGTTACAGATCCATTACAATTTGAAGGTCACAGCAGGGTCAAACATGCCGTAGACATAAATACGGGCAGTAGTGAAGGTGAAAATATACATTTCCAACAAAACACTTTGAGTCAATATTTTGGGAAAAAAATCCATCACTTGCAGATGCAATTTCTAAAAAAAAAATTTTTTTAATTTAAACAACTTTTTTAGACATGCATGAATATTCTTCGTTGAATTTTAAAGGCAATTAACACACTTTTTTCAACCTCATCCCACTGTGGATCTGCCCCCATTTATCCGTAATGCAAAATCTCCGCTGTGTGAATCAGTCGTCCCATTTTGTAGAGTGTTTGGATCGGTCGAAATGTCTCACTGGCTCACGCAAAGGGCTCCTAATGAAGTAGCTCCTCATGGACACTCGTGACTAATTACTGAGATTTAAGTTATGATGATCATTGATGTGAGGAGGTGACATTTGTGAACAACTGCAAGGTTCAATAATCAATCGAGCGAGGAAGAGAGGAAACAGAAAAAATTTAATTTGCCAGCCTGCATGACGTGTTGCTGAATCACATCAGACAGATGCAATGTGTCATTTTATGACTTGATTGTTGTATTGTTGTTTTTCTGTTTTATTTTCTTATTTTTTTATTGACAGGTAAGTCTTTGAAAATTAAGAATTGTATTTGAATAATATTCCATCTGTTTTTCCTCATAATATTATGGCATTCTTAAAATATCTAATGCTCCAAATTATTATTGTAAGATGTCAACTTTTCTCTCATACTTTAGACTGGTACTATTCCAACTTGATTCCTGTGATATCAGAAGTTGTTTGAGAGAAAAAAAATATGACAGCTTCTAAATTGTAATATATTATTCCTATCACGTTTTCCTCTTAATATTGTTATTTTTTTCATATTTATTTTTCTTTTCAAATTGACCCTCATAGAGGATATGTACAAATATGCCATTGTGTATAATTTACCCACAGGCCACAGCTTGGAAAAGTCGTATCCCTTGGATATCATGTCATTTCAATTCATTGTTAATTACTCAGGCTACGTTGCCTGACATTTGTCATCAGCAATTACTCTGCATGCACAAGGCTATGGACAAGCATATCTGGTGCGGGGACATCAAATCAGGCCATTTTTTATTCCTTTTAATAATTCCTTCCTGTTTGTCCACTCCAAACCAGTAGCCTTGACGCACATTCACGCCGTCAATGGCAATGCATATTGTGTAAAAGAATTGTTTTTTTAATCTATACTATGTTGCACTGCATTATTTGTCATGTACTGTATAAATTTTGTATTTGGACAGATTCAGATGAGAAATTGAATAACCTACTGGAACAAAAACTAAATGCCTATGTACTATTTTATTATTCCTTTATTATAAATAATAATAATTTATTTATTATTCCTACGACCAACATAGACCAATATATAAAATGAATAGACGAATTATTCTTACTAGTGTAGAGTTAATATACCATAGTGTGCTCGGTTTGTCTCCATCAACCATCATTCACTGAAAACGTTGTCCCATATTATGCCGCAACTCCATCTACTGGACAAATTGATTCATTACGAGCTGAACTGAACAGAATCTCAGTGCGGCTGCGCCAGAGCGTGATGACGCCATCAACTTGACGTACGTGGTATATATTGAGTTCGTCTGACGTCAGCGTCCTCTTCCCTGCCTAGGCCCTCGTGTGGTGGGCAGTGTAATATTTGCTGTCGGCGTTTTCTCCACCGAGCGAATCCAAAACCATCCGCCAAAATGGTGAGTTTAATTCATTTTTGTGGGTTATTGCGGAATACGTAAGATGGCGAGGTGTTCTCACCGTTAATATTACTGCGCTGAAAGGATATTAATTTGCGTTCCAGTGGTATTGGGCGTCGATCATTCACCGATGAAAACTGGCAACCATTTTGTTGTAATTCACCCTTTTGAATGCCAAGCAGTCTCGGGAAAACGTGCCCGCCTGATCTGATAACCCGTTGAATGCGAAAAGCGTTGTGCTTCCCGGTTGTGTTACCGTTTTGTCGCCTAGGCCTGTAATTGGAGCGTCGGTTTACTGGTTTACCGGCATACGTGGATTATTTGGGCATTGTCAAAAACGGCCCCAGACAGCTAATGGTAGTAAGAAACGCCAAGCTGACTTCAATCGACCTCCGGTTGTCGTGTCCCGTAGACATTTACGTCGGCCGAAATGGCTGCTGTTGTGGCTGCTGTGGTTTGGGAATCCTCGGGCCTTTTGTCACCGTCCCGTAGGATGCGTCGTTGAGCTGACTTGCTAATGCTAACGCGTAGCATTGTGTCAAAGTCTGTACACGTGGCCGGTATACCGACATTTGATACTGGGTGTCAGATGTTTGAGTCAAACGCCCCTTGTTTCGAGTTAAAAACTAAGGCATGTTTGGCCAAAGTATCTTTTTGAGAAAATGCACATTGGACGACTTGTGATCGCGGATTCACAACGCCCTAACTCGAAAATATTGCGTCAGGTTTTTTTTTCCCTCTGCTGATGAGGTGGCTTAATGTGCATGATACCTTGGCACGCCTCTTCTGTTCTATATTGATGGAATTGATTAAGTTGAAGTAAATCAGTCAAGTTTGTAACACAATGAGCGTAATTTCTCACAGCTCCAGTGTTTTTATCGTGATTTTATTTGTACTCCCTACATTTGATTGTTGACAGCGCTACCTTCTCCTTCTTCCTGTGTTTTGACAACATGACCTTAAACGTACACGGAGGCAAGTGATTTCTGATTGAAGTCTTGGGATCTTGTACGGCCGAGATAACGGGATGGCAGTGATGCAGAGAAATGCGAACCGCACAGCAAGAATGACAGGACTCTTACAGCGTTATGTTCTCAATTCATTCAATTTAATTTATATGAATATAAGCACTATATCTGCTTGTGAGGGAAAATACTTGTGGGGCGTATCATGTTTTTGATGTTGAAGTACATTTCAGTACTGTTTTTCTTAAGTACAGATGTTCAGTCAGGATTTTATCCATTTTTATTTATTTTGACAGTTAAGTATCCATTTTTAACTACAGTGTGAGGACTTCTGCCTCGGCTGTAAAGTGCAAACATTTGAGTTGTTTCACATCCACGTCCTAATCTGTTTTTTTTGTCCCTTCAGGTGAACTTTACAATCGACCAGATCCGTGCCATCATGGACAAGAAGTCCAACATCCGTAACATGTCCGTGATCGCGCACGTCGATCACGGCAAGTCCACCCTGACGGACTCCCTCGTGTCGAAGGCTGGTATCATCGCCTCGGCCCGTGCTGGGGAGACCCGTTTCACCGACACGCGTAAGGACGAACAGGAACGTTGCATTACCATCAAGTCCACGTAAGTGTTTGTTTCGTTGTTCTTTCGGTCCAGAAGTGCGTCTTCTAAAAATGCCGATTAAGTTGTGTATGTGACATGTTGGATTGCCAACGTTGTGCTCGATCTGATCCTGTTCCACGACTCTGGGTGACTTGCGGGTTCTAATTTTGAAAACAGCGAATCTGTTAAACTGTTGCCACCGTAAAACCGTGCACCGGGTCCTACGTCGCCCAATTATTTCACATTACAGTTTCCTCTGTGTGTTTGTCACACACACAAAAGTCACAGAAATAGTCCTTTTGCTCATCACTGCGTTGTAGATTTTTCTTGTCATATCAAAGATGATTCTTATTTGACTCTGGAGATGTTTTTCAGGGGGAAAAATTGATTGCACAAATTGTACGCTGGGTTTTTGTATTGCTGGGTTTCAAATTGCGTCCCTACTATTATAGAGCCATCTCCCTGTTCTACGAGTTGTCTGATAATGACCTGGCCTTCATCAAGCAGTCCAAGGATGGCTGCGGCTTTTTGATCAACCTCATCGACTCTCCCGGACACGTCGACTTCTCCTCCGAAGTGACGGCTGCTCTGCGTGTCACTGATGGGGCCCTGGTGGTCGTCGACTGCGTTTCTGGTAAGTAGAACAAGATGCGGAAGCGACTGCGTCTGCAGTGATGCATCCCCATCAGTGTTTGTGTGGTAATGTGCGAAAATATTGAATGCCATTTGTTGTTGTCCCTCTTGACAAGGCGTGTGCGTCCAAACGGAAACGGTGCTCCGTCAGGCTATCTGTGAGCGCATCAAGCCTGTCCTGATGATGAACAAAATGGACCGTGCCTTGTTGGAGCTGCAGCTCGACCCCGATGACCTGTACAGCACTTTCCAGCGTATCGTCGAGAACGTCAATGTCATCATTTCCACTTATGGTGAAGAGGATGGACCCATGGGCAATATCCAGGTGTGTGGGTTTTATTTGATATATTTTGTTTTTAAACACTTTTTTTTTTTTTCCCATGAGTGCAGATGGGGAGAAGCACAATTGAGTTTTCCATTTTTGTACCGCTTACCTCAAAGCAATCCAATTTAACACTCTTTCTTTAAAAATGGGCGTTTCACTTAGAAAGCTCCACAAATGTTTTGTAAATATTGATGTTTTTATTTGCTTGTTTCCAGGTTGATCCAGTCATCGGCACCGTTGGCTTTGGCTCTGGCCTCCACGGCTGGGCATTCACTCTCAAGCAGTTTGCTGAGATGTATGCAGCCAAGTTTGCTGCCAAGGGCAAAACCGAGATGACAGCTGCTGAGCACTCCAAGAAGGTGGAAGACATGATGAAGAAGCTGTGGGGTGACAGGTAAGAGCACTAGTCATAGGTGGTCACTAAGATTACGTTAAGAGGGAGTAATAATGTGATTCCTGATAAAATTGTAGGTAGTGAGCTTTATGGTGATACGGGTGTTGGGTCGCAATGGGTGACAAAATGTAGTGTGTTTGATCTCCACGAAAGGCAGAAATTGGTACTTGGTGGAGAATGCTTTGATGGCAAGCAACTCTCACCAGTGAGATGTTTCTCATTGGGGACCAGGTTACCACACCGCTCAGGGTGGGGGGATTTGGCACTTTGCTCTTGGCAGAAATGTGAAATCCTTGGCGATTTGTTGGCTGCTGTTGGCCTTGGAATCCCAAAGCTTCTGCTCCTCAAGCACATTTGCTAGTGTTGGAGTTCGGAGAATGCGGGTGCGGCAGACAATAAAAAATTGTCCTACTGTATTTCCAAGAAGAGGTGTGTCATGACGTGAGGAAAATTGAGGTGGCTGTTTTCAGTTGTGTATTTGTGGTAGCTGCTTGTTGATGAGGATGAAGTGGTAGGTGTTGAACACTTGCAAATGTCAGGCTGCTTCACTGGCATTGTTAGTTTCCGCCGCTGAAAATTTGCCGTGTTCGAGAGCTCTATATGGCTGCAGCTACTAAAGAAGCATGGTCCAGGTATGTGTCCAACACCTTCTGTTTTTCCATGTTTTCGCAGTTATAATTTGTCACTCGTGGGTATTTAAGCTCCATGTGAGGAAATAGATGGTAGGCACTGCATTTGGTTTTACCCATCATTCATAGCCAGACACACCAGTGTGCTCTCATAAGACAAGGGCAACAGCCACGGTCTTTTGGGCAGGTGGGCCCCCCACGCACCTCTTTCCTTAGCGGGGAAAGAAAGTCAAAAATGTTCTTTAAAACACTTTTGATGCTCCCCCAGTAACATACTGATTAATGCATTCGGGGAATATGAGTTAAGCAACAAATATTTTAGTATCCACCTTGATTGGCTATTTGTTAACTGAAAACATCACAGTTGCTCCGGGAACGACCAATCATGCCTCACCTTTTTTTGATTAGGTCATGTCACATTAAAAAACTGAGCCCCGATAGATCGTTACCTGAGCCCTGAGCAGCTGTGATGTCATTTTCAGTCGACGGCAAGTGGCAAAATGGCCGCCCCCTGAGATGTATAAATTGGTGGGTTTTCGCAACTTACCACATAAGATATTAATCGGAATACAGTGTTAGACTTGTTGGGTCGCATAGAACATTTTTGAGTTGAATTCCTCTTTTTAAAAAAATTTAGGAAAGCTTTGGGGCTTACCTCACTTTCTTTATTCTTGTTTTGATTTGAAAATGGCAACCCAAACCTGTACAGTGTGGCATTTGGTCCCCCTTCCCACTGATGCTAGCTAGTAGTAGTAGTTTGCATTTGATTTGCTTTGTTTGGCAAAGGGTAGAAACCACACTGAATGCATGGCACATGCACCAAAAAAATGCAGGTGTTTATCCTATACAAAATTCATGAAACTGGAAATTTTAGAAAATCTCTCGTAGTAATGTTTCAAAAACCAAATGAATCAGAGAGAGCAAACGGCATTACAGTCGGAGTTCCTTTTAAGGACCTTTGGCTAAGTCTTTAAAGTTGCTTTAGTGATCATTCTGGGATTTCTGATTGGAATGGAAGACTGATTCCTAGAAGAGGTGGATTTTGTACACAGGACTAATTGATTTATGATTGTTACTGGTTCTGGTTGAATTGTAGGATGTTTTTTCCACTCAGTGCAACTTTGAGCTCATGCATCTTAACTGGTCCTTTCTATTACCATGATTGCAATTGGGCAAACTGCAAATCCATAAGGTGTTCCTCATCCTGATGGACATTGAAAGCAGTAAAAGGTTTTTGTGGACTGAATGGCGTGCTTTATGTTTGTAGGTATTTTGACCCGGCAACTGGAAAATTTTCCAAGTCAGTAGCTACAGCTGACGGAAAGAAGATCCCTCGCAGCTTTGTTCATCTTATCCTTGATCCCATCTTCAAGGTAAAGATTAATTTTGCAGTTACTGAGATTGAACTCCATGTTGGCGCTAATACCTGCAAGTGATGACTTCATTTACATTCTTCACTTTGACCTGATTCACAGTTCTGATGATTAGCTTGTGTCTGAGTAGGTTACATAGTGAGTGTGTTTAAAGTTTCTTTGGTTGCAATGTTCGGATTTGACAAATGTCCTCTTATCCTTCCCCAGATATTTGATGCCATCATGAACTTCAAGAAGGAGGAGACTAGCAAGCTGATCCAGAAGCTGGATATCAAGTTGGATACTGAAGACAAGGATAAAGAAGGCAAGCCCCTGCTGAAGGCCGTGATGCGTCGCTGGCTGCCAGCTGGAGAGGCCCTCCTTCAGATGATCGCCATCCACCTGCCATCCCCCGTCACTGCCCAGAAGTACCGTTGCGAGCTGCTTTACGAAGGACCCGATGAAGATGAGGCTGCCATGGGTATGATGAAGAGTCCCATTGTTTAATGTAACGGCCACGTTTTTATCCTCTCCCTTGGATTGTCCGACTGATTCTTTCTTTCAGGTATCAAGAATTGTGACTCAAAGGCTCCTCTGATGATGTACATCTCTAAGATGGTACCCACAAGCGACAAGGGGCGCTTCTATGCCTTTGGCCGTGTCTTCTCTGGAACCGTTTCTACTGGTCTTAAAGTACGTATCATGGGGCCCAACTACACACCTGGAAAGAAAGAGGATCTCTACTTGAAACCGATCCAGAGGTCTGTTTCCACACCTGACCTGAATTTTGTAGGGGGAGTGTTGTTCAAACATTAAATTGTTCCCCTCCTTCCTCTCCAGGACAATCCTGATGATGGGTCGCTACACGGAGCCCATTGAAGACGTGCCCTGTGGCAACATTGTGGGTCTGGTCGGTGTGGATCAGTTCCTGGTCAAGACTGGAACCATCACCACCTTTGAGCAGGCACACAACATGAAAGTGATGAAGTTCAGCGTCAGCCCCGTGGTGAGAGTTGCCGTGGAAGCCAAAAATCCCGCTGATCTCCCCAAGCTGGTGGAGGGCTTGAAGCGTCTGTCCAAGTCTGATCCCATGGTGCAGTGCATCATTGAGGAGTCTGGAGAGCACATTGTTGCGGGTGCCGGGGAGCTCCATCTGGAGATCTGCCTCAAGGATCTTGAGGAGGACCATGCTTGCATCCCACTCAAGGTGAGTTTTATTTATTTAAAAACATTCTTTCAGGGGTGAAATTCAAATTAGTATGCTGTATGTGTTGTGTTGCGCGGCAGGTGCTTTGTTCAATGGCACCCCGACAGTAGCCAGGAACCAAACTATTAATTTCGAACAACCTGGCTGCAGCAGGGCTTAACATTGGCACTCTGGTTTCAAATCTCCAAATGCTTACAGATGAGCTTCTGCGTTTGTGACTGTCTTCATATTCCCAAACTGGTGTCTTTCTTTCTAGAAATCTGAGCCCGTAGTATCCTACAGGGAGACCGTCAGCGCAGAGTCCTCAATCACATGTCTGTCCAAGTCCCCAAACAAGCACAACCGTCTGTTCATGAGGGCGCGGCCTTTAGAGGACGGTTTGGCCGAGGACATTGAGAAGGGAGATGTCACCGCTCGTCAGGAGTTGAAGGCCCGTGCTCGCTACCTTGCAGACAAGTACGAGTGGGAAGCCACAGATTGCAAGAAGATCTGGTGCTTTGGACCTGACGGAACTGGCCCTAACCTGCTGGTGGATGTGACCAAGGGTGTGCAGTACCTCAATGAGATAAAGGACAGCGTTGTCGCTGGCTTTCAGTGGGCTGTCAAGGAGGTATGGGACACAATTTGTTGACTTGTTGTGAATCAAAACGTGAATTGGTCCTGATTTTCATTTTTTGTCCTAAGGGTGTCCTCTGTGAAGAGAACATGCGTGCGGTTCGCTTTGATATCCATGATGTCACCCTGCATACAGATGCTATCCACCGCGGTGGTGGCCAGATTATGCCCACCACTCGCAGAGTTCTGTACGCCTGCGAGCTCACAGCTGAGCCTAGAATGATGGAGCCTGTCTATTTGGTGGAAATCCAGGTCAGTCTTGAATTTATACACCCACACACAACTTACACAATATTAAATCTCCTGATATCTGGAATAACGTAGAACTACAACTCCATGTGTTGCTTTCCTCTCTGTAGTGTCCTGAGGTTGCGATGGGTGGAATCTATGGGGTGTTGACCAAGAGGCGTGGTCACGTGTTCGAGGAGGCCAGAGTTCTGGGTACACCCATGTTTGTCATCAAGGCCTACCTGCCTGTCATGGAGTCCTTTGGTAAGGGTTCCAGCAAATCAGCCAAAACCCCACCCCAGTAAATGCTTTTACCGCACCTTTTGGCAATGTCCTTATTAATGCATCGTGGTTCCGTTTTCAGGTTTTACAGCTGACCTTCGTTCCAACACCGGTGGTCAGGCCTTCCCCCAGTGCGTCTTTGACCATTGGCAGATCCTCCCTGGAAACCCATTGGAACCTGCTTCCAAGCCTGGTATTGTGGTCACTGAAGCGCGTAAACGCAAGGGTCTCAAAGAAGGTGTCCCGGCCTTGGACAACTACCTGGACAAATTGTAAAAGCCTGGACCACTATTTGCTTATTGCCTCATTCCTCTCCACACTTGTAATCTGCACTGTGGGACCGGACTGTACAGAACACAGTGAGCACCAAGGTTTGCCAAAAGGATTGACAATATAAATGATAAACCTAACAAAAAATTGTAAACGAATAAAAGGAAATAAAACCCATCTGATGTGTTTTTCTTTTTCAACTCTCAATCACATTATGTCACATCCTGTCCTATGATACAATAGTTGCAAAGAATCGATGTTATTTGAGGGGGAAGAAATTTCATCTGTGCTGTATGTTACACATACGTACAGCACATTTGACAATAAAGTTGTATTCCATTCCATTCCATTATTGGCCATCTGTATTCATGTTTCTCTTGATGCATGTTGGGAATTGTATCAATGTACAATTTGCTACAATCACGCAAGCTGTAACTAGGTGGCACTCTGTATTAGCTTCAATGTTTTATTTCTCTTTGTTATATTATGCTGAAAGCAGTTTGTCACATTTAAGTGGAAACTGCTGGTTGCCATGCTTAAAAAAAAAAGAAAACTTAAATTCATCTTTCCAACATGATCATTGTTCCTTAACATTGATATAGGCCTAATGTAGATGTCATAAACTAATGTAAAATTGATGTGACTCTAAAATCTCACATTTAAATTGTATGCCTGATAGATCTACTTAGAGGTATACTCGCAATCGACGCCATTTTGATTCCTGCCCCTACGTAGGGAAAACCAGGTCTGATCTTATTTATTGATCTTGCCGGATCCGTCTTCATATGTCAGAAACGATTATTTACTTACTGGGGACAAATATGTTTGTACTACTGTATATCGTACGACTATGTATTTCTCAAGTCATAACTCCCATGTTTGACTTATTCCGAGAAATTCCGTCTTAAGCAACATAATACAGTACAGTACATTGAAAAGGCACGGTGATCATACTTACCAATGAGGAGTGACTGTATCAACCAATCGGAATGAAAGAAGTAAACCAATCGCGTGCCAGCTTGGCTTGTCTTCCTGTTTTAGTTTTTTTTCCCCGTGAACGGAGTAATTATTTAAACGGTGTAATAATTACAAGAATTATTCAACGGCATATTTCTTGTAAGTCCTTTTATTAGAATACAATTTTCTGTGTCTGCTTGTTTTTGTAATCGTTCTCCCCGCCCATCCCGTATATTTTTTTCCTGTATATTGTCTCACAATTAGCCGCACTGGATGCTAGCAAGCTGTTTAGCAACGAAGAAGCGGCGTCCATGCGGGAGACGTTGTCACTTTGATTTTATTCAAGTTGGTCTACTGTTCCCACACTGACGTAATTCTGACTGGATTTGCTTCGTTTACGCTTCAACAGGACTGACAGAGATCATGGGTGGCGTCAAACAGGAGCAGAATGATGCTCCGCAGCAGCCAAGAGCCTCACAATCCACAGAACAGCCTCAAGATGAGGTGGGCGCTTTGTTTTAATACACTGGACCGCCAACGTTGACTTGCTGGCCGCTGTTGTTCTACTTTTCCCAATGTGCAATAACGTAATTAGTTCGTTCTATGTTCAAGGAGATGCCATCGTGCATTTATAGGGGGTCCTCGTTTTACGACGTAGTTCCGTTCCAACGGTGACCACCGAATTTAAAATCCGAAAGCGCCGTAGTCCATCATCAGCCTATGCTTAGGCAGTAGTAAAGTAATAATTACAGCAAATATTTACATGCAAAACAATTAAAGTGAATAGATATAAATCAATTAAATGGGGGGGGGGCAGTTCGTATGGTTTAATTGAGCATGACCATATATATTTCAAGGCGCTGCGTTAACTAGTACATTAGTACATCTTTAATGTAATCAACAACAAAAACCTGAAGATTAACATGTTTAACGTTGGTATGTTGAATGTAATAAATGTAGTCTTCTAATGCTTCCGTACGATTTCTGCAATGTCAACAATAGTTTAATATTATTGAAGCGTGCTATGTATGCATATTGTCCAATTAAAAACAATAAACCCAAGTTAGTATGCATAATATTGACTTTACATATATGTATAATATTAATGGGCATTGTATTTAAAGGTAAAGTATTTATCGACCATTGACAATGACATGGAATTATTTTTTAATTGTGCCATGCATACAATGGTAAGGCCAGACCGCATGGGTTAATAACCAAACAATGAAAATGACCCGGCACCAGGACAAAAACAAAACTGCAGCAGCAGAAACGTGTGTCAAAAACGGTCTATTTATCTTCTTTTCTAAGCTTGAGATATACAATTTTCGATTCCAAAAACATTTTAAAAAGCATGGAATCTTTTCCTCATCTGGCGAACCGAAAATATCAGGGTTATGATGTTCATTGTCATTCAACATCAGCGCAAAAAAAAAATCTAGAAATGTTTACTTGCGTCTGATTGAAAAATGTGTTGACCAGTATTGTTTTAGTCATCCTATAAGATTTGCAGTATATTAATGAGTAAAGCGAAGTTGCTTGAGTCTACTACTACCTTCATGTTGCTTACTTTAACCGCAGCCAAAGAAGAGAGGTTGGCCCAAGGGCAAGAAAAGGAAAAAAGTGCTTCCCAATGGTCCCAAGGCGCCGGTTACTGGGTACGTCCGCTTTTTGAATGAGCGGCGGGAAGTGATGCGCGCCCGGTATCCTGACCTCCCTTTCCCGGAAATCACCAAGAGGCTCGGAGCAGAATGGACACGATTAGCGCCAAATGACAAACAGGTAATTTCAATCAATCTAAAGCCCCTTAAAGGGGATATTGACTTGCTTCGTGGCACATATTTGGGTCTCCGGTGTGCCTGCCCACCCATCGAGTGTGGAATTACACTACCAAGTCACTCTTTTGTAAACTGCTTATGTCGGAAAATTGCCTTTTTCAGACATTCAGATTTTGGTCTGACTGTAAATGTCACGCTTAGTTTACTTGAAAAAAAAAAAAAGTCTTCTTTCACCTCTGACATTTATTGTGCATGTGAGATGGTGACAATTCACTTGCATGTGTCCATAAAGTCTCCTCCAAAAATATTGGAAGGGCAAAGTAAATTCCTTTGTATACTGAAGACATTGGGGTTTCTAATTCAAAGATGAACATCAGACAAAAGTTCAGAATTCTAGTTTTTATTTCCTGGTGTTTATATCATAACGTGTTAAACAACTCAGGACAGAGCACCTTTTGTTTAAAGCCACCTATTTTTCAAGTCAGCAAAAATACTGCAACGAACATTATTGAATTAACAATGCATTTTACCCGCTGACAGAGGAGACAGAAGAGAGAGACCCATTGTTTTAAGCAAGCCAACTTTGACATTTACAGTCAGACCAAAATCTGAATGTCTGACCCTGCCGTTCTGAAACTTTTGGAGAGGATTGTACGGCCATAGGTTGTTTTGTGTGGGGCCACTCTATAAAGGCTAGAAACAACTTCATGGGCTGTCACCTCACGTGCACAAGGCCGCTGCGACAGGCGTTTAGAATTTACATACCACAGCCACTCCCACCACAATCCAGTTGCACAACCAGCTCCGTCAACCCCGTCCTGCGTCATTCACATTTTATAAAGACTCCTGGGGAACTTTGTTTGTGGGGAAAATGGCACATGTCTTCTTTCATGTCTGGGAGTCATCTTGAGTGTGAATTTGCAGCGTTATCTCGACGAGGCGGAGCGGGAGAAGATGCAGTATGCCCAGGAACTGAAGGAATATCATCAGACGGAGGCATATCAGATCACTAGCACTAAGATACAAGACAAGAGGATTAAGAAAGGTGGCTACCAAGTTGTCTTCTGTTGCATGCGACCATGCAAAGCACCACATTTCCCTGTGTATTGCGCACTTGTACTCATACAGGATCTCTCTTTCAGAGGACAATCCATCTGTAATCATCAGTGCCAGTTCAGGCTTGCCAAAGGTGTGTGGCACTCCCTTCACACGCCCAGAGACTCGCTTTATTTAGCTATGCGTAATCCAATTGCACTGAAGCACACTGAGACACATTTATGAGCGGGTCAAAACAGCGACATATAAAACATTGCATTGTTTATTACTGTGATTCCGTGTAGTTCAACACAACTGAAACCTACAACCACAACGGTTTCAGTCAAGTATGCAAACTTTTTGATCCGTATGAAAATTCACCTGAACAAGCTGTTGCATGAAATTAGACAATAATTATATATTTGACTTGGTGAAACAGCCTATGGCTCACCCCAAAATTATTTTTGGACCCTCTGTTCCAGGTAACGGTTAACAATTTTGATGTTTGCAATCAGGAGGTGGCTCAGTAGTTTGATATAAGTGTGGCCACAGCTGCTGTGGTAGTCAGAACACCTTTTTCTTGATTTTTCTTTTTTTTTTTTTTCCCCAGCAGACATCCGAGCTCCCAAGCAGGTTTGACATCCCGATCTTCACAGAGGAGTTCCTTGATCAGAATAAAGGTAAATAACAAGTAAAATATTTGTTTTCAGGAGTGTCTGTACTTGTCGTGGTTTACATGGCTTACATCTGTTCCTCCTGAATGGGCCCTGCCCCTGAGTGGTGACCAGTCCAGTATTGTCCACTTTTTCACCCATTTGTAGCACAATTCGCATCCGGGTCATGGCACCATAAAAGAGGGAGAAATGCATGGCACAGGATATTATGATTAAATCCAGCCTCTGTATTGTTTTTTTTTAAACCATTACAAATCCGCATGGAAGTTAACATGGACTATTCATTTCGATTGCATGATCGTCTGTTTTCTCCATCGGACCGCAGCTCGAGAGGCGGAGTTGCGTCGACTTCGCAAGGCCAACGTGGAGTTTGAGGAGCAGAACGCGGTGCTGCAAAGGCACATCAAAGACATGTACAACGCCAAAGAGCGCCTGGAGGCGGAGCTGAGCCAGGACGAGAAGCGCACGCAGGCGCTTCATCAGCACTTGCTGGCCATTAAACACACGCTGGTCAATAGTCTGTCTGCTGTGCCGCTACCAGGTTAGCACTCACTGCGTCGCCTCATTTCCTGTACTTCTTTGACGTAGACATCACTCCAAAAGTATTGGAACAGTGAAGCTACTTCCTTATTTTGGCTGTTGACTGAAAACATGCAGATGGGTTTGATATCACAAGATGAATATGGGACAAGAGATCAACATCAGCTTTTGTTTAGTACATTTTAAAACGTAGCCAAAAAATGCACTTATACATTATGCATAGTTGCACTATTCATACTCTGGAGCTGTTTATAAATACAAAACATATTTGACTCTTCCCAAGCATGAAACAGTTCTAAACAGTTCTAAAAGAGTGTGTATTATATTTCAAAGGTAAATACAAATGACCAGTACTAAGTAGATGTATCTGTACAGGTACTGAAAAAAAAAAAGATGAATCCACTGTAACGTTTTGCACAGTTTGAATCTTTAATTCAGTGATTCTTTCACATACCACCAGTGTAATTAAAGCCAGGAAACGCATTGCAAAGGAAGCATGCGAAATGTTGCGAATTTCAATTCACAGGAGTTGCACCAGTTTTTCCATCCACTCTGTCTTAAAACAGGCACAGGCGAGATGGCAACCCTCGGAAACCTGGATTCGTATCTCAGTCGTCTCAGCGGCGCGCTCGAAGGGAACCCTCACAAGCACCGGGCCTTGTTTATGCAGCTTTGCGATATCCTCTCTCACCTGGACAGGTAGATTGCTTAATTCTGACTTTCTGTCACAGACACAAACACAAAAACCACATACTCTGAAGCACTCCGCGCAGAAGCCTTTGTTTTTTTCCAACCGCTTGTCTGGTTGGAGCTCGAGCTATTTAGACTATCAAAACACTCCAAAAGTAAAATGTTCATATGTCGCCTACACTAAATTTGATGTGTTCTCCAAATACGTATTTTATGTTTTCAAGTGAGAAGTTGTAGGACAACTGCACAACCCCTCCCACCTCCCCAAGTCATTCCTGCACCCGTGGAGTTTCAGGCAAGGTGTTGTCGTCTGCAATCTGGGCCGATGGGTGCGGACTTCTCGGGGGATGGAAAGGGCAGTGCCATGAACACGTCGGTCGAAGTGTGCAGCCACTCCGCCCGACTTCAGCACAAATGTGTGACTTTGTTAAAAGTGTGCAGAAACTATTTTGTAAAGCGTACTCTCTGTTTACTTTGTCAATAATGAGGAGTTTACAAGTAATGCCATGTGGCATCGGTGGCTGGGATCATCTGTGTGCAGTGTTACTTAGAATAACTACAAATGAAATCGATTATGCTTTTGTGCTTGATCAAGAAATCTTGTCATATCAACTTTTATTTAGTGTGAACTTTATTTGTATTTTGACCAAAATGCTGTTTGAAACTGTGCTGAAAATATTTCCAATATAAGGTAGACAAGCTTGTCTCTGTCATCTTTATTATCATCACACACTCACTGAGCACTTTACACTTTCTATTGAGATCCAACACATGAATTATATTAAAATGACTGCATTTTAAAATTCTTCACAAAAATAAAGCTGAGTTTTTAAGAGGCAATAGCTATGACAATGGTTGTTATTGTGGTTATAGTAGAGGTACTGTTGGACTGTCACTGAGTTTCGAATATTATGACCCCTAATACAGTAAACAAAATACTAGTACAACCACATAATGAATAAAGATAATGTACACACACGATATTGTCTAGAATTAGCTCTTGTATGTCATTAGATTATTGTGCAGGTATAGTACCACAAAAATAGAATTGTATTATACTGTATGTCGAGGCACCATTTCGGTCAGTTTAATAAGGGCTTCCAGCAGAAGGCAGTGTTGGGCTACACTCAAGTCCCGTGCATACTGTATTTGTCTTTTTGTTGTTTTAATATAAATTAGTTTCCTTTTTTTTTGGTTTAATTCTTCGCGTGACAGCTCCACGTACTTTTCAATAAATTGTAATACAATAAAAAAGATACATTAAAAATGTGAAACTTATGTATTTATATGAAGTTAGAACACATGGGAAAATACTTGTCCGAAAGCCAAATGCCAGCCGTGTCAATTGTGAATGTTTGGATATGTCCAAAAAGAGGGCCGTTTGTACTTGGAGACCCCTGATGGAAACTTTACCCTCTGAACTTATTCCTTCGTTTTTTCAATTTAAATAAGCACCTGTTAGTATTTTCAATTTATTAAAAATTTAAATAGCTGAATAAAAATAATTCCCCTTGCCGTTTCCTGATTCGTGTCAGTGACAAGCAGGCTAAGTGGTCACGTGCTAAAAAAATATCCGAGGGCGGTGCTTAGAATTTGACGTCCTTCTCCCGCCACGCTGCTGTGACGTCACTTCGGAGACAGGGAGCTGGGGGCTCAGCGCTGGTTCTGAAAGCCCGACAAAGATGGCTGAGAGCTGAGACGGGCAAAGAGAAGACAATTTCAGCGTACGGACACCTCGTTTTCTTTAGCTTTTGAATTAACGACGGGTGGACATCTGTGCCCACCGTCAGGCTAAGAGGGAAGAAATTCCCACTCATGTGTTGCATCGTGACACCCGTCGGGCCGCGGTGGTGGTGGTGGAGGTGCTGCTACTGCTGCTAGGCGGACGTGTCTCCTCTCCCTCGCCGCTTCGAAGTCGGCGTTTTACGGTGACTGGGAAAGCAGCCAAGACGCCGGGAATTGACCCAAAAAGCCCTTTCGAGAGATGTCCTTGCTGTGTGTTGGAGGTAAGACATTTTTTAAAGACATTTGTCACAGCGTTCTAATGTTCTCATGTTAGTCATGTGTGTTGAAACATCAGTTCCAACAAAAAGACTGGAATAGATTTCACTGCAATTATGGTAGCGCTACCAACATTGATTTATGGAGTTGGTATCAAATGCTCTAAAACAAGATGTAACCCACTCTCGCAACAGTCCAGGCACATACTGGAAGTGAATGCTTTTAAGGTCTGAGTGTCCTGATTTCAACCATAAGTGGTCCACTTCACAGAAAGATCTCGCATGCCTCAAAAGTCGAACAAAAACTCGGGAGTTCAAAAGGTCCTCATTCATGATGTCGACATACCAGGTGAGACCTCAGCTCCGCGAGCATTAAAAAGCAGGAGTGAGCAAACTTTTAGGCTCTCAAGGGCCACATTTGATTTTTAGAAAACGACGACTGCCCGACTCATTTGTACAATAGATGAGATAAAAAAAAAAACCCTTCAAATGTGTAATCCATTTTTTAAAATTGCTTTGTAGTTTTAAATTTATCAATCACTCATCCATCCATTTTCAAATCTGCTTAACCCTCACAAGGGTTGCGGCCGCGCTGGATCCTGACCCAGTTGTCTTCGGGCAGTAGGCGCGGTACACCCTGAACAGGTTGCCAGCCAATCACAGGGCACACATAAACGACAACCATTATCTTCATTTCTCTGAAGCCTCCAAGGAGGTATGAAAAGGCTCCACCTTTATGAAACTCTTCCATCTTTTCCACACCGGCTCCTGAGCTGCGCATTGCACGAATGTCAGGTTCGAGATTCAGCCTGGTGCCTTTATATCCTTCGTGTTGGCATAGCAACCCGTTCAGTCTCTCAGTACGTACTCCTGTATTCTCATCATGATGCTCTGTTGTAGGCCCGAGGTTAAGCTAAATTGAGTTTTATGTCGGTCGGCTTCAGGCGCTATAAGCATTGTAGAGAGAAATGTGACATCTCAACTTGACTTTGATACGATGGATTGTGTTGTCACACAAGCCGAATAAGCACATTGTGATGTGGACTACATGATGCTACATTATTACTAACCGACATGGACATCAAAAAGACTCAGCATATATCCACATTAGAATGACTTTTGATGAGGGGGAAAAATAGCCCCGTAATGTAATTTGATTGCAATGACCAATATAAATGTTTAGTAGTCATCGAAGTCAAGTTAGTCGAGGAGGTTTAAGGAAGGCCAAATTATTGTGACAGTTCTTGTATTGGATCCCATTCGATTATTCAGCAATGCTGTGGGCGAGGGGTGGATACACATTGCACTTCTCAACCTCTGTATAGTGTACATTTTGCTGAGAGTTTTGTAAAAGTGTTTTACATAACAGCAATAATAAGTCGAGGTGAGAGAAGCTTTTAGTAGCAATTGAGTGGAATACGTTACGGCTGTCCACCTCCATTGCACTGTCGATTTTACAGAACAGGATGTAGCATCTTAAGTGGACCATCTCAGGAAATATGCATTACTTTAGCTGCCCCACATGTGATTGCATTCATTACCCTGAATTCCCTCTTTTTTGGGGGGGGAATTAGATCTTGCAACAGAATCAGCAATTTGTGCTGAATTTTGCACTCATCCCTTCTCTGCTTCCCCAGTAGTGCTACTTTAGTTCTATATGCCTTCAAGCTGCGAGTGCTCCCCCCCCTGCTCTCACCATCCCTCCCCCAAATCCCACTCCTACCCTCCATCCGCCTTTCCGGCACCACCCCCCCCCCCCCCCCCCAACTCTGTCACGCTGAAGTGGTTATTTTTAGAGTTGGGGATGCAGCTCGCTGTGCCAGCTCACACAGAGATTAATGGAGCATGAGAGAAAGGCAGAGGGAGGGTGCACACGTGCGCGCTCACCACATGGCAGCGGGAGCTCGTAGGAGAGGGTGAGGAGGAGGCTGAAGGAAGGACTGGCTCCTCGGGAGGAAGCAGCATTTGAGGAGGAGTGTTGACAAGGATGCAGCCCGAGATGCATCTGCCATTTAGCGGCTGTTTCAAGGGAAGGCACGCAAGCAAGGAGCTTCCAGGGAATACACGCTACGTCCGCCAAGGGCGTGTGACCGCCTCGGCGGCAAATGAACTTGTTCTCATCAGAATTTAGTAGAAATTCCCACGAAATGTCATGAACTGTAATTAGTCGCAAAACAGCATGATGGCGTCTGCCGTTTCTTGAAAAGGCTTTGCTTTTTAGCCTTGCCGTGTCATCTTGCAGCATCGCATGGGGGCCGGTTCCCATCTCACCCTGAATTGATTACCTGTCAATCACAAGGCTGACATATGGAAGCAACTACTCACTCACATTAACACCTGTGGACAATTTAGAGGCTGGAGTGTCATTTTAGTTCAGGGGCCATGTTCATAATTGTGTCTGCAACTGAGCCAGACCAGTATATTTGTGGACTAATAAGCTATAAATCATGCAATTCCACTTTTTTTTTCAGGTTCATTCAAGTACATTTGAAAAATATTCACATTGATAGATTATCTAATTGCAAATCTCGTTTCAAATAATACAAGCAATCTGGAATTTCTTTCAATATTATGAATCTCTGTTTTTATTTACAACTTAAGCTCACAGTGGATCTCTGTACTTTTTATAAAGCAATCTGGTAAGATGTAGAAATAATTTTTAAATACCGTATTTTCCACACTAAAAGGCACACTGGATTATGAGCATCAATGATTGAATGGCCTATTTTGTAATTTTTTTCATACATTGGGCGTACCGCATTATAAGACATAATTTATAATGCATCCACTAGAGGGAGCTACGCTCAAGAAAACGCCAACAGAACGATCAGATATCAGTAAACTGATTTAATAAAGCAGCGACACAGTTCACTTAACCAACAGCAAGTTATAACATTGACTCGTTAACGTTGAAATCTCTTACGCTGCTCTATTTCCGTGTTCAACTGCGTAACCGATCGCCTTAAGTTTGAACTCTGCGTTGTCAGCATGTCTCGAGCAAGGAGCCATTTTGGGGTCGAAATATTACCGTAATGACCATACACAAGGCGCATCGGATTTTAAGGCGCGATTTGAGCTTTTAGGAAAATGGAAGGCTTTTAGTGCGGAAAATACAGTAAACATAAATTTCCACATCTGAAAATCTGGACAACCTCAACTGAGTCATCACACCATGCAAAATACAGTGGTAACTTTTCATAAAGGTGCAGTTGTCTCCCTGACTTGTAAATGGATACGCTACATAAAAATACATACAAGTTGATGCAGTACGTGACAGAATAAAGCAAAAACAAACAAAAAGAGACGGCTCCACCACATGCAAACTCCACACACGAAGGCTGAAGTAGACAAAAACTTCAGAACTACGACGCTCACCTGCGAACAATTTAATATCAATTACATACCCAAATTGCATGCTAACGCCCTGCACAACACATGTGAATTCCACGACTATTTATAAAAACACTGCTTGTTGACAAGATTGCTTTGTAAAACATAACATTATAATCCAGCGGATACATTCTCGAACCGTCCAGTTAAATCAATTCACTCATCTGCTGCGGCATTAAGATGAGAGTCGGGCATCTGCTGTTGGCAACCAGCCTCAATATATCAAGACAAAGAAGCTCATTGTGAGTCATTTTCCCAGGCGGTGACAGCACAGCAGCATCAACATCAGTGTAGACAAACTGGCCTCTTAAATTAGTAGTGTCACCCCAGAAGGCCCTTGAGATAATAATGCCCATCAGTTATCCCTCTGATGAATGAGTCAAGCGTGCATGCTGTGCCTCCAAAGTTAAAAAAAAAAAAAGAAAAAGGCATCTTCCTGTTTTCAAAGTCAAAAGTTAAAAAGAACTTCGACTGTAATGATGTTTGCTTAATATGATTTTTTTTTTGTCTCAAAAAGAATTTCCAGCATTTTGTCGCAACTTTATTTTCCCATATGTCACCCTTGTTTATGTTGCAATGGGTAGTGAGGTGATATGGTTGCACTGTGTTGTTGTAGTGACCTGTTAGCAGCGATGACCCTCTCTTTTTAGCCTTTTCAATTCGAACCAGAGCGTGGGTCGAAGACAAGAGGAAAGTGTAGAAGAAGCAGCCCGTGATGGAAATGGAGATCGCAGGCGTGAGGAAGCTAGAGTTGGTCATTTGTCGTTCCGTCTGAGTGGATGCAGCTGTCATCATCAACAGTGGACATTTACAAATGTCAGGGTGCTTGACTAGCATTTAGCATTGTTCGTTTGCTCCGTTACAAGTTTGGTGGATAATGGATGGATTGGATGAAGTTAAAAAAATAAAAATCATGCCTGGCAGGATGAAAGTTATGGCGAGAGCCTATTCGTTTGACCACAATTTATGCAACCAGTTCAAAAGAAAACCAGATTTCATGTGAAATTGCAGAGATTGAAGCTCATGCATCCCATCATGACAATGCTGCTTGTTTGCTTGGACACGGCGTAATGGAACACAAACCCTCGTCTTGAATGTCAAAGAAGCATCAAGGCTGTGAAACAAGGCAAGCAGCAGGGATGAAAAGTCAGTGCTGTGAATATTAATGCCTTACTTCTAAACGCCCAGGACGCTATTGGATGGAATGAATAATGAATGGGCCTTTGACTTCACTGTGGTTTTAAAGCGTCTCATGCCAGCAGAGGTTATTTGCGTGGAGGATGCTCTGGAGTGTGTTCATAAGTCGACAAAGGGTCGACTCTTAGTTTTTCCATCCAGCACTTGGGTCAATCCTTAATCCAGCTATGCAGAATTGCCGAGATGTGCAGGTGTTTTGCTGCTCAGAGAAGAAGAAGAAGCAACTTGCCGCTGTCAGGGCTCGTCACATTCAGTCCACATGCATGATATATTTGGCGCAGTATCTATGCCGGATGCTCTTCCTGATGCATCCCACCCACGTTCCACACGTGGGCCATCTTCCCTTACCAGAATTTGAGAGCGGTGTAACATTCACAATAGATAGTTTGTCGTGGTATTAAACTTTGGCATATTGTACTAAAAGTTGTAGCTAAAGTTTTACTAGCCTAATAAGGTAACCAAACGGGCACAATCTTTGATTTGTATTATGATTGTAACTGATATGCTATTAGCTAGCATACAAAGTGCTAATAAGGAGAACAAGCACTATAAAAAATGGTTAGAAAAAATAAATAAATAAATATATATATATATATATAAAAACAACACACAGTCAAACCCCGGTTTTTGAACGTCTCTGTTCTCGACCAAATCGGTTTTCGACCAAAAATTTCGAGTTTTTATGCTTCGGGTGACGAACAAATTTCGGTTCTCCAACAAACTGAGCGCACTTGAATGCACCATTTGACTCCTCTCGCCTTCCTTACACGAGGAAGTGACGTTTCCTCGTGTTTCTTTCCATTGTGAGCAGACGTGTTCTTTAAACATTTTTATCTTAAAAAGAGCGCGGTTTCGGTTTTCGAACAATTTCGGTTTTCAAACAGCCTTCTGGAACGGATTATGGACGAAAACCAAGGTTTGACTGTATATATATATATATATATATATATATATATATATATTTTTTACCCATTTCACCCTGCAACCCTCGCCATTCGGCAGGGTACCGGTCGATCATGATCGGCACAATGTGTTAGACACGACTGTTTTAGATGCTCACTAAGCTGTACTCCCACAAGATTGGTTGAAGTATGCTTGACCTTTGAGGCATTTTTTTCCAGAAAAATGTTGCGCTCCAAACTGTACCACTTTTGGGGCACTGGAAGCTGAAGTACCGTAATTTCCGGACTATAAGCCACGACTTTTGTCACACGCTTTCAACTCTGCGGCTTATTTCATGAAGCGGCCTATATAAAGATTTTTCTAACGGCCGCCTGTGTACCGTCTTTCTTTGTAAATATCGCATGTTACAATATGGGCACCTGCGGCTTATAGACAGGTGCGGCTTATGTGGGTACAAAATGTTTTTTTCCTTTAAAAATGTAGTGGTGCAGCTTATAATCAGGTGCGCTCTATAGTCCGGAAATTACGGTATATTGCATTATAGATAAATCTAAAGACAATATTTAGTATTTGCACATGCGCACTGTTTGATGTTTGGTTTTGTGTCTTTCCAGTGAAAAAAGCCAAGCTCGATGGACCCCAAGGTAAGATTTTTCCTCACAGTACTTCAGCTGGTTTGCCGCAATTGTATGAGTTTCGGATATTTATTTGTAACATTGTTGCGCATCCTGCAGAAAAATTCAACACTTACGTGACCCTGAAGGTGCAGAATGTCAAGAGCACCACCATCGCCGTGCGCGGCAGTCAGCCGTGCTGGGAGCAGGACTTCATGTTGTGAGTCACTCTCTCTTTTATGAAAAGCTTTATCGTTATTGCAGTTTATCCTCTCTTCTTGCGAAACATAATCTTGCCACCTGCATACGGTTTACTGAGCCACATGTTTGTGTCATGTGGGGACATGGAGCAATTTATTTTTATTTTTTTTGGGGGGGTTGGTTTCATATAAGGATCAATCACAAAGGTGTCAGCATTTTATTCAGTGGCTTTTCAGTTCATACACTTCCGCATTTTCTTTGATGTTAGATATGGAGGTTGTAAAATATAGAGTTTTAACACCAGATGGCAGATATAGGCAACTAACAAGATTAAGTGAGGGTGCTATAGATCACATGAACACAAATGTCACCCTGCAGGCCTCAGTGGGCAGGCTCAGCTGTGGCATTTTAATTTATTTGTCATCTGCCCAATTTGACTTCCCCAGCTTTTTAAAAATCATCTTACCTGTATTTATATACACTCAACGGACTCTTTATTAGGGTTACCAGCACAATCTGATGAGATGCAATACAAGTGCTGGGGAATTCTTTAAATTAAATGCTATTAATCCTCCAAATGGACTCTTCTCCCCTCGCCCCAAAAAACTTTCAATCCTTTCAATCTCACAATGAGAGGTTCCGCAATATAGCATCAGTCTGAGGGCAACCTTTGTCGTTACTTTGTGCTCAGCTGCTCCTCCGTGTTCAGAAGCTTTTGAGTAATGACTGGTAGAATGACACGAGTGGGTGTGAGGCGTTTTGTCTTGCTGGGCAGTTGCTCCTTTTGTGATCTAGCCAGTCGTGACTCATCAACATGGCGAAAAGAGCTGTGGGGAAAAAAAATCCCAAGTTATGAACATGACATGAGAACTGAAGGATCGCTTTGTAGTTATAGCCAACGATGTCTGCTTAGCACTGCGCTACAGTGACTCCGGATAGCATGATGAAAGTCAGTTATGTATTTATAAAAAAAAAATTATTATTGTTTTTGTGGGTTGTTCCTTATGCTAAATCGCCCAACGTGTGGTGTAGATTGGCCAAGGCAATGTTTCAGTTAACATTTTAATATTGTAAAATGCAATCTCTGCTGCATTTTTGTAAGGCACTTTATTTTGGGATTGTCTGGCAACCAATTCAGGGTGTCCCCCGCCTACTGCCCGAAGACTGCTGGGATAGGCTCCAGCACCCCCGCGACCCTAGTGAGGATGAAGCGGTTCGGAAAATGGATGGATGGATGGATGGACTTTATTTTGGAGTCAGTCAATCCTCCCTTAAGGGTCTGCTGCTCACCGCTTAACTGGAACACATATGAGAGAGCACCTAACTCCTCTTCTGGCCTCCCCCATTTTCATTGAATGGTTCTCCTTGTTGTCTTGTCCTTGCGTGACTGTAACTCCAGTAAATATAAAAAGCGGGGTATGGATTTAGAAAATTCCAAATCCCCAAACAGTTGGCACATCCGTGGAGGTTTGAGTAAATGAAAATTACAGCACAGCTAATGAGGTCTTTCTCTGTAAATACCTGACTGTGTCCTTCGCCTCACCATCTCCCGCTCATTTCCTTTCATCATTTTTCCTCCTTTTATGAGGCGGCACAACATGCTGCCATTTGCTAGATTATATTCTCGGCTTCCAAGGAAACGGAGATGAATTTTCATATCAAGGCTGCGGCTATTATTAGGATTTGAATCAGTTAAGACGGTGTGCCTGAGCCTAGAGAGGCTTGCCTGCTTGTTGATGAGAGATATTAAGGGAGATGTTTTTTTTTTTGTTTGTTTGGTTTTGTTTTGTTGTTTTTTTGGGTGGGGGGGGGGGAATTTCAAATATCTGCTTACCTGGTTGTATTATTTTGGGACCTTGACTTTGACACCTGTGTTTTACCATGTCTTTGAGCTAGGACCGCCACTGCCTGTACAGTATATTACTCACCACATGAGGCATATTTGTATTAACAATTTTGTCTTTGCTGTCTGTAAGATGGAAGCGAGCCACATAATTCACTGTCGTTAGTCAGAAAGAAACTGCGTAGTGCGTGCTAGCACTTTTGTGTACTGTATATACGCTGGCAGGCTACTTGACATGCAGCGTGTCTTTTTCCAACGCATGATCTCCCTCAGCAGATTCAATCAGTGATTATCCATCATCAGAATTAAAGAGCAGGCACTTAGGCTGAATTGTGTGACAAATTAAAAAAGAAACTCAGAACCACAAGGGGCATACATACATACATACATCTCAAATCTAAAATTTATTATATATATATATATATATATATTTATTTTTTTTCATCGATTTTATTATCTGTCCTTTTTAATCCTTCTCCAACCTCCTGTCCCTGACTCATAGCGAGATAAATCGGCTGGACCTCGGCCTAACAGTGGAGGTGTGGAATAAAGGCCTGATCTGGGACACCATGGTGGGTACCTTATGGATCCCACTGAGTAGCATCCGGCAATCCAATGAGGTATCTGGCATATAATAATGTACATCCTCACATAATATTACGCAGCACAAACTGACACATTATCTCCACTGATTGATCATTTGTGTTCTGCATTCCTCGTCTTTAATTCCCAGGAGGGTCCGGGTCAGTGGTTAACACTGGACTCCAATGTGATCATGGCCGAGAATGAAATCTGTGGCACCAAAGATCCAACCTTTCACAGGTTGCTGCTGGACACACGCTTCGAACTGCCACTAGGTTTGACTTGATGTTGTCCATTTGGGTCTTCGTTAGAAATTGTTTGAGAATCATTTATTATTAAGATCAAATCAAGAAGAGTACCTTTGCCAATGTTACATTCACCGCAGACATTCCAGAAGACGAGGCACGATACTGGGCCAAGAAGCTTGAACAACTCAATGCCATGAGAGACCAAGATGTAAGAACTTCACTGTGTGTCTGCACTGTATCTATTTTTCTCTGCCTGCCCATTTCTTATATGGGTGAAGCTCTGAAGAGAGAACATTTGCATAAAAGCTAAAGTAACACATTTGCTCAGATTACCTTAAACTATGTTATTGATAATTAACATGGTAATGAAAATAATTGAAACCCCAGTTCATATAACATTCATGCACATAATGAGTATAAGTTTTGAGTATAACTCTTTTATCTATCTATTGCTTTTTTTGTTTGTTTTTGTTTTTTGTTTTGTTTTTGGATTTACATTCTAAGTATGCCTATCAAGAGGAGCAAGAGAGGCCTCTCCAGGCACCGTCCACACAGTGCTGTAAGTGTAAATCTACCATCCACTTCCTCTGCATCAAACGCCTCTCGTGGCATGTCATGATGTCTCGTTTTTATGCCGCTGCACTCCCTACTCCCAGGCTCATTTAGCAACTGGACAATAGGTTGGAATTGGGTAGGAAATGGTAATAAGGCTTAAGGGAGGAGGATGATAAACTGAGAGAAAGCATAGTGTGACTGCCCCGGTGTGAATTGACAATGACGTGTGTAGTCCCATGTATAGATGTCTTTATCACTCAGTTGTCACACTGTCATGAAAATGAAGATGGCACAAACATAGAGCATGAAATCAACTTGAAACTACTTCTGAACCCTTTCATGAACCCTGTAACCTGATAACATGATAAGCCATCCACTGTAGTAACCGCTGTCACTGAAAAGGTTAAGTTGGGGGCAGGCGCCCAAGAGTCTCTGCAATAGCCTTCCTATGTTTTGTATTTCTGGACTGCTGATGTACTTTGTTTCTGATTCTGATGTGCTTTTTGAATCCCTTTATCTCTTTTGCAGGTAATTGGAGTCTGTGGGGAGGTCAGCAAAGTGAGTCTTTGATGCATCTGTGCTCATAAATCTGTATTGACTGTCCCCGTCTGAGCTGGAAATAATGATCTCGTTGTGCAATTTCCCCCAGTAGCCCTTTGCTCTTCTCCAACTGCTCAAAAAACGTTTGCAGTTTTTCCCTGTCCACAAATCTCTATACGTTGTGTTTGGGTGAACAGATGACGACCCGGACAGTGCCGTGGACGACAGGGACAGCGACTACCGCAGCGAGACGAGTAACAGCATCCCGCCTCCCTTTTACACCACATCTCAGCCCAATGCCTCCATGCACCAGTATCCCATCAGGCAGCAGCACTACAGACACCCGTATGATGACGACATCCCCGACATGGACTATGACCGGGGGGACATGAGGTAGCGCATCACTGTCATCATCACCGCCGTTTGCTCGAATTAAACCAAGTGACTTCCGTGCAGCCTGCCGGTTGCCATGGAGATTATCGGCAAAGCTAATTCACAAAGAGAATCTACTCATTAGGTACACCCACACAGTCTAATGAGATCTAATGCAAGGTCTATAGCCACGATTGTATTTGTAAATGCACCATACTAGATGGTAGTTCTTGCACAGACCATGGAGACATTTCATTGTCTATTCTAGAATACCACTCAATAGAGTACAGACCACCGCCAAGGCCAAACAATCCTCAATGTCATGCACATTAATTTGATTGAAAACTGCAGACGAAACTCTTTCGCAGCAGTCCTGCAGTGTTTTGTTTTCCAATCACAGCTCCATCTGCTGGATCTCGTGCCTCAGTGGCTCCAATGCAAGCAGACTGTATGGGGATAGATGATTTTAGATATGACTGTGTTAAGTTACGAATGTTCTAATGCAGTGGTGCCCAACCTTTTTTTGACCAAAGGTCTACTTTTCAAGTAGCCAACCTCCCGCAATCGACACGGTACCGCAAGTGCTAGCATATACACACACGCACGCATCGATGCATAGCTAAAATGAACAAAACAGAAAAATAAAGTAGATACAATAAGTTGTAAGTTGGTAAGTGGTAGAGACCTGACACCTTTACAGCGTATTAAGTGCATGAACATCACTGTCGTAGCTCATGTGTGCCGTTTTAAAATGCTACTCCTGGCGCTCCAAATTCCCATTCTTTGCCAGTGTCATTGGTGAATTGGAGATGAAACAAACTTTGAATGAGAATGAAAAAAAACAAAAAAATATCGCAACAGTTCTGATCACAAACTGCAATTGCAGGCTGCTCACCGCTCACAAATTCCCATGATGCAGGTCATGCACTACCATAGGTTAAAAGTGACTTGCTTTTGAAAGTTTAACACTTTTTTGTGAAAGTAATGCTGCATTCGGGTGCATTGTACACTAACACAAAAATATATCATATTAACACACACAGATCTTTACACCCCTCGCGATTGACATGAGACCAGTCCACGGAGTACCGATCGTCTGGTTGGGCACCCCTGTGCTAGTTTAATGAATTAAACCCGCCTCTCACCGCACCACTGTAACACAGAATATTCCTTCATGAATACATCACTTTGAAGTCTCAGATTGTACCCCCCCCTCAAAACAACTTGGGTCTGGCGGCCATGTTTTGTTCCACTTTGTTGTACATGCTTTCCCCACTGTGCTCTTCCTCCCTCAGAGAATAAGCCTGGCTTCAGTGTATACAAGTACGCTGGGGCGCGGCGCACTGCTCTTGTATACAGGTTGCGTATGAACTTGTGGTTGTCTTTTGTGTGTGTGTGTGTGTGTGTGTGTGAGTGAGTGAGTGAGGAGCCTTTTTAATGAATCAGATGTGGTTTCCTTGCCTAAATTGAGCTCTACTGATGCTCCTCTCCTACCTCTCCCCCCTCCCCTTTCCCCTGCTCCTCTTACCAGACCCTATGATAGTTTAGATTTGGCCACCAACGGGCGCAGCGATATCGACTCAGGCTCAGGGTCGAGCCGGCGCACCAGTCGTCAGTATTCTCTAGACAGTAGGCATTCGCTGTCCGATAGGTGGGTCTCTGTACCTCCTCTCAGCTCCTCCTCTTCCTCCTGCTCCAGCCTGTGACTCAGTCTCGCTGTGTCGTCAGTGGTGGACTTGTCCCGTCCTCCTCGCTCACTGTGCTTGCATGCATGCGCTCTTTTACCCTATCGCTCTGTATATGTATACAAGAAAATCATGAATAATGCTGGTCCTGCATCTTCAAATCACTTGGCTATTCGCCATAATGCGGTGCAGTGTAGTACCTGGGTGGGCTGCTAATTTTACTAAATTGTGTTTAGAATAACAACACTGTTAAAGAATTCAAAATTGTACTTGTAGAATTTAAGTCAATCAAGGCCGACTGGGCGTCAGCGGTGGTAGGCCTGACAGCCTTTTTGTTTCCCCAGTAAACTGCCTGTGAGAACAGGATGGGCAGCAGCGAGAGGGCCAGTTCCCCTTTGGCATCTGTAAAACCAAATCCTGTCAGTATGGCATGGATGGCACTTAAAATTACCTCATCAATATTATAAGAAACCAATAATTTGCGGAAGAAATTGACAATTTTATCATCAATGGTTCGCCCAATCAGTTCTACCGCATTGTTAGAATTCCAAATGATCACTTTGTATGCCAATCCATAGTCGGATTAACCTAATACCTTGTGTTTATCAAACACAAATAACCCTATTTTCCATGCAATTGATTCAGTAGGTCACACGTTAAGCATTTGCCACGAGTGAGCTATTGCGCAACTTTAAAAAAAAAAAGGGAGCACAGGTCCATGTTTATTTGTCCATTCATGCACGCTCACACTAAAAACCCGAGCACTACCCCCTCTTAAGTGCAACCTCCAAGGTATATCATTGAACCAACTTTACAAGAATCAATACAGGCGATAAAATAAGGCACTCGTGTGCGTCCATGCATCAAAGCACGTGTTTGTATCAGACCTCTCGAAGACTTGGGACTTGCCATCTCGGCATCTCGGCTCAACGCCTGCAAAATTTGAGAGCGTGGGGTTTTTAACCGGTGTTGTGTGTGTGTCCTGTGGATTAAATTGCAAATACAATGCAAATCCTTTGTTTCATTATCATAACCCTGCTAAGAAAACAGGTGCAACTACCGGTAATTCAACCCACCAACTGTCCATGACCAATGTCACAAAGACTGAGGGAAAAAAAAAACATTTTGAATCCCTTTTTCCAGTCATTATTACTGTTGGTGGTTGGAAAACAGTATCATGATGACAAAGTTAGGCTCTTTGCCCAATAGAGCTGTTTTATGTTTTCTACTGCTTCCACTCAGCTGGAAGTTGGTTTTGCCTCGCTCTGTTTTTTGTTTTTTTTTTTAATTCTGCACTGCTTTGCTCACTTGATTCCGTTTTACGTACTGCCAAAGGATATAATGAAACATGATGGTCCCTATTTTCGGAAAGAGGGGAACATACACTCAGTGTAAAAATATTAATTTTTGTGCCTGGGAAAGTCTGGTTTACTGTACTTGGGAAATTGGAGGACCGCGCTGCGCCTCATTGGGCATTCCGGCGGACTGTTGGCATTTTCTATGACACATCCAAATGACAATTAATTGATAGATAGTAGGCTAGGCTTTAGACCAGGTGAAACCAGGTCTAATTTGTGGCACAGGTGATCTAACACGGGGTTGTCACAAACAGACACACGTTTAGGGGTGGAAAGCAGACTCCCAAGTGGCCACTTCGCAGAGGCCAGCAAGTGGAGATCCTCTCGTAGAAATTTATAAACGTAATTTGCGGGCAACAATCGCCTTCATAGACCCCAGCGAGTCCGTTATGCTTCGACCATGTAAATGAGGGGAGGAGCTTGGATTGGCCGGGAATCAAGTCTGCTGTTTTCACTCCCACGCCGCCACAAACACCGATTTCTTTATGAAAATACCAAAGAAAAAAAACTCCACCTACAAATGAGAGATGTTTTCTTGCCAGAGGTTGAGCTACACTGTATTAATTTGCATAGTAGACCCGTGGCTACATGGCACTGCAACCTATGCTAGTTCTATGACAGTTCAGTCCAAATTTATAGCTTTATTGTTGTATATATGTTAGTTCCTCCATGTACAGCACTTGGTATGCAGCGATGGCCGTTTGAAAGTGCTCTATAAATACAGTTGAGTTGAGTTGAGAGCACTGTGGATGCAACGACTCCATTTTGATCACTTACAAATGACATTAGTGCAGCAGCAGGATTGGATTTTGGTGAAGGACTAGGATTACCCTGCAATATGATCAAGGCCGTAGATGCATCACAAGTCTTAACAACTCCCACCTCCAACATCCACTCTCAAGCTTGCTGGTTGGTTAAAAGTCACTCCTCTCCCACAAGTAGCTAGCCGTCTCCCTTTGTAGTCTCAACCTCAACACGACTCCCTTAAATGTCCCACTAACCAACACGTCAAGCCGCCCTGCTAATCCTGGATGCTGCTTCTGCTCTTCAATGGATGCGTTGATATCACAGCTACGTTTGTGTTTTCCCACTTTTCTCCCTCAGTCCAACAGACAGCCGCTACGCTTCGTCAGGCGAGCTAAGCCCAGGCAGTTCCCAGCTCAGCGAGGAGTTCATTCCCGAAGATGGCGAGAGCTTGCGCGGCTCCGAGTTCTATGACGAAAACGACTCGTATCACTCCTGCCACTCGTCTATTAGTGACGGCAAGGACGACTTCCCGGGCTGGGATGGGGAGGACCAGCAGGGCGTCTACAGTGACGAGGGGAGCTATGTCAAAGACGGCGGTGAAGACAGAGCGCTCTATGGCGACGAGGAGGGCGAGATGTACGAAGAGGAAGGAGCGTACAACTATGAAGATGAGGAGGGGATGCCGTACGAGGAAGACCAAGATATGTATCCAATGGATGGCGCTCCTAGTGAGGAGCAGGAGGCCCCTCACATCCCTACGAGCACTGTTGCCACCCTCGCTCCCCCATCTGATAGCGTGTCCACCAGCAGACCTCCACTGGAAAAGCAAACCTCTTTACATCAGCAGCAGCAGCCTCCCGATCAGCTGCAACCCTTAAGTACCACCCCGGTCCTCCCTCCTCTCAAACAGGATGACATTTTGCCCCCTTTCACATCTGACTCCGCCAACCTTCCCTTTGCAGCCGCCCAGCAAGACTTATTTACCACCACTGCCACTCCCGTCAACAGCACACCCACCACCACCACCACCACTACATCACAGATTCCAGGATCTGATGCCAAGTTCCAGGAACCTGAGCCAAAGTCCGAGGTGCCTCTCGAAGAGCTCCCGCCACCGGAACTACTTCCGGCTGGGGAGAGCATCCCCCCACCCCCTGAGGAGAAAACTGAGGAGCCTTCTGTACCCAGGCAAGTTCTCTTTATGCAGACGAGGAGGTATAGTTCAGTATGAGTAAACCTCCAAAGCTGAACACAATCTGTGATGCTAGTTGAAGTTGTTCTAATATCAAAACACATTTTCTCATAGGGAATTTGTTTATTCTAATTTCAAACTGTCGCAAGCTACCATAAACTCTATTTTTAAACCGGCGATGGTTTTTGGTAACATGCAAGTGTGAAGAGCAGAGATTAAGACGTTAACCATTTCATCAAAAAACAAAAATAATATGCACAGTACAAAACTCAATTTTTTTTCTCACATTGATGCGGTTGCTATGCTTAAATATGGATTCATTGTGTCATCGAAAGGCGCTGGCTTGACATATTGGTTTTGGCAGCTGGTTTATTGCGATTGATGAATTTACACAAAGGGATATTGCACATCCGTAGTTAATTGCATCTTCTTCCACATCACCAGCTTCCCAAAGAGGGAACTCATGGAACCCGGTCCTGCCAGAGCCAAAGCCAACTGGCTCCGATTGTTCAGCAGAGTACGACTGCAGTTACAAGAGGTACACATTGACTGTATGTTTGTGTTTGCAAGATGTGAATTGTTACAGTCGTAAGTTTCGTTTATAAGTTACTGCATCTGTTCCTGCATGTTTTTTGTTGTTGTTGTGGTTGTTGTTTGTTTATTTTACCAGTTTTTGTGGAACGTTGCAATGTTTCTTTGGATTATATTGTCCTGCGTTTTATTCAGTAGTTTCTGTTTACCCTGTGCTTGTTTTGCCATTTCATTGTTTTCTTTTCAGTGGTTTGCCACACTCATAGCGATTTGCATGTAGTCCATTCTGATTCCTCCCTCTGGCTGGAGCAGACTCTCAGGTGGGTGTTGTGTGTTAATCCGCATCATTTATTTTTTATTTGACTTGTACACTTCATTGATATGTTGGGAGGAACACCAATACAATGAAAGATGGTGAGGGGCAGCATTGTATAAATCTAAAATACACATCCTCGTAGATTCTATAACACGATGTAGACAAGAGAGAATATTATGCTATGAGTACTATACAAAAGTTGGTGTAAACAGCAGCGATACTATCATACTTTTTGATACATTTTTATTTGCTATGTACAGGACAATGCTAATGACTATTGCTGCTGTTCACATTCACTTCTGTACAAAAGCAGTTGAGAATGATATCAACACCAACAGTATCAACTCGAAGCACTGGAGTGAGTTTAGTTTTGTAAGCTGCCAAAGTTGATTCAGTATTTTAGGTGGAGCCATGCTTTTTGCAATATGAAAATACCAATGATGCCATGCCATGATAATCTTATTATTTGAGCAATTGCTCTAATGGCACCTGGCGAGGTCCTACACCACCTGTTTTCCCCCCCCACGTTCATCTTTTTGTGTTCTCCACAGGCCCGAGGCGAGAGTGTCGGCATTGCCTCTTGCTGTTATCAGCGGGGTAAGTATTGGCTACCATGACGCATCACATCTAGAGCTGAGTAAGTTCTCATCCGTGATATATGCGCATGCTTTCTCTTCAGGATGGGCGGTGCTCTTTACAGTATCGACAGCATGCCAGACCTCAGGAAGAGGAAAGCGATGCCTCTGGTCAGAGATCTGGTAGGTTTAATCACTTTAAATTCTCCACTGTCCATATATTACTCAGCGTCAGCAGACAGGCTGTGCTTTTCTTTATCGTATTCCAGCTGCAGTGTGGCGTCTTGGCTTTCTGCCCTTTCCATTTCCTCCTTGACTGAGGCACCACGTAAAAGTGGACATGTAAACTGACTTTTGAATAGCCTGTTTACACATATTTGGGGTTACAGAGTGCTTGTCTGCCCATCAAGTGTGGGAGTGACTTGGAAGCTCCCTGTGTGAACGTCCACCACTTTTATTTTTTATTGCGAGGGAAGCACACAGAACTGACTGTCATGTCCAAGCCAAAAACCAAGGAGAGCTGCTGTGTTGTTGGATGCACAGATAACCATCACACTACATAATACGAAGAGTCACAAACATAGCAACCATTGCCAGAAACAAAAGGAATGTTGCATACTGTAGGTACAAGTGACATCAAGTTTATAGGTAACCATGAAGTCAATCCTGTTGTATCATCGACATTCCATCTTGTTCAGGAATTTATTAATGTACTCATCATTGTGTCCTTATTGTCCCCTTTTGTCCCCACCATCATATAAATCCCACAGGCTATGGTGAGTAACAGAACAGTTTTTCTCATAAATTAAATGCAGTACAAGACCAATAATCACAGTTTGGTTACCTGTCTACTTTCTCTCCTGTTAATCAGTCACTGGTCCAGAACTCCAGGAAGGCAGGCATCACCTCAGCCCTCACATCCAGCACCTTGCATAATGAAGAGCTGGTCAGTCTATCATTTAAATGGAAATACAGAGTAACCTCTTGTTTGTACTTGAAAGCAGTTTTGCTTGTAGCAAATATGGAAAAAGCGATATACATCATTTTATATCTTGAGGCTAAACGTAGCACGTGTACATTTCACTATTGTTATTGCCAACATTGATAACCGGTAAAAAGGCTCCTCTTAAATCTGCCATGACCATGTGCCTCCTATATTATTGTAGAAGAGTCATGTCTACAAGAAAACCCTGCAGGCCCTCATCTATCCCATCTCCTGCACCACGCCGCACAATTTCGAGGTGTGGACCGCCACCACGCCCACTTACTGCTACGAGTGCGAGGGGCTGCTTTGGGGTATCGCACGCCAGGGCATGCGCTGCACTGAGTGTGGCGTCAAATGTCACGAGAAGTGCCAGGATCTGCTCAACGCCGATTGTCTGCAAAGTAAGAGATGATACATCACAGGCACTATTGTTAAATAATCACAACTACCAACAAAGTCCCCTGTGAATTATGCTGCCACCGTGTCTGTTCTAACCCATTTAATCACATTGACTTTTTTTAAATTTCATTGTTTTTCTTCCTTGAGAAGATATTAAAAGCTATTCATTTTTTGTTGGCATCCACCGCTCCTCCTCTGTGTTTTCCTTTTTTAAAAATTTATATATAAAAGTGTAATTCATGAAATATGCTTTCAATCCCAATGTTTCCTCTTTTTTCTCACTTTTACTCTTACAGTGTAATGGCGACGTGCACTTACTGGTCATAACGTTAGGTATACGTCATGTTACTGCATTATATTTATGTGAGTTATAGTTATTTTCGTAAAGGCAGAATTTTTGACCCACTTAGGTTTCTTGTATTGAATTTCATTATTGAATTACCTTTTGCTAAATATTTCCTTCTTTTTACCGTCATCCAGGAGCGGCGGAGAAGAGCTCCAAACATGGCGCAGAGGACCGCACTCAGAACATCATCATGGTCCTCAAAGATCGCATGAAGATCCGTGAGAGGAACAAACCGGAGATCTTCGAACTCATTCAAGAGGTCTTCTCCGTCCCCAAGGCCACGCACGGCACCCAGATGAAGCAGATCAAACAGAGCGTGCTCGACGGCACCTCCAAATGGTCGGCAAAGATCAGCATCACGGGTGAGTTGGACTCGAGATTTGTCATTGCACTCACAAAATACACTGACTTGGCCTGTGTGTGTGTGTGTGTGTGTGTGTGTGTGTTTTTTTTTTTTTAATTCCCTTTTCCCAGTGTTATGTGCGCAAGGTTTACAAGCCAAGGATAAAACCGGCTCCAGTGATCCCTACGTCACCGTCCAGGTGGGAAAGACCAAAAAGAGGACCAAAACCATCTACGGCAACCTCAATCCTGTCTGGGAGGAGACCTTCAATTTGTGAGTGTTTGTTATACTTTGTGTGTATAATTTTGAAGAAGAAAATTATTTGAATCCAGTTTGGAAAATGGTGGGTCTGTTTTCCGGATACTTTACTGTACGTCAGTGTTACTCCTGTGGTGTCTCTGTAGTGAATGCCACAACTCCTCGGATCGCATCAAGGTACGAGTGTGGGATGAGGACGATGACATCAAGTCTCGCGTGAAGCAGAAGTTCAAGCGGGAGTCCGACGACTTCCTCGGGCAAACCATCATCGAGGTCCGCACTCTGAGTGGAGAGATGGACGTGTGGTACAACCTGGGTTAGTTTTACAGCTTTGTGATGTCCCTTCGGTAGTCTCAGCTGACTTATTTTTAATGCGTTTCTGTTTGTCTTTGTGCTCTCCTCAGACAAGCGTACAGACAAATCAGCCGTTTCAGGGGCAATCCGCATGCACATCAATGTGGAGATTAAGGGCGAAGAGACGGTCGCCCCCTATCACGTTCAATACACTTGTTTGCATGAAGTAAGTTTTTGTCTATTTCTATAGGACCGAAATTTGATTTAAAACGGGACAAGGCCTCCATATTTCAAACATTATTACTTGTTGCGTCTTAGGTCATACTCACAGTTCTTTTTTTTATGTTATGCAAGATGGAAATTTAGCCCATGACTGATCACTGTGTAAGTGCACACAGTTTGTGGCAATATCCCGCTTTGCTGGGTTCTGCGTAAAATGCTTAGGCAGCTGAAAAAAAAAAAATAATGGCTCTTACGCTCCAACTTTTTTTTTTAATGCAGCATATTTATTTATGGTCTTACAGTCAAGATGTTGCGCTGTGTTCCCGCCGGAGTTTGCTTATTTATGTTGCCTGGCAACTGTTATACAATGCATCGTACAAAGCAATCATTACAACCATTGATTACCTTTTGGAGCAGGAATTGTCTAAGAAAGTGTCGTGAAAATACAAATATACGTGTTTTCTCCAATAGGTTAAATATTGTCTTTGTAAATTGTAATGTTTGACTCCACTTGATGGCCCACTCAAGTTTGGGAAAGATTGACTTTGGGTTTACTCACACAAGACCATTTCTGCTTGAGCTGATTTGACACCTAACGTTCCGTTCGTACGGCTAAGTGTGAGTTTTTTTATGTGTATTCAAGTTCAGTCCACTTTCATACAAGTTCAGTACATTACTGAAAAAGGATTATTCTGTGCAGTTATTCATTTAAAAAAAGGCACGTTACATAATATAAATGAAACATTTCAAACTCATACACGTGCATGTGACCTTTTCTTCAACTCCTCTCTCAATCTATTTTATTTTGTTTCCTGCAGAACCTCTTCCACTTTGTGACTGACATCCAGAACACGGGTGTGGTGAAGATCCCCGATGCCAAAGGAGATGATGCGTGGAAAGTGTACTACGAGGAGACGCCTCAGGAAATAGTGGATGAGTTTGCAATGCGTTACGGAGTGGAGTCCATCTACCAAGCCATGACGTGCGTTCGCGTCTATAACCGTACATATAAATTTGAATGAATTTATATGAAAGCGGTTCCAAAAGGCAGATATGTTTGCCTTTTTTTTTTTTTGCAGTCACTTTGCCTGCCTGTCATCTAAGTATATGTGCCCGGGTGTGCCCGCGGTGATGAGCACCCTGCTGGCCAACATCAATGCCTACTACGCTCACACCACCCAGGCTACGAACAACGTCTCTGCCTCAGACCGCTTTGCTGCGTCCAACTTCGGGGTGAGTGGTGGAACTCACATGCAACCAATGCTACTTTTTTGACACACTGGACACCATCTTAGGCACACTAGCAAGCGCCAAAATCATCAAATAAATAATATAATTAGGACTTTTTTATAAGTATGTTTATAATGATGTTTGTGGGGGGGGGGGTCGCTCTGTTTGGTTACCTCATTTAGCTCCGTAAAACACCTCTCGTGTTGTTAATGTAATGCAATTTTGGAAACAACTTTTGTATTAAATACAGTAGTTAGTGTAAGTGTACGTCATGAATGTGTATTTGCTGTAATTTTTAATAAGAGAATGCAAGTACAACAATTCTGCAAACACACATAATTTAAAATTTCATTGGCACATACGTCTCCACAAGTTTTTACTTCAAATTCACTGATAATCGTTTTGTGTTTTGCTCTATGATATCCACAGAAAGAACGATTTGTCAAACTCCTTGATCAGCTTCACAACTCCCTGAGGATCGACCTGTCCATGTATCGAGTAAGATACAGTAGTTTCTAGACTACCGTTTGCTTAGAGGTCAGGGGTCACCAACGAGAAAGAGAGGGGGTGGGGGGGGATGAAATCGACAAAAGGATGACTCGTATTCCGGGTCACTCGTAGGCACCACTGCATTGCATTTTCTCATGTAAACTGTATAATTTGGGCTATTTTAATTTGTGGGTGGCGATACTTCATTTTCCCAGCCGCCAATTACACTGGTCAATATAATTGCAAATATATACACTCCTTGTGTGACTGCAGAACAATTTCCCTGCCAGCAGTCCTGAGAGGCTGCAGGACCTCAAGTCCACAGTGGACCTCCTCACCAGTATCACCTTCTTCAGGATGAAGGTACCGCCCCTTTCTCACTCTTCCTTTTGTAGTCTTTGTCCTTTTCTGTTTATGGACTAAAACACGTGTGTGTGTGTGTGTGTGTGTGTGTGTGTGTGTGTGCGTGTGCGTGTGCGCGTGCGCGTGTGCGCGCGTGCGTGTGTGTGTGTGTTTACTCAGGTCCAAGAGCTGCAGTCTCCGCCCAGAGCGAGCCAAGTGGTGAAAGACTGCGTCAAAGCCTGTCTCAACTCCACTTACGAGTACATCTTTAACAACTGCCATGAACTCTACAGCCGCGAGTACCAGACAGACCCGGTGAGCAGCTCAGTGAGGGACTAAAAATGCGCTTGACTTAATGTACTTTGGGGCCGTCAAGCAAAGACAATTACATTTTCTGTTAGGGACAGAATGTGTTTATAGTATCTTCTTGACAAGATACTGTAAGTAGGTCATGTCAACGTTTAGATTTAGAACATGCATAATTTGCTTTTACAGTAGACCCCCCCCCCCCCCCTATGATGCCGCTAGCTCCCTATCTGTGGGGGATTTCTTTTTTTTTAGCACCAAAAAAAAAAATCTTGAAAAACAAGAACACATGCAGCTGCCTGCAGACCTTCATAATAGTGTATTTTATGTTCACTTTGGTTTCTGTTGTAAGCAATACAATAGGGAGTAGGGGAATATTGTATGCATTCGTTGTACCATAAATTGTTTATGTCTTTGGGTTCTTCAGTTTTCAAGACAGGAATACTACCGTTTTTGCTTTTTGGATTGATCAGTCATGCATACAGTACCGGTAGTTCTATTTCTTTCTTTCTTTATTTATATCCAGGCTAAGCAGGGTGCAGTGCCTCCAGAGGAACAGGGACCCAGCATCAAGAACCTGGACTTCTGGTCCAAACTCATTACCCTTATTGTCTCCATCATTGAGGAAGACAAGAACTCCTATACGCCCTGCCTCAACCAGTCTGTCTTTACCAAATTCTCTATCGCCATCTGTTGTTTGTCTTTCCTTTCACTCTCTTCTGTTGTTTCCCATCCAGATTCCCCCAGGAGCTCAATGTGGGTAAAATCAGCGCTGAAGTGATGTGGAACTTGTTTGCTCAGGACATGAAATATGCAATGGAGGGTGAGTCAACACAGTAGAGCCTCTGCTCCTTTGAGTAATGCTGCCGCTATAACCGGCATTGTTACAGCACCAATGACAGTGAATATGATCTGCATTTTTTTTTCCACCTTGATTTGTGTATTATTTGCAATTTCAAGACGATTAGTTTAGAATTGAATTCCAGCAGAATTGTGTTTAAAACTTCAATTACATGCTTATGTGATCTCTATCATATTTTTTCACTTCAGTGAGTCCAGTCTACGGATTTTTTATCTCCCCACCGACAACTTTTGGGGACCTCATAATTGTAATGTTCCTAAGACTGTATATAGTCTATATGTCAAAAAGTGGGTTGGAATTCGGTCGAAAATGTGTTGCTCTTAGGGGGATTTCTCCCCCTAAAAGAATGGCAGCAATATTTAGCAGTATTTATAATATGACTCACAAAATTAAATATTGTAAATATTGTCCATTTATGCTACCGTTGTGCACAGTATACAAGGCTTACTTGCAAGCAGACATCTGGGAGAAACCGAAATCTTGATTCATAGCCTGTTCTTCTTTTCTCAGAACATGAGAAAAATCGCTTGTGCAAGAGTGCCGATTACATGAACCTGCACTTCAAGGTCAAGTGGCTTTACAACGAGTACTGCAAAGATCTGCCTTTCTTCAAGAGCAGAGTGCCTGAGTATCCTGCGTGAGTTGGAGCCTGCAGTGTGCCGCAATGAAAGTCGACAATTTTTGCCATAAGTATTCAAACGTTCCCTACAGGTGGTTTGAGCCTTTTGTGATCCAGTGGCTGGATGAAAACGAGGAAGTTTCTCGAGATTTCCTGCACGGCGCTTTGGAGAGAGACAAGAAAGATGGGGTAAAAGCTTCTCTTCTCTTTTTTTTCTTTTAAAGTCCCCCCCAAATTGCTGAGCCGTTGTTGTTGCGCAAGCGGTTTGAATGTAATCTGCTGTTTTGGGCTTGCTCACATAAAAATCCAATATTCCATGTCAAATTGATGTCTTGTGCCAATTCTGTTTAAAATACAAAACGCTGTATGAGATTTGACATCTCTGCACATGACCTTTAAAATAGCAATTTTATAACATGTATTGTATTGCCAAGTCTTTTGTTTGTTATCATCCCAGTATTATTTCAATGTGATGTCTAGTTTTATCCAGCAACGTTTTAATATATTGATGCACAATGTTTGATGCAGTAATTGCACGTGTGGTTGATCCATTGGTTGGACCTTTTTACATCCATAAAGGAGGTCAAAGCTTCTGCGGGCTATTCATCATGGTAGTCAAAAGCTTGGCCAATCTTTAACATCAAATTGATGTCGCAGTGCCCGCTGGGCTATCACTTTCCTGCTCTCTTGCAACACCTCCTCCCACTCTTTCCCCATCTCCTATTTCAAAGACTCCTTGGCATTAATAACACAGAAACAGCAATGCGCAATGTGCCTGCACGCTTCAAATAGCTGTGTGGGTTATTTTAAAGGGGGTTCTTATGAAGAGAACCCTGAATTAAACGCCTCGTTTCAGAGATTTCACTGCGGGAAAACTATCCTTACCTCATTACCGAGACTCCCTGGAAGGACACCTGAGCACTCTGTTCAATGTGTAAAAATAGACATGAAACAACAGCCAGTTGTGATATCGGCTATACAGATGGTGGCATTTCCGAGTAGAGAACTGGGTTTTACGAATCTTTTCAAGCCATGACCTGAATTACAAATTTGGTACACCCATTTCTATACTGTTCTGCCTATATGCATGCATATTTCTGAAAGTTTTATGTATTATTACGGGTAATCAATCTTAGCTGCTGAGGTCAGACCATATGTGAGCACAAAAGCTCAAAAAGTGTGTATGACTCAAATCTGTTCAGAATTGAACACAATTTTTTGTTTGTGGCGGGGCCCCTGTGAAAATGGCCAAAATGGACCCCAAAATATCAGCTTCAAACCAAACAGGTGTCTTGATGAGTTTTTATGACTTTGTCGTGAGTATACTTGTGACGGATATTTATTTGATTCCTCAAATCTTCCCCTTCCTCTTGTCATTCATACTTTTCGTATCTGTCTTTTCTGTATTACAGTTCCAGGTCACATCAGAGCATGCCTTGTTCTCTTGTTCTGTCGTGGATGTGTTTTCCCAGCTCAACCAGAGCTTTGAGATCATCAGGAAATTAGAGTGTCCAGATCCGCAGATCGTTGGACACTATATGAAACGATTTGCTAAGGTCAGTCATCCCCAAAATACATTTCTGTCATCAAGGGCCCCAGGGTGGAGCCTTGAGGTGCACCAGGGTCACCACTGTCATATGTGCCAGCACTAAACGTAAATAAAATCTGTGCCTGTTTTTTTGGGGGCGGTTTTCTTGTGCCACTCTCCATCCAGACGATCAGCAACGTACTTCTGTCATATGCTGACATCATCTCCAAGGTGTTTGCCAACTACATCACCATGGACAAAGTGGTAAGAGGAGAAATACACATCTGGGCCTTGTTTTTAATGTGAAGAGACAGAATTATGTCATTTACAAAGTAATTAATTTTATCTGGTCTAGCCCTGCATCCTTATCAACAACATCCAACAGTTGAGAGTGCAGCTGGAGAAGATGTTTGAGGCCATGGGTGGAAAAGATGTGAGTCCCCCTCAAAGTTTTTTTCCCCTCAATGCCTCCTTCCTAATTAGGGCAACTGACCTGACTGGTCAACATAAAACGAGATTATTCAATTGTAGGCGATAAAATTACAATTACGCAAGAAGTCAAAATCCTATATTGTGCTTTATACACCTGGATTTAACTGTGTATTGACTCTTTGGACTTTGTTGCGAGTGACCTAAAAAGGATTTATGTTTCTCTGTGTTCAGCTCTGTGTTGAGGCCAGCGACATTTTGAAGGACTTGCAAATTAAACTCAACAATGTCATGGATGACCTCAGTAGAGTCTTTTCTGTCAGGTACTTGGGCACACACTCATATTCTGGCGTGCACTCCGCAGTGCCCTTTTGTTTAATTTCATTGCAAATTTTTTTTAAACAGTTTTCAGCCTCATATCGAAGAGAATGTGAAGCAGATGGGCGACATCTTGGCGCAGGTAAAAGGAACGTCGAATGTCGGGAATGCCAGCAGTGTGGCCCAGGATGCTGACAACGTCCTGCAACCCATCATGGAGTTCTTGGACAGCAAGTGAGTCAATCAGCTCCATTTAGCTGCATCAAAAACAACATCTGCACTCACTCAACAGCCATGGAGTTTACAGTATCACTGCATTCGGTGAGGTCTAATACTAAAAGCATTCAAAACTAAGCCTTTATGAAGTTGATACATGGTGTATATAAATACTCTGTCGCTAATTATTATGAGTCAATTACAAAAACTCTAAAACATATGAAAGTTGTGCCTTTCCGAAAAACCTTGCAAATGTTGCCATTTGGGTTCCACGGTGTAATGGTCAGCGCATTCGGCTCTGAATCCTCTTATCCTAAATTCAGATCATGGTGCGACTTGAAAATGTCCGTCACAAATTTATATTTATTTATATTTTCTGTCAATTTTTCATCCTTGTTTTCCGTCTCTCTTACCCCGTCTCGTTAGCCTGACTCTGTTTGCCAAGATCTGTGAGAAGACCGTGTTGAAGCGCGTGCTGAAGGAGCTGTGGAAGCTGGTGATGAACACCATGGAGAAAACGATTGTCCTGCCGCCGCTCACCGATCAAACGGTGAGTGCGCATCAAATTGCGGACACGCGCAAGAAGCCACTCCTAAGGAGTACATCAAAACGGCTGTATAAACCGATAAATCTTGCCAATCCCAACGGATTGTTTTGCCTTGTAAGCATGGAAGTTTAAACCACTTTTAAACAGTAGCTCAGACAATTATCTACCTGTGTCTTGAACACAGAATCACACTTTGACACACCACTTACATGTTTCAATAACATCATCAACACATCTGGTGAGATGTATAAAAAAATCGAGTCACAACACACCAATGACGATACATATGGACATTTTTGGACATGCAATTCTAAGAAGTATAAATGTAATTTTAAGCATGTGGGAGCATTTCACTATTTTGCTGTAAAACCAAATTCACATATAGTGGGTAAGTGTGGAATGAATCCCCCCCCCCCACGAAACATTCTTTACCTGCTGCATTCTGCGTCGGTGTCATCCTTTGGAACAGCGACACGAATAAAGGCGAGAAAATGCCTCCGCTTTCACAGGAAATAAACACATCCGTACACAATTTCTGTTGTTAAGTCGCCATGACAGGAAACGAAGATGGGGGCGGAACGTGTGGAAAGGAAGAACAAAGGCACCTCGAGAGTGCTGTGATTCAAGACGGCTCTTTTGTCTCCGATAAACAAATAACATGCACAACAATCAACCCACACAAGCGCGCACACAGGATATTCCACATTTCACACAAAAGGAGTGCATCATATCAATCATTTGCATACCAGCTCAGGTCTGCTCTCCACTATGTCAGCCAGTGTTATCCCAAAGGATGTGGTCCTCTTTCCAAAAAAAAAAAAAAAGGTATACATTTTGGAAAGCAGCCTGTTGTTTTGTTTTATTTCATATATGTGTGCTCTATTTGTGTTTGGTTATCATTTGAAGAGCCTCATATCACAGTTTAAAAAAAAAAAAAAAAAAAAGTGGTTACAAAGTAATATTCAAGTCCTCCACGCTTCTATGCTTGGTTCTTCATCCAGTCGTTAAGACCGGAGTCAATTGGTTCCCTCCTGGACTTGCGATGGTATTTTTTTTTTGTGATTGATGTGGGGCTCTTTGCAGCTTGACTGACCCTTCTTTCTGGTTGTTGTGATTACTATTACATCCTGCTCCCACCGCTCTCCCTACACAGATGATTGTAAGTACAGCGCTCCTGCGTGTGTGTCTGTCTGTTCGTCTGCGGTGATTGGTTTCTTCTGGTTGGTTTCTTCTATGTGTGGCTGCGATCCCCCCTCGTTTGTTAGTTTGTCTTTTTTTGGACCCACCCTGCATCTCAACCGTCTCACCAGCCTCTCTGGCGTCTGCTCTTTTCTTCCAGTGTTAATTAAAAAAAAAAAAAAAACGAACAAAAAGCAACGATGACACAGAAAATAGATCATAGTCATGACCAAATTGTTTTTTTGTTTGTTTTGTTGTCGTCGTCGATAGAGACACATGTTCGGATAGTGTGAAAGTCATCGAGAAGTAGCTTCACTAATGCATTCCATCCTTATTTTACACTTTTTAAATTGCTATTCTTGAATTTTTTTCTTACTTCGGATTTTGCGATTTTGTTTGTAAATCTGCTTAACTGCAATCAAGTCGTCATTTGACCAAATTTAGATGAAAAGAAAAATTAACACTGTTCTTCTCCCCGTCTCCTTTTCTGTCCTACTTTGTCTTTTGAGAAGTCAGACGCATGGTGCATTTCTGGTTGTAAAAGACCCCCCTGTCCCTTCTTTAAAAAAAAAAAAAAAGAAAAGAAAAAAAATCTCAACCAATCAGCGCTTTTCTTCTTTGGTCTCCTCTTCCTGAGTCCGCTGCTCACACAGGTAGTGGCACCCCTCTCTCGTATGCCTGGTGTTACCTACTTTCTTCTCATGCACCGGGACCCCATGCCCTCAGTCAAATCCCTCGGATGCCCCCCCCCCACACCTTTTCACACCTGTTTGAAGTGTTGCCCCTCTCAAACTCCCCCTCTGTGGGTTTGTTGCTTGCATTTGATCTCTTTCAACACTGCAGTCTTCTCCCAGTGAACTGTACGACGTTATACTGTGCTGTTTGTCTCTCTGCAGACCTTTCATGTTGGTCTGTCCTCGATTTGCTCGTGTTCTGTTGTTCACCAGGACGACTGTAATAACGGTGCTTTTCATGTCAGCATTGCCCTCATAACCACAGTGGGTTTACCGTCACATACGGTCCAAAAGGTTGTCAAGCAAGGCCGATTTTGGTTCTAAAATGTTCGTTTGGTGTGGGTAAAAAAAAAATGATCGTATGACGCTCATGGTGATGATGTAAAAGTGGTCTTAAGGGTGGGCATTCAAAGAACGTCATAAACTTTGGTGCATTTTGGCAAGATTAGCAGTTAAGTGTTAAATAATGATGTGGTTCAAAACCACAAATCCATCAAGGCGATGGATCAACCGTGGTCAACAGAAAAAAAAAAAAAGTGAACAATGTCTGGGGAGACCTTCCCTAGTAATGACTTTCCCCTGAGGTATAAGATCTGTGGTTCTGTGGCGCAACGGTTCACACTCTGAACTCTGAATCCAGCGAGTTAAAATCTCAGTAGAACCTAAACTGTTGACTATTCTGAAGTGAAAAGGATTTTTGGATTAGAGGAGAAATAACCAATGAGAGTTCATTTGCCTCCATTCAAGTTTTGTTCATGACTTGAACTATTGTTTACATTAATATGAAGAACAATTCTGTTTTGCTTCTCCCCTTTTAAGGTAAACTAGCCTTCACATTAAAAGATGTTTTAAAAATAAATAATAAGGAATATCTGCATCATCACCTCGAACTTTATCTTATGTTGTTTTTATCATGTCTACATTTGTATAATGTGGATATGCTCCAGGTTTTTTTTTTAATTGTTTACTGGTCAGCTAAGTCCACGAAACATAATTTAAAGAAAAATCAAGCATTTGCAAAATCTAATCTAGAATTAAAATGTAGTCAACAAATTTGCTTCATCCCTTCATTTGTAGTTTGAGGAGCATTTCCCTGTCTCGTGCTGAGATCGGCAATGACAAAGTATTTAGAAAAGTGAGGAAAAAGTTATCATCTTACTTGAATAGTCAGATTTGTTGTTGTTGTTTTTTAGATAAAAGTATAAAAATACTATCAACCCCCCCCCCCCAAAAAAAAAAATGTGTTATAGTATGGTATGTTAAAAAAAAAAAACATTTTCTTGTGATATTTTGGGGGAGGATTCTCGAAAAAAGTTCCAATTATATTATGCAAATATAGCCATATTCCTGTTCGATTCACCCAAAACACATGTACAGTGAAACTCCTCTACAGCGAAATCATGTTTGCAGCAAGAATTCACAACAGGGGCTTTTTCACTGTAGCAAATTTGAAACAGGAAAGAGGGAATGGTGTTAATGCATGAAGAGTTTTTCACACTTGGGGGTATTTTCACCCATGTAGATTTCGTTGTAGAGGAGTTTCACTGTATAGTGGGGTTTTTTTTTTTCCTCTTCCACACAAAAGCTTTTTTCTTTTTTTTTAAGCGATACACATGAGTTGCTATGATGCTTTTACGTGTGAAACTTGAGTTAAAACAAATAAAGCCAATAAAGCACATTTGTATGAGTGTCATAGGGGATTCATATGGACACACAGCGGTTGCTTTGGAGAGCGTGCTAAATGACAGGAGGGGCCACTTGTGGCAATGAGACCACGTCCCAAAATGTTGCCTCATCTTGCCAATGAGAGTGCAGCAACTGGCGAGTGCTCCGTGTATTAACCACATGCTCTCTTTCCAGGGGAGGCTGAAGAGCGCTTCTCACAGCGACGTAAGGACTAAACCACTTCAGATCAATGTCTCGTCTCTCTCTCCTCCATGTCTTTTTCTCTGTGTCTTTGTCTCTCTCCCTCAGCTCCCCATTGAAACAGTGGTGGAAGTTTAGATTTGGTTTTTCGAACCCATCCTTTTGTTTTCACGCAACTTTGCTCTGTTTATAAACCCAGAAATGAGTTTAGTAAATGGTAACTGCCTGCAGAACCCTTCAGCCGCACTTCATTGACATACAATGAGGTTCAGAAGTATTTGGACATTTTTTAAAAATTATTTTGCTTTAATAAACTACCACAGTGGTTTTGATGTAAACATCTGGATGTGATTGAAGTGTAGTTTTTCAGTGGTTTCACAAACTATGGCATTTACTGTTTTATGTAGAATACGTTAATTTCTGGAGGCTACTTGCGTAATTTTTAATGACGGGGGTGAGGCAATTTTTTGACAATAGTGTGTGTGGAATCTAAATAACAGTACTGTACACCCGACCACGTGAATGCTGTAGTTGGAATGGACGTTCAATAACAGCAGGCACACCGATGGGTTAAGTGGGAAAATGACAAAGCAGGAAAGTTTGGGCAGACAGCTTCGTCAACGGAAGATCATTCGACAGAAAAGTGCTTGAGAATCTTGCATGGGGGCGTTCTGAACAATCTGGCAGATGATGGGGATCAGGAGGGCCTTGAGCAGGTTGGCGTGATAGACTGGCAGAGTGGAGGGGTGTGAGTGGGTTAAAAAAAAAAAGAAACGAAGAATGAGCTGTAGTGACTATGGCAAATGAAATTGTAATTTTGTGTCATACATCTGTCTTGTGAACCCAGTTTTATTCTGACCGGTACGGACTTGGTTAATTCCCTGGGAGAACTTTATTCTGAAATTCCTCAAAAACATTCCAGTTAACCCCAAATTTGCAGACTACCTGTGCATGTCAGCGCATGGTCATGATTGATTTTCACGCACGTGTCCTGGTAGCTGGAGTAAGGATTGTCTACCTCTTGAGTCTTACAGATCCATTGTGTTAGTGTATAAAGGCAAAATCAGAACTCTGGTGTTGTATATTCAGGCACAAATAGTGATTTATTCCCTCAGCAGAATGAAGATGGACTTTGATTAAATGCATCATACTAGTGTTAAATAACAAATTATCTCCAGTTATACATGTGTGTCCGTATTCACTGTGCGTGGATGTTATGTGTGTGCAGCCAAGTGCTTTGGAACATGGAGGAAAAGAAGTAGTCAGACATTTTGTAAAGAGGTGACTGTTTATGTATGTCGCTGTCTTCTGTGTAATGCTGCCTTGCACTGTACTTTTATCAGGATCACCCACTTTTAGACGCACATCATTACAGTCATTCTCTTTCTTCTCTTTTCCCCTTGTCTCTGTTTCTCCCCGCAGGGCACCCAGCTCATCTTTAACGCTGCCAAGGAGCTGGGTCAACTGTCAAAGCTGAAGGTGCTGCCAAACGTTTGCTGTATAAGCAGCACCAACTAAATTACCTCCGTTTTATAAGCTACACGGCCTCTTCTGGTTAGCCCTGCCTTAGCCTAACGTGGGGCAGTAATATGACACAGGTGTTTGACTACTGTCAAGAAGTAGCTAGTCAGAAAGATATACGCAAGCTAATCTCCAGCAGTTCGAATTGTAATAGAGATGAAATTCCGTTAGCCTCTCTTTATGATAGCTAGCATTAAGCTAGCAGACTTACACGAATGACAGTGGCAGTGATGCTGTGTTTACCAGCTTGAAGCACAAACACTTTGCCTCTCATTTGCTGAATAGCTAGCTGTCCGCTGAGCTAAACACATTCGCGGAAGGCAGAATGCGTATGAATACGAGAGAACAAAAAACGGGCAACCTTACTGTCGGCAATCAGTCACGCAAAAGCTACATTTGCTACTGCTCGTGAATATCCACAAAAGAATGTCTTGAGCATCATGAGGTTGTGTGGGCTTGAGCAGACCAGCTCTGAATACCAATCCGAATGTGTGTGAAATTTTCTCAAAAACTGGTGCAGTAGTCAGTTCGACATGGAGCTCATCGAAACATTTACAAACTGTAAATATATATTTTTTTAAATGCTAAGAATAGATGGGAACATGACGCATGGGATTGGGAAAATCTAATCGATCAAGTAAACCTCATCTTTTTTTATGCCGCAAGGCTAAAAGCTTTTGGCTTAAATAGTCTCCCTAATCATGCTACTTCTTGTTCAGGAGCACATGGTTCGTGAAGAGGCCAAAGCTCTAACGCCCAAGCAGTGTGCAGTCATAGAACTGGCCCTGGACACCATCAAGGTATGAATACATTGACTGCAGTCTCTCTTATTATTACATTGCTCAACATGTATGATGAACAGAAATAACAAAATAGACTCAGACAAGCAGTAATGGTCAGTCCAATTAAATCCTAGATTCAGTCACAAGAAGGAGTCATGTCATTTCACCGATGACAAAAACTTCAAACTCTGCGCCTTGTTCGTTTCAGCGCAATGTGACAATTGTTTGGTGTTGGGCAATTTTACACCTGTTGCCAGTTGCACTACACAAACACACATCAAAAATTCACAAGCCACTGTAGAATATGGTTCTCCAATATGGGGCCATTGGTTAACAGCTCTTCCCTTTGTGTTTGTCAGCAATATTTCCACGCTGGAGGCGTTGGTCTTAAGAAGACGTTCCTGGAAAAGAGCCCTGACTTGCTGTCCCTTCACTACGCCCTGTCCCTCTACACACAGGCCACAGACAAACTTATTAAGACCTTTGTCCAGTCACAGAATACACAAGGTAACTTGATTGACCTTTTTTTTTTCCTCTCTCAAAGTTCATTTTCTGGTCCGCAGTGTTTCCCAAACGCAGCCCTCTGTAGTCGAAAAATATGCTCGGTAAAACAAGCTGTGGGAGACAAATCGTCTGAAATGCTGAGTCTCTTGGTAGCCTTCAATGCCTGGGGGGGGGGGGGGGGGGCACACAGAGGATTTCTTTTACAGAGTCCAACCGCTGTTTGCAATGAAAAGAACAAATATCCATCCTCCGGTTTGTCCCTTGTTCACCGCTCAGCCTCCATTTATTTGGCTGTAAAGCGATCACATAACAGCCGTCATGTCCCCGAGCACCTCTGCGAGAAAAACTGTTCAAGTGCAGGAGTGGGAACATTTTTAACAGTTGTACACTCTATTTGAGCTTCAAAGGGCCTTTCTCTGCTGGTGCGATCGCCATTAGAAGCACTGACCTACCTTTCCAGGCTAAATTCTCTTATTTATTTAATTAAATTGTATACATTTTTCTCACAACAGTCTATTCTCTTTATTTCTTTGCGTTTATCTTGGCTGCACTGCTTCCAGTATGTGCATGTAATCAGATTTCAGGCTCCAATTGCTGCCACGGGACCTTCAGAATCAGTAGTGCTGGCCTGTGTAACATTTAACAATGGGAGTTTATTTATTTATTTGTAATTATCCAATGAAATTTCCAATTAGCCTCAAACTGCCAGCTAGTTGGGCTCTGATTGGTTGGTCAGAACAACAGTTGTTAGAACCAACTGCGAGGAGCAAAACATGACTGTGGCAGGTCTGAGCACAAAAACGCATTTACCGTATTTTCCGCACTTTGAGGCGCACCTAAAAGCATTCAATTTTCTCAAAAGCTGACATTGCGCCTTATAATCCGATGCGCCTTGTATATGGATCAATATTGGGACTTTTTGGTGATTGTATTTTAAGTGTTTTGTAAAGCGCTTTGTTACAGCTGCAGCAGTTCTGAAAGCTCGATATAAATAAAGCTGTATTGTTATTCCCTTTAGCGGAGCTCCATCTTGTGGATGCATAATGGAAATGCAGCCACTATTGTAGCTTCTATGCGCCTTATAATGGGGCGCGCCCTACATTTGAAAACAGTTTTAAAATAGCCCATTCATTGAACGTGCGCCTTGTACTCCGAAGTGCCTTATACTGCGGAAAATACGGCAATATTTAGCGCTTCTGGTGAGTGACATGCATTTTATTTAAATGTTATCAGATAAATATTAATTCTGACAATTGTGTGCTGTTATATTACATTTGTGTATCGCATTGATAGATTTTCGTGACGCGATAGTGTTGTTACTAAGAGGTGGATTGAATTGGGTAAGCTCCCACTGAAGGCCCAGGTACCAAATACATGGCCTGTCAAAGCAGCAGTCCCGTTTTTGTCTTTAATGTTCTTTTTCTCCTTTCTCTGTGCACACCCTCCTTCCGCCCCCATCTGTGGGCCAGTGTTCGGCGGCAAGGGGGTGCGGTTCACCGCTAGTGAGGATGTTTACCCAGAGAGGGGTACGTTGCTCCCAGGTTCAAAAGGTTTTGAGAAATCCAGGACTACTAGAAAGCGTCCACCCCCAATTCCCTACTTCCCCTGCACCTCCGTGTGTCGCCAAACTCTCCACTGCCTGCATTGACTGAATATACTTCCCCTCTCTTTTCCCTACATCGGCCTTTTGAGTGCATTAACACGAGCGTTGACAACTTTTATGCATTCGTGCATGCGACGTATGCGCTGATGTCTGTATGAATGGAGCTGCACTGAATACATACTAAGTATGTATGAGCAGATAATAAAGCATGATGCGCGGACATCAGACAATAATAATAGCAAGGCATCAGTAGTATCGAGCAAACTTGATGCAGCATGGTGTCAGCGTGAGAGGCCCGAGCGAGCGTGTGTGCACGTGGGTGAGAGGAGGCAACCAAGTGGATGTGTGTCAAACCATCCTTTTAAGGGGACATATTGTGGTAAAGTGTTTTTTTTGGGGTGCGGGGATTGCTTGTGCACACATATTGGTGTTTTTGGAGTGTCTGTCGACTCATCATCAGGTCGGGTAGTCTGCTTTCTGTCGCTTAGGATACCGATCCTAGTGCTTTGAATTGTTCTCAGCCACACACAATTGACTGAGGCAAGAGTTTTTACAGTGCTGAAAAGAGGCTTTGGTGAGTGAAAGATATGGAGAATATGTGTTGCTTTATCACTGGAGAAAAAAGTCAAAAGTTTCTTATGGAGGCTCATGAAGCTACCAGCAGATTTACCACTTATCTTTGAAAGTGCTCTATCAATGCAGTTGAGTTGAGTTATCTTTCAAATTCTTTATTTCATAAAGTCTATTGAACGCCCGAACCCCAATCACCCGAACCCCAATCGCCCGAACCCCAATCGCCCAAACCCCAATCGCCCAAACCCCAATCGCCCTAACCCAATCGCCCTAACCCAATCGCCCGAACCCCAATCGCCCAAACCCCAATCACCCTAACCCCAATTGCCCTAACCTCAAACCCCAATCGCCGAACCCCAATCGCCCAAACCCCAATCACCCTAACCCCAATTGCCCTAACCCCAAACCCCAATCGCCCAAACGCCCTACTCCCAATCGCCCTAACCTCAAACCCCAATCGCCCGAACCCCAATCGCCCAAACCCCAATCGCCCAAACTCCAATTGCCCAAATCCCAATCCAGGGTTCCTACGAGTTCATAAAAATCCATTAAAAAGTTGTAAAATTGTCCTTAATTTTCAGGGAAAGCTTCTAAAATCAATAAAAATCCTTAAAAATACCCCATGGTGTTCATTTCATTTGTGTATGTCATTTTCCCCACCCTTCCATTTAATAGTTTTGTCGGAAAATGAGCCTGGCGCCCTTCCCCTCAAACCCCGCTGTCGGGCTACCTTCCTGGTTCCCGCTCTGCTTTTTCCGCCGTCTCCGATCAGTTCCGATGATGATCACGTGATCACTTCGGGTCATTTCGGGCCAATTTAACATACAATATGTCAAATAAATGGTTAGCTGATTGCCCCTAAAAATAAAGATGTGCCCTTCGTTTGGCAACAATGATTTGAACACCAGCTCAGTGATATGTGGCTTTCCACCGTGAATCCCCTGCTGAATGGAGAAAAAGTCCTTAAAAATGGCTAAATTAGCCCTCAAACGTCCTTAAAAGGTCCTTAAATAAAAAGCAAGTGGAAAAGTGAGAACCCTGTTAACATAAGCCCCTCTTTTTGCTGTACATAGCCCGAAAAGTTTCTTTCTGATCTCTTATCAACACTCCCCATTGAGTCGAGCGGTCCAGATGGACTCCTGCTGCTCTCTTTGGTCTCGTCGGAAATTGGCAGTGAGAGCGACAATCCAATAATCCTTCATGGAGAGCCGACGACAGCCCAACACGCCAGGAACACTCTGCCGTCAAACTCCCACTGACACCTTGTTTAGTGGGTGGACGGCTGAAAAAACAAACACACACGCACGCACACACACACTCAGGCTGCTGCTGTTGACAGAGTGAAGACTCTAATTAAAACATTGCAAATTAATATCCATCTGTCGCCGTATCCTTCTGGGATTGTACTGCTGATGCCTGCAAGTGAAACACTTGAGATGTAATTGTCTGTCATCCCTTGCCAGATTCCAAGTTATTAATTGACAAAAACGAAAATGGTCATTTTCGCATTAATTCCATTCATTTTAGTGAGCTTCATAAACCTAAGATGTAATTTCGGGTTTTGTGTGTGTGTGTGGTTTTTTTAAAGCATTTTCATGTTTGTATTTTATTTTGTTCACAAACTGTTTTATGAATATTAATTGTAGTCATTTTGTTAGTTTTTGGTCACAATCAGACAATTAAGTCCTGCTTGGAATACGAGTGCGCAAGAATAACCTCGGCCATTGAGCCAAATGCTGCTTCACCATGTCTCAGGAAGAAGACATGGTCTCCTCTGATCACGTTTCTGATCATTTCTTTCCCATGTTGCATGTCCTGAAGGTGGGCTACCTTGAACGTGACCTTCTAGGGACCACCCTGCATCCTAACACACACCTTGCAGCTATGAGTGGGCATTCTACCAGTCACCGCTGAAACGTGGGAACCTTTTTTCGCCAATTTCTCAGAAGAAAAATTGGATGATGGAACACCTTCCCACCACAGCAGGCCCACTCATAGCAGCTTTCATTTGCACCTCGGCACCACACCGCTCTGCTTCAAGTCCTCCTCTCACATGCTCATCACAAATATTTGTCCACCCCAATATGGAAACGGTCTGCAGTTTTGATTCTGATCTCGAGCTTTGGAAGAGGAAACTTCAAGCAGAGGGCTCGGCAGCTCGTGCTTCGATCGTAAGACCGTGTTTTATTTACCGTGTGTCCTTTCCACCAGGCTCCGGTGTGGACGACGCGGTGGGCGAGGTGTCCATCCATGTGGAGATCTTTACTCACCCCAACACCGGCGAGCACAAGGTCACCGTGAAAGGTACGGTTGATTGTTTTCTTTTCTCCTCCAAAGACTTACTGCGCTTTCGTGAAACAGAGAACACGGTCGTCATGGAGATGGCCTTATGTGGGTACGGCCAGCGAATAGGCCAAAAATGAAAACACCCGCCAAGGAGCATGCAGAAGATGCAGTCGAGAAACCCGTGTTTTGAAGAGGCAGTACATAAAAGGGCAATTGTTGACGTCGGTGACACTCGCGTCCGTTTTTTCCCGTCGTGACAGTGGTGGCCGCCAACGACTTGAGGTGGCAGACGCAAGGGATATTCCGTCCGTTTGTGGAAGTGTTCATCATCGGCCCTCACCTCAGCGACAAGAAGCGCAAGTACGCCACCAAATCCAAGAACAACAGCTGGGCGCCCAAATACAACGAAACCTTCACCTTGTGAGTGGTCTTGTCATGTGGCAACGCGTCATCGTTCGTGTTTGATCATTTGATCGAGTGGAGTGAATCTTTAAATTCCGATGTCTTTTCACTTAAATGAGTCCAATGTCAATGTATGTCATGTACGCCTGAAATTGTAGCTAAATATTTTAAACCAAACAGTTCTTAGAGATTGCATGTAAATGTATTCTTCTTAAAAGTGAAAAACAACTGAACTGTAATCAGGCATTATTCTTTTCCGTACCACTAGAGGGAGCTCATGAGATCACGTGTGCGGAATACAGTCAAACCTTGGTTTTCGTCCATAATCCGTTCTAGAAGGCTGTTCGAAAACCAAAATTGTTTGAAAACCGAAACCACGCCCTTTTTAAAATAAAAATGTTTACTGAACACGTCTGCTCACAATGGAAAGCAACACGAGGAAGCGTCACTTCCTCGTCTAAGGAAGGCGAGAGGAGTCAAATGGTGCATTCAAGTGCGCTCAGTTTGTTCGAGAACCGAAATTTGTTCGTCATCCGAGGCACAAAAAAACTCAATTTTTGGTCGAAAAACGAATTGGTCGAGAACCGAGACGTTCGAAAACCGAGGTTAGACTGTACTTCTTTATCTTACTCAGTGTTTAAGGCACTTAGTTTTTTGGGGGTGTTTTTTTTTTCTTTCTCCCTTTAGCACGCTGAGCAGCGAGGTGGGCCCCGAATGCTACGAGCTGCAGGTGTGCGTCAAGGACTACTGCTTTGCCCGCGAGGACCGCACTGTGGGCATGGCCGTGCTGCAGCTGAAGGACGTGGCCTCCAAGGGCAGCGTGGCCTGCTGGCTGCCCTTGGGCAAGCGCATCCACATGGACGAGACGGGCCTGACTGTGCTGCGCATCCTGTCGCAGCGCAACAACGACGACGTGGCCAAGGAGTTTGTCAAACTCAAGTCGGACCAGCGCTCCGCCGAGGAAGGCCGCGGCTAAGCCCACCCCCGCCCCCTTCCCCTCCCCTCAACCATGCTTGGTGATGTAAATTCATTCATTCCGATGGGGGTGCGTCTAACATGGATCACAGCAGCCATTTTTGTGGTCACGTTAAATCGTGGAGTTTGCGATGTGTGTCGGAGAAGTTCCGGGAGTGGTGTTGAAAAATATATACAGAGGTCCCTTGTAGTACAAGTTACGAGGTTTTCCAGATCGCAGCTGTTGTTCGGATGATTTGTTTTACTTTGACTTGCAAGCAAAAATTTGACAAACAATCGCCACGTGGTGGCAGTGAGCGCAACTCTCCACAAGAAGATGCAGTTTGACAGATAGTGAACAAGACTGACTTCAGGCTGTGTGACACGACTCCCACTTGAGTTAACGGTCAAACTAAAGTTTGAGAATTACATGTTGTGTATTTTTTTTAAAAACAACAACAAAAAACACGAGCCAAACACTAACAGAAACGTCACAGATGGGCTAATTTATAACATTTGCGGTATGTGGTGGTGTTGTCGTCTTAAAAGCAATTTGAACACCAACGGTGGTGCAACTGACACGCATATTCTTTTTCCTCTCTGAAAATATTACTGCAGCTTACTGTTATTACTGTATGGTTGTTTTTTGGGGTAAAATACAAATAATAGTCCTTACCAAAAAACGTTTGAGGAGCGGGGGGTTGGAACAAATTAATGCCGTTTCAATCCATTTTAATGGGGAACGATGATTTGAGGGGTTTCGAGTTACGCACGTGGTCACTGAATGAATTCAACTCTTGTATCAAGGCACCACTCTAGCTTCAAGTTTTCAGCTTCAAGTAATTCCCCTGGTGTCTAATGCTCATTCCCAGCCTTCTGTGCCACACCCACTTGAACTCTTGGAGGATTCTTCCGGGATCCCCTGCAGCTCCATCGTCACGGCCATCTTCAAAACGGGTCCCCTCGATGACTCAGATCAGGTGGGAAAGAGGGAGAAAAAAAAATACACCGGAGTTTGCTACAGCATGGCAATGTCCTTCTCGGCAAGGAACTGTCAGATGCTCAGGGCGTTGTAAGCAGCCACGTTACCAGTCCTGGAACATTTCTGACAATTCTTATATTGCATTGCACACGTCTCATTCGGCTGCACAGGGTTGCATTTTTTTCTTGACAAATAGTTGCTCGTATGCGTCGGCGAAAAGGAAACGAAGATCCCAGGGAAAACAAAGCACGGCAGATGAACATGTCAACTGTTTGTTGTTGTTTACTTTTTTTTTCTTCTAGATTATATTTATACGGATGGAGTTCTGAGTTTAGTCGTGAGTCATACGCGAAGTTCCAGTAGATTTGGGGAGGATGATGTAAGATGGTGGACCAGAGCACACTGCCTGACACCCTCAATGCCTTCTGTCTCGTTCACCCGCCGTCTTTGTGATGACAAGTGCACATGTATGTATATGCGCGCGCGTGCGTGTGCGTGTGAGTGAGAGTGTGTGTTGCCTGCGAGTGAAACCAACACAAAGCCAAGATCATAGCGTGCTTCTCGCGTCATGGTTTACTCCCGTCTTTGTAACCAGTGTAAACATTCCATGTGGAAGGTGCCAAGTACCCCCACCCCCCACCCCCTACGCCAAAACACGTCGATGTGGGTTGTTCTTACGACACCAAGCACAAGTCATTGTCCGTCCGTCAAGTGGGACCGCTGCTAAAAGGGCTCATGATCCCCACCACACCCAGTGTACATCTGACATGGAAGACCACGATGGGGTAGGCATCCTTTTTTCCTATCAGGGGCCCTTTTAGTTCCCCATCGGCCATACTAAAATGAGATCATACGATGCAATGACAAAACTAACCTCTGAGGTTTTAGTTGGTTTTTTTTTTTTATAGAATCGCATGGCGGGTCAGATCGAACCTCGCAGGTTGAACCACCCCCTTTTTCTGTATAGTAGTGTGAAGATTACATGGTCTTCATTCTTGCCATCTTTTTCCCCGTTTTCTATTTTTTAAATCGCCAATGGAACAATGAAGAAATGAATTGGCCAACTGCTTGTGTCAAATTTGACTGCAGTGTCCCAAGTCCTGAAAACTGGACGAGAAAACGAAACCAATCATTGTCCATGATTCCTGCCTGTCCTTAAAAAGTGACATCACCACATTATGTAAGGTGTGTGTTTGCGCTTTTATTTTTGGTGTGTGATGAACACTCCCAAGCAGGGAGGCCTCCTCGCATTAGATTGGAACTCTATGCAGATGATCTATAGAATCAAATGTCTTTTTTTTTTTTTTTTTTAAAGATGTCTCATAATGTTTACATGGTGGATATCCTTAATCGTATATCAGCACAAGTGTTGGGGGATAAAAAAAAATAAAAAAAACAATGTCACGGGCCAAATGTCTGCTGCTGCCTTGGTGGAGATTGATTCTTTATTTTTTAAGTCAGAAAATCAACGATTTTTCTTGGGGAATTGAACTGCGCGGATTTCTCAAAAATTCATGTGATGTGGCGTTTGTATGAAGAAGTGTTAAGGCCACACCGAGAAGAAGGATTTTTGGTTCTGTTAAGACAAAAGTCATTTGGTGTCAGGATGTTTTTCCTTGAAAGAATGCACCTTCATTTCTGTAATATTTCAACTTTTGTTCTCGCCTTGCGATGACTTTAATAATATTGCTTCTGTATTTTTTTGCCTTTGTTACCAAATTACCAATTGACATCTGTAATATTTTTACATTTGAAGAACAGTTTGCATATTCTCATGTTTTCTTCCAAAAAGAACTTTTTGCTTTATTCTCTTCCTTCTCCAAATTATGACAATCTCAGAATAGTGCATTTTTTCATGCCAGAAATCAGATTTTTTTTTAACCCATATTTCAGGTTGTGTTCTCGTAATCACTGACATTTTTTGTCACTAAATTAAATGATTACATTTATTACTGTTGAAAATAACTTTGCTTCTCTCTCTGGATTTTGCGTCGCAATGTTCAGTTATTTAGAAGATTTGGAAACGATTTTCGTCAAACTACAACTTTGTCGCCAGAAAATGACTTCACTCTCAGAATATTTCAAAAACTTCTCTTCACATTTCATTTTATTCAGGCAAAATTTCAGTTAAAATCTCACAACATTGCAACTTTTTTTTTTTAATTCACTACAGCGTATTCATGTATCACTTTGACTTCATTGTGGGAGTTCCGCAACTTCCTTCTTTTCAGTGTGGCTCAGGGAAGGCAGTCATTGTTGCAGATGTCGCTGTCCTTCAAGCACATGGAAGGTGTGTGTGTGTGTGTGTGTGTGTGTGTGTGTGTGTGCACGAGCACATCTGCAGGGATGAGCCAAATGAGCTGACCATAATCAGCGTCTCTGTCGTATGCGCGCCTCGATTTATCACGAGAGCTCATGTGGACAGTGCCACCTAATTTTCCAACGTCCACCGCGACATCTTTCAGAGGCATGCGAAAGTTTTGGGATGGAAGCACAAGCAAAAAAACAAAAAAAGTTTTTTGTTTTTTTTTTGTTAAAAGCACACAACCAAGAGGGTAGACGTGCATGTTCTGCCCCACGTGCACGATCCTGTACTTCCTCTAATGGTGCATGATAGGAACGCTGTAACAACAACAAAAGATTTTCATTTTAAAAAGAAATGTATTGTGCCAGCACGCGTAACAATTTGATGTTGTCTCCTTTATTTTGATATCTTCTTTTCTATTTTTCAAATGTTTGTGAATATATAAATATTTATAACTGATGATGATGATGATGATGTGAAGTGTTGCAAAGTAATCGCATGGGATGTTTTTTTTTATATATACAAAAGATGTTTATAATTTTTTTTTTTTTTTTTTTTTTTTAAGATTTATGCGTTACTGGGACGACAGTGTTGTTACGGTCCGCTTCCAATAAAAGATGGCAAATTTGAATTGCGTTTCATTAGAGTGAAAAAGTTCACACTCTGCGTAGAAAGCTTATCTTGAGGGAGTCTGGGATGGCCAAACTGTCGGCACGGATGGCGGGCGGCGCCTCGTTGGGAAACGTGACGGGAAACACGCGCTTCACTTCCAGGAGCAACTGCCGAGGTTGAGTGTCCACGCGATCTTTGAGGAGACCCTGTGGGGGAGAATGGAAAGTTGGAGGCGTCACTTAGAAATTCTTCGGGAGCTGCTGCCGTTTTCAAATTAATGAAGGGAACATTTTTAAAAATCTGAAATCGTCTCTTGAGAAATTGTTTGTAATTGCAGATTAGTTGTCACAACTTGGCGACAGAGCACCCAAAGCGGTGATGATCATAAAGCATCAACATCATGCTTCTAGACGTGAGATGGGCAACATCAATGTTAAAGGGGGGCCACAATTTTTCATCAGTGCTACGAGGGTGCGGGTGGGGTCACCTAGGACCATGCCCTTCCTAAGCAGATGTATGACGAAAATGTCTTTTGTTGTTGTTTTTTAACTATAAATAAATAAATATGCGCATACATATAAAATACGTCCTCTTGAATTTTGGCATTTTAGGAAATGGAAACAAATTAACACCAAAAGTGGAGCAGTTGCCTGCAAGCAAAACGCTGTCATTCGCCGGGACATGTGACCATGAGCGAGTGGTGCAAAGCCGTACCTGAACCAGGCGGATGAAATTGAGAGAGACTTTTTCCTCGACGTCACCGTGAGGCGTGAAGTTGCTGAGAATCTTCACAATCTACTCAACACAACAGCAGCGGCAACTTCTCATCTTGTCCACGCTTTTCAAATAATATTTCGATGAAGCCTGATTTCCACCAAGTAGGCTTTTGCAAGTACACATTCAAGTTGTTGTGATGATGTGAGAGGTTGGAAAAAAAATCTTATTACATTCCAAAATCAAAGCCAGATTTATGTTGTCCAAAATTGTGAACGGCACCAAAATAAACGGTTCCGCTTTTTTGGTACCTGACTGTAGTGGTAGAGGTGCTAATTTGTCAAATTGAAGTAAAGTGCTTGGTGGAAACCTATCTTCCGTGTCGAGCAAAAGGTCAAGGGGTCACCTGAGGTGCGCTGAGGGCGGTGCACGCGCGCACTATGGCAAGCGCGTCGGCATCCGTGTTCTTGCTGACCTGCAGCACCTGGGCGGCCTGGATGAGGGGCGCCAGGGAGGAAGCGGCGCCCCCTGTCTGCAGACCACGGCAGTGCAGCCACTCCTCAAGCTGACACACATTCAGCCTATGATGATGATGATGGTGATATATTTGTGATCATATATTTGATGATTCTCAACTAAATTACTTTGTAGATTAGGAATTAAAAAGTAGATACAAGGTCTCTGTATGATTTAGAAAATGTGATACATACATATATCTGACTTTGGCACCCCTGTTCTAAGGCAGAGATGCTTTATTTAGGATTAACAAATGTATTGTTGTTTGGCTTAGAGTAATTTTTTGGGGTGTGTTGAGGCTTTGGGGACACTGTTGTGGTGCATAATTGCAGTTTCTAAAAAACATGGAGATTTCTTTTTTTTTTTGTACCGTATGTGTAGTCCACGGCTGCAGCTGCACACGTCCTTCCTGAGCAGCAGGTTGTTGAGCGCCGAGGCGGACATGAAGTAGACCAGCTGGTGGAAGGCGCACTCCAACAGCGCCGCGTGCAAAGCCTGATGGGACATGGCGGCGTGAAGGGCCCCCAACTCTCTCAGCACCCGAGCCACGGAGGGAGCGTCCGCGTCCCCCGCCCTCGTCGCCCCGGGGCCCGCTCGCCTTCTGGAGCCCGCCGGGATGTCTTCGCCCTCCAACAGGGCAGCGACTGCGGAGCACGAGGAGGTGAGTGTTTGTGGGGGGGGGGGGGGGGGGGGTTATAGGTCTGGTTTCTGTCACCACCTATGAAGTTGTGCAGGCGTTTCTCAGTGATGGAGATGAGTTGCTGGTAGGCTTGGATGCGGAGCTCGCTCAACGCGTGAGTCAGACTGCTGACGTCAAAGGTCAGCAGCGGCTTGCCCTCATGCACACACGACTGAAAAAGACAGATGGCAGCCCGTGAATTGAAATTTTCTCACACACACACACACACACACACACACCGCAACTTGTCCCCAGGACGTGGCTGTTAAAAAAAAATGTTTGTCCCTACAACCACATGAAAACGAGAAAACAACGGAAACACTTTTTGTGCGTGTACATGCGTGCTTCTGACCTGTTTGGGGGCATGATGAGTCAGCAGGTCGTGCAAGAGACTGATGTTTTTCAGCCACAAAGCAGTCATGTCTAAATCATTGTTGTGTTTCTGCGGGGGGGACACACACACATTCCATTGAAATCGCTGAAAAATGAGCATTTCCATGTCGTGGATCTTGTGCGTGCATACATACCAAAAACATGCATGTTATGTTCATAGAAGACTAGAGAATGTGTTTGTACCTCACCTCTCACCCAAAAGTCAGCTGGAATAAGCTTCAGCTCACTCGTGACCCGAATGAGTACAAGCGCGACGCCAAAGGGGGTGGATGGATTGGATCAGGTGTACCTAATGTTTTGTCCAGTCTGTCTGTCTGTCTGTCTGTGCTCCACACATCGGCCGCGGTTACCTTCAGAGCCGTCTTCATGGCAGCGACGGCGGCGCGGCACAGCGACACCGCGACGCTTTGATCGCCCCTGCTGTCCGCCTGCCGAACGCACAGGAAGAGCACGCTGGCCGCCAGCCCGGGAGAGAGCGACACGCCCACGTCCGCCCGCACGTCTGGACACAAAGCTCGTACCTATGAGTGGATTGCTCGAGATTTCATCAGAGGCTTTTCATTGAAACAAATATCTGAGGAGTAACCACAATATAAAACTCCTTGAAAATAAAGCCTTGGAAGAAGAAACTGACACATGCCACGACACGCATCAGACTGCATATCACGTCATCTCCAGTGAAGCCAGTCACGAGCTCAAAATGAATTTCACGTCACCACAAACTCGTCCGTCACTGACTTCCTCAAACATGTCGTGCAGCGATTGGTTTCAAGGACGTTTTGTTGAGCTGATACATCGATTTAGACTATGTGCCGCGTTTAGCCTGGGTCGTTATGGAGAGTCTGCCATGTCCTAGATGTGCACTTCGGGAAAAGGTCATCTCAACCCCTTGAAAGTATTTAACTACAAAATAGAATTTTGGGTGTTTTTTACGGTGTTTATGAAAGGCTCACCGGTGATGAGATTCTTGATGAGCTTGCTTTCATCTCGTCTTCTGCATTCCAACAGGCCAGCTGTTGTGGGCGCTTTCTGCTGTGCTGAAGAAGGACCCTCGGTGGGAAAAACCGATGGTAAAACTAGAAAGAGAAAAAGAATTTGGCTCTGAAATTTTTTGTTGAGTTTGTGATGGACGAATGTCAAAAAAACATTCCAGAAAATAGGGATCTCTCACCTTGAGTGAGGAGTCGCCGGAATGTGACGGTGTTTCGAAATTCCTTCAGTTCGCTCCTCAGCCTTGCACACTCTTGCTCGCAGGCATCCAGAAGCTCCTTCACACCCAAATGTTGGGAAGTTCATAAAAGCAGTGGTGTGGTATGAATTTTGCGTTACGTGTGTCTACATAGTCAGGTAATGATGTCTTTAGACTTGGTGAAGCAGCATGTGGCTCCGCCGGTCGGCCCGCAAGCCAAATTAGGACAAATCGCGACAGAAAGTGGATTTTACAAAGAAGCTGCTACCTGTTGATGGGAAGACGAACCCGAGCTGACTCGAAGCAGCTGACACCTCAGCCTCTCCACTTCCTCCTCCCACTGACTGCGTTGACTAAGCAACTGGCTCTCCAAAAACCTCCAAAGGACAAAAAAAAATTAAAAAATTACCGTTTGCAACGTTTTCAGTTGCAGAGACGAATGAGTGAAGACTCACTTGTTGGCCACTCGTACGGCGTCGTAGGCGTGGGCCAGGTCTTCTCCTTTCAGCTCAGCTGCGGACTGTTTGCTCAAGCCCAACTTGTCCATCAGCTGCTCCTGCAAGCGTGGACAAAAGGCTGAGCGGAATGGGAAGTGGCGCTTCGAAAAGGTTGCACACTTTGTCGGGGTACATTTGAGAGGAGGAGGACAACAAAAACTGTATTTGAAAACAAATGTGTGGCAAACCATTGGCGGTTCCAAACTCCACTCGGTGAAGCCTCCCTCCGAGGTGGGAGACGTCACACTGACCCGGCGCACCTCCTCCGGAGACGGGAAGGCAGACGGGAAGGGGGAGAGGGAGAGCGGGGTGAGGGATTGAGGCGAGGGGGACAGAGGCTCGGAGCTGAGAGCGGAGTCGGATCTCCTGAGGCCCCTGGTGCCCTGCGGTGACATGGACGCACAACGCTGTAACGGCTCGGCTTATATGAGGCAATGAGTTGAAGGAATACGGAAGAATATCAGTGCCAGTTTGAATTTGAATGAATACAGTGAAACTCCTCTACAACGAAAACATATTACAGTTTGTTTGTACAGTATTTTACATATTACCTGCTCTCCTATTACATGTGTACAGGTTATGGTGTGAAATTGTAAAAAAAAAATTGGTTTAAAAAAGTTGTTTTCTTGACTTGGAACGGATTAAATTGTTTTACATTGATTCCAATGGGAAACAAGGTTTCGGTTTTTGAACGATTCGAAAACCGAATCTACATAGGTGAAAATACCCCTTAGTGTGAAAAAATCTTCATGCATTAACACCATGCCCACTTTCCTGTTTCAAATTTGCTACAGTGAAAAACCCCCTGCTGTGAAAAATTTCTTGCTTGCAAACATGATTTCGTTGTAGAGGAGTTTCACTGTAAAACCGATTAACATCAAATTTCAAACAACTGAATTATTTTTTTTTTTTTTTTAACTCATTCACTCCCAAAGACGTTTTTAAACGTCTTTTCAGACTTGGTCCAGAATTGGCTGGCACTGAATGAGTTTTAATATTAAATTAAAAAAATTAAAAATCAAGATTTAGAGTTCATTATTCAGCATCGTGAATGGCATTTTCACAGCCACATTTGTGATCCTGATTTTGTCATTTACAGAATGAATTTGAGATTAATATTTTTCACCGAGTTTTAAATGTCATAATGAATTGGACACTGAATTTAAAATCTGTTAGAAATTTGATGATCAAAAATCAGGGCTCGTAATTCAAATTGATGGCAGAGTTTGTTTGTTTTTTTTAATATGTTTTACAGATTCTACCTTCATGAAGTATTTTACGGATTATTTTGTTTCATTCGAAAACAAAATGGCGGCTAATTTGCGTCACACCATCATCAGAAAATGTTCATATCGCTGACATGATGTGACACCGTAGATTCGTATGGATAGATTTGACGCTAATGCTCATCACACAGCCTGCCCGCAATAAAAAAATGAATGTGTGTATTTTTCCACATCGCTTTTGTCTTGGTTATGTACCTGAGTAAGCTGGCTCATCTCCCTCAGGTTATCGTATCGCTGCTCCAGCCTTGTGAACTCCCGCAGGAGGCCCTGGTGCTTCCTCCTCTCCTCGTCAAGCTCCGCCCTCAAAGCCGCTGTGGCCTGAGACGCCGCTTGTTGCGCGAGAGCTGCACGGGGAAAAAAAAAAATTGGAAAATGTAAGAGAATGAGACGGCAAAGCCAAAGGGAAAAGTGGTACCTTCTTGTGCTTGTTCCTGCTGAAGCAGGCATGCAGAGAGACGCTCCGTTTCTGCGCGGAGTGACGCTTTTTCCCGCTGCAGCGTCTCCACTTCCTTCAAGAGTCACAAAATGTTCAACGTAAGGCATAAAGTGAGCCCAAAAACAAAAGTTGTCGGTACTGTTACTTGTGAAAGCTGATGTAGCTCCTGGGCGGCCTTCTCCTCCGCCCGCCTCCTTTCCTGCTCCGTCTCCTGGCTCACGACGGAACAAGGAGCAGGAGAAGGCGCGGCATGCTTCTGACGTGCTTCTAGTTTCTCGATTTTTGCCCTCAGAGCAGCCAATTCGGCGGCGGCGACCTCTCGCTCAGCATGCAGGCTCTCTCGGAGGGCAGCGCTCCCTCTGGCCTGGACACGTGATTCTTGTCGTTAGGCAATAGATGAGTGAAATTCCTTCATTCCATTGCTAACCCCAACCCAACCCATTAGCCTAACTCAGGGGTCGGCAACCCAAAATGTTAAACGAGCCATATAGGGCAAAAACCCTCCCCCAAAAAAAAATATGTGGAGCCGCAAAAAAATAAAAGCCTTCTATAAAACTTAGAATGAAGGAAACACATGCCGTTTGTATGTAGGCTCAGAATTGTTTATGTTATTCATTCCTTTGTTGTGTGTTCACCAATGCCCCCATAGAATTTATTTTGTAATTTCCTCACTTGATTTAAAAAAAAAAAATTTTTGGTGCATTATTTTCGCTTTTCTTAGTGTCAGTGAAGTGAAGTTTCCGTTTTTCGGAGGCTGTCTTTGAACGCCTCTCGAGTCGAACGAGAAGAGAGAAGGCACGGAGTCGGACGCAGACGTGTCAGTGTTTGTCGAGACTGTCAAAAGCATAAATAAAGTGGACGTTTTAAAAAAAAAAACAACACCACAGCTCTCTTATTTCGGAGCTGCAACATGTATCTAGATCTATTTGAGCTACATTAGCCAACTATCAAAATCTTTTTCCATTTTCAAACATGTTTTATAAAGCTCCAGGGAGCCACTAGATGTCGCTAAAAATCCGCATGCGGCTCTGGAGCCGCGTGTTGCCAACCCTCGGCCTAACTCCATACATTGAAATACCCACCCATCCCGAAAACAAAACCCAAATCCCTATTCTCTGCCTGGCAATGACAACTAAATGACTTCACTCTGCACATTTCCTGACCATATGACATAACGACACACCTCCTGGTCTGCTCGCATCTGCAGCTGGATCAGTTTGACCTCCATGCCTTTGTTGAGTTCTCGGTACCTCTCCACCGAGCGGGCTTCAGTCTTGAGTTTCAGCAGTTCCTTTCTGGCCGCCTTGCGACGTACGCAACACTGCGCAAACACGACGGCCGCCCGCAACCTCGTGTAGATCTTTCTCGCCATCCAACCTCGCACTCTGGCCTGGAGCAGCGTGGCGGCTCTCTCGGCCACGAGCTAAGCAAAGACATCAGCGTTCCCCCCCCCCCCATGAGAATACTCAGTCTTTGTGTTTTAATCAGGACATCATCGGATGACAAAACACGAACCCGCCGGTAGTGACGACGGGTCAGCGTGCCTCTGACAAAAGCCTGGATGGTGATGGTGGCTTGACGGACCAGGAGGAACACGTGTCTGTCCACCAGCATGCGGTAAGTCTTCTGGATTACCAAAGCAGCCCTGGTGTACCGCAGAGTCTGCGCCAACCTGCAAGGAGATGAAATTAAATATTAAGGGGAGGAGCCTCAGGACCCCGAAGCAGACGTGCTAACATAGGCTGCGGTGCTTCCTGTTAGAATAACAGAAAAATCGCTAAAGTAAGTCAGCTCACCGGCGAGCCAGCGCTCCTCTCCAGTATCTTTGTACGGTGACGGCGGCCTCAAAGGTTCTGTTGTAGTGAATCCGGGCCAGCCATCCTCTGACACAACTCTGAAGGATCACGGCGGCCGCTCGGAGCCTCTCCGCTCTCAATCTCTCCAGAACTGCCACCTGCCCGGCCCGGAAAAAGACTTTGGTCTTTCCGAAGACGTACTGGTCCGGCTCGGGGATGAGCCGAGGCAAGGCCTGCTGGCACGTCAGCCGGATTTCCTCCCAGCGCTGGGACGCTCGCAGCAGAACGCGATACCTGCAAAAGAACTCCTCGTACGTCCATCTGGGGAAATAACAGCGTCAATTTAATAAACTTTGTCCCTGTGGCACTTGCGAAAGATGGTACTCGATTTGGACGTGTTTGGACAATTAGTTAATGAATTAAAATCTACCGTATTGGCCCGAATATAAGACGGCCCTGATTATAAGACGACCCCCTCTTTTTCAAGACTCAAGTTTGAAAAAAAAAGACTTTTTGAACACCACATTCATTTTTAGACAGAAAACAATATATTTGAGAGAAAAAGCATGTTATTTTGCCTCATTCAAATCTTAATATCTGAACATTTAAATATGTCAACTAAAGTGCAATCCCATTCGTAAATGAATGGCTTCTGGTTTTTTAAATGTAAAATGACATCATAACGTCTCCTCAGCTGCCGATCTTCGACCCACTTTTCTCCAGATTGCCGCTACTGTTCTCCATTTTCTGTTATCGCTTCTATTATTTTCTTCTCTTTTCTTTCTTACCGCTATTTTTATTTTTATTCTTCGTGACAGCGGTTCACTTTGGCCTGGGGAGTCAAGTTCAGCATTCTCTTCAATGATATCTAGCGTCGTGAATGGGTATAATGTCAAGACTTTTTAAGTTTTATTTAAATGCAAAAAAACCCCGTCTTATATTCGGGCCAATACGGTAATAAAAAACATTTTTTTGCAAAAAAATAAAAAATAAATAAAAAATCTCCCTAAGTAATCATTGCATTGTAAATCACCAAACATCCCGTTGATTACAATAAATCGCTCATAAAGAACAAGAAATCATGACCTGGATGGAAAACCGGCAGCACTGATTCGAATGGTCTCCAGCACTCCGCACGCTCTCAACTGCTGCACCGTCCTCTTTGGGTCAAACCTGATAAGGGAAACGCTTTCAGTTTCACAAGGCCAGCTGTGAGTGATAGCCTTGAAGTAAGCGCTCACACAAAGGGCTCCTTGAGGTCGTTGGGTTTGATACAGCGCACGTAGTGAGGTGTGGTGCTGTTCAGAGTGTCCATCAGCATCTGCAAGGACTGACGGAACTAAAAGTTTTTTAAAAAAAAGAGGATATTTGATGAAAAAGAGAAAGGGAGACATTGGAGCAGGAAGAAGGAAGTTGTCAGAGTTGACCTGAAAGCCCACGGTCAACTTGTGTTCTCTGTGGGCTCTTCTTCCTGTGTGGACGCTTCCATTGGCCACGTTCGGTACTGTTCCTTGCTGTTGGAACAACTCTGCTACCAGCTCCGACTGACACACACATATATAGATGTGAGAATGCCGATTTTTAACTCATTCACTCCCAAAGACGTTTTTAAACGTCTTTTCAGACTTGGTCCAGAATTGGCTGGTACTGAATGAGTTAATCAACTCTAAAGTTTTGTAGTGCTGTCCAACCTCAGGGTCGCTTGACTTTAGATTTTCAAACTATCATGCATCTACTCCAGTAGAAGCACAAGCACAACTACCTGACTCGCTTTCAAAACATTGACCAGCTCCTCGAAGACAGTGTCTCGATTCTTGTCGAGGAAGCCGCCGCATTCGTACTGCACCTGCAGAAACAAACCGACGCTAAATGGATTCAATTAAACAGAAAAAGAGTGAAAGAAACGTGCATCACACACCGTGTCGGCAAAGTGCAGGATGACGAAGGCCCTGTTGGACATGCGAGGTTTGCGGAAGTGGGGGTGGCATCGGCTGGTCAGGTGCTGGTCGTACAGCTTCTGGACCCAACTGTCGTCTGAACCTTTGGGCATCTGGTCAGTCCAGATATGAACGGGAACATTACGACGATCTCTTGAGTAGTTGGCAGTCAATCGCAGGGCACGGACAGACAACCCAAGTGTCCCAACACTCACCCTGCACTCCTCGTCCAACAGGTCCAAGAGACCAAGCGGTCCCTCAATGAGATGGATACACTGCTGATTGTCACTGAACTCAATCCTGCTCCATGTCAGCTCCTCGCGTACGTACTCCTCCTGCTCCAGGTGGAACACGTGCTGCCCAAATCATTGTGGAGAAGTCAAGAGTCGATGGGAGAGCAATATAACGGGAGCATCCCAACAGAACATCTCTAGCACATGTAACATTTAAAACATGCCGTAGGTCACCAGACACTGATGGCGTTTCCACAAGGAACGATACTAAATCCACAGATTTTAAGGTTACATTCTTCATAAAAATAATGGCATTCAACAAGGCTCGTTACTCGATCCACTTTACATAAATGTCGGATTTACTTGGCATTATAGTAGGAAAACATGATTAGATATCTAGACAGACAGAACCGACATATGAGCTGTAGAGGTTATGAAAAGGCGGACTGAACTAGCTTGCGCAGAGGCGTACGATTATTTTGTGTGACAAGAAGATACGCTCGCTCACTGCCATACTACGGTCACTGTTTTTCATTTTTTAAATAGTTAAAGCCTACAAATGTTTACGTTATGACATTAATGTGTTTGGTGATAGACTTAGTTTACAAATTATGTGCAAATTTGGGTTGCGTGGCCACCAAAGGAACAGAGCACTTCTTGATTTGACGACCCACTGTAGAGAGATTCTGGTGGTGTTCCACAAGGCTCCATTCCAAGTCCAGATTTTTACATTAAACACAGTGTCACAATTGCTTGCCATCACAGAAGAAAACTGGCGGTGTTCCACAAGGCTCAACACTGTCCGCTCTACGTCAACACTTTTTTTTTTTACTGTTTTTGTTGCTATCTGATGACTAACACGAGGTGTCACATGACTCACCCTGTTGAACTGCTGTTGCAGTTTTTCATTGGCGTAGTTGATACAGAACTGCTCAAAGCTGTTCCGCTCAAAGGTCTCAAAGCTGCACATTGAGGAACACTTGTGAGTTTATGGCGAGAATTATAATCGCACACAGATGCAGCTCACCCATAGATGTCCAGCACCCCTATGAAGGTTTTGGCACGGCCGGTTTGGCTGCGCAGGGCAGAGTTGAGTCTGTGCACGGTCCACTTGAACATCTGCTCGTAGATATGCTTGGCCAGAGCATCTCGAGCTTCGATGGCCTGCTGACCAGTCATGGGCTTGACCAGCTTCTCACCTGCTAGCACCAACCTGCGATGGCACAGCCAGTGGGCCATGTGGGAAGCCTCCACCCCCAAAAGCTTGGAGAAGATAGCCATCGAAATGTCATCTGCCTGGAGGAAGACATATACCAAGACACCGCTTGATAATTTCTTCTTAAATATGTTTTTATTTTCACACATTTTAATTGTTTTTTTTTTTCTTTTTTGTTCAGTCTGATGATTCGTCACGAGATATTATACAATGCGTTCCATTTGTCTGCTCTTTCCTGACAAGAACAAAACTCGAAAGACAAAAGGAATATTCATGATTTTAACTCACGTCGATGTAAGAACGGTCAGAAGTTCGGCCGCTGCCTGAAATCTTCACATTTCCTAAATGGAGAACTGCTGCCAGGATTCTGAAGAGTTCCATTTGCTGGTCGGGAAGCACACCTGCAAGTTCAACAGAAAAATACAATATGGACCAAATGTATCTTTTGTGTGTGTCTCGTCAAAATTACATCCTACCCAGGATGGTGAAAGCATTGCGGGTGCGCTCCATTTCCATCACATCATCAGTCCCGGCAATATTTGCATCTGCTCCCTGGTTTGTGTAGCGGAAATGTTCAGGAGCAGCTAGATGAAAGTAGGTCAATAAATACGCGATGAAAAAAAAAAAGCATAATAATAATAATATTTCTGACATTTACGTCAACAGATTGCGACATGTGATCAGATATTCATGTCTTTGCCTTAAAACATGTGGCACATTATCCACTAAATTGTCTTTTTTTTTTAATTTACTGTAAGTTATTGTTTGTGTGCGCCCATGAGGTGGTTCACGTCTCACCCAGTTTGAGTGCTCTCATTTCAGGCAACTGTCTGGAGGCACACAGCTGGTAGAAGATATGGTAGTTCCTCTCTGCTGCTGCCTAACGGAAATGAAACAAGTTTGATATTCATGACTTGGCTGTTTGGGCAATTTCCTTGTCCTTTCTCTACTGTGTGTGTGGCAGCCAATGGATGCCAATTTCTTTTTGTTTTTAATTAGGTTGTAGGCAAAAATCCACCTTCTAAAAAGTAGTCAAAACCACTGATACTCGTGGCTGACAGGAGAAAGAATGCATGTTGCTGTGCCGATGATGTTTTAATAATGAAAGTCAAATTGTTGTATATGTGATCAAAAACACAAGAATATGAAATGGATCTTTAAAAAGAGCACATCAGACATTAAAATGAGTATCCAGCCATCTATGTTACATTTAATTGATTGTAGCCACAATTTTTGACAATATTGTCTTCAGACATGGCGAAACAGCATTGTCCCAGGTTATTATAGTTCAAGTAACTGTAAACAATTGTATGTTTGTGATCACAAGGAGGCTCGGACAGAAGATAGTGTACGCCTGCATTTTTGTGATTAGGCTACATATGGAGTCACCTATTCAATGATTTTTTGGGGGGGGAAAGGAAAACCTATCCTTTTATTCACACACACCGAAAAAAAAAAAAAGTCACCCTTTCTCCTCTTTTTGTGAGGAGGCAAAAGCCCCGACCGGAAATGTTTTCCGTTAGCGCCATCTTGTGGCATCTTCGTGTCAAATAACTATTTTTGAAATGAGGGAAGGACCGTCCTTTAGAGTGGCCAGTAATCGTATTTTGCAGCCATCTTGTGGCAACTATATGCCATTATAAACCTTTTCGAGGTGGTTTAATGCAGTCATAACGAAAATATTGCCACAAATAACGTCTACCTGGAAGACCACCCTGGATTTCTCCAGAAGGTAGGTGTTCATATCGGCCCCGATGATGTCTCCTCTCCTGCCAAAGCCAATCTGGATGTACTTCCCAAACCGACTGCTATTGTCGTTCCTTGTGGTTTTGGCATTTCCGATGGCCTGCACACAGCATGTGTTTCAATGGCACAAAGAGATTTTCAGCGGTTTTTCGACTCTTTCAGCCTTTTTAATCAAAAAGAGAAGAATATGGTGCCTCTAGTGGCGACTATGTGTATTGTAGGTAGTAAAATTCGGCCACTGTTGATTAAATACATAGTAGCAGTAGAAACTTTTGTTTTCCTCCGTTACCTCCATGATAGGGTTGGAGGCCAGCACCTTGTCCTCCACCTTAGTCTGCTGAGTGGCTCCTCCCACCACCGCAAAGTACCTCATGGTGAATTTGGCCGAGACCGTCTTGCCCGAACCAGACTCGCCGCTGATGATGATCGACTGATTGTTCTCCTCTCTGCGAAAGGAAATGCACATGAACGAAAACAGCAAATAGAGAGAAGAAAGAGAGCTTGAGACAAGGCTAACCTGATCATGGTGCGATAAGCGTTCCCGGCCACAGAGAAGATGTGCGGTTCTAGGTCGGCCATGTCCTGACCGCTGTAGGCATCGATCACCTCCTCGCCGTAGATGGGGAGCTCATCGTAGGGATTGACAGCCACCAGCACAATACCTAGCAACAATTATAGATTTACCCACTTAATTGTCACCCTCACCAAACTCGTCCGACCAGAAAATGGTCTTCGCAAACTGTACTCACGATACAACCATAGAATTAAGAGTAAAAGGCCCAACCTCTGATCAATGATGAGATAAAGACTTATGTAGATTCCAACATTTTTTGTCCACATTGCATCACTTGCTTACCACAGTGAGTGTAAATGCTGTTGTAGTCCAGGAATCGAACGCGGAGGTTGTGCAGGATGGCAGGCTCATGGAGGAAACTGAGCGCCGACAGGTCATTCTCGCCCTCTGAGATGTCGGGGTTAGCCAGTGGAGGAAGGTCAGACGGAACCTCCACCGGATAAATGGTCTCCTGCCAATGGAGAGGACATTTAGCTTAGTTTTGATGGAGGTTTTCATTTTAAAATTTGTATTATGGTCTCACCTTCCCTCCAGATAGCTGCAGCAACACATGCTTGTCACCGGGTGTGTAGTCCTGGAGGAGCTGGGCCGGCACCCACACTGCATCCGGGTCAGGAGTCCACACGCTGGCCCCCTTTGGTGAAAAAAATCCAAGATGTGAGCCAAAAAAGTAATACTCAGACTGATTTTTATGTGATTGCACTAACATTGCTTCCTGGCCTCACTTTTATGAGGCATTTGACAGCCATCAGCATAAAAAGCTCTTAAAAGTGTTAAAAATTAACACTGACCATCCCACTTTAAAGGACTACATGGATTATCCATTCTGCATAACTATAGTGTGATATGTGTATGAATGAAACACTATATTTGAGAACACGCACAATTGTATCATTTCATCTTCACCTGAAATAAACACATTTGAATTACACATTACAAAGTCACTCGCAAAATGAATTGGTTGAGTTGGTTTGCAGTATTTATTGTCTGAAAATACGTATATAGCTGGATCATTGACTTCAGAAGGTTCCAAAGTCCAAACAGTAGACCATTTTGGGTTTAAGATGATCAGCATGGTATTTTTCTTATCTTTTTTCAAATTGTTACCCAACTTAAAACTCACTCATAAGTGAGCAAATAATGCATGCTGTTCTTCACTAATGAACATACATCCTATATTTCCCATTTTACTGTATCAATTTGCACTATTACAAATGTGTCCAATGTGTGCTAGATGTCCCTTTGGGCTTCCATACTCAGTCTTCACATGCTAAGCTAGCAACTTCGAGCTAAGTATTTCGCGCTTTTAACACATAATTTGGGTTCGGAGTGAACATGAAGGAACCCTCTGTCACAAAATGACACCCTAAACCTTATTTAAACCAGCGACAATGGCGCAAAAGAGGTACTATACTGCCCGGCTCACAAAGGCGTCAGGGATAGCTTTGGTTCAATGGTGCCCCGGCTTCTACAAAGCATTCTGGGACTTGCAGTACATTAGCTGGTAACTTACAAACAGGTGAGAAAACGAAAAGAAAAAAAATTATCAGCGATCAAAATCAACGTTTAGAAATAATACCTATTTTAATTACAACCATCCACAGCCGTATTTCTGGGAGGGCTGAGATTGAAAAAAAATCTTGTTTTAAAACAAAACGTAAAGAATGACCTGATATTTAAGAGCTTTAAATTATTTAAAATACATAGAAATGGAATTCAACGCAGTAGTCCTACCTTGGTGTACAGCTGCAGCGTTGCCATATTCCACACTTAGTACAAAGGCATCCGAGAAGGCGAATACGGCATCCACACAAGCGACGGGATCTTCCACCAAGGAAAACGTCCCAATGGGCACATGTGCACTTTGTCCACTTTAAAACACAAACGCAGTGAAGGTGAATCTGCAGCTGATTGGATAGGAATTGACTTGTTACGTCAATATCTAGCAGGTGACAAACCTGTGGAGTCATCAACACATACTTTCACAATATGAAACGCGAAGGAGAAGGGAAGCCCACTAGCAAAGGCTTACTGTTGGTATTGAAAGAAATAAAATGTGGCAAAAATGTAATTATTTTGATTTCAAAGCCCCCCCCCCCTCCCTCTTTTTTTTTAAAAACAATTCTCCCACGTTTCTAAACGTATCCCCTCTCAACCACCACATTTACGCTACTAGAGCGGGAATTGACCCCTCCGTGAGTCGTCACCTTACCGTGGTGGAGGGGTTTGTGTGTCCCAATGATCCTAGGAGCTAAGTTGCCTGGGGCTTTATGCCCCTGGCAGGGTCACCCATGGCAAACAGGTCCTAGGTGAGGGACCAGACAAAGCACGGCTCACCAAACCCCTTATGATGACAAAATTAATTGGAACCCAGTTTCCCTTGCCCGGACGTGGGTCACCGGGGCCCCCCTCTGGAGCCAGGCCTGGGGGTGGGGCCGGTTGGCGAGCGCCTGGTGGCCGGGCCTGCTCCCATGGGGCCCGGCCGGGCTCAGCCCGAAGAGGCAACGTGGGTCCCCCTTCTCATGAGCTCACCACCCATGGGAGGGGCCAAAGGGGTCGGGTGCAATGTGAGCTGGGCAGCAGCCAAAGGCGGGAACCCTGGCGGTCCGATCCTCGGCTGCAGAAGCTAGCTCTAGGGACATGGAATGTCACCTCTCTTACAGGGAAGGAACCCGAGCTGGTGTGCGAGGTAGAAAAGTTCCGACTGGATATAGTCGGACTTACCTCCACACACAGCCTGGGTTCTGGTACCAGCTCTCTCGAGAGGGGTTGGACTCTTTTCCACTCTGGAGTTGCCCACGGGGAGAGGCGCAGAGCAGGTGTGGGCATACTCATTGCCCCCCGGCTCAGTGCCTGTGCATTGGGGTTCACACCGGTAGACGAGAGGGTTGCCTCCCTCCGCCTTCAAGTGGGGGGACGGGTCCTGACTGTTGTTTGTGCGTACGCACCCAACAGCAGTTCAGCGTACCCACCCTTTTTGGAGTCCTTGGAGGGTGTGCTGGAGAGTACTCCTGCTGGGGACTCCCTTGTTCTGCTGGGGGACTTCAATGCACACGTGGGCAACGACAGTGAGACCTGGAGGGGCGTGATTGGGAGGAACGGCCCCCCTGATCTGAACTCGAGTGGTGTTTCGTTATTGGACTTCTGTGCTCGTCACGGATTGTCCATAACGAACACCTTGTTCAAACATAAGGGTGTCCATATGTGCACTTGGCACCAGGACACCCTTGGCCGCAGTTCGATGATTGACTTTGTGGTTGTATCATCGGATTTGCGGCCGCATGTCTTGGACACTCGGGCGAAGAGAGGGGCGGAGCTGTCAACTGATCACCACCTGGTGGTGAGTCGACTCCGATGGTGGGGGAAGATGCCGGTCCGACCTGGCAGACCCAAACGTATTGTGAGGGTTTGTTGGGAGCGTCTGGCGGAATCCCCTGTCAGAAGGAGTTTCAACTCCCACCTCCGACAGAGCTTTTCCCATGTCCTGGGGGAGGCGGGGGACATTGAGTCCGAATGGACCATGTTCCGTGCCTCTATTGTTGAGGCGGCCAATCTGAGTTGTGGCCGTAAGGTGGTTGGTGCCTGTCGTGGCGGCAACCCCCGTACTCGCTGGTGGACACCAGCAGTAAGGGATGCCGTCAAGCTGAAGAAGGAGTCCTATCGGGCCTTTATGGCCTGTGGGACACCAGAGGCAGCTGACAGGTATCGACTGGCCAAGCGGAATGCAGCTTCGGTGGTCGTCGAAGCAAAAACTCGGGCATGGGAAGAGTTCGGTGAGGCCATGGAAGCCGACTTCCGGACGGCTTCGAGGAAATTCTGGTCCACCATCCGACGTCTCAGGAGGGGGAAGCAGTGCACCACTAACACTGTGTACAGTGGGGATGGGGCACTGTTGACCTCGACTCGGGACGTTGTGAGCCGGTGGGCGGAGTACTTCGAAGACCTCCTCAACTCCACCAGCACGCCTTCCTTGGAGGAAGCAGAGTCTGGGGACTCTGAGGTGGGCTCTCCTATCTCTGTGGTTGAAGTCACCGATGTGGTTAAAAAGCTCCTCGGTGGCAAGGCCCCAGGGGTGGATGAGATCCGCCCGGAGTTCCTCAAGGCTCTGGATGTTGTGGGGCTGTCCTGGTTGACACGCCTCTGCAACATCGCGTGGTCAGCGGGGAGAGTGCCTCTGGATTGGCAGACCGGGGTGGTGGTCCCTCTTTTTAAAAAGGGGGACCGGAGGGTGTGTTCCAACTACAGAGGGATCACACTCCTCAGCCTCCCTGGTAAGGTCTATTCAGGGGTGCTGGAGAGGAGGGTCCGTCAGGAAGTCGAGCCTCAGATTGAGGAGGAACAGTGTGGTTTTCGTCCCGGCCGTGGAACAGTGGACCAGCTCTACACCCTTAGCAGGGTCCTCGAGGGTATGTGGGAATTCGCCCAACCGGTCTACATGTGTTTTGTGGACTTGGAGAAGGCGTTTGACCGTGTCCCTCGGGGAGTTCTGTGGGGGGTGCTTCGGGAGTATGGGGTACCGAGCCCATTGATACGGGCTGTTCGGTCCCTATACTGCCGAGGTCAGAGTTTGGTTCGCATTGCCGGCAATAAGTCGGAATCGTTTCCAGTGAGGGTTGGACTCCGCCAAGGCTGCCCTTTGTCGCCGATTCTGTTCATTACCTTTATGGACAGAATTTCTAGGCGCAGCCGAAGCGTTGAGGGGGTCTGTTTTGGTAGCCTCAGTATTGCATCTCTGCTTTTTGCAGATGATGTGGTACTGTTGGCTCCTTCAAACAGGGCTCTCCAACTCTCACTGGAGCGTTTCGCAGCCGAGTGTGAAGCGGTTGGGATGAAAATTAGCACCTCCAAATCTGAAACCATGGTCCTCAGTCGGAAAAGGGTGGAGTGCCCACTCCGGGTCGGGGAGGAGATCTTGCCCCAAGTGGAGGAGTTTAAGTATCTTGGGGTCTTGTTCACGAATGAGGGCAGGAGGGAGCGAGAGATCGACAGGCGGATCGGTGCAGCGTCTGCTGTGATGCGGACGTTGCATCGGTCTGTCGTGGTAAAGAAGGAGCTGAGCCAAAGGGCGAAGCTCTCAATTTACCGGTCGATCTACGTTCCAACCCTCATCTATGGTCACGAGCTATGGGTCGTGACCGAAAGAACGAGATCCCGGATACAAGCGGCCGAAATGAGTTTTCTCCGCAGGGTGTCCGGGCTCTCCCTTAGAGATAAGGTGAGAAGCTCGGTCATCCGGGAGGGGCTCAGAGTCGACCCGCTTCTCCTCCACATCGAGAGGAGCCAGATGAGGTGGCTTGGGCATCTGATTCGGATGCCTCCTGAACGCCTCCCTGGTGAGGTGTTCCGGGCATGTCCCACCGGGAGGAGACCCCGAGGACGACCCAGGACACGCTGGAGAGACTATGTCACCCAGCTGGCCTGGGAACGCCTCGGTATCCCCCGGGGAGAGCTGGAAGAAGTAGCTAGGGAGAGGGAAGTCTGGGCTTCCCTGCTAAAGCTGCTGCCCCCGCGACCCGGCCCCGGATAAGCGGTAGAAGATGGATGGATGGATGGATGAGCGGGAATTGAACACTTGTTGCCTGTCAGGCATGGTATTCTACTGAGCAACAGAAAATCTAAACCAAAGGATATTGCACTAAATGTAAAAAAACAACAACATGTATTTCATAATTTCAAATCACTATTAAATTTAAAAAAACAAGAGTGGACTTCACGGCATAGTGACTTTTATTCAGCAATACAATCAATTTTTTTTCAGCATCTAGCCTGTTGATACTGAACAGACAATTTCCAGCATGAATTAATATTATTTAAAATTAAACATCAACAAAATAGCCTTTAAAAAAAAACAAACAGAACATCATCCCATCAAATATTAGTGACATTACAAACAGTATCAACCGTAATTTTGACACCAGTTTTGTATGTGGCCACCATGACATTTATGTTAAAAAAACACACACACAAGCACAAAATGGTGTACAAGCATGATGATGCCAACACTGATGACCGTGCGACAACTTTTAGTTAACCGCTGCCTCATTTTATGGTGCACACAGGGCATGGTTAAAATTTAAAATGTCAAAGAAATGCATAATCTTTACAATTTTCTTAAATTTTAGGAAGCACCCAAACATTTCATTGACACGACTCTCAAGGAGGAAAAAAAAATTTGATTTAAAAATGTTCTTCCAACACTGAATGTGACATTTCTTCTGTGAAAAGTTCTGGATTATGTCACGTCCTGTTTTGGTTAAGGGATCAATTTCACGTGTTGCTGCCCTCCAGTGGCCATAACGGACACCACGGTTGAATGAGTCTGCTTATGTGAGGGGCCGAGACGGCGGGAAAGGTCTCGTCAGGATAAAGGCAGGGCTCGTCCAATGTCCATGAAGAAGATGAAGACCTGGGAAAAAGATACAAGTTGCCGCCTGGGCTCGCGGCACTTGCGCTATACGCTCTCCATGTCTTCGCTGCCATCGCCTTCATCCTTGATGGAGTCGGCCTCGCCGGCCGCCGCTTCCTCTACATGCGCTAACATGTCAGCCATTAGCGCTTCCTCCAGACGCTTCCTCACGCTGTACACCAGCTCCTCCTGCTTCCTAGGAGACAACAGCCCACAGAAAGTGTCAGCACATACAAATCCGATGTCGCCTTCATCCATACATTTTCCCCATTGAAATGAAATGAATCAATTCCAGGCCACTGAAGACACTACCTTCACTACTTTTTTCCTATGTAAGGAAATAAACTGCTTTTTTTTCTCCAAGTGTCTAAAGCTCGCTTGTGCTTAAAATACAGTAGAACTTGTACGTTGACAATGGTGAGCAACTTTTTACACTAGTGTGACAAGATTGTTCCAAGTGCATAATTAAGGTGAGCGCCTAACCTGATGTCCTCATCGGTGACAATAAAGGCCTTGCAAAGCGGCTGCGTGGTGTTGAGCCATACGCCCGGGTTCTTCTCCACGGCAGCCGACAGCTGTCCGGTGATGGGTGCGGCGCTGGTGTGGAGCGCACTGGCGATGGCCGACAAAAGTGTCTTGTCTGTGCAACCTGGTCCCACACCTGTAGCAGCGCAAAAGTCGGGAAAGTGTCTAAACGTGTGCTTGAATAATCATTAAACCAATTTGTTGATCCTTGTGGAATGCGCCCAGTTTTACACTGTAATTGCAAGTGATTGATACATTTACTACAAAAATGGATCATGTAAAAATCTGTAGACCGAGTACAGAGCCTTGTGAAACACCAAAAAGTTTCATTCGGTCCACAAACCTTGGAGACCTTTAGGCAGCTCCATCGTTTTCACCAACTCTTCTGCAATGTCGTATGCACTCAGACCGCTTAGCTTCTTCTCCCAAAATAGCTAGAAACACACAAAAAAATTAAGTCAACTGCCCACGTTGAACCATGAAATGCAAATTCGGTCTCGGAAAAGACGTTCACCTGACGAGGCTGGTCCACAGCTTTCTGTGGATCTGTCTTGACTTTGTTGCTGGGATGGTTGGTAACCTTGGTAACAGGCTGCTTAAAGATGGAGGCTGTCTGTCTGACTGGAAGTGATGTGTTGAGGTCGGGTTTACCCTTAAAACAGTCGAGCAGACAATCGTACGGGTTAAATCTCATGAAACATTTCCAATCGCAAATTTGGGTGGATGACGAACATGAAGACCGGCCAAACCACGGACTCAATAAGAGTGACATAAAATTGAACAGAAGTCTATTCAGTTTCCAGACAAATGAATTTTTTCTCTTCTTTGTCTTTTCCAGCAGTCTGGATGCTCTGTGACACTGTGCTGCCACTCACAGGTCAGTCTTGGTACTTACCAACACTAGGTTTTGACTAGTATCACCATGTTGTGTGGATATCTTTGTGTGTGGTGTGCTTGGTCATCTCCAGTACACATCACACACCACACACCATAGAGAGCATGAAGAACATACTCTGATTTCAAGGCTCAAAATAAACAGTTTCACATCGCAGTTTTTGCAAAATTGCATTTTGCTCCTCATGAAAACAGCGAATAGTAAAATTGAGGGTCACAGATTTTTTTTTCCCCAATAACTGAACTGACGAGACGATCCTATAATTACACAATTTTGAATAATATTTGCATTTAAAATTGCTCCAATAAAAAAGTGTGACACGGAAATACAGTTTGTTGCAATGCAAGACACAAAAACTGTTGATTATATCAAGAAGAAAACCAATTGCTTGTGTGTTATATTGTTATTTATTATTGCTTAAGAAAGGCCTTGCTTTAGGTCTGTAGGGTTAACGTACAGAAAATTAAAATTAGAGTATCGCTCCTCAAATTAAGTCCACGAGCAGCAAAACTGCTCTGCAAAAAAAACAAAAATAAAAAATAAAAAAGTTCTTTCAACCGTTGGCTTTTTCAATCATGATGTACGGAATCTCCCATTAGCGAAAAATGAATTACAGTGTTAAAAATCAGTGCATCCTTATGGGGCAACCTGCATTGGCAACTAGGACTTTGCTTATTTTACCGGTAATGCGGCGGCTTTTGGCTTGCCGGACACAGGAAAGCTTCCGAGTTGGCTCACCTTGTTCTGGTTGTTGTTGTCGTAGCGCATCCGCTGGCGGTTCTTGTTCAGCTTGCTCATCAGCATCTTCCCTGTGCGGAAGTCGAATGAGCTCAGGTCCATCTGGTTGCCGAGGTAACGAGCCAGCTGAGGCTTGCTCCGGAACTTCTTGCCAGATGGACTAAAGCAAGGCGGCAGAGAAGAAAAGCCATGAGGATCTTTGCAAAGATGACACGTCTTTACATTGAACATTCAAAGGCGGGAAGCGGCGAACGTACAGACACACGACATGCAACAAGCACAAACTTTCTGAATGGATGGATTGAAACCCTGCACTCACAATGCATTTCAAAATTGTCATGTCACTTCTAATGGCCACTGCACATCACGTCCACCGATTTATTTATTTTTTTTGGCAGGGGCGGGGTGGCAAATGTTTAAAAAAAAAAAGAATGGAACTGGTTGTGGCTCCGCACGTGGGAGCGACAACTCACTATGTGTCTCAGGAAAGTTCCAGGACTGGTGTCTGAAAAAACAAACAGAAACTACTTGTTTTCCACATCAATGCCTTAAGATCAGAATCGAACTATGTCATCAGCTCCCTCACTCCACATGCTTAATATATACACACCCTCTGTGTCAGTTTGACAAGCAATTAGAAGAGTGAACGACAATGAGACCTGAATTCCTCGGGAGACTCATATAGGGTGACAAGTTATTGCTCTTCGAGTATGTGCCAGAGCCTTAACACCAGGGCCTTCAGTGGAAGAATCTGATGTCACCAAGGTCAAAGAAAGCAAGACAATCAAAGTTAAAATTCAGTAATGGGGTATTTGCAGCTAAATAATCAATCATAATGTCTACAGAGAGAGTGTCTAGCATTTGCTCTGTCAGTGGGCAAGAAGATGAGAGTTGTGGCAGGACAACCCATGGCTGCTTGACCACAATGAGCATCTGACAGATCCTGGCCAAGAAAAATTGTCAGTGTGGTGTAGCAACTGCTCTACTGAACCTACGTGGCATTGTGTGACTTTTTTTCGCTCTTTCTCAAACTCAAGGGAGTCATCAAGGGTCACCAGGATAACATCAAGATGGCCATGATAACTGCGCTGGGGAGAATCACGGAATCCAGGAGTGCATGAAAAGACTGGGAAAGTGTTACAGTGCAGGGTATTATTTCCAAAGGGGAAACTTGTGGTTTGCAATTGAACTACTGGATATCTTTTGGGACACCGGGTCTGGAACTTTTCTGACACACCTCGTAGGTTGAACATGAGAATTGAGACTGTACAATCGAACCTGACCGTGCACGTCACTCATGCACACGATGCGTCTTACATCACACAATACAGGATACAGAAGAGGTTAGACATGGTGTTGGGCCTACCACAAACTATACAACCGACCCGCCTCCCCCCTCTCTTGCCTCTGTTCCTCATCTGGCTCGTCTCCTCTGCTAAAGGAGAACACAATTCTGCCGTTGTTGGTTCACTTCAGGTGAAAGGGAAGGGCAGGGGGGTGAATGAGGAGTGTTAACCGACGTCAACTCAACGGGCATGTTCGCTAGTCTTTATAGCCGCCGACGCAGACTTTACACCCCGACTCCCCATCTAAACAAAGTAGTCCTGCCTGTATCCATCCGCGAACACGCTGCCACACACACTTTGAAGTTAAGAAGTCGAAGCACCGCTCGGATAAGTACCTAAAATAATAGACGTCGCTTTTTCCGGCGGACAAACCCGACTTTCTGGTCACTTCTTCCATTTTCCAGCCCTTGGGGAGAGCAGTACAATCCCACCTTTTCTTCTCCATTCTCGCGCACGAGTATGTATCGAGTTAGCAGTTTTAGGGGAAAAAAATTCTGTTGCTAGCCTAGCGTCGAACATAGCACGAACACGCGCCGAGCCACCGAACGCGAGCTGGCCCGGGCTAGTTCGGAAGCTAAGGTCTCCGTGTTCTTTGTAATCGCGCAGATCGCTCCGCCTCGGTTCTAGCGGCCACATCACTACCCCTCCTCCCGCCCGGCTCTCCACGGGCCCCAGCGAGGAGCTACATCCGCGAGGAAAACAAGAGAACACAAGCCGAGCCAAGGATGTTTCGGCTCCGGTATGAAGAAGGAAAATGACAGGAAACGAAAACATAACCGATTTCAAAAACAAAAGCTGATTTTGAAAAATAATCTGTGCTATAAAGACTCTAAAGACAAAATTAACCGCGTTATAGAGGAGCTACTCAAGTTCAGAAAAATAGTATGTGCAGCAAAACAGAATACAAATTAATATTTAATTGATTTGTTTTTTCTTATTTGTATCAACGATGGTAATATTGTGAAAAAAATCTCATCTGCGCGTTTGGCAGCTATACACAATGTAAAAACTATGGGGGGTTTGGGATAATGGATGGATCGAAATTCCACAATGGCGTAATTTTATTGTGAAATACATTTCCGGAAATAACGCCATCACCATTGTTCACCTTGATGTTGGTGTCAGGTAGCTATAATGTTAACTGAAAGCAACATTAATGATGTCTTTTGCTCAAAATAGACGTAAATATTCACGCTGAATGCGCAGGGAAGACACATCCCGCACGTTTAAGGTCAAATATATGCAACAAGTGTTGTTACATATCACTGTTTCGATGCCCACCTCAGCTCTCAAGTTTCACGTCGGTTACATGAAATCGGAGAGCCATTTCACCACAATGCCGACCGTTGTCACTCTCCTTTTTTTCGCCTTCAAATTATGAATGAACAAAGCGGATCTTTTCAATCGGACGCGCGCTGCATGTTTCGGTTTTAGCCGGGCAAAAACAAATAGTGCATGAGCACCTTGAAAGAGGATGTCCGAACTGGAGGGGGGGATTTGTTGAGCAGGGTTCTCAGATGCAGATCTGTCAAAATGGTACAATTTCGACGCGCCGTTGCGACTCAACGCTAATTGCAAACATGAAAAAGATTTAACAGCGACATTGCAAAAAGTGCCAAACAGACGTGAGCGAACACACCGTTGCATTGCTACGTGCACATACAAACACGCAAAACGCGAACGCTCGTCGCCATATCGATGATAAACATTGCTATTTACTGGTATTTCTTTCTGACTAAAGGTACATTATGCACGTTCTACGACACCGAGTCCTTTGCGAAACGTTCACGGAGGCTTGAAACGGCTTGCACGTTGTGTACTTACTCGTTTTTATCCATCTTGAAGACACTGTGGTTTTGTTCCTCTCGCTGTATTAAATCCTGTCTGTCTGTCAGTCCCCTTCCCCCTCCCCCTCGACCACTCCACAGAAATTATCCACGCAAATTTCGCCGTCTGCGTGATAACGTGACTATTGTGTCGGAGGCGTGGGGGGCGCTACCCTTATCAGCCCACCTATGTAACTGACAATCTAAGTGGAAGCATGTAAATGACATCTGTATTTTTGTTCATGAATGAAGCTAGGCTTAGTAATGAATAAGCAGACTCACAATGGCACATTTAAAGATTTATTCATATTAAATAGTCATGGATCAAAACGTTTTTTTTTTTTTTAATTATACAGAATGCATCCTAACAAGTTCCTGCAGCACTTGGACATTATCATCATCATCCCATTTTTAAGTGGCCAAGTAGAAGCAAGTCCACTCTTGTCCACACAGCCCACGGATATACGCTCTGCTCCTGCAAGGCACACATTAGCAACATTATACCATGTACACACATACACACACACAACACTCCCATAAAGTGTCTTGGTGCGCGGTAAGAGTGGTGAATAAAGTGGAAACCAGTGAAATGTACATACCGTGTTTGTGCGTCCACTAAAAAAAGGGACATAGAGTGGTGCCTTGAGATACGAGTGACCCAAATTATGAGTTTTCTTGCGGCTCAAGGCCAATGCTAACAGCAACAATCGGCATCTACATAGCTGTTATGTGAACACAACGGCTGCAGCAACAGATGTAAACAGACAAAAGATCAGTAGTTCGTTATATACTGTATTTATCTTCTGCGAAGAATGACAATGTGAATCCCACTTTGAGTTCTAGTCAGGACACGCCCCGCTGGAATATGATTGGCTGCTGCATAAGTCTGACGAATGTATGAATTGGTTTTCACACTCCCCCCCAAATGGCCACACACATACACCAGAATGAGCAGAACCACATGCATTAAATTACATCAAAGTTTGACAAACACTGCTTAATACTTTTTAATTCTATTCAATGATGTCACCACGGTGTGTTTTTATTAAGTAGAATATTAATAGAGGGCTATTCAACTCATTAAAAACATACAGCAACAATTTTTTTGTGGGCGGCGGGCTGGAATGGATTCATGGAATTTACATGATTTCAGTGGGGACGTGTTTTAAGTTTTTAGTCAAATTCAGCAAGAATTTAATTTGTATCTCAAGACACCACTGTATTATAGAAAGTTTTGAATGGTATTGTTGGAATACAAATAGTTGGTTCTCCAGAGTTCCTGCTCACGCACGAGGTGTGAAACCTAAACAATAAATATAACTAAGTAGATACCAATCTGGTTAAATTAAGCAGTGATGGCTTTGTGCATGTGTCATTCATTCGCAGTCTGGACACAGATACTGAGGATGTTTCAGCTTCTCCAGAAGTCGCTCAACAAACACCACAAAAAGTGGTTCAATTTGTTGCTCGTCACTGAGAGGGGGGCAAAAAGCCGTTAGGAGGGGTCGGAAAAAATGGACACGGTTGCTGGGCTACTGAAGACTCAAGTTGGCATTTGCACGAAACAGAACTGCTCTCTCAAGACCAAATTATTTGAGCCAGACTGTGACCAGTGGATTTTAAGGGTCATGTAATTGTTTATCCTTTGTTTATTAAAAAAGAAAGAAAGAAATATACATCAGATCTTTATCAAAGAGACCTGGAGCGGAAACAGTTAATTAAAAAAAAAAAACACGCATGTCTCCTTTTCCCACAATCAGGACAACAAACAGAGTAGAGATTGTAATTATGTTTACGAATGTACGGCAGTTACCTCATTTGAAAATACCAAAACATGGAGCTTCAAATCCTTTATTTTTATTCATTTAAAATAATATTGGGAAGTAGAGGTTTTTAGATGAAATTGCGATACATTCTTATTTTCATGCTCTGTTAGCCTAAATTTTTGTTCTGGTTTTCGTAATTGTGCTAAGTTTTTGAACAAAATCTGGACCTTCAAAATTAAAGCATGCAGTACAAGAACAGCTTCACGACATTTTCTTGGGTTACATGGTGGCTTCTTTAAGAGACAAGCATAAAACAATGCGCCTTTTAAAGAAGCCCCGACAGGGCCAACTCGTGTGGTGAAACAGTTACTATACTCTTGCGCTTTTATTTTGAAGGCCCGAGTTTTGAGAGGCTGTCAAGCCAGTGTTGACCCAACTTGTCTGACTGTTTCAAGCAGACCAGGAGGCTTGTAATTGCCCAGAATATTCCTTGCCATTTGATGACCCCCTTTGACACAATTCGACAGAACGTCCGAAACATTTGATAAAGGGGCGAGAAACACGATGTATTCGTTTGGATGTGATGTTATTTTGTTAATGTATTCACTTCATAAAGTCATTTAAAAAATGTCCACACCGTTTTTGTGTTTAAAGTTGTGGTTCTTCCCCCTCTTGGTCTATTCCTCTCTTGCATTTATGATATTCATAAGACTCCTTCAGTAATTCGGATAGCTAAATAAATTAATGAATAAAAAGATTGAGGTGAGGTTTTTTTCTGCCTCCGGAAACAGTTTATTTGGCGTGCGCGCCATTATTTAGACATGTCACGGAAGCTGCGAACACACTACAACACACGCCACCTACAGAAAGGCTAACTTTAAAATAAAAGGTTCCCAAATAATACTTTGACACACATTTGACACATAAGTAGGCTTTTATTTTGAACGTGGCCCGCGTGGTGGTGTGGCAGCTAGCTTGACTTACCTTCTCAAAATTTTGGCTTACATTTTAGCACCATTGCATCGGTGCTACCAGCATCAATACAATGCCATCCCAAAATCGTATTCAAATGCTGATTTAGGACGCCAAGAACTATGTAAACATTGATATGAGTGGAATAAGGGGAGTTATTCCACTCTGGCACCGGCACTTATTTTTGATCGTGCGAAGAAAATAATAATATAATTGAAATGTGAATTTATTAGTTGGGAACTCAAGTTCAATAAACTTCAGTGGTGGTGACAAGAACTACAAATGTTTTGGCAGATGCGTAATCATCAAAATTGATTTTTGTTTTGTTTGTACTGTTGATGAAACACTCACAATTGAATTGAAAAAGTCTTCAGTCATCCTTGCGGAACTTGCCCCTAATGTATGGCACGTAGTCGAGGACGACCCGCCAGTCTGTGAAGTAAACAAGCGTCACACCACCCACCGTCCCCCACGTCGCCAAATTGGGTACCCTACATTAAGAACACAATTAAGAAAAAACATACATTTAAATTTTGGCTTTGCAGTTTGCAAAAGGAAAGAGTTTAAGAAATATCCACAAAATACAGTGATCTCTCGCCACTTCACGCTTCAAGTTTTGTGGCTTGAATGTTTCACGTTTTCCCCCCCCAATATGAATAAAAAATAGAGCCACATCGGCACCCATATTGCGGGAAGATGCATTGTTTCATGTTGATGTGGGAACTTTTTTTGATTGCCGCCCTCTGAAGCAATGCGTCCGAGCTGTGTGAGAAATTCGTCGTCCGCTCATCGGAGATGGTACCATCAATAGGTCCCACATTGCTTTAACAGCGGCAGCTGGAGGGTAATTTGCAGCATTGACACAAATTGCGGACCCTCCATCATTTAACGTGCCCAACCATCCCTGCTTGAGACCGTGTCAATCAAAACAGAACATTGTTTAAAGATATCTCTTCAAATGGTTAATTCAGTGTTAAAGGTACTCCTCATGTTCGACATTTGTTATTATAATGATAGATAGATATATAGATATACCCCTATCTATAGATAGATAGATAAGATACTTATAAATACTGAGGAAGGCCAGACGAAGCAGCTGTTTGTCTTGGCAGATGAATAAAAACACAAACATTTCAAACACATCTACCTTCCAATAATCCGGCAAGACACATTTAAGTACATTAACGTCATATAGTAATAATTGTACAAACGCCGAATATCGAATTTGACAACGGCTTACATTATATCAAATAGTTTGTTCTTATGTTAGATACTACGCTAATAAACTATATGGGCAAAATTAGGACAAATGTGACCGGGGAAGCTAGGCTAAATTAGCTTACGTGGGTCACTTCGGACACAGCCCTGTTCACGTTTGTGTTCTCGCTCAACCCGAAGAACAAATACATCACATCCAATGCAACAGATCACTACGGTTATGTGTTATACGTACCACGTCCGTAAGATCGTGACGTTCTTAGCCCCGACAATTTTACTGAGTATTTGCTGGACCATCCTGACCTTCCTTGTAGTATTTCTTTCCTCCACTGAAGTGTTTACGCAGATTTTGAAGGACCCCAGGCTGCCCCAGTGTGTGCCTGATTAAAATGCGCTTGTCGCGGGGGTCGTTTCAGGTCAACGCTTGTTTGCTTGTACAAAACTAAAACTGATATGTTGCTTTCAAAGAGGTTAATGGAACACTCAAAATGGTCCCAAAGCGTGATTTTGAGCGCGAGTGGCTGCCAACCAGTTCAGGGTGCACCCCGCCTACTGCCTGAAGACAGGCTTCAGCACGCCCTCGGGAGAATAAGGTGTTTCGAAAATGCATGGTTTCAAGGAGATAAGACGAACTATTTCACACATTGCAGAACTTCAACAGTCCCTTTGTTATGTTTCCTTTATTTTCCTTTCAATGTACACAATTTTCAAAATCCAGACATAAGAAATAAGGTAGAATCTGTTAATAAAATGGAACATTTATTGCTACATTACTGTTATATACAGGACAGTTCTCAACTATTTTATATATATTTTCTTTCTTTCTCAAGATTCAAGAGAGGCACTCTGGGACTTGGGGTGACCTGCCGGAGTCAGTCATGTCGTTGCTCCAGAAAAATGTCAAGGGGCTGTCTTGTGTGTCGTTTAATAAAACTCAAAAGTAAGGCAAATAAATGAAACTAAGTAGCGGCTTATACTAAACGTAGTCCAAGCATGACCTTATCCAGTCAATTGGAGGCCGTGTTGCCATTTTACTACGGTCTCCTTGTAAGATGTTTATCTTGAAACATCGAATGTAAATTAGCCTGTTGATCTTAAAATAATTCCAAGAAGATAGTCCCCTCCTCCCCCACAGAAAGTTCAACAAAGAGGTTAAAACGGCAGTGATTATGCAGAGTCAGTGCAGTGATGTGCACAATGATACAGAAAATGCTGGAAGCTTCTAAATAGCTACTTAAAAAAACGCCCTGTTGAAAAGCATGCTAGTGTGTGTCAAAAGTTAACATCAGTTCAGAAAAACTTTGGACCCATAAAACAGCAGTTTGGACAAATGGACTCCAGTTAGAAAACAACAATAATAAAACAAGATCTATGTAACATTTATTTTATTTTAACTAGACACAGTGAAAGAAAAAAATATTTTATGACTTTAAACTTCTTCCTGAAAAATTGAAAAAAGCATTTAGGAGAAGGGAGGGTGGGGAATGAACAAGTACCTCTTTAATCTCCATAATAAATGAAATGATATGGTTGACAAACGTAAATGAAAAATACAAGTTCAGGCACTGATAAGGTATCACTCTCCCTTTATGACATCGTTAAGTCTTGAGGATGAAAAGGCCACACTGTTGATTTGTATAGGTCTTTTTCTTCATCATGTACACAAAAAAAAGAAAATCGAAAAACTAACACAAAACGCTCTACCTGCCATTTGTCGGTAGGAAACATTAACATGACATGACATGGGAATAGCATCACAATAACACTGATTTGTTCTCTGTTAAGCCATCACCTCGCCCCAAAATGGCCGACATTAGCCTCCAACAGACGTGTGTGTTGCAGTGGGGAAGGGTGAAATGAAAAACAAAATTCATCGACACATGAAGGTGATCCACATTAAGTATGGTGGCTACATTCAAAGAAACAGTTGCATAATTGCTGTTCACCCAAAACGACTCCACATTTATCCTCAGTGCCCCCCAAAATCGGTAAAGAAAGAATTCATCCAAGTAGCCTTCTTCAACTCAAGCAGGAATTAAAACCTTCAACTGCCTTTCCTCTGCCGCCCTGCTTCAACGTGTAACCAACATCCCCTCGTAAAGTTCATCTACAATACACTCTAAACTTCAAACTAATATTGCCATTTATGTAAAAAAATCTACAATGTATAGACTAACAAAAAATATATATTTTTATATATATTTAACTTTTTGAAAAATGAAACGCATCAAAGAGCAACGCACGGAGTTAATGTACACGTCACACTTCGCTCGCTCGGAGAGGAAGAGGGCGAGGGGGCGCTAATGCAGTGGGAATGCTCGTTTCTGGAAAAAGCCTCCATGGCGCTCCCAAAATGTCTGACCAAAAGTTCTCTCCATTAAAAAAAAAAAAAGAAAGAAAAGAAAAAAGGACTTCTTGCTTTTTTCCAGAGTATCAAACAGGTGTGGGGGGGGGCAAAAATAAACCATAGCCCTCAAGTATGCTGGCATTGTCGGTGAGCCATTTCAAAGAAGCGCCTGCCTCTCCATGAGCGCCCTAAAATGGCTTCTTTTGTTTTTTTCCACCCAACTGGACGCTTTACACAACTGTGCTTTGTCTTGTTTGTGTGTGCGCTTTAGTTGCAAAGCAGTAGAGACACCTGAAGTCACGACAACCTCTTTAGCATTTGAATTTGCTGTCCAAAAAAGGAGAAAGATGAGGAAGAACTGTTGAGTGGTGACAATTCATATGCTTCCTGGAATTAAGAGTCCTCAAATCCAGTGTGTCCAGATGCCTTGTGGGATATGAACGGTCCTTGCTGAAGAACCCTGCACTTGAACTGTCCAGAAATGGCCAACTTGCACTTTATGGCCTCCTCAAACAATTGTTGATAAAAAAAAAAAAAATCACTGAATTTAGGCAATTCAACTATGGGCTGGGTTACATAACATATGTAAGACTGTACCATCACACTGGGAATGACATACATTAAAAAATAATTGCTCATACACATAAGCAATCCCTCACAATAAATGTTCCTCACATGTAAAGCAATTTGCTTAAATGGCAAATAGAAAACATGGTGTAACATTGAGGCACAAATCCATGATTCAATTTTTTTTTCTTCTTCCCTTCTCTTGTTCACCAGAATAGCTCTCGGCAGTGTGTCAAAAGTCCTAAATTGTGGCAGGACAAGAAAAAAAAAAAAGAAAATTCTGGCGTTCAATCGTATCATGGAAACCAAAAATTATTCTGTACAGATATATAGATATATAGATACATATCAATATATATATAGATAGATACATATAGATATACCTATATCTATATATATCTATATGTATATATATATAGATAGATAGATATATAAAAACGTTCTTCACATTTGAGCTTGTAGTCATGGTTGGGAGTGCGACAAACAGGCTGTGTCCATTTTGGCAGTTTGCATGAATGTGTGTGTGTGTGTGTGTGTGTCGTGAAACTTGAATGGACAATAGACAGACATGTCCACATATGCACACGCACACGCGCAGAGAGTTAATGGGTGGAAGAAATCTGTTAAGGCCACATCCTCCGAGAGCCAAGGAAACACCGCCACATCTGAAAGGGAAAAAAAACAAACATTAAACAAGCAAAGCTGAAGACAGCACAACCTAAATTGCCATACAATTCAGAATCAGGGCACATTTCCACTTGAGTAAGCATCCAAAAGATTAAAAAAAAAAAAAAAAAAAAAAGAAGATATTTTGTATACATGTAAAATGCATCCCAGAATGTGTTGGCCCTTAAAGGTATGATACTGAAAATCAACAGTTAAATCCTACCTGGTGTTACATGTGACCAACTGGATTGTGGCCATCTCCTCCAATATTTGGGTGGCCTCCTGAGAGCTGCATGGGTGCATCACCCACCACCCCAGACACCTTTTCTTCCTCACGTCGCTTTAAACATGCCGCCTTGGGGTTGAGGTTACGCTCTGAGCAAAAGAGAAAAGATGGTGCATTAGCGATGGATTCAATCGAACATACAAAAAAAAAATTCCAGGCGTCACAGAAACTAACCTCTGACTTGTTGTTCTAAATTAAGTATAACGTTGACGGCTTGATGCAGGATGAGAAGTTTGGTCTGAGGTTTGTCGTGGCTGAGATGCAGCTGGCACATCCTCCCGAGCTCCTTGAACGCCTCGTTGATGTCCCGTACTCGCAGGCGCTCGCGGGCGTTGTTGGCCACTCGCCGTTCTCGCTCACGCTCCATTTTCACCTCGGGCGGGAGGTCCTCATCGTCTTCATTGTCCAGACTGGAAGGAGATGGCGCAGTCAAGGCGCTGAACGTTTCGACAAAACAAAGAAGTACGCATTTTGCACCGATTTCCAGATTAGGCACCCGGTGAAGCAGTGCAGATTACAGCAACACACATTGGACAGATGTAAGAGTCATACAGCATCTTAAACGCTATAATTTACAACTCCACATTAAAAAAAAGAAGAAGACAACAGGTTTCATAATCTCTGATCCAATGATACTAAAATGGCTCGTTCATCACACAGTACGAGCCGAAAGACGGGCGCTTCCTGTTCTAAGCAGCTTCAGAGACTACAACGAGACAGCAGCCGTACGAGTGCGCTTTGCACGGACGTGAGGGAGGAGCCCACAAAGCACAAAAATGGGATTTTACTACTTGAGAAACTTACTCATCTTTCGGGTCTGAAAGGCTAGAGAGCATCTGGAGGGTCAACGCCTCCTTTCTGAAAATTGTGACACAAAGGGAAGGGGGGGGTGGGGGTGTCAACAGCATTAAACGGCTAACATTGCCAACGAGGGCGACACAGGATTTGATTTAAATGACTTACGACGCCCTTTATGAGAGACGGATACGAGGAACTTTTAGATTGTTTAAAAAAAAAAAATAAATCAATCAATTTCATTTCTTAAACGAGCGTGAACGCAAGATAACCACCTACCTTGTTCGAATGCGTGCTGCTTTGGACTCTTTCTTTTCATCGTCGGATTTGTCTGCCGTGGACGAATTTTCATCATCCTCCTTATCTTCTCTTTTGATGTCCGAGCTGCTGGAGGAGTGTGTGGAGCGCGTGATCCCACCAGGAAGACCTGTGGAGAACAAACAAACAAACAAACACACACACACACACACGCACACGCACACGCACACGCACACGAGTGGTGATAGGCGTTGGCCCTCGAGCTGCATCATTTTTTGCGACCAAGTAATGTAGCTTGGGCCCAACTCACTGCTGAAGCCTTCTGGCTGGCCAACTGACGGCGTGGACCCGGACGCGTGATGACCGTGCAGAAGCGTGCTGCTGGGCGGAAGGCCAGTGGGCTCCTCGTGTTTCCCTCCCTGTTTGACAGATAGACAACGGGCAGCAATCTTTAATTGTGTTAGGTGGAGTAAACATCTTTGCTGACACATCTGCCACTTTTCTACTGTACAGAACAGAAGAGTTCTGGTTCTTGCCAATGCACGCGACACAAAACCAATTTGGACGCCAACTCTGAATGCGCCATAGACTACCACGACTAAATGATGCAAAAACTGTAGCAAAGTCATAATTACAGTCAGTATACCGTATGTAAAGAAAAAAAACTTACAGTGTACGTTTTTATGATGTCTGACAATACATTCTTACACCACTGCATTCTTTAGGTACTGTTTGGAGACATACCATGTTGATCCATCTAATCTGAGGACCTGGTTTAGCTCAGCTCAACTCGCACGGTTTTCTACGTCAATACGGTAACGCAAAAAAGCGAAAAACCATATTGCATTGAATGCGTCTGTTGGAATCACTCACGCTTGAAACCGCGGATGACCACATAATACAAGTAATGCTGAGTACCTAATCTACCTGTAAAGCAGATTACATGAGAATATAGTTATGCCGCGTCCTGTAAAGGAGGAGATGTGTGAAAGCGCAAACTGGCCAGGTCACAAGATATGACACTGAAAGTGCTCCTGTAGAAACGGCAAATCAGTGAAAATGATGTCAGATTGTACAAGTCCCATTTGCTTGCAGTTTGGCAACAAGCCACCAGATGGCATAAGTACCTACTTCATTCCTTGACCCTTTTGAAATGACACTGACAAGATTTCTATTAATTAAGAGGATACAAACTGCAAAATACGCTGTAACTGGTCCTTGTAGGAGCGCCAACAGTCTATTTCTTTAGCAACTAGCTCATCTGAATCTACACTATGTGGCACAGATACATTTCCCTTAAAACAAACTTTTTACTATATATCAACATTATGTATGTGATAAACTATGCATCTATGGATTATCCTTTGGTCAAGTCAAGATACACCTCCATGGGAAAAGCCAGTAGGTGTCTCACCATAGCAGGATGTCTGTTGCTGAGAGCGAGGCTGGCATTTGGGAAAGCTGGAGAGAGGGATCCAAGACCCCCGTTGTGTACTGCTGACAGAAGGCTGTGCATGTCGGGGTGGGCACCATCTAAGCCAGGCCCTTGGCCTACAGCGTGGTTCCGGAGCACATGGATGGCCTCCTCCAAACGGTCCTCCAATTTACTCTGCTACAAAAATACATGCAGAGATAGTGTGGTCTGATGTTATTGTGCCCAGTTTTGTTTTTTTTAAAGCGAGGAGAAAAAAAACAGAAAAAAACCCAAGTTACTGATATGAAACATCTAATTACCAGTGCATGTGGTTGCCCTTCAAAACTGGGCGTGGTTGGTCTTTGCCACTGGGACTGAGCCCCTGCACAGACAAACATTTGGACGATGAAAAGTAGTCATATTTGATGTTACACCAGGGGGAGCTGTTGAGGTATATCTGATGTAAACAACATTTTGGGTTGTCAGGATTTCAAATAATTATTCTTAGCGCCCCAAACACCGTCCGCTTATTCAGAAATAAAATATTCAGTAAAGGAAGATACTTCAAATACAATATGATTACTTAATGTAATGTAAGAGAGTTACACTTCACCTGCAATAGCTTGAGGAGACCCTGGAGTAGACGGAGCTGAGGAGAAGTTATTACTGTTGTGGTCCGACGGATAAATCTGTAGTAATATATTTTGACAAAAAACACAACTTTATATATATATATATATATATATATATATATATATATATATATATATATGACTTTCAGAGGCATGAGTTAAAGTCAACTTTCACTCGTTACATTCAAAGTGGAACTTCATCAATATTCGTGAAATGCTCAGCTTACCGAGGCAAGAGCCTTTCCGATTTCATCTCCAGAACTGCCTGCCGTTGTGGCTCGGGTGCCTGCTGCAACAAATACAAATGAGTCAGGTGATCTGTTTGAAAGCCCCAATTAAACAATCATTAAAAAAATAAAAATAATAATAATTTGTTCCTTACCCATGATGGCCTCCCCATTGATGGCAGGCGTGTGGTTGTAGGTGGTGGGGGCGTTGTGGAAACCATTAACTTCGCTGCCGTGCAGTGGATAATTCTGTGTGCACATATGCAGGGAAAGCGTATATTAGACCCCCCTCCCATAGGGCATAAACAATCATCTCCCAAAAATTGACTGTATATGTGACGGCATTGCTCAGAAGCAACAGTTTAATCTTGTGGAAAATAGAACATAGAAATGAAGGTCTACCAACCATCCTGTCTTGGGGGTTCAGTGATGAAAAGGAGCCTGGTGGTCCAATGTGAGGGGAGTTGCCCAGCATGGCCGAGTAGCCTGTCGATGACCAAAGGTCTTCTACCGAGCGGCACAAAATAATTAAAAAATAATTGCAAGATACTAGATCACCAAAAGGAATGTGAAGTGAGTTACTACCTTGCATGTAGAAAGAGCCCGGGTAGACCGTCCCGGGCTTACCGCCAGGATAACCTCCATTGTCTCGAGCATATTCGTCACCAGATGTGGACGCATACACCTAAACAAGCAGAGAGACAAGTTAACAATTTGACAATAAAGTTGTATTCAATTAACGGTGAGCGTCAGCTTTGAGTATTTTGGCTCCGCACACTAACACTAGCTTCAAAGAGCCACAAGATGGCGAGAGGGAGTCTGCGCGCAGGCTCCTCGCCTGTGGAGGAAAACACAGCGGCCATGGCACGCTTGAGCACGGCTAAGGCTCAGATCCCGGTGCACAGCGAGCGCTTCCTCTTCCTCCCAGGACCCCAGTGACATCACACAGGCTGGCCAGCAGCCCTCCCCTAGTAAGACACGCACACACATACCATGTGTGTGCCACATAAAGAGCCAAGGCACAGACCCAAGCAAGCACACGCCTGCCATTCTCGGAAACTAGCGCCATCACTTTCTGTAATGGTTGACTTCGAGAGGGGATCGCAACAGACAACCGCGGCGAGACCTGACTACAGTTCTTTACAAAACTGCCTGCAGAGCTCCTCGGCACTCCATTTCCACAGATTGAAGACAGACCCGAGGAAAGCCCAATTTTTCCAGATTCATCGCTGACCTCGCAGTCTGCCCCCCCCCCCACCTCCCCAATCTTGCAATTCTATTGCATATGGCAGAATACAGGAAGAGAAGAATGGGGGGCTATGATGCAAAGAATGCTAATCCAGAGAAGGGATTTTTTTTTCTGTAATTTGATTTAACAGGGAGAAGTGAAAAGGGAATGGAGAGATGCACTTCTAATTACAGAGCCATCTGCCTGTTCCTGGACCACATCCAACTCCACAGGCAGCTGGGCTGAGGAGAAGGAGCGAGGGGAGGGAGGGAGGGAGGGAGAGCGATGGGGGCTGGGATCCAGTCAGAAAGAGAGACTGCAGTGGGTAAGGGGGGGGGGGGGTTGAAGAAGCGGAGAGGGACGATTGGGGGGCGGGGGGTGGACTGACGATTTATGAAATGGGTAGATAGATAAGGAGTGTTGAGGGAGGGGGCCGATAGAAGGTAATCTAAATGACTTAAAGCTTGATATGGCCAGGGGAGTGTGAAGGAAACGGGGGATTTAACATGATCGCTGTTAATTCAGGGAGAAAAAAAAAAAAAACATGACGGAGATGGCTTCATTTAACAATGGGCTTTGAGTTATTCTTTCACGGCGAACAATGTCATGTGAATCCTGTTGCTCAAGATGGAAACAGAACGACACAATGACTGGTGTGATGCGGCGTAACTAGATTCTCATGAAGAAAAAGGATTTCGAGGCGCGAAAATCCTCAACTAATAGAACCATAATGCAATTCAGAGTATGAGCGCACAAAAGGGGGTTTCTGCGAGGAAAACACTGGCGGGAGTAGATTCAGATTAACGTCCAACGAAACTCAAAAGTGCTTTATTCTTCCAGCACCCAGGGCATTGTGGTTAGTTTAATGGACAACAGGGATACGCTACTTCACTTTGCTTCGAGGAAGTAAAAGAGCTCACATGAAGCATGAATGGTCTTAACGGGGAATGTGTTTCCTTAATTTGCTAAATCGAAGCACAAAAGGAGTTGGCAAACGGATGTCCAGGCGAGGCAGGAATGGAGGCAATTCGGGAGCACAGGATCATCACTGGCAGTCATTAATCTGGGCTCAGACACGGGGGGGGGGGGGGCTAAGAGGCCTCGCAAGCACCGTGCCTCACAACTGGGTCACTCACCGGGGGGAGGCCCACCCAGGCCATCATGTGCTGAGGCATAGGCGCGGATTGACTGAGGCGGGGGGTGGTGGTGGTGGTGGTGGTGGTGCTGGTGGGTTCACACACATCTCATCATTTGCAATGAAACCACGTGGCCATCGGTCACACCGCAAGAGAATGTGGTTCAGACAGTGAGAATACAGAGTGGCAGAGGAGGGGGGGGGGGTCGAGTTCACACGCGCTCTTGTGTGTGATACGGACGCAGGGGAGAAGTGCGTACATGCGGTGGTTTTCAGCAGCCACTTCAAACCGCCAGCACCCACAGGTGGACTAACTGGGACACAAATGTTCATGCACTCTGTTGTGACGTTAAAATTAACATTGATCATGAATCCATCTGATGCACTCCTGCTCTTATCAATGTAGTTGCGGTTGCACTAACCCCATCTCACAGAAACAACAAGAGACCGAATCCAGACTGTTTACGCTACATTTAAACTCATGCCACATTATGCATCCATGGCTATGCAATTTGTGACCTGGCCAACCAGAAAAATCCGCTTCCGACTCGCTCTGACAAAACAAGCGAAGCCATTTCTCATATAACCTCACGATAAAACGTGAGCTAAACCACAGTATTGTATATGGTATACTTGCACATTTCTTATGATGTCCAATCCGGATCAAATCCGTAACTGGGATCCTTTTTGATGGGTAATGTCACAGAGGTGTCCACAATAAGTTCATTATTATGGTCTGCAAATGAGACTGAAGTGCATTCGTTTCATCATCTCACCTTGCTAAATAGGCGAAGCAAAGCAAATCGAAAACACCTTGCATGAGTTTTCTGTATGTATGTATGTATGTATGTATGTGTGTGTGCGCGCACATGCACACACACACTAGTGAGAGGCAAGAAAAACACTTGCTAGGTTGAGCACAGTCAAACAACACGTGATTGGAGACAAATGTAGCATTCCTGCGGTGCTGAAAATGAACTAGCGTAGATGAAGCGGTGCGACGAGGCCGCATAGTAATTAGCACACAAGACTAAACTCGGTCTATAAAAAGGGGAGTGACGTGGGCAACTGCCGATTCGCTGACTATATAGTCCAACATGTAAAGATGACTTGCATTTCCAACTATGTGTGCCGCGTCGCACCCCACCGCCATCAGCTGCCGGAAATTCTGGGCGTGCTGACAAAATCCTGGTACAGTGACCCTTTTGTGCGGCTTGGACCCGACATCAAGGTTTAACGGCACACCGAAAGAATAAAAGCAACAATTCAATCAACATTTTAGGCCCCGACATTGCGATGAAAAGTGCGGGAAGAGGGAACGGGTGGTAGAAGTTGAGCTTGATACATGTTGATGTCAGCTCACTGTGGGTCTTTACCCCGTCTGTCACAGAAGTGCTCAAGCGGAGCGGGGAAAGCATTGCATGTGTCGGTGTGTGTGGAGAGCGAGCGAGGGAGAGCAAGGTGTGTGTGTGTTCTTGTACTTCTGACATTGTGAGGACCGGCATGAGTTTTTAACGTGTGTGTGTGTGTGTGTGTGTGTGTGTGTGTGTGGAGAAAGAGTGAGAGACCAATGAGAGGAAAGAAAGGTCTCACCGAGGAAGGAAGGCCAGGGGGTTTCCGAATCTTCTTTGGCTGAGAGTCTGCATACAGACAGAGGTAACAAAGAAAAAGGTAAAAGTGAGACAATAAACAAGCGTCAAGGTCAGCACAGGTGCTTTATCTTCGTGGGCTTGCTACAGTTGTAAGAGAAAACACAATTGCAGTGTTTTGGCGTGTGCCAGGGTTTGTGTGTGTGTGTGTGTTGAGTGACAGAGAAAATATTTTGGCAGGCATTCGTTGGAGCATGGCATTGAAATGGCATTGAGTGTTTTTTTTTGTAGAGCAAGTATTTTAATTCAAAGAAGTGAGTACAATAATAGAATTTGGCATCTGACTCACAAAGACATTTTTATGATGTGATCCGTTACTTTGTATGTATCTTACCCAAGCCTCCATCGGGTGGCCTCCTCCGCGGATTGTTTGGGTAGGATTGGTAAAATTGGGAGCCTGATTTCAGGCCAGAGGGGGACATGGCATCTGGGCTGGGCATTGCAATTTCACTTGGAAGGAAACCAGGCTGCAAACACACAAAAAAGTGAGGTTACACTGAAGACACAAGAGTGCAGCCTGCACATGAAGCATTCCTAATGATGTGATGTCAAGTGTTTTGATTATGCCGCTCTGACATAAGAGTGGTCAGCCACTATAACCGTTGCGTAATTAAAACATTTTTTAAATCCCGGCTAAAATAAATGGGCGCTTTCTCCTCACAAGGGTCGCTCGTGGGGCGTGCTGGAGCCTACCTCAGCCGTCTTGGGGCAGTAGGCGGGGGACACCCTGAACCGATTGCCAGCCAATCGCAGGGCACACAGAGACGAACAACCATTTGCGCTCACACTCATACCTCGGGACAATTGCGAGTGTTCAATCAGCCAGTCATGCATGTTTTCGGAATGTGGGAGGAAACCGGAATACCCGGAGAAAACCCACGCAGTCCCGGGGGAGAACATGCAAACTCCACACAGGAAGGCCGGAGCTGGGATCGAACCCTATGCACTGTGAGGTAGACGCGCTAACCACCGGACCGCCGTTCAAGTCGACACACCAAATTCAAATCAAGTGAAGACAAATCAAACTGAACTGCTGCACTAGGCTGAAATGTAGCTTTAAGATGCACAACTTACCTGGTTTGGAAAGGGGGAGTATGACGGCCGCTCATTTTTACCTGAAAGATCAATTGGTACGTCAATGTGTTATAATGTCAAAGGAAAGGAAAGAATTTGCGCCCAATCTCATGAAAAGGTGTTTTATTTATTTATTGATTTATCTTTAAAGTAGAACAAAGTTCAGAGATGCCTTCCCCTTCTTTTTGTAGGCTCGGTTGCATCAAGCTTCCCGCCAGATAAAACCGTAGGGAAGCTTTCTACTTCAGTGCCCTGACACTCAATCAACGGAACACACACACACAAAAAAGTATTTCTGGTCATAACTAAATATTCCTGACATTACATTTTAGGAATGTAAGAAAAAATACAGAGAGAGAGAGAGAGAGAGAGAGAGAGAGAGAGATCAAATGATAATTGTCGACATCAGGCAAGATTACACACACTGAAGTTCATACCTGCAATCCCTGAATTTAGAAAAGGAGAGGCCAAGCCTTCATGTTCACTGTAGTGAGATCCTTCTCCGTAGCCCTGCAAAGACCCATCGGAGAAGGATGAGAACATTTTAAGATCAACAGGCATGACAAGCACTCATCCGGGTCCTCCGCATCGTGTTGGCACACCAACTGGGCTTTCACGGTTACCCTCCCCTCTGCTTAACTTACAGGACGAACGCCAGACGAATTTGCATCAAGCTTGGGGGATTCGGAGCAACTTTCTTCATTATTGACGCGTGCAAATCAAAAGCAATGCTGCATGTAAGCTCAGCCCGTGTTCCTTATTTCGACGCAGAGTTGTGCCAAGACATTAAACGGTGGATGTGAGGCAGGAATTACCGGTGGGCTTCCACAGAGGTTTCGGGCTACTAGATGGCTTGCCAATGCATGAGTCTGAGCCAAGGTTATTAGGTACAAAGTAGGAGCACAACTTGACATCAAATGCGGCATGTGGCTTCAAAATACACTCCATCGCCTCGATGCTTGGTGAGTGCGTGTGATTGGCAACAGCAGTGATTTACCCCCCTCCCCTCCCAAAACGAGTATGTGGCAATATCATTTATTTCATTTCGAGCTTACCCGTCCTTGGCTGAAAGAAGGACTGCTCTGTTCCGCCGAACCCCAGGAACCAGAGCTGCTGCGCTCATCTAGCGGTGGGGGGGGGGGGGGGGGGGAAGAGACATTTTGTTTAGACCAGTATAATGAACATGCGCCAGAGAAAAAGCAAACAAAGCCCAAACATTTTATTAATGAATTTGTCAATGAGGTTGGAATAACATTAAGGGATTGTGCCATCATGTTCTACTGAACATTTTAGGTCCTTAAGTGGCCACAATGCGCACACACTGAAATCATGAGAGAATCACTAAGGACCAAATGAGCCGCTTTTAAGATGCAATGTTTTTATGGGGGAAAAAAACCCAAAAGCAAAACCAGGAAATTAATGTAGCCATTAGCGTTCATTACAGCCACTGAAAATGAGAAAAATTAAACATTCCCAAATGCAATGGAGCAAAATTATATTACTTTAAGTGAGATGGACACAACCCAAAATGAGATGGGGGGGGGGGGGGGAAATCATGTGAAACGCAAAAGGAAACACTCAAAGGCAAAAGGCTGGTGAAGCTGAAAACTCCTCAAAATATCCCCCATCATCCTCTTCTCCCCGTCTTGTGCACTAATGCTATCCACTCTCTCCGGAGACACAAGGCTTAATTGCATGCTGATTTGCATAATTGTGCATATTAATGCAGCTTTCTTATGAATATTCATGTATTCTTTGAGAGAGAGATAATTTTTGCCTAATTAAAAAATACGTGTGCAAAAAAAAAAAAAAAGCAAGCGAGTAGAAGGAGTACGTAACACACGGGGGAGGGGGCGGTGGGGCAGATCAGCAGCCCGGCTGACGAGCACGGGAATGAGTGATGAGACTAACAGAGCGGTGCAAGCACCTACACATGCTGCGACAGCCGTGATCTATGGCGCCCATGCAAGTGGCACGGAAAGAGACGGGCGAGCTGGGAGGAGAGGGAGACCTCGGAGGATCAAACCTCAGCGGAAAGGCCGCAGCACTTAGAAAAGCGCCATCATCAAACACAGCACAGCGGATGACAGACAGAGAGAAATATGTCCCGGGCAACAGAGGAATTCATATTGGCACGTCAAACTCACCCTGCCGAACATTTTCACTCTTTGTTCTAAAACTAGAAATGTGCGGCCAACCACAATGCATCCCACTGGGGAAGACGGATTTCCGCTCCAAAATAGAACTTGTGGAAAACATGCAGCATTGAACGCATCGTTTGTTACAAGCCGCCCCAAAAAAAAAAAAAAACTAGAACAACAACAGGAGTCGGAAGGACTCCTGGCACATACCTGCTGCATCAAAGCTAAGGCTGGGCAACATCGACTGCTACAATGACATGATGATCTAGTGGGCCAAAGCGCGGGCAGCATATGGTTTACATGACCCATTCGGTGTTAACTCTGCAAGTTTGGAAACCTCAGTGGTACTAAAAATAGGACCTGCGTTTGCCAGCATAAAAGCGATTTTTGAATCGTGCCAAGCCGAGTAGGTACCGCACATTGGTTGAATCAATTCACAACAGAGGATTGACACAAATAAAATATGAACATGTCTGGTGGCCAGAGACGATGCTGACACAATGTGAGAAAACATGTTTCGTTTTAATTGGTCATTGAGCTGCGGTATCAACAACACATCGATAGTGATGTTGCTGCTGATAAAAGGTGTGGCTTTAATTCATCATTTGAACTTGGTTGTCATCATGTTATGGTGTCTGCGTGGCAAAGCATCCGAGTACAGTCAAACCTCGGTTTTCGTCCATAATCCGTTCCAGAAGGCTGTTTGAAAACCGAAATTGTTCGAAAACCGAAACCACGCTCTTTTTAAAATAAAAAAGTTTACTAAACACGTCTGCACACACAATGGAAAGCAACACGGTGAAGCGTCACTTCCTCATGTAAGGAAGGCGAGAGGAGTCAAATGGTGCATTCAAGTGCACTCAGTTTGTTCGAGAACCGCAATTTATTCGTCATCCAAGGCATGAAAAACTCAAGATTTTTGGTCGAAAACCGAATTGGACGAGAACCGAGACGTTCGAAAACTGGGTTTGACTGTATTTTCAAACGGGCTTCATAAACAAAGCGGAAGCTCATCAATTAACCCCGATATTTGGATTAGAAAAATAACCACTTGCTTCACCATACCGATAACCAAAATGATATTTTTATTTTTTTGTATCCTACAAATGTGTAGTTGCATCTTAAAAGAATAACACATTTCAATCGCGCTTCAGACTCAAGAAGAGGGGTCAGCGGACGAAAAAAAAAAAAAAAACCACATATGGTCACATTTTGCTCCTTTCTGAACTCTAATCACTTCAAATCGTTGAGCCCACAAGGAACCACAAAAGCTCTGATAAGTATCAGTACCTAAAGTTGGTCATGATATACATATATAGTTAGTACATTTTTCCAGAAACTATCAAGATAAATGAGAATCTTATTTCTCGTCTTCCTATGTGGAGTTTTGCATATTCTCCTCGTGCCTGTGCGGTTTTTCTGTGGGTATTCCGGTTTCCTCCCACATTCCAAAAACATGCTCGGCAGGTTAACGGAAACTCAAAATTATCCCTCGGTGGAATTATGAGTTTGAATGGTTGTCTATATGTCTTATTATTATTATTATATGTGCCCTGCAATTGGTTGGCAGCCAGTTCAGGGTTTACCCTGCCTATTGCCCGAAGACGGATGGGAGAGGCTCCAGCACGCCCGTGACCTTCGTGAGAATAAGTGGATGAATGGTAGTTGGTTTTTTTTAAACGTTTTTCTATGCTGGTTACCCATTAAATAATTCCAATGTAAAATAGGTACCGTGGCTCAACACTGGTTGATTTCAAAGTGATCAAATCAATACTCTCCTAATTAAAAGCCAGTTATGAAATACGTTTTATTTGATGTATATAGAGTGACGTATTTGTATAAACATACAGTACGGCGATTTCAAGCGAGCAGGAATCTCTCTCGATCTCTCGATAAATTGATACCGTTAGTAGTACAACAGGCCGTCGTGAAGACATTTAAAGATCAAAATTAAAAATCATTATAAAAAAATATCACTCACCATAGCTGCACTTGAACGAGCCGTGGCTGTTTATATTCCAATAAGAGGAGGACACAGTGCAGTGTCACAGCGTTTGCTACCCATCCATCGATCCATTTTCTGAACAGCTTATCCTCAGTTATTAGCGATTAGCTTAGCCATAGCTCGACTGCCCCACTTTTGTTTACGTTGCCAACAACGATCCCCCCCCCCCCCCCCCCCAACTCCCAGAACCAACAACAACTGGTCGGCCAAGTGGAAAAAAATACATGCACCCCAATATGCACGTTCGATTGTTTAATAATGTAAAAAAAAAATTTTTAAATCTGATTGCACAATCAATCGGATTATCTTCAGAACACTCAAAATATTTGATAGCTGTATCCCCAATTATTATTATTTTGTTGACTAAATTCGACTGGCGTCAATGTCATTCAACAGCAGTTAGACATTAGACAGTACTTATATAGGCTAGTAGCCTGAACATTGCCATCGTTGAGAAACATTAAAATGAATCCAGGTGTCCTGCAAAGTGAAGCCCTGCCAGGCCAACAAATAAGAGCATGAAGTCATAATGATCCCCGTGTTTTTGTATGCACCAGCGCGCCACCTAGGACGCCTCCGCTGGCTTGGCAAGCAGGGGGTCTGGAGTCGAAAGTGGAGTGGAAGCATGGCTGTGCAGTCTGACAACATTGTTTCACACGTACTGGGCTAATTAACTCGGAGGCAATTAAAAACAAGGTGGAGAACCGCTGAGGTGCCAATGACACTTTGCCTGCCAAGGAGAGCCGGAGATCTACGCCAGAGAAGAGATCGTTCTATTGTTGTTGACCTTTTGTCATGAATGCAAACACATCCATTGCCCAATCGATGGGCAGTGCGGCTGCACGCGTGAACTTAATGTGAAAACTGTACGGCAGTCAGATCAGGTCATCGAGAGAGGAGGGGGGAAAAAAAGGAGTGGCTACAAGCATTTCTGGATGAAAGGACTACATAATTACTATTGGGGGAAAAATTAAAAAAACAATTAATCATTTTGTCAATTACTAAGCTGAGTAGGGCATCAAACTCCAATAACAGTCTCTCTCACAAAACAGATGAAAACTACTTTTAGTACATCTGAAAAAAAAAAACAGCCTTGTTTGTAATTGGGTTATTAAAAAAAAGTGTTCGGTAGTCATAAACTTTCTTCCTGTTGGAGTTCCTGAATGATGTCTGACCACATTACTAACTATTGAAAAATACCGTAATTTCTGGACTATAGACCGCACCTGATTATAAGCCGCACCACTACATTTTTAAAGGAAAAACATTTTGTACACACATAAGCCGCACCTGTCTATGCCCATATTGTTACATGAGATATTTACAAAGAAAGAGGGTACACAGGCGGCCGTTAAAAAAGTCTTTATATAGGCCGCTTCATTAAATAAGCCGCAGAGTTGAAAGCGTGTGACAAAAGCCGCGGCTTATAGTCCGGAAATTACGGTAATTGCCCAAGTCATTTAGAACTTAACACTAACATTTTTCACCATTCATGGTGCCTTCACAGATGTGAAAGTTACTCATTTCAAGGGCACCGGCACGGAGCTATACCATCATAGACGCTCTTTTGAACTTTGCGACAATCTCGTTTCTGTCATGGGAGGAATCAAGTATTTGCCACAACCAAAAACTGTCACTTTAACACCAGTGGTCAGACCAACGATATCTGTTTATTTATAAAAAACATTGAAAATGGCTCATGACATCACAGTGCAAGTTACACAAGAGCGTGCAGGTAAAACATGCTAACGAAGCTAGCGACTGTCACCGTGGATTCACGTGTTGCTGTGAGCAAAAGTCCGTTTTAACTGCTCTTTTTTTGGGTGCGCCTTCAACCACTAAAAGCGAAGAAAAAAAAAACAGCGCTGCAGGTGTGCCGCGCTACAACTGAGACAACAACATCAACAACACGGCTAGCTAGGGAGCCATTGCGAGACCACATTATGTAAATTGACAAAGTTTTTGTTGTGATCCGGGGGAAGTGAGTCCGGCACAACCTGTGTGTGCGCGTGTGTGTGTGCGTGCGTGTGTGTGTGTGAGAGCGAGCGAACGATGGGGGTCTGAGACATTGCCAGCAGCTGCAGAGGTGACAGAGGGGACGCCTGCCTGCTTGGCCCACTCCCACCACCACACACACACACACACACACACACACACACACACACACACACACACACACACACACACACACACACACACACACACACACACACACACACGACAGTCACTCCTCAAACATCCCAAATCTTCTTTAACAGAGCCCCCGCCCCTTCCCCACACCACTTGAAACACCCTTCGGCACACGCACACACTGGTTCTTGAGGAAGGGAGAAAGACGCCTAATGCAATTAGCGTCCCTCGAAGCACTTTTATGTTAATGAATAGAAGTGGTCTGTTGGGCCACTGGGCCGCTTGCTGGCGTTCCCGCGCTGATGGGTCACTGAATATACAAGCTGCTTAAGTGACGTCACACACACCGACATTGTTCTGTAATGGCCACTGTTGCAACAACCACACGGGCTGCGGATTGGGACTACGGAAGGCTACAATATGGACATCACTGTGGTTCTTCTGCTTTTCTCAACTTAACAATTCCAATTATTTTTGGGTCTCAATTGAGGGTGGCGGAACGAGTCTGGGTTATTCCGGTGCCTTAATGATTTTTTTTTTTCTGACTCGAGTAACCATTGATTTGGTTTGCACTGCCAGAAAAGCAAGTCAAGCCGGATGCAACAACACTTTTTCAGACAGTAACTCGCCGCCAAAGTAGTGCAAAGGCCAACTGAAAAAAAAAAAAACCCTGACAAATAATGCATGAACATCAACACTTGGCAGGCTTTTATTTTGAAATTAGTCTTTGCAGCAGTGTTCTTTTAATTGTTGCGGTCGACTTGTCTACGTGACAGCGTTACCGCCTAATGGCGAGCAACGAGTGCGTAGGACTAATTTTCCGAGGCTGAATCTACGCACCATCCTTTGATGCTGACAGCCTGACAGGGCCGAGGTTCCTACCGATCAAACCAGACTTATTCAAAAGGTCTGTTTTAGTAGGCGATAGTGCTGCTGTGACTAACGTCATTGCGTTACAAAAGACCCAAATTTACCGTTTCGGCAAGCAAACAATACAGTTTGCCGCTTTGCAAAGTTTAGAATTGAAGAAAAATGACCTAGAAATGAAAATGAGTTCCTTGTTAATGAAATGAAATGTCTTATTTACTCTTGTGCTCATAATAGTTCTTCAACCAAGCAAAATGGTATTTTTCACAATATTCGGTTTGAAGTAGGATACTCAAATCCTAAAAATCTTCTATAGGTGCAGCGCCAGTCTCGATCCTCCTCCAGTCACTGCACAAAGCAGCCGGATTTGAAGGATGACAGCCACATTGCCCTTTTACAGTTTCCGAAACCCACACAGCATGTGTGTATAGCAGATTTAGGGAACACTAGTAGGTCTATAGCTTGACACCAATTGGCGAGGCATGTCCTTGTATGCTGACAATGACATTATACGTCATTGCGTCGCTTCGTGGGTTGTCCTGCAAGAGTTGCACTTGCAAACATAGTTTGTCGCCAACAATAAATAGGCCGCTCTTTCTGAAATTAATGACCCCAAAAATTATATCATTACGCATTTGCGAAACACAAAGTTCCACACGATACCAGTCGCAGATCTGGAGACACTGGTATGAGCTGCCTCGTGGGTTAACACTTTTTTTTTTTTTTGGTAGCATTTATTCTCTTGGACCGGGGGTCGGCAACACGTGGCTCCAGAGCCTCTTTAGCGACATCTAGTGGCTCCCTAGAGTTTTATGAAAATGTTTGAAAAAGGAAACATATTTTGATAGTAGGCTAATGTAGCTCAAATAGATTTACAGCTCCGAAAAAGGAGAGCTGTGGTGTTGGTTTTTTTTTAAAACGTACCACTTTATTTATGCTTTTAACAGTCTCGACAAACACAGACACTTCTGCGTCCCGACTCCGCGCCTTCTCTCTTCTCGTTCGACTCGAGAGGCGTTCAAAGACAGCCTCCGAAAAACGGAAATTAATGATCACTTCGCAGACACCAAGAAAAGCGAAAATATTGCACCAAAACAAAAACTAAAGCGAGGAAATCACAAAATAAATTATATGGGGGTGTTTGTGAACACACAACAAAGGAATGAATAACAAACAATTCTGAGACAGTCCGGTCTCCTACATAGATACAGCATGTTTCCTTCATTGTAAGTTTTATAGAAGTCTTATATTTTTTTGCGGCTCCAGACATATTTGTTTTTTGTTGGGTTTTTTTTTGTCCTATATGGTTCTTTCAGCATTTTGGGTTGCCGACCCCTGTCTTAGACTAATATCATGTTAACGTTCCATTTTTTTTTTTCTAGAGCATGTCGGCGTCTATCTGGACAGACTCCCGATATTTCCCAGTGAGGAATTTGCATGGATAAGAATTTTAACACCATTGTGCTCCAGATCTCCAAAGGTGACAGCTTGCAGTGTGTCGCATTAAAATGGGTGTCATTGACCGAGGGCCACACTTTGGGACACGAGGACGAAGGGGGTTGAGGGGGAGGGTGAAGGAATTAACTCCTCACTGCTTAGTAATTGCCCGCTGTAAGAGAAACAAACAGAATCCTGCCTTCCGAGGGCTGATCCGTCTATTCAACAAGCTCCCTCTTCGACTCGGGCCACTCACTGCATGCTGGGCCAGTTTAAGAGCCGTCGAGCTGTGGGTGAGGCACATTGTCTCTGACTCGCGCCATTTCCTGCAGATCAGTGGGGGTAAGAGCCCTGTGCCAGATTGGGGGAGGAGTGTTTTATACTTCAGGGTGGCGGTGCTGGTAGGGGGAGTCGTTTCAAGTCTTTAAACCCCTCCCGCCCCCCTCTTTTTTTTTTCTTTCTTTTTGCCTTTGTTCCTCCGTGGCCAAGTTCTCACTCTGGGGAACACTGGGAAGTGTGACTGGATTTCACGCGGCAGGTTGGCCGCGTGACAGAGGGACCAAAGTAACATGACGACGTAATAATATTCAGCAAGAGAGCGAGAAAGAAAAGATCGCTTTAAAAAAAAAAAAAAAAGTCCACAAGCACTTCCGGGGGTTAACCGGGCAGCTCATTTGCACTTTAAAAATGAGACATCCAAAATGATTGCGCAGATGTTTGAGCATAACTCATATTTACATACGCAACACTTTCTTGCGTAAAAATGCAAATACCAAGTGTTCGCTCAAAAACATTGGTCATTAAGCCACTATTTTTCCGACGATCTGGCATAATGGCAACAAAGTTCCACATTTGGCAAAATATTCAGGCATAACCTATATAGCAGGGCACCTGTCGGATCTTTAAATGAGGGGGGGATAAAAATTCAAAATATGACAAAATAGAGACTGTGATAATGCAGGGGTGTCGAACTCATTTTCGTCACGGGCCAATTTGGAGTTACATCATCCCTCAGAGGCCCGTTATGACAGTGAAACCGCCAAATTATTACTTAAACACGAAATACGTCGATTAAAATAGATTGCTCAATTATTGTCCGAGTGAGGGTAAACAGGGTCACAAAATGATTGTAAAATCTCAAGGTTATTTATTACACGTGACAATTCGACATTTCGGTACAGATTTAGCAACGCATGATTTGCTTTCGCGGGCCACATCAAATGACCTGGCGGGGCCAGATCTGGCCCTCGGGCCTTGAGTTTGACATTGTGATAATGTATTCCATGACATTATACGTCATTGCGTCGCTTCGTGGGTTGTCCTGCAAGAGTTGCACTTGCAACACCGACTTTGTCCTCAAATGAGGGTTTGGGAGGCGCCTACACGGGTGTGGAGGTGGTTTGGCCACAGGAGGTCAGCTAGAAAAGCAAACGACAATCATTTGCCAAATAGGCAGTAATATTGTCACCGATGGTAACAGTGGAGACAACCAATATTGCTTTACAACTTCAAGCTTAAACACACGGCTGAATATGAGCAGGCTTGAAAACACAAGAGGAGGACATGAAAAATGCTCGTGTTGTTTGGAATAGGAGTGCAAAAAATGTTTCAACCGAGCACTGCTGGAGCACTCTCTAGCTGCACCCCTTTCCAACAAAAAAAGCAGACGGTAGCATAAAATGACTGATGCGGTCGAGTATTGTTCGGCCAAAGACATGATGCCAATTCAAACAGCCGAAAAGGAGGATTTAAACAATTTCGACCCGAGATACATAATCGCAGGGAGAAACTATTTTTTCCAACAACGTATTTGCCTGCGATGTACAAAACATGTCGCAACAAATCGGCTGCAACCTTAGCGTGGAGTTCTTTGGCCGCTACGAGTGACGTGGTAGAGCCGAACCTCGATTTCTATGTTTTAGCCACTGGTGATTTGGAAATTAGAAATGTGGCCACGTAAGGTGTGTATCTGACAGCGAACATGGAAGTTGCTTTTTTGCGTGTTAGTGTGTGTGCTGTCCAGGTAGGAGTGGCTACGTGCGGCTCACTCTGCATGTCCCACCTCCCCCTCGCAAGATGATCGTCATCTGCTGCTTTTCGCAGTTGATCAACGGCAAACTTGGAAGAAGGAATGCAGTTGGTTGAACTGAGATTACGCAAGCATGATCACATGACTGATCTCGTCCTCATACATTAGTATCTTGAATGTTCACGCCGTATCTCTATTTCGATCAATAAAGAGATATTGTCCAGCCCTATTCAGAGTGCACCGAAAACCACGGGTGTGGATGCATGCACAAGGTGCTCGGCCTGGGAACACAATGCGCCAGTGCTGGCTGCGTTTGGAAAATAATGGGAGCGGCGCACACCCACTCTCAGAGTAGTAAGAGTGAATTTCCGGCGTGCCCCACCCTTTTGTGTCGTGGCCCTTTCAGAACCGCCTCTGGCACCATATCGTCGTAACATAACTCGTCAGGTTTCCATGATTATTTCATATTTAACGTCGTCACCTAGTGCACCGGCATTCGTGACTATAATTTGTGTACTGACTTTGCTCAAATCAAGGCATTGCAATTTCACAAATAAAAACGAATGCTAAAAAAAAATTTCAATCCATTTAAAAAAAAAAAAAAATTGACTCAGCACTTTCATTCAAACAATGTACTTTTTCGTTGTCTTTATAAAGGCAGCAGTCTGCAAAAGATTTATCATTGAATGAAGGTTGATGTAATCATCAATGATCCTGCTTTGTGGTAGCGTCTTCCCCAAATAAGCATTTACAGTACACTGCTGGACGAGCAACTTTGCACATTACGATGTACACGAAAATAATTAATTGGTTTTCCCTTATTTGAAATAGGTTTAAAAAAAAAAAAAAAAAGATTCACGATCAACATTGACAAATATGAAATGCTTGTACTGCAAAACACTTATCAGCCCTACTAAGCACAAAACTCACTCTTGACTGTATATTGACCCGTTTATTTGACTTTTTCATAGTTACGTTGATCTCTTATTATATGATAAAATAAAACTGCTTAAATTCTGCCTTTTTTCTCTCTGGGTTCTTATTTTCAATAGCACAAAATTAATACAATAATTCATTAATTTCGCAATACCCACCAATATGAAAATATTTACATCGGGATATTATATCCCGATGTGTGTATATGTACACATATATCCCGGATATATATGCACATATACACACACCTGCCCTACTGTACATAATTGGTTCATCGATACCACTTCTTGAAATCCGATACCAATGCTGCAGGCTCGCGGCCCGGCCGATACTGACCCGATTCTTTTTACCAGTCAAAACGTTGTTAATTATACGCGGATGTAATTTGATGACAATGACGTCGACAAACACTCCGTTCGCTGTACAACAACTACGTAGATGACGAAAATACAGAATACGCACGTATGCCAACCACAATGACAGCTCATTTGTGCTATGGCAAGTTGAGTTTCTATGATATACCTAGTTTGGGTTTAGGGATTGGATCAACCCGGTCCTAATAAAAACAGTCCAATACAGATTCGGAAATTTTTGGCATTGATCGGCTCGGTACATCGATCCAGTGGCTCAAATCGGACCACCCTGATACGATATTGCAAGCATTATACACGTTTTTCAATGACACAATCAGCCGTCAATAGTTTTCGGTAAAATTCACTAAACTTCAACGTAACTTAAAAACGGAACCAATGCCATTTTGCCAAGACCATATCAAGTGTGTGTGTGTGTGTGTAAAAGTCTGCTAGGAAACTTACCTGCGCCGCTGAACTGGCTGCTGGCGAGGGTCATTGTTCTGTTCTTGCCGTTCGCTACGGGAGGCGCGAACATCTGCGGGGCGACAAAAGGGGAAGAAAGCATTTCTGACAAAAGCAAAGGAGGGCACACTTCACACATCCCATTTCCACTAATAAAACGACATCAACGTGCGCTCGGCACTCATTCGGCGTAAATTTTGACGCTTTAACCCTTTCGTGCAACCTGATGTCCACTGTAGTAACCGCTGCCCCTGAAAGGGTTGAGAGATCCTGTACCACATAAGATGAAAAACTGACGCTAGCTTGCAGCAAAAACTTTTTTTGGGGGGGAAAAAAATAAATATATTGGGGAATTTACAACCACGGTTACAGAGGCCTCCGTTTGTCTTGAGCGTGTGGGTTGAATTACCGACTGAATGTGGCAATCTTGCCCCCCACCCTTCAAAGTAGGACATGTAGGACAGAGTGCAAGCTGGCACGACAACATAACAGGTCTTCGCACACCATTTTGATCCCATTAGGTCTTGTAACAGCCGCTCTCAGACACGTCGAACACACGCTTTCTTCCGCGTCCAAGCCTTGGGAGGGTGTCAGGCGCAAGAAACAAACGAGGAGGAAACTTGTTTGTACAACCCTCGACAGTTTCTCACCCAATTATCAGAGTCATATTTGGTCGACGGAACATCTGCTGTTACAAATTGGCAGACGATCAATCTGGACGTTTGGATGGTGAATTCCACTATTTAATGAGACACTCCCTTTGGGGAGTGTCGCTTCCTTTTCTTAGAAGTGGACTGAAGCGCTCCATCATGCTGCACACGAAAGACATCCCCGTGAGCAACAAAAGTGACATCATGCCGCTGTGAAATGGCAATCAACCGCAGCATAAAAAAAAAAAATGGTATTCGTTCGTGGCCACGATTACAGTCATCGCTTTGGTCTGAGTGTCAAGTCTACCTCGTGCTTGTCATTGAGCCTGCCACCCCCTTTTTTTTTGTTGTTAGAAAAAAAAACTCTTAAATCGACAGTCTCAAATTCAAATATTCAAACAAAACTCCCAAAACGATAAATAGACCCTCCACATTGTAGATTACGTCGGAGAACACCAACGCTTCCCAGAGCGAAGCATTTGACGAAAAAATCTGTCCAGCGAGAATAAATTCACGACGCACGTTAACGATTGCCCGTCGACAAACCGCGACTAAAGTCATTTCCTGCAATTACGCTCGATGTGAGTTACTTCTCAAAACCTGCATTGAGAAGACCAACGAAAAGCGATTTGTCCAGCGGAAACGCCTCCTTCTATCGCCGACGTCTCCCGCCTGCGCGGGGCCCTCCTCTTCCCGGTTGTCACCCACCCACGACTGCAATCTCACTCTCTTACCGCGCTGAAATCCAGGAGGTCGCTGAGTTCCTTGTCAGTTCCCACTGCAGCCATTCTTTGCTGCTGCTCGGTCATAACCTTCCGTCTCTAACAAACCCTACGAGAGAGATTTGCAGATACAAGGACTTTAATAAATGATAATAAGGGCACTCGCAAGCACAATGACAAGGGTGACATAGCCCAGCAGAGTGTAGCTGGTTAAAAAATAATAATAATAAAATTAAAAAATGAATGAAAAAAAAAAAAAGAAGTCGATGTATGATGAATTTAGTCAATTACTCATCCGATTGAATAGATCACGCGTGACTTCCTAAACACCCATGACATCAGTGCAAGTTACCATAATTGTGTTTTGGGGGGGGCTATATTGCCAACACACGGCATTTTTGAGTCCGAGTACAATTCAGTTTACTGTGAAAAGTTTGAGGTATTTTTACGCGACAGGGGAAAAAAAATTGGGAGTCGCCGTAACCTGGGCGCGTTTGCGTTACAAAGAAATACAAATGAAGTGTGACGAACTGTAAATTTCCCATTTGCCCGAGTGACACGCACTGATACAAACATTTGCAGCAAAAAAGTGGCAAAGCTTGGACAGTTTGCAAAAGCGATCCGAGTTATTAGGGAAAACAATTGAAATGAGGGGGCGGGGGGTGGGGGGCTCGGAAACAGGTGGCAGATGGCAGGAGACTTCAAGGACGATCCCCGGTGAGAGTGCAATATTCGTTTACTTTGGCTTTTTTTAATCACAAGACACCCTGCGCGGCAAAGGGGGAAAAAACGATGAACTCGTTTTAAAAAAATAAATAAAATAAAAACAAATATGGAACTTATTGGGGCTGGGTGGTATCCTAGCAACAAAAGCTGGACCGGACACGCATATCTGTCCCGGCTGCTCGGCGCAACATGCCGTGAGGAACGACAATAAGTCAATTACGAGACAACTGCCCCGTCGGTGACGTAATCTGATGCAACGTCACATTGACGACTGACGCATCCAACCGGCGTCAAGCAAATCTATCCAGGCTGCTCGGTACAAGACAGCTAACTCAACAAAGGCTCCATCATGAAAGGACACAACACGACTTCCCTCTCCACAGCGGACTTGTGTATTTGTTTTTTGTTTTTACCAACTGCATGACAATTAAAGGGTGACGTCAAACAATGCTTGCTCTGTTTAATGGAGGTGACAATTTGATTTAGAACTTGTTTTCTCCATAGGATTTTTTTTAAAAATTCAAACAAATCATCATTTCCAACTTGAAAGGGTCCAGTGTAAAGTTTTTTTTTTTCTCAATGGAAAAGTTCCAGTCAGCATTTCAGTTGACTCTACAACTCTCTTTCATTTTCACAATCAAGTATTTGACGATGTCATCAATTCATTGTGCAATAGAAATAGTCCATCCATCCATTTTCCGTACCGCTTCATCCTCACTAGGGTCGCGGGGGGTGCTGGAGCCTATCTCTTCGTAGACACCCTGAATTGAGCCAATCGCAGGGCACACAGAGACGAACAACCATCCACGCTCACACTCATACCTAGGGACAATTTAGAGTGCCCAATCAGCCTGCCATGCATGTTTTTGGAATGTGGGAGGAAACCGGAGCACCCGGAGAAAACCCACGCAAGCCCGGGGAGAACATGCAAACTCCACACAGGGAGGCCGGAGCTGGGATCGAACCCGGTACCTTTGCACTGTGAAGCCGACGTGCTAACCACTGGACTACCGGGCCGCCCGCAATAGAAATAGTTTTTTGCATTATTCATCTGTGAATTTGATTGCGGATGGCTTTCATGGCGGCGTCTTGCCTGGTGAGGGATGTGCGCATCAGCAAATGCGAGTCAAGTTGGCTGCTTCTATTTTTTTTTTTTTTAACTTACATTAGCAGTTTGTGTTTCTTTTCAATTAATAAAGCGATTAAAAGCCCACCCGTGGCTATCTTCTCTTAACCACTTCCTGGTCTATTTAGCGGTGGTGGGCAATATCAAATGACCTAACAATGCTCACGTTATCTTGTGTTGGCAATCGTAGACATTGTTGGACTTTGGTTGTTCAGCTTTGCATTCTTCATTGTTCTCATTTTAAACGTGAAATGATTTCCAAACTTCTGACTTTCACTGTCTTTGACTCTCACTTTCTTCCTGACTTGGGACCATGGCGCCAACTTGTTTCTACACGGAGTGTTGCGCTTGCGTACACAGCAACATTAGTCTGTATAGTTAAAAAAAATAAAAAATAAAAAAGACTCCAGAGAGTCACTTTTTTTTTTTTAAAAAAAAATAATTCGAGTTATTTGAAAAATGAATGCACCACTAAAGCGCCATGCAAGTGTGTACATTCGTTTAGCGAAGCCATAAAAATAACGAATATTATGCTCCATTGTGTATGTTTTTTATTTTTTTGAAATAGAACTCTGGCAAACAGCACAGCCATATGTCCATCACAGCCACATGAAAGGCAACGCACACATTTACAATTACAGAGATAATTGGGACCATTGTTAGCCCAAGGAAATAATGGTGAAAGGCATGGCTAATGACTATATGCAAACACGTCATTACCAAATTAGCATACGTAAACGCCAAAGAGAAGCTTGTCAAACGACACAGCGAGTAGCTCTGCCGAATTTTTCTAACGTTTCGTATTCTGTCGCCCTAGAGTGAGCTGCGATCGCAGGAAATGGCAAGATGAGGGGGTGGCGGGGGGGTCATACAAAGGCACTTGGACATCAACAGGTGGCGTGCTTTTACAGCCTCTTTTGTAATAAAGCAATCACATGAAATAAAAAGGTATTTTAAGAAAACTAGAACAACAAAAGATTGGAGGATATAGGACGGCAAAACACGTTGAAATCCATAGAGGGGGTGCATTTGATGGGAATTTAAATCCAAGTGATTTGGTACAGCTGCAGCTGTTGTGAACGCGCTATATAAATAATGATGTATTGTATTGTATAAACAATTCGAATTAAAGCACAAACAAAAGTGCTACGTTGTATATCATACCGCACCATAAAACGTGGAAACAAACAAGTGTCATGAACTCAGGCAGGCGGAACTAATTTAACCTTGGGATATGGAAAGGAAGTGACCACACGTACGTACCCGCGCGCACACACACACACAACCTGCACGCACACATGCACACACACACACAGATCTGAGCGTCTGTAAGCCAGGAGCATGCCTCTCTGTGCCTGTCCCAACTTTTTGGTCTTCTCAAATGTTACCCCAGCACTGCACGACATGGACTCAGGCGCATGGAACACAGGGGAGGGGTTGCTTTAACAAAATGGCATCTTGGCCTACTCATGGATCAATATTTGAATCAGGCAGATTTGGGGGTCTGTGTCAGCCCCCCCCACACAAGGCCAAGAAGCCGTCAAAACAAACTTATGGTACGAGGGCTAAAAACACTGAAACAAATATAACCTCGAAGGAACTGCTCTTTTAAGCTTGAATGCGAACAAGACAGTTTGTGAAATAATTCCGTGTGCCCCCCCCCCCCATACATACATTTGATGGTGTATAACAACTTCTTGATGCACAAAAAAAAAAAACTATTACTATGAGTTAGTAACACTCCATAAGCAAAATATCCAACCGTTGAATCAAAAGTGTTCATACAACTGGGAAGTTTGTGCCAGAAATGTGAAATTAAGTCCACTTTGGAAAAGATTTATTTAAAGTTAATTGCAAACCAGCACCCAGGGGGCAGCATAAATAAGGTCACATCCAAAACGAATTCATTCATCTGTCATTTGTTTTTAGGGATGGGGTACCCCCAAATAAATAGAAGATGGAGGCCGCCTTTGGGGAGAATGGCGACCAAACTTTGCACTTCCTTCGCTCATATTGGGGTTCAAGTCGCCTTATGGGGAAAAAGAGGGGAGGGGGGGCTGTAGGGAGACGGTGGGGGTGGGAGAGAGAGGAATTTCCTGCCAAATGTGCAATAAAATTTAAAGTCTCGCTGGTGGCCACTCACTCCCAAACAGGAATGTTTAAAGGCGACCTAAAGAGAGCTTATGGAAAGTTTGTCTTGGAAACAAGGGGATACATAGAGGAGGTCCCGAAACGTAAAGTCGGGCTAAATACCCTCGTCAAGCTTATACATTGTGTTTTTTCTGAAATGCTAACTAGCATAAACACACGGCGGAACAAGCCACAAAACGAGGACAATTTTTTTTACATGTCTTTTACATTAATATTAGCGATCGAAGCTGGGGGGGTAGCACGAAGCTAGCTCGGCAAAGCAGACCAAAAAAAATAAAACAAGCCGTCGCTTTAAAATCGCGTTCCCGAAAAACTTTTCGGAAAAACACAAGGCGACTTGCGCTAGTGTCAATGGGGGGGGGGGGGGGGGGGGGAAGCCGTCGAATTCGTGCAACTTTTGAGGGTGAAAGGTGACGGGAAAGAAGGTGTTTGCTTGTTTTTTTGTTGTTGGTTTTTTTTTACCTCTACTCCGCGGGTGTCGGCTATCCAAAAGCGGCGAAGAAAAAGCGGGCAGCGGCGACAGGGAAAACCATAAAAGTTGAGGAGAATTTCGAGCTCAGCGCACCAGACGCATTGGAGCGCCGTGGAACGTCTTTTGCCCCCCTCTTTGTCCCGGAAAGCTCGCCCTGCAAGTGTCCGCCTCCACGTGTTTGCTCCAGTGTCTCGAGTCTGTGTGCAAACAAATCTATTCTATTCGCTTAATCTGGCGTCTTCCTCCTTTTTTCCCTGTTACAACTGAGGAGATGATTTCATTCTTCTCGTAGACATCTTCACCTCCTCCGTCCACATTGTCAGACGCAACAAGGTATCCCTCCGCGCGCGGAATGAGGCCCTCAACGCCAGCGGTGTCCGATTTCAAACGCCTTTCGTAGACGGGCACCATTCGCCCGCGATGACTCACGATTGTTGGCGTTTTCGGTACCTCGGAACGATGACTGTTTAAAAGTGAATCTCTATCTCCTGTCTGCTTTGACTGCGGCCATCCAAACGCGAGAGTTCTACGCGCACTAGCTTGCACGGCGGAAGGCTATCGCAAGAAAGTTACCTGCTATTACATAGCAGCAGCTTCGACGAGATGGCACGATAAATGCTAAAGCGCTCCGCCAATGGGATAGCGCGTACGTTTGATTGATATTACGCTTGGCCACTCGACGGTTGAAAACACGGTGTAGCGCCCGCCTTTTTGTTGACGCTCACTTTCCCTGCGTGTGCGTGTGCTCAGGGAGGCTGGCCGAAGGGGGCTCCAACATGCCCGCTGACATAATTTTAATTTTCAGTTTGATGTGATCACTTCCTCTGAAACAATCTATACATAAATTGCCTTGAAGTAGCCTCATGTTTTGTTACTGTTTTTAATTTGCGATCCAGCATTTACCATATTACTATTTTAACTACTATTATATGAAATTAGTACACAATTACTAACAGAAAATATAACTAAATACTAGATAAGTATAGATTTTTTTTTTCCATTCTTGTTATTACTAATTCAACGTTATGTTTATACGTGTATACATTTTTACAATTGGTTTTCATCAATGCAAGTGATTTTTTTATAGCTAATTCCGAATCGACCCTTGTTTTTTTATTCTCTGACACATCTTGTTTTCATTGTAACAGTAATAATACAATAACGATAATATAATATGTAATAGAGTCATATATTTAGTCAGATTGATAAATTCAGGTTTATATTCAATAACTGATCGGATTTTAGATAAAATATCTAACATATTTATAGCTATAGTGATAATATGCTTAAGGATATTTAAAGGCATCTCTGATGACAATTTTCCGTTGACCAGTGTTATTTAATGTGGATATTAAACGGCCGTTCGCGTTTACTTGTCCGAAAACCATAAAACCAACGTGTCCCTGCTTACTGGCTGCTTCCTAGCTGAGCCGCCAAGAGGATCCCAGGCTAAGATTGGAACATTTAACAATACAACAATCAACGCAAAAGCACCCCCCCCCCCCCCCCTTCCACATACCCCTTTTTGAAATTCTGCCTCTCCTCCAACGACCTTAAAAAATTACCTGTACGAGAAAATACCCAAATGCTATTCCCTGTGCATGAAAAGACACAATAACCCACTTTTATTGAAAGTTATTGATGTTAGACAGCTGTTGCTTGCAGCCTCAGGGCAAAAAAAAAAAAAAAAAAGCTTGAGGGAAGTTCAGACAGCGCCTTTTGTTTTCTCCTCGACAAACACAACAGTGTGGTCACGTGAAGAGTGTACTGTACATATTTCTCAGGCCACCTCTGTGGCTTGATGTGAGAATCCACCGACCAAGATGCAAAATGTGCTTAACCGTCTGTCAATATGTATGTAAGGTCATACTTATCCTACAAATGAAACAAAGATTTAGTATACCCTCAAAATGTCATTTCTCTAATAAGTAATCAGAGTTCACTTTTTGTATAAAACACTACTAAACAAATAAAACGTTTCACATCACCCCAGAAAACGTCGGTTTAATTTAAAGTGTCCTTATTGTACGATTTCCTACAAAAGCAACAGATTTTTGAAGAACCCCAAAATATATTTCATTCAAATTATTTTTTCTACAAAATCTTAATACATCATGACTTTTCAATTAATACCCCAGAAATCTCCCTTTTCAACAATGGGTGGGGGCGCAGGGAGGGGATTTACCATCATAATCAATGCACTAATCGATTGGATAATTGATTCTAAAAGATTTGCTGGTGACAGCCTTATCATGTTTCAAGCAACGCTTGAAGTAAACTTTCTTTCAACAGTTTTCATTCCCTCGAAGTTGTGTTCAAAGGTGAAACCGAAATTAATGCACACCAGAGATTTTCTTTCACATCCTCCACTTGTGCGAGTGCTTTTACATTTTTACCATGTCTGTATGCTGAGATTTGAAGCCGGATACAGTGGCAAATATGAGTGGGTGAATGCAACAGGCACGCACGCGCACACACACACACACACACACACACACACACACACACACACACACACACACACACACACACACAATGTAAAAAGAATTGCAAAACCTAAAAAAAACCACCAAAAAAAACCCCCAACGCGGTCTGTAAGAGTGTATTGTCCCGTGTAGAGCTCACCAAATGGTCCTCGTTTTTTGGCGTACCATCCCATCCCTAAAGCAAAACGCACAAATGACGTGGGGAGGAAACATATGGTTTCAATGGGTGGCACTCAACTTCCTGCAAAAAGTAACACTTTCTGTAACTGGTACAATTATCCAACCCTGTTTCAACTAAATGACAAAACACTGAGACTTGAGTGGAGATCACTGGCTTCTGCTGACCAATACACCGTGGAAAGCAAACGCTAAATATGGGAGGGGCATATGGTAGGGTAGAGCCAAACTTTCTCCAAAGTCTTAAATTGTACATTCATGTAACTCCGGTTCCAAGTATGTGACCAAACCGTTCCTGCCCCACTAAGAGTTCACTATTACACCACAAAACCGCAGAAATGAATGTTGGAGAGGCAAAATAGTTTCATAAGGCGGAACTCGATGCAGAAATTCAATCCTGTTTCAATTAATTGACAGAATAATTGAGGTCCCCATCAAGAGTTGAATTTAGGTCACTGAATTAAAAATGTTGATGGTAAATGAAAAAAATTAGAGCAGTCCCATTGGAAGTCAAACTCAGATCGCTGGATTCCAGGTTCCAAGTGCTAACTATTACACCATGGAACCTCCATAACAGATGTGGGAGAGCCATACGGTTTAATAGGGTACAATTGGGGAGATGGGGGGGGTTACATTTATGCAATCTTGTTCCAGTTAAGTGACTAAATAATATAAGTTCCACCAGGAGCTGTACTTGGACCATTGGACTCGAGAGTGGGCAAATCATTCCACCATGGAACCTCCATATGCTGCTGTGGGCGGGGCATAGAGTTTCATAGCTTGTGCACAATTTTTTCAAGGGGGAAAAAAAAATGGAGTAATTTCTGTAATTGTTACATGAATTCAACCAAGTTAGTGAGAGAACTGTTCCGGTCCAACCAGGATTTAAACCCAGATCATCGGATTTGGGGTCAAGAGTGCCCACCATTACACCATGGAACCCAAGAGGCTCACACATACAGTCAAACCTCGGTTTTCGTCCATAATCCGTTCCAGAAGGCTGTTCGAAAACCAAAATTGTTCGAAAACCGAAACCACGCTCTTTTTAAAATAAAAATGTTTCCTGAACACGTCTGCTCACAATGGCAAGCAACACGAGGAAACGTCACTTCCTCGTGTAAGGAAGGCGAGAGGAGTCAAATGGTGCATTCAAGTGCGCTCAGTTTGTTCGAGAACCGAAATTTGTTCGTCATCCGAGGCATAAAAAAAATCTAAATTTTTGGTCGAAAACCGAATTGGTTGAGAACGAGACGTTCGAAAACCGAGGTTTGACTGTACTTTATAAAACTGGATTTAGATTTTTTTGGGGTGGAGGGTGGGGGGTTGGACACTGTTCTGTATTCCTAATGGTCAGTGAGTGACTGCAGACGTTTTGGATGTAGCTCCAAATAGTTGATTGACTCACCTAAAATTTTAAGTAACCTTTACCTGTAACTTTAAGTAATCTGTAATCTTTTTTTTTTTTTTTTTTTTACTAATAATAGCAGACTTTCTCTTCAGAACAATTGTTAGCTTTCAGTCAATTTTCACTACACTTGCAACAAAAAAAAAATCCTTCAAAACCAACCAAGGTTTTTTTTTATGTACGCCCCCCAATCCCCTAAATATGCCAGTTTTCTCCTTACATTTGTATTAATTCCTACTGCATAAACTCTTATCCGAGTAACCACTTATGAGACGTGCGTTGTGAGAATACAATGATGGCTATGACCCAACATATGCAAATTTTACTCAACCGCCTGACATTGTTTGCACAGTGAAGAGAGAAGGCGGGCGGGCGGGGGGTGCGGGGGGGGGGTGCTGTCAATAGGACATATAGGTAAATAATCCATTGGCTGTCCCCTGGGTGAAGGCACAGCACATTAATTAGCCCCGTGGACAGACTTAGGAATGTAATGGGGTTACCGCTCGGAACAAGCGCACATATGGGTCATAAATACCTTCACAAACACGCCACACACAAAGAAGACGACAGGCGCTCACATGGCGTCGGAAAATAAGCTAGGCTATCACGAATAAAAAAAAGGGCATCTTCGTTTCATCTAACACCGCTTTTTTGGAAGATTTTCATCAACAAGATTAAGCATCGGTACACGACATCTGATTAGGGGAAAACTGATTTTTTTTTCTTTTCATTTCCCCCCCCCCCCCCGGAGGGGAATCACTGCCATTCTCACTTTTTCCAGCGGACGTTGCCTGGCTCTTTTGAGTAAGAATAGCGCCCGTTGTCAGTATTAGCAATGAGGCTTGTAAGCCCTCCAAGTAGTTTGTAGTAACAGCTGGGTCTGACATGGAGAGCATGCACAAGGGCAGCCAGGATGAGGAACAGGGAGGCAGTGAAGGGGGCCAAAGAAAAAGAATCACACACACACACACACACACACACACACACACACACACACACACACACAACAAAGATGCTGCTCATCTTCAATAGACACATGGGGTGAAGACTATAAAAGCAAAGTGACATATGAACACAAGAGAAGGAAGGTGGGGCTACTTCTTTCATGCACTTTCATGATTGGATATGGTAAGAATTGGAACTGCGAGCAGCAATGAACAGCTAGGACCACCCCCCGTGCCTTATTTTTTTCGGGTGAATTCTGAAAATGATCAAACAATCGTGCTGTGTTCTGCCCACATTAGACAGTTGAGGAGGAGAAAAAAAAAATGTTGCAAAAGTAGATCTGGAAAACTTCCCAGTGGAGCTCATTTGGGAGGTTTGTCGAAAGGGCTCGAAATATATATATGTATATATATATATATATATATATAAAATATTTTAATATTTGGCACAAAATATATAAAAAATATTTTAATATTTGGCACAAATCACAATGTTTTACTGTGTATATATATACACATATATATATAAATGTCCGCCGTTAAAATAACAAAAATATGTTTCATCTTAACCCTTTCATGGACCCTGTAAACTGATAACATGGTAAACTGTCCACTGTAGTGACCGCTGTCCCTGAAAGGGTTGTTCAAAAACACCAACCTTTTCTCGACCATGGCAAAAGTTTTTCGAGCGACAACTTGTGATTACTGACATCTGAACAACCACCACAGCGACGGCATGGAGTGTTTTCAAGTGTCCTCCAATATGTCAGCTAATACAAATAAAATATCTGACCCGTTTGGTGGCTTTATAATTCGCTATGCAGGCTTGGATGGGTGACCCTTAATACATAACAAAACATAAACATTGGTGGGTTTTCAAGCAGGAGGGCTCCCAAAAGGCAAAATAAATAATGAATGAAACCAATAACAAGCAACAATACAAGAGGACCTTTGCACTAATAATACATTGTGAATAAAATTTCCATATGATTTAAGTTGAAAGTGTCACCATTTTAGTCGGGTTTCACAACTAAAGTGGGCCCGGACAAGTGCCTGCTGACCTCTTCGATAAGAAGATGAAAAAAAATTAAAAAAAAAAACCCCCCTGTTGTTTCATCTTCTGTGCGGGCTAACCTGCCACATGACAACGTCAAAAAGCTTTGCAGGGTTATTCGATGAGACAAAGCAAAGGAAAAAGACAAACACGTCATTTAATCCCCAAGCATAATGGCGGCGCAGTGGCCGATTAAAGGCTCAATGGGGAGCAACTCTTTGTGGTTCCTCCCATTGCTTTTATATATGTGTAATTAACAACAGATGCACAAGACAAATTAGCATATGTTTGGCAGGCCAGTCATATATTTGCGCATATTGATGATATATTTATGGATGTAAACATATTTTCAATTAGGGCCACATAAGAAGTAGCAGCAGCGCGTCAAGGTGGCGTCGAAATGGCTTCCTGTGCGACGCTACGCGTTCGTTTTCTCCTAATTGCATGCGGCGTTAGCATGAAATCTAACAGAAAAACGACACCTTTGAAAGAAACCAAGATTTTCAACCAACTACATGCATGTTATGTAAGACATTCTCCTAAAAAAAACTATTGGTTTTCAAGTGACCTCCAAACATATCAATTTTCCAATAATTGCAGGGCATTTTTTGGACCCCCGCCCAAAAAAAAATTCGCTTTTACCCCCTGGAACAAAATACGGTAAAATCCCTTGAATAATACTCAATGTTTTTGAAAAAAAATAAATCATATATATATATATATATATATATATATATATAATCACTGATTTATAGCGCATTTTATACACAACATAACTTAAAATACTTCACGTACAGTAATTAAAAGTACCTTGAGTTACAAACAGAGTTTAAGAAATTTAAAAGCAAAGAAAATAAGTGTACTACATAACAAGAGCATGTTTTTTTTTTTGAAAACATGATACAAAATAATACTTTGAATGATATTAACCCTCTCAGGGACAGCGGTCACTACAGTGGACAGCTTATTGTGTTCTCAGGTTACAGGGTGCAAAGTTTTTAACCTGGATTTAAAAGCACATTACATTGGGATGGATTGAGTATTCATTTATTCACATATTTCTCGCTGATAATAAAGGATATCCATAAATTGGGGGGGGGGGGGGTTGTGTTATACATAAGTACGGGGAAAACTGCTTTTTAAGGGTGATTTTTTTGGGGGGTGGGTGGGTATCATACATGGGTGTGTGTTTTATCTGTTCTTTTGATGGCGGCGCAGGCACCCGCAGCGGCTCCTCTCTCTCCTGAGGAATGTAATTTCATCTGTGCTGTATGTTATACATGTAGCACATTTGACAATAAAGTTTTACTTGATCATGGGATTTTATGGTACAATAAAACCGCTAACTAAGCCTATCCCAGCAGTCTTCGGGCAGTAGTGAATTGGTTGCCAACCAATCGTAATCACAGAAAAGTCCCAACGAGCCTTTTGGATTGGGAGTTCATTTCAATTTCTACCGGGCCGCCCTTTTTTTTTTAGGTCAAGTAATCCAGAAAAGTCCGTTTTGGATTATTCATTCATTCATTCATTCATTCATTTTCCGAACCGCTTGCAGCCTAAGCAGTTTCGGAGCAAAAAGCCAATCGCAGGGCACACAGAGACGAACAACCATCCACGCTCACAGGGACAATTTAGAGTGCTGCCATGCAAATTTGCAAACTACTACTACCTCTGCACAGTGTACTTTTTTGTACAAATTTCCTTTTTTTTTTTGCGAATTACGTTGCATAATTTGGAGCAAAAAAATGTAGAAGGACACTTAAATTTCCTACACTTTCAGAGTACCAAAATCCAGTTTTTCAAGAACCCCCTCCCAAAAACATTCACAGTTTTCAACCAACGATGTCCAATTGCCTCAAATCCTACCAAAGAACCACTTTTCAAGTACCCAAAACATGCCAGTTGTTAATTCCACTGCCTTTTCTTGGATAAAATTCTCCTACTGCATCTACACAAAGCTTGTTATTGTCTTTTTTTTTTTGGTGGTTTTTTTTTCCTGCCGGCTGTGTTTGGCGCTGGCTACCTGCCTTCACGTTCCACACGTTTGTCGCGGCCAAGCCACATCGCCGGCTCTCATCTCACACAAGGATAAACACGGCGCGGAAGCAGCGGCCCACAAAAAGGCACAGCGAAGGCGAGCCGCTCGCCTCGTTCCACTCGGAGCCCCTCACAGCGTGTAATAGTAGAGGCTTAAAAAAAAAAATGGGGCCTCGGGTGGGGGAAGGGCAAAAGGCGCGCAGGTTTGTGATCACACTAGTGCAAAGAAGAAAGAGGAAAAAAACAAAACAAAAACTAGGCCAGGAGTTTGGGGTGTCACTCCACAGTGAATGCTATTTTTTTTTTTGTTCGCGTGTCACGCCATGTGTATTTATTTACAAGCGGCAGAGGTGTGATTTATGACCCCTTCCAACTGGAAGCTGTCGCCCAGTAGGAGTTGGGAGACTGGAGGTAGAGGAGCGGATGGATTGATAGTGTTGGCTCGATGCCCGCGCTCCAAGTCTATCTGTGTTGAAGGGGAGGGGACTGCTGGTGGAAGGGGGTGTGGGGCGGTGGTTGGCGGGGGGGGGGGGGGGGGGGCTTGTCTATCTGTTATGCTCATGATAAACCGAGCCTCCCCCACCCCCCAGCAGCCCTTCTGCAACAAAACAGCCCAACTCAGGGGTAGCAAAAGCTGCGATGCTTTTGGTTTTGTGTTTTTTTTTCTCCCCAATATCAAGTGACAATATGGCATCCAAGTGATTCTGGGTCGCTTTGACCTCCAAAATTGAATTTAAAATGGTGTAATGTGCATGCCAGGCCAGTAAGTGGCGATATCATTTTGTAAAGAAAGACTTTACACATGTAAACGGAATAGTACATTCATTCATTCATTCATTTTCCGATCCGCTTATCCTCACAGGGGTTGCTGGAGCCTATCCTAGCTGTCTTCGGGCAGCAGGCGGGGGACACCCTGAACCGGTCGCCAGCCAATCGCAGGGCACACAGAGACGAACAACCATCCGTGCTCACACTCACACCTAGGGACAATTCTGAGTGTTCAATCAGCCTGCCATGCATGTTTTTTGGAATGTGGGAGGAAACCGGAGTACCCGGAGAAAACCCACACAGGCCCGGGGAGAACATGCAAGCTCCACACAGGGAGGCCAGAGCAGGGGATTGAACCCACGACCTCTGCACTGTGAGGTCAATGCGCTAACCACTGGCCCACCGCCCCAAATAGTACATTTAAATTATAATCATAACGTACACTTCATAGTCTCGTTTCCACCAAGCAGTTCAGTTCAGTTTGGTGCATTTCAGATCAGTGATCTGAAACCAAGATAAGTTGTTTTAAAGCTTTTTCCACCATTAATGTGACCGATAACCGGTACTCATTAAAAAAAAAACATTCAGTGAGTGGAAGTAAAAACAACTGAGAGAACGTGGTTGCACATGTCTGCACACCCTCATAACTGTGGTCGTTGTTAGCCAGTCAAATTCAGATTCATGTTAAATGGGAGTCGGTGGATACATTCCAGCATTTAAAATGCTTCTGATTAACCCCAAAGAAAGTTCTGATGTTCAAGTAGGCTTTTCCTGCCTTTTTTGAATCTCCACTGTGATGAAATGTAATGTCTCGCGGGGCTAGACAGCATGCTCAATGAGCACCAGGCCTCCTATTTTTCCATTTATTATTTTTTATATATATTTATGGGCTAGACTTGTTTTTGGGACAAATATTTTCAACATGTTGAACAACAATCAAGGTACAGGGCGGTCCATGGACTCTCCCACAGCAAAACAGCCTGAAAGCAAAACAGCCCTGCTTGTTTGTGGAACAAGCGAGGACGCCGTATCATTCAAGTATTCCAAACAAAGTCGGGCCGCCATGGCGAACGGGGCGGCGTAAATGCACGGTTCTCTCCCGGCCTTATCCACACATTGTAATTCCCACTGAGCCGCACAGTGAGAAAGAAAATGAGTTTGAGGGATTGTCCCTGACATTAATCCGCCGCAAACGCTGCACTTCCACACCAGACGCGGTGCGCACTGGCAAAGACAAAGCAAATCAACAATCTATTTAGCGGAGGAAAAAGTACATCAACAATCTTTGTGGTTTCTGTCTGCTCTCATTTGACAATAGCTTCCGCCTGCCTCTGTCCTCATAGACAACACCGGATCCACTTTGACCACCGTCAAGCTGCCATCTTGAATTCCAGCTTAAATTCAAATCTTCATTGAAGAAAAAATAATAATAAATCACTTTCCCTGTTAAATGAGCGACTGTATTTCAAATAACCTCGAAAATGTGTGATCAGACAATTCACAGGAAGAAATACTTCACTTTCAAAGAACCGCCATACTGATTTATATTAAAATACGGTATCACCAAAGTGATCCAAGTATCCTAAGTGTTCATCAAAATTAAGACAGAGGTTTTATTCAGAAAAACTATCTGAGATTTTTGGAAGCCATTATGCGCAGTTTTAACAGTAACCCAAAATTGGACTGTGCTTGAACAAATACACCACAGACAAAACAGTGACGCTGAAATTTTGCATAGGAAAATGTCTTGGCCAATTCCCACTGAACATTTTGAGGGGTTGAAAGTGAAAAGAAATTAAAAGTGAAAAAGTTGTTGCACATTGGAAGAGGGACAACAATCCTCGAGGACGTAATACCCTTCATGCAGCCGCTTAAAAATACTGCATTTAACAGTAACACTGTGCTTGAATATACGAAAATGAAAAAATCTGCACTTAAAACAAGGATTTATCCTTCCATTTTCTAACTCGCTTATCCTCACAAGGGTCATGGGTGTGCTGGAGCCTATTCCGGCTGTTTTCAGGCAGTCAGTGGGGGACACCCTGAACTGGTCGACAGCCAATCGCAGGGCGCACATAAACAAACAACCATCCGCGCTCACACTCACACTTGGGACAATTTAGAGTGTTCGGAGTACCCGCAGAAAAGCCACACGGGCACGGGGAGAACATGCCAACTACACATAGGAAGCCCGCAGCTTGGATTAAAAGTACCTCATTAAACATTGTTTTTCTAAGAAGCAATGGAGATGTATTGTACAGAACTTAAAAGTTAAATACATCCAAACTCCACTTCACAAATGTACTGGACTGGATTACACGGAAAAAAAAAGTTAAATCCACTGTAACACAGGTGTCAAACTCCCATCCCGGGGGCCAGATTCAGCCCACAGCATTTCTCAATGAGGCCCGTGAGAGCAAATCATGTGTGTCAACTTCCTTGACTCTTGCTAAAATCTATCCCAGAATGTTTTCGTTAGTCTGATTGTAAAAGTGGTTTGGTCATATTTGAACATTTTCAGAAAACAAATTCAACAAATAGTGGATGTCTCGTTACCTGGATTCAACCTTTGCACAAGACCATCAACTGGCTGACTGAGAATCTACAAAGACATCAAGAAAAATCGTTTTTAGCCAGCACATTGGTAGTTTTTTTTTTTTTTAATTATGAGGGGAAATTTTCTACTAAATCACACAAAATAATCATCATCAAAGCATGAAAATATAACATTTCAATAAATACATTGTTGACTTAAAAACAAAAAACATCTTCGATGTCTACAAATTTGATTTTTTTGGGGGTGGTGGTGGGAGTGTATCCTATTACTTTGTAAATAAACATTTTTTTGAAGTGAAGAAAAAAAAAGTGAACGCATATGACCCCAAAAAAGTGTTGAAACAGCAGATGTCGTCGAAAACCGGTTGTGTGAATTGAACCTAATTGGGGGGGATTTATGACATCAATATTGACTTCTACAAAGCAGTCAAGGGGGCCTCGGTGTGAAAGGACTCCACTGTTGGCGACACTATTAACATAATCAATAAGGGTTGTGTTCAGTTGAAAGACGCACTTTCCATTTTCAAAACACCCCTTCACTGAAAAGCCTTTAGATTTTCCTTTTTGTTGTTGTGAAAAAGTGTCCTGAGCATTTTGCAAACCTTATGAATACATATATTTTTTTTAAATTATTTTTTTGATTATTTTTTACAAGCACCTTTCAAATCAGTCAATGCTACTTAATAACAAAGGTTGAAAAATATGTCTAACAATTTAGCCTGATACTACTGCTACTACTCCTAATAATGAAAAATGAAGACATTCAATAATGCAAGAATATCGTATCACGTTGGGAAAATAGGTAATATAATTTCCAAAACATAATTTCCAATTTACTTTAATTGACATGATCAATTGAATGCATTTAATTAAAAAGGTTTGTTTGTAATTTATTAAAATAGCAACTGGATTACATGACATTTAATTGCTCCACAAGAGTATTTTTCTTTTTAATTAATTGATATACTCAATATGATACAATCTTTATCAACACTTTTCAAATGGTGTTTTATCCTCTATTAATTCAGTTTTTTTTTTTTTTTAAATAAAATGAGAATTAAATGCAACAATGAATCGATGATCCTAAGAGTTTTTTGTTTTGTTTTTAAATTGATGAAATAATCAATAGAATGGCTTTTCGGATTTAAAATGGGGCAAACGGCAAAGCGTCTCGAAAGAGTGCTGTGCTCTTGTGTGCGCGATAACAATCAGATCAGAAGCACAATTGACTCTTAATCAATTGAAGTGGGCATGTCATGTCAGGGCTGCCTGGGAGCAGAGGGTGCTTGGGCGCTGCGTGTGTGTGCGTGTGTGTGTGTCGGGAGGCAGATAGATGGATAGATGTGAGGTCTGGTGGGGGAGGGCCAGCAAGCAGAGATTGTTGGTGTCGTGGGAGCAGCGCAGCAACAACAATAACAGCAGTGTTTTGTGTGTGTGTGTGTGTGTGTGTGTGTGTGTGTGTGTGTGTGTGTGTGTGTGTGTGTGTGTGTGTGTGTGCGAGAGCATCACACAGGCAATGTGTTGGAGTGGAAGTGGGTTGTGTTACGGCTCCCACTGAAGTGGCGAAAAAACTTGCTTTGACTGACACATATAATTCTTGGAGGGGGGGGGGGGTAGACAGTTTATATCAGACCCCAAAAAAAATGTTTCTCGAAATGTTATGAAATAATGTTATGTTACGGTATGTTAGAATTTATAATGTGTCGATGGATTGTGTCGATGAAGTGAGGCAGTTACACTGAGATGTATTTTTGAGGCATCAGTTTGCAGGGTGAACTTTTTTTGTTTGTTTTTTTATCTCAACCCATGAGGCTTCTTTTTTCCAGTTTGAATATTGCCCCCATTCTAGGAAAAATGTAAATATATACCCCAAAAATTATTAACCCTGTAGCTTGATAACGTGATAAGCTGTTCACTGTAGTAACCGCTGTCCCTGAATGGTTCAAATAAAATCAATTGAACATAAGTGGTGGGCCATAACTTTCAGATGTAGTCCCCCCCCCCCCCCCATCTCAATTTTCCATGTATTGAATGTTTATCTGCATTTTTAATTGTTATTATTTTTCCCAACGTACAAAGTATTTCAATGGCGGTCCAATTTTGGTTATTTGTGGACCGGTCCGGTCCCAATCTCCCTCGAACAGTTTTTGTAGATTGGACAGATTGGTCTATCTTCCGATCAGGTCGATGACTTTCTTTTTAAACTCGCTGACAGGTGATTGGCTCCCAAAGTGTAGTTGTGAACGATTTATGAAGCTACAACTTCAATACTTCATTTAAGATGTGTATGTATGATACAAACGAAAGGCACAATATCAGGTACAGCTACACAATCGATCGAGAGCATGATTATCTTTGCCTCATCAACGGGCATAGGATATGACAGTCGAGTCGACATGCCTCGTTTTTTAAAAAAAATATTCTTATCCAAACAAAATCACTTTTGACAAAGATCCTCTTTTTTTTATTGTTGTTGTTTTCACCATTTTGTCATCTTCTGGTGATTTTCCATTTTTCCCCCTCCCCCCTTCTTTCCTTGCAGATTAAAATTCATTAGCAATCAAAGAGCCTCCAGAGAGCGCCGGCTCTTAATTACCTTCTCATTTGCATTTTTGCATATTAATGACTGCAGGCTTCCCCCCCGCACCCCCCCACCTCCTCCCATTTTTTGCCGCAGTGGTTTAAAGGCACCTCAGTGCTCTTGTTCTCTGGGGATGAAGAGGAGGAGGAGGAGATTGGCCGGAGGCTAGGCTGCAGGCCTGGACTCGGCCCACCAACAACCCCCCCCCCCCAGCCCCCCACCCACGTCCCCGCCACACTCCATCCTCACACAAACACACCCGCTAACACGGTTCTTCCTGATGAGAGATGGACTAGACGACGATTGGGTTGGCTCGGGGCGTATGGAACGGGTGCGGTGTAGGTGGCGCCAGCAGAGCGGTGGGGGGCAGATTTGGGGAGGGGGTTAAAGTTCAATGTCCCTTATCAACATAAGAGAGAACACGTGTCTCGCTCTCTGCCTAATTATTATCATATTGAGCCATTTAAGCACCTGATGTGAACAAAACAGAGCCCGAGAGAAAGTGCCGGTTTGGAGGGGGACGCACAAGCCGAGGGGATTCTTTATATCCCCCCGAGAAAGGTGTACGGCGCGGAGAATGAGGGTACCGTGCGCGTTTGCAAGCGTGTTTTCGACATTATTGCCTCCGAGTGTTCACTGTGGGGGCAGTGAGAGGCTCATTTGGCTTAATGATGCCGCTCTGCCTGCATAGCAAGTGACGTGACGCACTTGGATGGAAGAGCACACAAAATAGAAGCCCCCTTCATGCATGGTGGTGGTCCGCTTTACCCGTGTACGGATGGAGTCAACGTCGGACACGTGTTGTTTTAAAAGGTGGCTCGCAAACATCAGGATTAATGAGCTGGAGCCACACATCTGGACAACAGGTTCAAACGCCATCCCATAAACTAGCTAGCTAGCTAGCATGTGTGTGTGTGTGTGTGTGTGTGTGTGTGTGTGTGTGTGTGGAGTCATCACTTCCTGCGAATAAAGTTATTGCCCTGTAATTCCTAAAGTGAATGGAAAAGATTTATTTTATTTGGGGAAAATCAACTTCATATCTTTTTTTTTTTTTTTTAAACAAGTCAGAACTCAATGAATGAAGTACATGACAGTAAATGTTATTCTTTATCTTTGAAGTCCTTAAAAATTTGAGAATTAAGGGACATGCTCTTTTTTTTAAATAGACATTGCTTTGAGAATAAAGGTGTACAAAAAAATTGCCCAAATATGATTCAACTAAAATATTGCAATACCAGAATATATACTGTGAGCATAAAGCCAAAATGTTCCGAGAATTATTTTAAAATAAATAAATAAATCAGTTTTTTTGTTGTTTTTTTAAGGAATAAATTCACCCAATAGAACAAAACTGAAACGTCGCGCGAAAAGAGCTACAATCCTATGAAAAGAAACGTAAATTCGGAGAAAATATTGCGAGATTTTTGTTTTGTTTTTGGTGTGTCATTTTGGCGCAAAGCTGCTAACAAACAAACAGCTGTCAAAGCAATACCTCCTGCTGTTCTTGTGCTTGCCGGAGGTTAAAAAAAAAAACAGCCAAGCAAGTGCTTTATTGTACTTTTCGAGGTGTGATGGCTTGTCACTTTAAAGGTGCTGCTTTTTGACCGGAGCTTTGGAGTACAAATATGAGCTAACTAACTAACTTAGGTCATATCATGCATGAACTGTAGTTAAAGTTGGTCATTTTGGTGGTACTTGGAGAATCACGTATTTTTGGAGCTGATACTTGACATAAAAGGTTTGAGAGCGACCAGTTGAAAGGTTTCTAACTACTGCAGCATTGATGCTAGTTTTCTTAGCTGGCTATGGCGTTTTTGCATTGGGTTTTAGCATCAAGCTAGCAGATTTATACAAGTCACTTTGTTTGGTTAAAGACACAACGTGTAATTCTAATATGATTTATTAAGTTTTAGAGTTAACTTTAAACAAGTGTGCACTTAAAGCAAACACTTGGTCCCTACTTTGCAGAATTGGTCAAAACCTGCTGCTTGTTGTCAAATTTGCTGCTGTTATCTAGCCTTCGCAAGTCAAGAAAAAAAAAACGGACCGGACAACGTCTCACGTCACGAAAAATTGATAGTGCGGTCACTCGTAAGTCGACTTACCATTGTACATGTTAAGTACAAAATGGTGCCTGATTTAACATGGTAGCAGACAGCTCAGAGTTGGGCTTAAGTTGGTTTTACTGCTGTTATTTTTTCAAGTGTGTGTGTGCGCGCGCGCATACGTGTGTAAAACGTGTGGGCTGTCAGGGTGGGGGTTTAATGAGCTGCTCCGTGACCTCTCTCACCTGGTAGGATGGCCTGAGGGAGATGGTGCGAGACAAACAGGAAGTGGTGGTGACAACGAGATTCGCCCGTTTTACAACTACGCTCCCTGCAGGGAGGCCCAGAGCATACACATGGACCCCAAAATATATATTTTTTAAAGTAGACAATATGCGACTCAACTTTGGGGCATCATCTTCCATGGCACGAAAACATGCGAACTTTAATGTGCAGATTTATATGATGCGTTGAAATGATGGTAGAAATGTTTGGTCAAGGCACAGGAGGCCGTAAGGAGCATGCAGCGTCCTAACATTGTGACTCTCCTCCCACTAATGATCTGAACAGGGACAACACTGCCACCTGGCGGTTAGATTCCACACTGTCCAAAAGTGACGTCACAGCCCCGATCCGAGTGGTGGAGTAATTTTGGATCAACTTTAAATCGATTTAATTAAGACTGCTATTCTACGTCACCAAAAAAAAAGAAAGAAAATAAATTACTAGAATAGTAATAAAATGATGCAAACTTGAAAGAAATAAAAATATTAGGACAGATACAAAAATAGTAGAAGTCGAATAAAATGCCAAATACTGTAAGAAATCAAACAGATTGACTCAGCAAAGATTATGCTAATTAAGAGAAATAGAATGAGGATAAAATAGATCAAATGAGTGACTGTAAATAACACAAATACAGGTAAAATGATGTTACAACTGCAAGAAATGAAACATGACCAAAAATAATACATATCTACATACAGTAATACTAGCGCTAATAAAAAAAAAAAAGGATCAAAACGAATGTAGAAATAAAATACAATTGAACTTGAGAATGCAAGCTACAAAAAAAAACAACTATTGTTGCTACTTTACTGAAAAAAAAACCCAAATATGTAAACAGTGATGCTGATGTTACAATGTACTTGTACTTTGTTTAGGCTTTATTATTACATTTTTTGCATTTCATTTTTTAAATGATTATTGCACATTTTGCATGCATTGTTCTTTGAAAAAAAAAAGTTACCTGATTTAAGTCATTCTCATGTGAAGATAAGCTCACTTCTCGATCTGTCCGGGAGAATCCAGGTCATTATTGTAGGGGCTTCTTGATTTTTCGGTCTTTTTGTGGTTTTTTTTTTTTTCTGGCAATGGCAAAGAGGAAAAATGTATGGATAACCACAGGAAATTAGTGTGACTGCTCAGTACAATATGAACACCACTTCATTCTATATCAATTCCATACATTGATTCATTTTAAGGAGGTTGAAAACATGCCCAAATGTAAGTAGTAACATCCTTTCTATGTCTGAATTTTATTTTATGTGCAGCAGTTTGTATGCAGCTGTGACTGTTTTTTAAGAGCTCTATAAAAAATAAAAAAAGTTGAGTTGCACTGGATCTCATTAGACCACTGATTACCAACAACTGTGCTGGGAGACTGCCAGATATGCCATGGGAAATTATCCAACCTCACTTAATTGGTTTGAAAATTGTTTCTTTCTTCAGCTCCTTCAAGTACAACAGCGTTGTGTTCAACTAAACAGGCACACATGTCCCTGTAAGTAGATTTATGATTAGGAGATGAGCTTGCCATTGTTTCAGTATACATCCGTTTTGAACATTAAAAAGATCCTTCCAAAACTTCTGAGTGTGTTAAACTCTGCCTTTCATTCTGTTCCATGGTATATTTAATGCCTCGGACAGTCTTTTGTATCCTTCTCCTGACTGACACATTTGAACAATTAGCTTCCACGGATGCTTTGAAAGCCGTCGGCGGAAACAGCTTGTTCTGTTAAGACGTGATGACAAAAAATGTCAGGAAAAGCCTCCTCGAAGAACTGAATTGTAATTAGTCAGAGGTAGGTAGATATGTGTTGACTCCCATTTAACAGGAGTTGGAATGTGATTTCTGAGCACAGCCACATCCCGGGTTAGAAAGAGGTTGTTCGCACTTTGGGCACCGTGGTTTATTTTTACTTCCTCTCTCAAAAGAAGTAAATTGAGGGGTCCGAGTTACATAATAGTGGAGAATGTTCTTAGTTTTTAGACCGAGACAAATAGACACACCCATTAATTTAACTCATTCACTCCCAAAGACGTTTTTCAACGTCTTTTGAGACATGGTCCAGAATTGGCTGGTACTGAATGAGCTAAAGGGATGTCAACTTATATTCATTGAATCAAAGTGTAGCTTGCTGATGTACCGGGAGTATTTTTTTCCCTAATGTAAAATATTTAATTTGGCTCCGCAAAACAAGATTACTTCGGTAAAATCAAGCAAACAAAACATGTCCATCCACCTTTGCAACCATTGTTTTTCTTTTTAATAGAAAGATTTGTATATTGTTTAAACCAGACAACCAGATGCCAGACATTTTTGGATATATTACAAAAAAAACAAAACAAAACAAAAAAAAGAACAAAATACAACATGGAATTACATGATTTTGAACTCTGTGGATGTAGTGGTCTCATATACATTTTTTTTTTCATCACCAGAAAGTGCAAATTCTCCCCAAAATAATTCACCTGCTTGCAGCTTCATAAACAAGTGGAGCAAAAAAATAAAATAATAATAAGCAAACAAACTGCACATGGTCACTCGAAATATTCAACTCATTCTTTCGAGAAGTCTTTTTGTCAACACATTTGGATTCAGATGTTGCACGGTCATGTATTTTGGTGCCTGACGTGACTCTTTGTGTTTACAATTTGAAATCCCAGTTGGAGTGCTGGGAAACGTTGCGACACGGAAACCTCATTGACTTTGCTCGAAATAAATCTACATGAATCTCCCAGGTCATGTTCTGATCATTACCTTTCTTCCCACTAGACTGCAATAACTTTGTGCTGATTTGCAAAAACAAACAAACAAAAGTGCTCAAGATGGATACCTGATCCAAACTTGGTACTGTACACCAGGGGTGGGGAACTTCTTCCTAAAGACTGAGGTTGCGTTTGTTTTTAGGATTGTACGGTGGGCTGCATCAAATGACCTGACGGGCTTTGTAGGTTGCCCACCCCTGTATTACGCGTGACATTCAAGCGGCAGCTTCGAAAGAGTCTCCCCGAAATGAGAACCAATCACGTTCCTCCTTGATAAGCAAGCACGCGAAGGGGGCATCCAATACGACGGTCCATCATCCACGGAACAATTCAAGTGTATTTTCTCACAATGGGGAATTGAAATAGCATCACCGAAGCGACAAGAAAGGGGGGAAAAAAAGGACATCATCAAAACACACAATGGAGGTTGGCCTTTTTATCGCAAAGTGCTAACGTTTACAATCGCAGAAGCTGAGAGGAAGAATTAAAAAAAACAAAACAAAAAAAAAGCTAGATCGTCACGTGTGCGGAATATGAAAGGGGAATCACAGTATGAGGTTATGGAATGTTTGCTTTTAAGTGGCTGCATGACGCGAGGCTCCACTTCCTGGTGCTACCGTTCAAAGCTGAGACTCATGAGATGGCTCCCTCAACTCAAGGTATGAAATCAATATCACACTTGACAAGAAGCCCAGCCCTCCTTTTTCCTTGTGTCTGCTAATCGGCGAGGCGACAGAGAGCATTGGTATGACACACATACAAACAAAGAAAGCCAAAATGCATAGCAGTGTTTCCACCTGAGAAGTACTTGCACAAAGAGGCAAAAAAGGAGACCCGCAACATTCCGGAACTTCTGGACGCTTTGGCCACGCCGTTCCAAAACTACCAAGTTCACGTGCTACCCTGACCCTGAAATTCATGACTACCCCAAAACCCTCACCCGCACCCGCAATGGCTCTTTCTACATTTATATGCTAAGAAGCAGGAGATACAAATTTTGTTAGGGAGTGGAGGGTGGCCCACAAGAACCGGCGACCTGGGATAGCCCACTGTCACTAAGGAGCTGAGCTGGGGGGGGGGGGGGGGGGGGGGCAGCCCAACATTTGAATTGAATTGAATTGAATACAACTTTGTCAAATGTGCTGTACGTATGTGTAACATACAGCACAGATGTAGCACACAAAAAGGTTGCCGGCCCTCAGTTCCTATGAGAACTATGGGCAGCCCTCCATTTTCTTAAGAGCTGGGAGTAGTGACCAACCTCTGCCTAAGAACTTCTAGTTGCACTTTTAATTTTTGGGCCTGATGATGGCCCGTGTTTTCTTTTCTCACTATGGGCAGATCAACTTTTGTTCGAATCCGAGAGTTGAACCCCTTAAACCGAAGACCGAAGGGCAATACTTTTGTTCTTAAATGTTAAGGGGATGGGGGGCATGGCCGCAGCCCACATTTCTTTACGATCCGGAGTTAGCCCAACTTCAAGGCGGCCTCAGACCTTAAAAAGTGGCAAATGTTCATTAGGAACTGAGGGCCGGCAACCTTTTGTGAGAGTTCTGGGGGCAGTGCACATTTTCTGTTAGGACCCGATGTTGACGGACACGCTGCTTATCCAGCCTGATGGGGGAAAAAAAAAACAAATGCCAATCGGGTGCAAAAACACAATGGCAAAGAGTCGCCGCCCCTGATCAAGTATCCCCAATGACCCCCCACCCCCGCTGCCACAAAACTCCATAACAGTCTACTGATCTAACCTTTAGAAGGAAAAAAAATATTTATCATGGTTGTTGGTCTTGTTTTATGGCTTTCTCAGATATATTCAGCAAAAAGTCTTTGATAAGAGAATAAACAAAAAGTCAAGGTCCATTTGGAAAAAACACTCGAGACTCAGAGAAGTCGGGGATTGCATTGACTGCACAACTCTCAGAGTTTAGCAACAAACAAGGTAAGAATAAAAAACAATAAATTAATTCAAGTAAAGCTTAAACATCCGCACGATTAGCGTCAGCTCGTAGAGTTTGGTCTGAAAACACAGAGCAGAGAGAGAGAGAGAAAAAAAACCCAAAAAACAACAAAGCAAACGCGGTGTTTCTTGTGGTAGAAGGACAAGGCGTGGGTTTGGTCAACAAACAGGGGCCCCCGTAAGGCTCACGTTGTGCGAGTGAGCCGGAGCTCCACATTGCAAAAATCGCACCAAGTCAACACAATCACAGACCGATGGAGCGAATAAACATGGTTCTTTTCATTGAGGGGAAAAAAATTAAAAAAATTAAAGGAGGAAAATTGAGTGATCAGTTTGACTGAAAATACATACATCTCATCTGCGTTCCAGATCTTTGTACACTATGCGCCCTTCAGAACAGGACCAGCCCAAATATTTCAAATGAGAGGTCCAAATTTGGAATCAGCACACAAGTTGGATTCACTGGGGTTTCAAACGCTGAATGATCCAACAATTCAAAACCGGTACGCCGTAAAATCTCTTTTTATCTTTGTTCTCCTTTGGTATTAGTTCAACGTTGGACGTATACATCACATATATACGATGCAGGATTACTTCTATTTGGGCGGGACCGACCCAGGTCCACCCCCTGGTGGCCTTTCTGAGGTCGTCTCCCACCAGCAGGACAAGAACATTGACAGTTAGTGCAAAGGTTGGCGCTACGCTCAGCTAAAGCACCACTTCCAGTGCCATCAGGCTTGAAATCCCAGAAAAGACACGCGAGCGACCGGGGCAGCAGTTTACCGCCACGGGGCCCAGACAACATCACCCACATCCAACATTCGCACGCTCAGGAGCCACGTTGTCGCGTAACAACTTCAAGCAAAGCCAACACCCCCCCCCCCCCCCCAAAAAAAAGAGCAGGTGCCAGTGCTGGTTCTGAACCGGTGCTTGGTTTTGGTTCAACTTTTCATTCATTCGTAAGAATAAGTGTTTGTTCCCGCAGCGGCGTAACTACATTTGACTGGTTTCTTGCCGTATGGGCGTTTGGGGTCACGACCCCCACCCGGCTCGAGCAACCGGTGCTATTTTCGGGCTCTCAGCTCTAAACCAGCACAGGTACGAGTAGCGTCAGAATGCTTTCACATCTGTAATTTGCTTCCTGGCTCCTGACCAGCGTATGACCGAGTAAAATTGGTCCGTTTGTCGCGGGCCACCCACCCGTAATCGTTTTCATGAGAAACCAAAGATGTGTTGTTCGGCTTCGGGGTTCGTTTCATTTGCCAGTTTCGCAAAACGGGTAACAATTGTGATGAAAACGGAGTTTGAAAATGTGAAAGCACCCTAAGACTGGAAAAGGAAAAATAAAATGTCTAAATATACACAGGTTTCGATGGCTCAAAGGTGATTCCGAAACAAAACCGGCTTAGGGGTCTGTACTAAAGCATCTGTTCGCTTTTTAAAATTTTCTTTGAAATGAGGATGGGGACTCAAGAAAAAGAAATTTAAAAAAGTACACTCTCAAGGCTCCGGACAGCGGCTGACAATGACCAGCGAGGGTAAACCCACGATATATGCAAATGTGCACCAAGAGAGCTGTGAAGTAAACAAGCGACTGTCCGATGAGGTGTTTTACAACATTGGGGAGGGGAGGGGGGGCGGCCCGTTATCACCGCACACTTAGGAGGGGAGCTGGGGAACAGATGGGGGGGCAACGTTTGTTTACACAAGCTTATCCCAAGACCCTGCAGTCCGCCAGACAGCAATGCGTGCTTGCGCACACAAAAACAAACAACTCTCTCCACCTCTACCTAAAGAAAGATATTTAAACAGCTCACTAACCGCTAACTTCAAGTGCAATCAGTTACATGAATTATCTTTGACCAGGGCTTTTTTTCTCGAGCACTAGTTTGCTTTTTTGCATGTGTGGGTGTGTGTTTGGCAGCTCGTCGTGAAACGTCAAAGGAAAACAAAGAAAAAGGGTCTTTATTTACCGCCACTAAGTGAAGCAATGGGGCAGATCTCATTTGCAACTTTTTTTTTTCCCCCCCCTCTCTCTTAAGTACCCGTTTTGTTAACAAAAGTGCCCTTGTGTTGTAACAAAGTGCTTGCGGAACCTGCCTCGTTCTGATTAAGGTGCAATTGAGGACAGGAGGAGTACAGCAGAGATGATCTTGTTTGTATCAGGCAAGACGGGGAGGGGCCCTCGGTGAGGAAAAGTCTTGGGGATAGGTCCAAGTAGGGATGGGCATACAAATGGATTGGCGTTCACAAATCTGTTCAAATGGAGTGTTGTACTGTGCTGTTGATTCAGGGTCAACTAGTTTGTGGTTCTAAAAGTAAAAAAAAAAAAAAGACGTCAACTCCTCCAAGTGCAGAAAAAGGGAGTTCAGAATATTCGGATTCTCTCACATCAATCAATGGTTAATTTTTTCCCCATGGTTGATTAAGAAATCAATCCAAATGCCCATCCCTAAATTCAAAGATCAACAAATTTGGAATATGACGATTCATATCTGACATCATGGGCTCGTTTCCACCAAGCAGTACGATTCGGTATATCGGTGTTTCCACTGTTCAGGTTTTGGAGCTCAAGCCACCACTATTTGTTTGATTGGCTGAGAGTCAATTCCGGCCGTTCCCATCTTGGCCGTGTCTACGAATAAGCCCCCCACCCCCTCCCCCACTGCACGGCGGGGGAAACCCGCGCCAGGTAAACATGACCCGTGTCCATACTGCACCGTGGTGAAGCGAACCGGACCGCTCGGTGGAAACGTGACTTTGAGGAGAGACAGAAAAGTGCGCTGAGGCTGCAGCTCAAGGTGCATGTTTGAACAGGCCGGGGCTGACTCACACACTGATGATGTGGCCAGAGGGACCCTGGCTGCCACGCACACACCCACACGCGCACACACACACACACACACACACACACACGCACTCATGGTAACGCCAGGCTCTATTATAATCATATCCCTTAAGGGAATTAGAGGTCCACAGAGTGTGTGGGGATGGGGGTGGGTGGTGGTGAGGGGCGGGGGGGGGGGGGGGGAGGGCGTGATCCAATCCCCCACCCTCCTCCTGCATGAAAACGTGGCTGAGCTGGGGGGAGATTATTTTTTTGGAATGCATCAGACATGGCGAGAGCCGCCTCCCTTCCCCTTTCCTCCCGCGAACCAGCTGCAGCTGCACTTCTAGTTGGCGTCTTGACACGGGCAGGTATTTACTGCTCTCTACATCGGACAAGGTTGTGAGGTCCCAAAAGAGAAAGCTATATATTAAAAAAAATAATCTTTAAATATACTCCCCTTGCCCCCCTTTTCTACTGGATGTCTTTAGTGGAACTGTACAAACAGGTGGGGGGGATAAATAAATAAAATGTGTTAATCTTTTCTATTCATTCTCATTTGGTCTCCCTGTTGTTCCTTAAACCTGCGCCTTGTCACACAAGGACACACTGCACAAAGCGAAGCACATTCATTCCATCACTTCAAACGACTCATCATTTTTGTAGGCAGGAACTGTCAAGTTTTTGTCTCTCCCCTCGGGTGACTCCATACCATCGTCGCTCAACAAACATTCATACGGGGGTTGTTTGCCAACGCTGTGAGAAATACGACATCCAGCCCACGAGAAAGCCAGAACGGTTCACAGGGACGTCATATCAGCCCATGCTGTATATACATGTATACATTATAAAGTGTCAAGTACCCAGTCAACGCAAAAAAAAAAAAAAAAAGGAACAAAAATCCAATTAAGACAGGAAAACTTAAAATTGCAGGGGTGTGAGGGCAGTGGTAGCGTTTTAAAAACACCGAGCCTCGTACTCCCTCGCCCTGCAATCCTCGAGCCCCCAACCAATGTGGATTCGACTCAATCGCTAAGACAAAACGATGGATTCTCCCGATACATTTTTTTTTTTGTTATCGAGTAAGTAACACTTCGATCAAACCCTTGTCTAGGACTCTTTCTGGAACATTTGGAGAGTGAGAGAGAGAGAGAGAGAGAGAGAGAGCAAGCGAGCGAGCTGTTGCATCACAAGTGTGGTGAGTTTTTTTCTTGCATATGCCATATTATGGCAAGGTTGTTTCTATGGTAACTGTACATCTCTAGACCTGCAAAAGAATAATAATAATAATAAAAAAAAGCTGTTTTCTCTGGGAAAGATTTGTCCTCGCTTCACCCGTACGGCAGCCGGAAGGAGCTCAGACACCTTTGCTCAGAGCTCACCCGATTAATAAAAACCTAAAATCAACTGCATAGTTTCTTAGTGTCCTTTATACATTTTGCCAATGTATAAAAAACCCCCTATTATTAACGATAAGAAAGAAATGGCCCAGAAAGTGGACGTTGCGGGCGCGTGATTCGAAGCGCTCGTTGCTCTTTCAACAGACTCAAGTGCTTTCACGTCTACTTTGTTTCCCCAAAGTAAAAGGAGAAAGAAATGTTCAGATTAAAATTTTTGTGACACCCTGATTTGGTTTATAGAGCCATATTTAGTTTTTAATATCTATATATTTTCTTTGAAGTCTGTGTTTTTTCCTCCTCTGTGTAGACAGGTCGGAGCAGAGTTACGTGACGGCGTCCGTCAATTTTCTCTGAAGAGTTTTGTCTCAGGGTCCAGCCCCCGCTACTAGGTGTGGGCTGTGTGCGTGGGTCCCCTCCACCTCAGACTTGAGAGCTTCCGAGAGTTGCCGGCCCTTGATGATGTGAGGCTCCAGGCCAGTGTCCGAGCCGGGGCTCAGCAGGCCTATCGGGGCATCCAGGAGCCCCGGCTCTCGCACCCGAGGCTTTCGGCCCCGGCGGGACGGGATGCCGTTGCAGCCGTCTTTCTTGAGGTGGCGGTGCAGGTGGTCTGAGCGTACAAAAGTCTTAAAGCAGCTGGAGCACTGGTAGGGGCGCAGGCCGGTGTGAACGCGCATGTGGTTCTTCAGGTCGTAGTTGTGAGCGAAGGCGGCCCCGCATTGCGTACAAAGGTAAGGCTTCTCTCCCGTATGCTTCCGCATGTGAACCTTGAGCTTGTCCTGCCTGGAAGGAAGAAGGGAAAAAAAGGGGCATTAGAATAAACTCTTAAGGAAATCCACTTGAGAAACATCCAAACATATTGATTCTAACAAGGTCAACTAAATATATTGTGAATGGGTTTTTTTTTCTCTTAATGGCTGAAAATTTGGCTCACATCCAGGTGGTGTAAAGACCCCTTCCCTCATTCCCCGCCCCGAATTGTGAGGTCAAGCAGGTCGACTCAAGCGAAACCATAAAGTCTGCATCTTTATCTGTGTGATTGCACTCAGGAGCACAACTGTAGCCTGACAATAAAGCTCAACGTTCACCGTGTTACCTGGCATTTTTTTTTTTTTTTTTATGGGAGGAAGGCAACAGACAGAACCGAATAAGATTTTCAAGGTTAAACTCCAGTTCAAGCTAACATTTTCAAGCGTCTTCGGGTAATGAGGTTAACCACTATTTGTAGTAGCAACTAAAAACAATAAAAAAAGCACACAGAGAAAATTGGCACATCATACCAATAACGGGGGATGCAGCATTTATCTGCCTTTGCCTTTTATACAGAACGCAGCAAAGCGGAGTACAATATATGCTAGCGCAGTAGTAAAGTCATGATGGCAAATATTTCGATGGAAAAACACAGTTTCTAGGGTAACTTGAGTGTGTCTTCCCGTGTTGTACGATTATGCTAATGCGCAACTCGCTACTTCATTGCAGGCTATTTGGAAGCTCAAACGTTGTAAATTGCTGAACTTCACCAACTGTGTACTTTGAACGCAGCATTCCTCAACCAGACAACATTTTTGCCGGCATCTGGGTGGACGTCTAAAACGGTTACAGATAAGCGACAATTGGATACAACATAACATGGAGAGGAAAGAGGGTGTTGCTCGTCATTGTACGATACCCTTACACACAGGCTCAGCTCCTATACTACCTCCTGCGCCAGCCTCGGCGGTCACATGCCAGCTTCAACTAAACTATCAGGACACCTTCATCTGGCTCTTGTACCCCCCCCCCCCCCCATTTAACAACATAAGGAATCTAAATGGATTAGCACTCATACTAAACATGGAGACAACCATTTGTGCAAACCTTACTGTAAATATAAGATAACCGGGTGCGCGAACGCATGTTAATACCAGCACGGACAGAGCTGAATTATTTTAAGGACAAGAGTGATTTATTAGCGGGTGTGAGGCACTCCTAACCCTGATCAAACAGGATTAAGATTACAAATAACCCACTTCCCACTGCTGGTCAAATTTAACCAGGAGGCCAATTCAGTTCACATTAGTCTCCCCCTACCTCTCGTGCCAGCAAAAGTTGTGGGCATTTGAGGCCCACTGCATCTATTCCAAGCACGAGTGCTCTCATTGATTAATCACAGGAGGGATTTCAAGGAAAGGACGGGCCTCCTTAATACAGGGGAATCAGTCAAAGTGTCTTGCTAAACTCTGCTCACATTTATCTGAGCGCGGCACAAGTCCAATTTTATTCGCCAAGTAAAGGAGGGACAGAGCAAGAGGAGAGTGGGGGCGTATAAACGACTCTGCTGTGGGCAATAATCAACGCAGGCAGAGATCAAAAGTTCAAATGGCTGCATTGAAGCACACAGAGCACAATCTCGGGCCTGTGACCCCCCCTTCTGTATCAGAACTTTATAGCGGCCCTCCAACTAGATAACGCCGGCCGGCCAGGCACAGCCTTCTTTTATAGGACCCCTGCGCTACAAGTCCAGGACTTTGCTTCAGAGAACATCACAATAAAAGCCACTTTTATCGCTATGTTGGAGCTGGAATATGTCTGGATGCTAAGGAATACAAAAATAAACACTGCGTTGGCCCCTTAATGCAAAGCCTAAATCTCCTACTCTTGACTCTGCATCGGCATCCCACTCGAAGAGGCCCTTTGCCAAGTCCAAAAGTGTTAGAACACGTGACATGGTGCGGTGGCTTCATTAATTGGGCTTACCTGGTAAAGCGCACTTTGCAGATGGCGCACTCGTAGGGTTTCTCCCCCGTGTGTGTTCGAATGTGGCGGGGTAGCTTGCCCGCTCCTTGAATGACCTTGGAGCATATGGGGCACTTCTGAAAGGCCTTTGAGCGCATCTTCCTCTCCCCGCCGCCTCCGCCGCCGCCCCTCTCGCCGACCCCCCTCTCCCCTCCGCCCACTCTGTCGTGGCCGGCGTTGCTCCGTGACAACCACAGCGGCGGAACACCCGCCGTCACGGCGGCAGAAGGCGTGTCCTCGAGCTGAGTGCTGTTAAAGTAATTGTAGTAAAATTCCATGTCCGGGTCATCGCCGTCGTCCGGATCCTCCCCGGCCGCCCCGCGCTGCTTCTGCCTCTCAATGGAGTCCATCATCTGCTGCAAGAGGGCACTAGCCGAGCCCCTTTCCCTAGCCATCAGCTGCAGGGCTGCGTCCTCCGTCTCTGGCGCGTCGTGCCCTGTCCGAGCCTCGGGGGGGAGGTAGAAGTGCCCGTTCTGGGAGGGAGGGCAGTAAAATGACCCGAGGCTTATTCCGTTTCCCTGCACCGCTTCCCCATCCTCGTCGTCCTCTTCCTCATCTTCGTCCTCTTCTGGCTCATGGATGGGGGCCTGGGCCAAAGCCAGGGCCAGGGGGGAGTAGTACTCACCGGGGCCACCGGGCGCGCCGTTGCTGGGGGTCCCTCCGTTGCCATGGTTAAAGTGCAGGTGCGTCGGCAGGTCCCTGAGCTCTGGCGTGCTGCAGCTGCTGGCCCAGTGCGCCCCTCGCTGGAAATACTCCAAAAACTCCCGGGCCAGCACCTGGTTGCCCTGCTCGCTCCCTCCTCTGCTCCTCTCCTCATCTTCGTTTGGCTGCTCACTGCCCGCCTGGAAAAGCATCAGGTGGGAGATAAAATTTAAGATCTATGTATGTTTGACGATTACGTGACCAGCAACAAAAGGTCTACAGTCTTCCCCGTTATGAGCAGGGGGAAAGGAAGCAAGACCTCCTGCGAGTAGCGGGGGGGGGGGAATGATCATAGTTGGGTGTGTTAATCGCTTAAAACGTACATATTCCACAAATAATGATCACCAAAAACAAACATGTCACAGTACACTGTGAAAACGCTGTCAGTACTCCTTGGAAAGCAATACATGCATGTATTGAAATACTATACAATGCATCACATCTACCCCCCACTGTTTTCACTAATATCTCCGCTAAAGTGTCCGTGTTGATGTTTGATTTTTTTTATACGTTGCAAAAGTCGTAAACTGTCTTGACCTCAGTTAATTCACGAAGGTCTTGGCCTACATGATTGTAAGTGAAGCGCTGCCGAGATTGTTAGGGGGTAACCTCGAAAGACAGCAGCCAATTGAATGTCGCAACACTCGATTATGTGGACGTGTAGCTGTGATATGATGCCTGAAAAATATACCAAAAAAAACAGCGTGCTGTTCCTACGCACAAGCAAGCAATTGGCTCAGCATGAGTAAGCGTTGAACTAGGCCCAAGGCCGTGGGTGTGCGTTTGGCATGGAGAGCGCCGCAGATAACTGCCTTGATGTGAGCTTGACGGGGGCCGACTACACAATTTAATGAAGGGGCGAGACATGAAGAACACACACCTTCATGGTTAACGATTTTTTTTAAATAAAAACACCTATGCACAGCCTATACTTTTGTCAGTGGCATGAATGATTATTTTTTTTAAACTATTATTACTCCTCTTTGAAATTAATGACCGATTTCAATTTTACCCCTGCAAAGTTAAAAAACAAAAAAAAATCTAATAAGATGTTTCACCAATCAGCTCAAAAACTGCTCATAAGCAATAGCACGCAGTGTTTGTACAGCATAATGCACATAAAATAGGAGACTTTTTAATTCCATTTGAAATTTAATTTAAGACCAACTTCCCAAAGTCCAATGTTGTCCTAAGTTGCTACAGTACATAAATGGCGTGCAACTTTCTCTTAAGCTCGACTAACACCGCATCACTGTTTTGCTGGTTCCGCTATCGTGATTGCATGAACACGAGAGCCATTCAGGAAATGATTTCCTCTAGAATGTGAATTTATTTTGAGATTTGAAATTTAAAATCCTACTTATGATCGATATATATATATATAATACACATAATATAATGTACCGTAATTTCCGGACGATAAGCCGCAACTTTTGTCACACGCTTTCAACTCTGCGGCTTATTTAATGAAGCGGCCTATATAAAGACTTTTCTAACGGCCGCCTGTGTCCCGTCCTTCTTTGTAAATATCTCATGTTCCAATATGGGCACCTGCGGCTTATAGACAGGTGCGGCTTATGTGTGTACAACATTTTTTTTTTCCTTTAAAAATTTAGTGGTGCGACTTATAATCAGGTGCGGTCTATAGTCCGGAAATCACGGTATATAATATTTCTCTGCTTTTGAAAGATTAGGTCTAGGGAGGCATGATAACCGTCCTGTAAATATTGGACCAATATTGGGAGGGAAAAAAATCTCATATTCATCTGTCCAATATCAATAAAACAGGATTGATAACAAAGAGACATCTCAGGATACACAAACACTGGTCTGGCTATGGTCACTTCAATAGCGTGTTGCGCCTGGCGTCTGCGGCATGACGCAACACAAAAAATATGCCGTGTTATTTATTTATCTATTACCTTTTATTTTATTCCAATTCAACTACTTTCCAGACAGGTTTACCAGATCTCTACCAGATCTGTCGCGCTACAGATGTTCGTTGTCTGAAAGCGCGAGACATCAATTTCACCAGGGCCACACATGCAGACGTCTGACATTAGTCCAGTCAACCCGAATGATAGCAGACTCACCAGCCTGTTAGCATACAATTCAGGCTGTGCTGAGTGAGCCGTGATTTCCTCCCCCCTGTATTTTGGTGAATGATGTACTTTCTGGACTTATTTAAAGCGAGACTTTTATCAGACTAAAATGCTTTTGATTTATCGCAAGGACTGACATTCTGACTTTTGAAAGAGATGGGAGGAGGGGGGGGACTGAAATAAAAGTTTAGATATGAAGATTCAGAACTTTTACTGTGATTACAGCTCTAGTAATGTTAAGATACATTAGGTCAAGTGCCGATATAAACAAAAATAGATTTTGTTTTTGTTTACATACATTGTATTAGGGCTGTACATGCAGTGTGAGTGTGAAATGTCCTGATATTGTCTTAATTTTCGAGATTAGTATCATGAATGTTTGTATTTTGATATCGATACAACCCCCAGGCCTACAGTGTATGCTATACACTATATAGTGTACACCCCCCCAAAAAAATGTTTCGTAACAGTTTGGAGAAGCAGACAGTTCTCGTTGATCGTCGGGATACACATTTTAGCATACATTCCCAATTAAAACATTGTAATATGCCAGTTAAGGTCTTGTTTTTTTTCATCCTAGGGATTCAGTGCTTTCTGATGATCCACGAGAACCCCAGCATGGGTGGTTGATCTTGGATTAAAATTAAATGATAGGTCGTTGAATATTTTTGTGGTTAATAAACAACATACAATTGCTTGGAACCTGTAGACAAGAAAAGAGGAATAAGGTCTTTTGTTGGTTTTTCATCTGTACTGAACAGAAATTGAAATTGATCATTGCTTTTAACAGAACAGGACGGAGGGAGTCTTGGACTCATGGAGAACACTGCCTCCAAAGGCAAGAAACTTGCCAAGTTAAGTCCAACATATTCCAATTTTATATTTAAAAATTAATTCATTTTAGACGAGGTTTTCAGTCTCCAAGTCTTACCAAACTGAACATTCATATTAAGTGATACAATAGTCTTTGAAGCGTTCCCTAACTAAAGTACAAATAATATCTTTTGAGTCTAATTTTACTCTGTAATGTAAACGTGTAGAAGTAGAAAGGCAACGTACCGGCGGGGAGAGCACTTTGGTGTCCAGTAAGTGTGTACAGACGTCCTGCACGGGTGGGATTTCCAGGAGGCGTGCGGCTGCGAGAATGTCAGCCACGCTGCTGTGGCTGACGGTCAGTGTGGCCGTGTAGGCAAAGTCCAGCAGTGCTCCGAGCGGCTCCGCCGCCACAAAATCGATGTTGTAGACGTTGCGTTGGTCGGCAGCCGCTCCCGACGTGAACAACTTGTGGAAGTAGGAGCTGCAGGACGCCAGAACGGAGCGGTGCGCTGGAAACTCCCGATCCTGGGTGATCAGCAGAACGTCGCAAAGCAATCCGCTCTGCCGCTGCTTGTTGAGGCTACCCAGGATGTCGGCGCTGTGCTCGGGGAAGGGGATCCCCACGGGGCCTTCTTCGGCCTCTCCGGCAACTCCTCGACCTCCGCCGCCCACCGTCCCCCTGAGCCGCCTTCCTCCCCTCCCGCCGGCTCCGGACGACATCTTCCACCAGCCTGCCGCCGAGCCGCCTAGCACAGCCCCCACCCGTGTATCCGTCCTGCCGTCCGTCTGTCTTCCCGTCTGAGGGGGGAAGAAAGACAGAAAACAGGCACATTAATATCTGGACAAGAAACTTCAAAACAAAAGGGATCAAAACAAACATGTTCATTAACATTCTAAGTATCACGCAAATAAAACTAATTCGAAGAATCGGCTTCACTACTCGTACATTTATGACATGAAAGCTGATGATTTGGCAGCTGCCTTGTATTACCAACTAGCCAAATAAAGCCAGAAAGCTATGGCATCAGTCAGAACTAACCTCGCAGCCCTGTCCACTTCTGTCATATATGAAAGGCACCGTCAACAGAAGCATGTCTTAATGTGTATTTCTGGTTGAACGAATGGAGCAATATAAAAGTGTGTTTTGATCAATCTTAACCAGAAAAAATAAATAAAATTGATCAAAGACTACTCGTGGCATCATAACCTTGTCATACAGTACAAAAGGCCCCTCCCTCCATCCCATTTACTTCAAAACCAACAGCAAAACTATGTGACCACAAAATACACAAATTCTGAGTGGAAAACGCTTGCATTTGCTGTTGTGTCACTCGTAAGCCAAAACCCACTAAAGTTCATTTCAATCAACAATTTGAGCCTCAAAAGTCAAACGAAATCCAGGAGCTCCAACCACCATCATGCTTGATCACAAGCTAATGGCATAATATACATTTTGTACACTTATAGTACAGTCATACCTCGGTTTTCGACCATAATCCGTTCCAGAAGGCTGTTTGAAAACCGAAACCACGCTCTTTAAAAAAAAAAAAAAAAAATCTTTATTGAACACGTCTGGTCAGTAATGGAACGCTACACGAGGAAGCGCCACTTCCTCGTGTAAGGAAGGTGAGAGGAGTCAAGTGGTGCATTCAAGTACGCTCAGTTTGTACGAGAACAGATTTTCGGTCGTCATCCGAGGCATCAAAAACTCGAAATTTTTGGTCGAAAGCCGATTTGGTCGAGAACAGAGACGTTTGAAAACCGAGGTTTGACTGTATATAGTAGAAAAGGCAAATATTTCGGCCTATGAGAATGGTTAGTACATGAGTACAATTGATCCCATTCAGTGAAGAATTGTGCTTTAATCGAATTTTTCAGTATTGCAGACTGTACTTCCTGTATGTATGCAGGTGGCGGTGAAAGTGTCTCCTTGTAAACATCTATACCCAAGTGTGCACGTGTGCGCGCACGCTCGTGCAGGAGGTCGTGAAGGACGGATAGGCAGACGGTAGTGGGGGATCAAAATGCATGCTGGGAGCTGGGCTGTCTGCCTGGAGCCACGAAAGAGAGTGAGGGAGGTGAAGGAAGTTGGGGAATAAAAAAAAACAACAACAACACACCAATAAAAGGTAGAGAGAAGTAGTGAGAGAGGGGCGGAGGGGCTGCCACAGCGGACCCTGTGGAAAAACTCCACGAGGAAGAGGAAGAGGACACGCAACAAGCTGCGAGGGAACAGTATTAAAAGGGAGGTTGTCAATCCGGTCTGAGCTGGTTACCCCACCCTGCACTGTGTGCCAAGTTTCAGGAAAGGCTGTCCCCTTGCTCACGTGTGGGGGGGGAGATTAAAATGATCGACTGAAGCCCGGCCAGTGGGAGGGGGGTTTCGGCAGAACAAGCCACCCTCGATTCCTGTATCAACGCACTCGCATGCGCGCACACAAATGTTGTGCCATCACAGAGACATCAATAATGCACACACGCACGTACACACACACACACACTCGCACAAACGCGTATCGTACATCCAACGCCCACCCTCCTCTCTCCATCTGCCAGGGAGAGGCAGCAGGGGGTGGTTAGACTCTCTATATGAGCAAGCGTTCTAACGACTGTACAGCAGATTAGCTTCTATGTACGCTTGCATACTGCACCCCCCCCACCCCCCACCAAACCTGCCTAACCTGGCTGCCTCTCCTCCCTCACACCTGTTCACCTGCACTTACCTCTCACGCTCCCCTCCTGTCTTTGCACTCTTCTCCCAACGACACCCATCGACCTCCACACCTTCAAAGTCGACCTTTTATGCTCAGTTAGGAGCAACGAGCATGTCCTGAGACTTCAAATAGTGGCATGCTCATTACAAAAGCAATGCAATGAATGGAGTATTAAAATGAAAATACAGCGCAAGGTGTCACGGCAAACTCAATCCCAGTTGATTTTTTTGCATGAGGTGGTTTAATACCCTATACTGGTTGCCTGTCAATCGCCGGGCACATACAGGAACATACAGGATAGACAACAACTACTCACACTCACAATCGCACTAAAGACAATTTAGAATCTTCAGTGAACCAAACAAGGATATTTTTGGATTGTGGGAAGTCAGAGTTCCCGCAGAAAACCCACACTAGCAAAGGGAGACCAGACACACTCTGCACAAGAAAGGCCTGAGCTCAGATTCAAACCCCCAACCTCAGAGCTATGAGGCATACATTCCGTGCTAGCCACTCATCCCCATGTACTACGCCGTCCAGGTTTGTTCTTTTTATTTTGACTATGATGACAAGCAACAACGCATATGGTCATGCTGAGGTTTTCCCGTTACACCCAATTTATGGTGTAATTCTTCAACTATGGCAAAAAGGCCACAAAAAGCCAAAGCAAAACACGAGTTAATCCTTTGCTACCAAGCTGAACTGAGCCCTCGTGAGGTACCCAGGGGTCTTGCAGGACATCATGCGTGGTGGCGGTTTGATATATATTTTTCACAGTGCTTTTGCTCAAATGATAAATCAGGAAGGCAACCGATATGCGAGCGTCCGAACTGATGGGTGTGCTCAATTAAAAAACAGGTCCTATGATGAGTGTGAAAATACCACGATAACCAGCACCTCCCCATGGGAGTCTCACCACACTGTGACTTCAAAATAAATACATAAAAACAGACTGTCTGACAGGACGAGAGCAAATTGTATTAGAGGAGGCCTCATCTGAATATGCAGAGGACGACCATGAGGAAACAGAGGACAAAAACTAAAAAAAGAGAGAGATGATGGCTCAGGATGCAAGGCTGAACGAGAGAGAGAGAGAGAGACCACATGGCCTGCGGTCACGTCCTCTAAAGGTGGAAAGTGATCTCCGTGAGCCCATCCAGGCCTGACTTCAAGCACCTGCACTCGACCGGGCTGCGGCTGCGAGCTTGTGTACACGTTATCCTCGGCACATCCAGGAGCTGACCCCGAGTTGCGGCTTTGCGGGGGTAAAGACGCTGAGCTGAGAATAGCTAAAACACACGCGCACGCACGCACGAACACACTTGAAGTAAGAGGCAAAGAAGCAGAGAGGGATTCCTATGCATGCCGCCGCCACCTGTCCCCACATGACCTAAGGTGGACTAAGAAACTACACCGCAACCAACCTGATCCCAGCACCTCCTTGTGAGCTTGAACATTGCCTATCACTAATTCATGCTTTCAGGTCATGGAGGCCAAAGCGGGACGGAGTCTGTCCGTATCCTTACCAGCCCGTGAGAACTTGTGCCCTGCTTTGCGAGTCAAACCGCCACTTGAAACAAGCTGAGTTCCAACCCCTTTGTTTCATTCCTGTCGCGTCACCGAATCTCTCTGCACATGCCGTAGCGCCGCAGTACCTGGTAACACTTCAGGCATGAAACGACAATAGTCTCATTAGCGACAGTTACTTGTGTGTTTAGTATCCAACACACATCAGTCACATGGCGATATATTTCTGCGTATTTGATCGATATGAAACACAGATATCCAACCCTGTGAATTAAAGAGTCTGTCTTTGTCAAACAAATACTATTCATCCCGACAAACAAAGAGGCAAAATGTTTAGCCTGAGAATCTTCCGATGTGTTTGAAATAGACAGCCAGTACCTTTTGGGGAAAAAAATGATCCCAAGGTTTCAGTGGACATGAGGCACCCGATCATTCAAAACAACGGTGAAATGTGCTTTTGTGATTTTTCTAAGAATCACTGTGAAACTCATTTGTTTCACACGGTTTTTTGATGATTAGTGATGATTAGTATCCTCTCTTCTGTTTGTGTCTGTTTGCTGTGTTAAGTGGCCTGGGTTATGTGAAAGGCGCTATAAATAATCACATTTTTAAATAACTGCAGGCCCTTTCATACGATCAATATAAAAACGGCATTTTTCATACTATTTACTCCGATTGCTGATGTGTCTGGCGTGGAATGGGGGAGAAGAAATCAGCCTGGGAAATTTCTTCCTTCGACGGTAATAGAGCTGTGACAAGTGGGACGGGACAATGCGCCTGTGTGTAAACCAGTGTTGCACCAAGTCCCGGTAGCAATATCAAACTGTGAATTCATCCATCCGTCCATTACAGTGAAACTCCTCTACAACGAAATCGTGTTTGCAGCAAGAAATTTTTCACAACAGGGGGTTTTTCACTGTCGCAAATTTGATCTCGGATGTAAACACACACACACACACACACACACACACACACAATTAATGCATGAAGATTTTTTTCACACTAGGGGGTATTTTCGCCCATGTAGGTTTCGTTGTAGAGGAGTTTCACTGTATCTAGCATTATCCGGGGGGCTGGCTCACGGGGGGGCATCAGCTTCAACAGAGAGGCAGAGACTTTCTTCTCTCCAGCCACTTCTTCCGAAGGGATCCCAAGATGTTCCCAGGCCAGCCTGGGAGACCTAGTCCCCACGCAGAGTCCTGGCTCATCCCTGGGCCCTTTTGTGGCTGGGAAACACCCGGAACACCTGACCAGGGAGGAGTCCAGGAGGCATCCTAATCGGATGCCCGAGCCACCTCATTTGGCTGCTCTCAACGTGCAGGATTAGCAGACTCAACTCTCCCGGATGACCGAGCTTCTCACCTTATCTCTAAGGGAGAGCCCGGGCACCCTGGAGAGGAAACTAATTTCACGCGCTTGTATCCGGGATCTCGTCTATTTTGGCCACAACATCGGTGAGGATAGGAAATAAAACAACACTTTTCGGGTCCCCTAAGACTTATCCAAAAAATTATTAGTTGTGTTTAAAATGTTATCAAATGATCTTACATTGTTCTCATGTTTAATAATGTTCAAAATGTATTTTTGATTTGATCAAAAGTACTCTAATTAGCATCTTTATAATAATTGAATTAATAATAAAAATAAGCTATTATTGCATCGTTTGATGTTTTTATTTGAGTACAGGAATTGAAGTCATTTATTCATGTTAAAAGCAATCAAAGTCAAAATGTTTGGTATTGTGACAACACTAGTGTAAACTGTGTGAAGTCCAACACCTGACGCTCCCGCGGTGATGTCATCCGATTACCTGATTACATGATGCCGTGTTTGTGTGAAAAAGCACACGATTGCTCTTTCAGACAGCAATTTTGCCGGAGCTCTGTAAAAGACACTACAATTGACACCATTTTCTACTTTTATAACACCGGATGTTAGTGCTGATGTACCGTATAAATATATTGGTTCTGCGTGAAAGGCACAGGCTGATAAAATGTCACATCTGCTGTTACAGCTCTGAGATTTGGGGGGGACACGTGAGGCTTCAGCGCGCAAACATAAGTGAATAATTGGGCACCAAAGTGAGCTTTCTTCCAAGTAAATTACTGTAATAGATCAACGTTCATTCTCTCGTGCATTGTCGACCGGGGTCTAAAGTTGTTAACAGGCATCAAGTACAAACACTGGGTAATAGACGTCAAGTCAAACGCCTCCTTTCTGCCCCAATTGAACTGATAGCTAAACACTTTGCGGTAACAGCCAGCGCGAGGGAATCACCCGGTTCGACGCAACAAGGGGATAGCACAAGATACTGGCAATGAGGAGGGAAGGCGGCAGTTTCAAGGAAAGGCCGATTTTTGAACAAGTGTCACAGCAACCAAAGTGACCGGCGGATGGCAGGAGACTCGTGGAAGGAATTGTGATTGGTCTTACTGGGAGACGAGCAGGAAAAGGGTGGCCGGCTGATAAAAACGACGTTGCGAAAGTCGCTCTGAGTCTTGAGGCGTTCGCTCGCAAGCCCAAGCAGGAAGTGCTGATGAACACACAATGCGAGTGGAGTGGTGGTGGGTGAGGCTCGCTTATTAAACTCACAACCACTCATAACTGCAAAGGAGTACGGAGGCCTTGGAATCCGGCTCAGATGTCAATGATAAACTTGGATCTTGTTCGTTTGGCTGGTAAAACCTGCTTCAATTAGAGGAAAGCTCAACGCCCACAGGTGGGGCAAAGATTCATTTGAGTAAGCAGGCACGGGGGGGCGGGGGGGTTATTAAGCTATTTTGCCCTTATGCAAACCCAGCATAGTGTTAACACTATGTAAGCACTGGAGAAACACGCCTCAAAAGTGAAACGAAACTTGGACTTCAAACCTTCATCATAGATTACATCAAGCAAGACTCATGATGAGCATCTCAAAGATTGACTCCACTTTTCTTTTTTTTTGTGATGCCACCACAAAATGGTCGCAGCGATAAAGACGTCTGATCACCCGCAAACCAGAAATGGCTCATCAGAAATAAGAAACGATTTGACTGCTTGGGCCAGTATAGGCAAGACAAGTCAGTATCAATGAATTCCAGTAGCATCTATAAATCGTCATTAGGTGACAGCATTTCTCTGCACCTTCCTTTTCCTTGCCCATTACGTGATTGTCAGTCAGTTTGACTTTAATGTGGCGTTTTATTAGACAGCGATTAACTTCAAAGTCTCCACGCCTCTGAAGAGGGTGTGTAGACTTTACAAAGAAATGAAGTAAGCGTTCAGCGCAGTACGACTTTAAAGTGAAAGTATCCACAATATTAAATGGTTAACTCCTTTAGTATAAGCGTCCTTGAGTGTTTTGAAAGGCGCTTTTCAATGAAATGTATTATTATTATTATTATTATACTTTTGTGATGAGAACATTTTTTTTCTTTAATCTCCAAGAGGCCCATTTGCAAAACAGCTCATGTTCAGACAAGTTTTGTCATAAAAGTCAACCCTCAGGTTTTGGACTGTTTTAATGGTGTTATAAAGGTTACATTGTTTACTTATTTTTCCACTAGCATGACAATTAAGAATATGAAAAAAAAAAAAAAAAGATTTATTTGCGATGTGAACCACAGTAACATTGATCTTGACTCATTCACTCCCAAAGACGTTTTTTAAACGTCTTTTCAGACTTGGTCCAGAATTGGCTGGTACTGAATGAGTTAAAGGTAAGACTTGTGTAATCTATTGTCTTGACTCTAGGGGGAGTTTAGAACTTCATTTTACATTTGCATGGAAATTAAGATGTTATTTAGAACATACCTATTTTTTTCCTCAAAGGTGAAGCGGCAGTTTCAATCTGACAATTAATTAATACCATATCATATGGGAAAGTATTCTGCCTCATCCCTCCTGGCCATCGGAGTTGGTTGCTTCAAGCACCGGATGATCGCTCACCCGCTTTGAAATTAGAACTTGAAAGTCAACCGGCATCGATGAACGGATTGTGTTCACCTTAAGAGGTTCCATGATACGGTTACATTGAATATGGCGTATTAAAAATGACAACTTTGTCATAGAAGCGTAGGATGCTTTTTATGTTGGCTGGGTATGGAGACGACGCTCGCTTCCTTCACGCCAACCGTGCTACAAGCTAGGGAGTGTGACCAAATCTTAACTCATGGCTTCAAAAGGGACGCAACTGCCCGGCAGAACGTTGGCGGGCCAGCAAGGCCGCACGCAGACCGAGCGGGAAGAACTTTTTCCCGCGAGCCTATAACAGACATGTAATAGAAGCCGCTGTGTAATCAGATGACCAGCTCTCTTTGCTTGCTCAATCCCTCTGTCCCCACTGTCTGAGCCTCCCTCTTTGGCTGTACGGTTGCTCCATCGGAGCGGCGACGCATCACCTCACTTCCCTCTTTCCTCCTGCTCTTCCGCTGAGGACACGCGGTGGCTGAGAGCCCCGCCCGTCCTCTTGTGACGTGCCAACCACGAACGCAACCCACCCATCTCCTCTCCTAAATCAACATCAACTGTGTCACATTGGTCACATGTCGCCGTCTTGACCACTCCGCCGACGCCGCTCTGCTTAATTAAAAGGCGGCTGTGGTCTCTGAGCCAGTTATTTTAGCAATATCCAAATAGGCAGTGGGTATGTGACGAGAGCCTTTAATGAATGCATGTTTTTGCATCACGCAATGAACATTAAAAAAAAAAAAAACTAAGACGACTCTTTTCACCCCTGGCCTGAAAAACATCCCAAGCTTCTCTCGCTCACCCTAATTTGATCAGGTTGCATTGCCCTCTTCATAATAAATGTCCCAGAAGAGAACAGAAGAAGCCCCTTTACTGCCCCTAGACACGAACACAACAACAGGAAAACAACAGAGAGGGGTCTGTCTGTGTGGCTAGAAGACGTGCTATACCGAGCAGCTGACCAGGGAGGGGTAACCAAACACAAGGGGAAGACGTGAGACTCCAGAGAGGGAAGGGGCTGCTAAAGCTATTAGATTATGACTTAGCATGAATTTACACGCAGCAGGAAAGAAATGACTCAGCTTGGTATGAAACTTAAAAAAAACCAAACACACAGACACGCACACACACGTGCATTTGCAGAGTTGCCTCAAAATGGGAAAATTAGGCTGCATTATTTGGAATTTGACAAAAATTTAAATAATTGAAATTTGAAATAATATTGTCTTAAATGTTGCACGTGGCTGCCAATTCGCGCTGCCGAACTGCGATCATAGGTTTGCTCAGTTGATGTTTTTTTGTTCACACTTGTGTGAGTTAAGATCAATGGAAGAAAATTGCAACTGTGACATGCCATTTATTGCACTCTCAAGGTTAACAAGCTTTTTTTACAGGTAGCCCGTTTCACACTACCGAACCGCCTTTTTTCAGGCCGTTATTTTATATAAAATGCAGACAGAGAACGGGGGAGACCGAGTCGACCTAGTAATTTTATGCCTTTTAAAATTGCAGATTGTAACTATAACAGTGGGTCCTTGGTTTGACAGTCCCAGCATACAATTTTTGAGGTTACTAACAGTGCGCCTCGTAAGAATACGTGGTCACGCGATACAGGAAGGCACGCCAGACTGACTGTTTTTCAATTGAGTGTTGTACAGCTCAAGTTTTTGTCAGACAAATATTTACTGTACTTATGACCGATTGTGTAGGTTTGTGATACATTACAGCTCATTCCGACTCAGGGAGCAATTTGGGTTATGTCGCCGCCATTGGAACACCAAAGTCTGCCGTAACCTGGTGTAATGCCTAAGATTTGCCACCTGATACTTCTCGTACCCTGTTGTGTTGAAAGTAATTGTCACATCAGATGCTGACGTCGCGCATCTAATTATCCAATTGCGGATTGCTTTCCATAGTTGAGCTAAAATCCCGCCGATGTTGGGTTCTGCGTGAAAGGTAAAGGCAGCCGTATCTTTTGCTCTTGCTCTGAAGTGTCACTTTCTATTCATCTTTTACGGCTGTTAATGTTACTTTAAACAATGCCTGTGCAGCAAATAAAAGGATTGATAATGGCCACAATGGATTACTTCTTTTTCCATTCATCCTTGTTGGAAAAGTCTAAATTGGAGCATTCTGCAATGCACTGCGCTGACCGCTGTCCAACTTTATTAATTTACATGTGGCAAAAGCAATAGGAAAAGGGGCTTGGCGTTAAGTTTGGAGAAGAAAAAAAAAAAAAAAAAAAATCAGGTGGAAATCCATCCCACAGCATTCACATTTACATTAAAAAAAATACATAGGGTACTGTGCAAAAAGGAAAAAATAAAAAGTCAAGCTTTCAAACTGCCACGGCGGCATCAGGAAAACATGTCTCCTCAGTCAGGCGGAAGCTGCTCGTTTCGGGCTATAGTGGTCGCGGCACAAACATACAGGAATATCAAACTGTATTCAGCCTCACCGCCAAATTGATGGGTGGTGTCTTGGACCAGCCCACAGCCACTGAAGTCCCCTGCAATTCCCTTGGAATCTATTGTTGGTAACACAGGCACACATGCATGCATGCACACTTATGCACACCAACACATATGGCGTCCTAGTTTCACCTCTTGGTGGGATTTGCTTGAGCCAACTATGCCCGTGTGGTCCAAAAGCGGCACCTTGAGAAGTAGCATAAAAGAGTAGAATCAGGACTATCATCATGGCGGTATCTATTGTATGGTCTGACATTGAGCACAGGGTGATAAAGGAAGAAAAAAACAAATGTCCTTGCTGCTTCCTTCTGAGAAGCATACCACACTGCTTCCAAACAGTTGGGCGTCTTCAAGTACCCTCTTTGTGTCCACATTCAAAAAAACAAAACGGGTCCAACGAGTACGTCCAGCCAAACAAATGTGCGCCTCATTCCCATGTGAGGCATGGTGTTTAAAATCCCAAGTGAGGCAGGTGAACTTGGAGCACGATGCTAGAATGTAAGAGTGAAGCCCCTCCCCCCCCCCCCTCAAAAAAAACGAGAATTTCAACAATTAACGAGCTTTGTTTAGGTGGTTTGGGGAGTCTCAAACAAATCCAGGAACTAATTACAAGTAACAGATGCATCATTTGCAACTTCTGTGACTGTTCCCCACGACTACTATGAGAGAACACCGTAAGAACGTGTCTTCAAAGAAATACAAGCTGCATGAGAAGACAAGCAGCCGAGCAGTGCAGCACATTGACCCATTTGTCTTCCTCTATTTCATGTAGAAGTGGGTCAAGAACTCTGAACTCCTTCACTGGCAACATGATGTGGGTTCCATCCCTCCTGCCTGACTCACTTCTCAAGACAATGTGTGTCTGTCTGTGTGTGTGTGTGTGTGTGTGTGTGTGTGTGTGTGTTTTCTCGGTGTGCTTACCAAATCGAGGTAAGTTTCCCCCGCTCTGGCTCCCCTGTCTGCCTGTGGGCCAGCTCAGCTGCCTGCGTCTCTGGGCAGGGCTCGAGCTTTACCAGACAGGAAACTTGCAAGTGGCCCTCGTCATATAGGCAAGCCCTTGCCTGATCCCACACAAACAGACCCCCCCCACCACCTCCTCCTTTTCCCCTCCAGCAACCATCACTACCCCACCCCCCTCTATTTTCAGTCCACAACTGGGATCTGCATTGGCTCCACTCATTGGCCCGGTAGCCGCTCACACGCCACACCTCCTCGCCGGGATAGGTTGGCGGTTGCTCTCTTTCCTGGATTGCCACGGGCAATGCACTCTGGGATACAGAGTTCTGGCAGCCCACTTGACCTGTTTTGGAGCCCTGGCACAGGACTACGAGCCCCAGCTGCCTCGGCCCTCGCCCGCCCCACTCTCTCCCAGTCTGTTTTATCGTAAGCACTCCGGAGCTGAATTATACACTAGAGCGTGTTGCTAGTGGGCTGCCAGGTATTAAAGTACAGATGAGGCATGACAAAATAAATGATGATAATTCAATAATATTTCAAATAAAATTCACAAACACGAGTGACGGATTCTGACATGCGCTCACGGTGGCATGACATTTCACACATACCTCAAACTCCTGCTGACCTAAATAACAACAACGGAGCATGCTGTGCAACGCACTGTCACAAAAGTTGCCTCTGACTATTAATTCATGGCAGTTCCTGCTCTCTCTCCGCCCCCCTCCTCCCGTAAGTGTGTCCACCTGCGTGAAAAGTCCGAACGATAAACTTTTAAGATTCTCCAGCAGTCAGAGGGAAGTACTGTCAAAAAAAAAGAGGAACCTTGACAGGCAACCCACCTCGCAGACCAGCCAACCCCCCCTCCATCCACTACCTCCTCCTCTCTCATTCCTCCCACTCTCCTCCACTGGCCCTGCTCCCCCCCCCCCATCCCCCCCTGCTTGACAGGCCCAGGGCAGCCAGCGAGGGGATGGCAGGCTGCCTTTTAGCTCACCTGCGATGGCCGTGGTTCTGCTTGTTGTGGGGTTAGTGCAGCCCTCCGCTCTCCTCCACTCCGGAGCTCTCTCTCTCTCTCTCTGTGGCTCTCTCTCCCTTCTCCCAGCCTCTGTCACTATTGTGCAGGCTTCAAGCCCCTGTACGCGCTAACCAAGCAGCAGCAGATCAACTCAATTCCCTTCCTGGTTTCTGGAGGGCAAAGAGGTCCCTCCCTTTCTCTCTCTCCTCCTCACTCGCCCTCGCTCTTAAAGAAACAGCCTCCATCTCCTCGCCCCGCACGCCCCCCCCCCCCAACCTCGTCCCTCGCTGCCTCCCTCCCTCCCTCCCTCCCGCCCGCCGCCAAGCAGAAAAGTCAAGTGGAAATTTCTCCCCGCGTCTTCGAAGTGGACACTTGCTAAAGTCATAAAGTCAATGAGACAAATGATTAACCCGTGTCTCCCCGAGCTGTGCTTTCACATTGCCGTATGGAGCCGTCGGCTGCGATCACGTGTGGTTTAAGGTTAAATAAGGTTGTCCTCCCTTTCTTAAGCACGACTCCTTTCCTCCTCTATTGCGAGAAGTCGCACCCACTCATCCCACTGCCTGAGGTCATGGCGTCCCACCCCAAAAGCAAGCCGTGGCAGATTCCAGTACATAATAGCGGGGGCTGCCAGCGAGCCCCTTCGCATTCCCAGGCTTGGCCCCCGCTCGCTGCTCATAATACCTGCCAAGCTCCAACAGGTGAGCTGTCAGAGAAGACATTTGTGTGTAGGAGTATGTTCCCCGTGTCCAAATGCGCAAAGCACTTGATGTTGCGCCACTTCCCTGCCAGCCACCTACACAGGCACACCACCCTGAGTGCAAGCCAGCCATTGTGCGGCAGAGCGGGAGCTTTCTCACACCCTCGCTCGAACGCCCGTTTAAGCAAACACATCGAACACATACTTAACACCACGTGTCCCATGGTCCACCATACGTGTTATGAGAAGGCAATTGCACAACCTATACCTAGAGGGCGCTGATCTTCTGCAGAAACAAAAGGGAATTGGAAGAAACGGGTTTGCTCCTCTTACTTGGACTTGGAAGTGCTTTCTGCCTGTGTCCCAAACTTTAATGGACCGAGGCCCATACAGGATTTCCAAAAAGTTAGGGATACATGGATTTTGGGAGAAACATTACGATGAACCTGAGATTAACTATAATTTTTACAGATGAACTTAATTTGACCCTCTCGACACTTTAAAATGTACATGTAATGAATTGTTCAATGTTTCAATGCATTTTGCATAACTTGCCGTTCTCACACAAGGAGCTGAATGCCCAAACTGTTTTTGTGCTCAAACCATCTTGCGGCATCTTGATTTGAAGGAATTACGTTGAAGTGAATTGGGGAGGTTCAATGGGCTTCTAATGGGCTTGATTGGACTGTGGAGGGGTACCTAATATTGTGGCCAGTAAGTGTACAGTGGAACCTCCAAAGTTGAACAGTGTCATCCGTGACACTGGTTGACTTGTACCAAATTACCAAATTCAAAACAAAACAACCCCTCCAAACCCAACAAAACATACTTCCTTTAATGAAAGCCAGACCGCCCCCATACAAGAAAATGTTAAACTTTGTAAACTTTGAAATAACCTTTTTCAAAAAATATTCAACTTAAAATGATGAATTAAAAAAAAAACATGACTTCTTTCAAACAATTTTCATCTAAAAATCCTCAAGATTTCGAATTTAATCATACAGTGTAATTATTACTTTTATTTTCGATGTGGTTCTAATACTTCACACTTTAGGGATAATCCAATTCATGATATTCTTCAATCAAATGAAACAGCACATTCACTTCAATGTGATTTTTTTTAAGGAACATAATACCAGTCAACCCAGTATACCCTGCTGATCATGAAAATACATAGTGTCAAAAGTATAAAACAGGTTTCATAATTCCTACCTTTCTTTTGTCCCACAAGATGACGCATTTAGGAATCTCTGCAGTATGACTGCAAGAAGGGGAAAATATATTTTTAGCCTCCATTGTTAGGGGGTATAGTGCACATAATACAGGTCAACACAATTTAAATTATCGACTGAATGACACCTAGAAACTTAATGTAGCCATCGTAGTGTCATATTTGTGACCGAATGTTGCCTGTTCGAGGCGGGTCTGACGATTAGCGGTTGTGACATCACAATAATGAAAGCGCAAATCATGCTAAAATGCTAGATTCTCGACTGTTGAATTCTACTACACATAAATGCATTTTGCTGTCCACGTTCTACTCCATTTTTTGACTAGATTCCAATGAATTTACATAGTTTCTCAAAAGCAACCCTCTCCCGTTAGAATTTAAGCTAGCACAGTGAGCTAACGAATCTCGCATGGTAGATAGCTGGTAGCACAGTGAGCTAGCAACTCCCGAATGCTAACTAGAGCACTTTCTCGCCCTTTTATAGTTACTTCGTTACCCGCCCGCACCTTCAACAGCCTTACTCGGAGGTTTGGTTTGACAAGCAATTTCATATGTAGACCAAATGAGAAGAGTCATGAAGATGGGAAAATCGGTCTAATTACAGTACCTGAGGGACGCTCCTGGAAGGAAATGTTTCCCGCCAACCAGTGACGTCACAAAGCGCCGTTTGTTCCTCCCGTTTGGACAGGGAAAAAAACTCAAGATAATATTTGGAAAAGCTGGTAACGACACTTTATATACCCTAAAGGGGCTATTAGACTCAATACGTTCATGAATAACAAACATTGAAAATGAAAACGTTGGCAAAACGTCTGCACGTACTTATTGCAAATTCATTCATTTTGTATAGCACTTGTCCTCATTAGGGACTTGGTACAGTAAAGTGGAGCCCAGCCCAGTTGTCAAAGGGCGAGAGACGAGGTACTACCTGTAGTGGTCACCAGTCAATCGCAACCTATTAGGCACACAACCATTCACATGTATGGCCAATTTAGTCTTAAATTAAGGTATTGGAGTATGGGCGAAAGCTGGAAAACCAACCAGAACAAAGCTCACTGGGACTGCATGAAACTCCATACACGAAGGTAGGAGCCAAGAAATTAGCATGGTAAAAGGGATAGCTTGGAAAACAAATTATGCTGTGCCATTTCTAGCTAATCACGCAATATCTAAAAGAGTCCTTTGGAAACACATTAGTAATGATTGACATTAAAACAAATTTACATTCACAAATAAGTTTTATTTCATCCTTTTATACATTAGAACCATATCCAACGTTTTATATTATAATAAATGACTCTTTTCCTTGTCATTTACATAAATCAAAAAAGTTGTATATTAAGACTGCAAAATAGTACTCCTGTAGTTTTTGTATATTTTGTACACATACAAGTGATGATGCATCCATTTTTGCTCGGAACGAATGCACATTGAGGATTTGGAGAATAAAAGGGCAGCCAAAAAAGCAGAGAAGAAAAAAGTAACACAGGAGCTCAAGCAAGGCTAGCAAGACCATCAGCATGTGACCAACACTGGTTACAATACTCAGTTGAACCCTTTTTGTACAACTGAAATCTTTGCCTCAAGCTTAACGGTCCAATTATACCGAAACTTTGCATTAAAGATGAGCGAAGTTTTCCCAAAAAGCATGTGCCAAGTGTGCTGGCTGCTTTTGGAGTGCCATAGCGGGAAGCGTAACCAAAATGCACCTCAGCAAGGGAGAAAAGTACGGATCAACAACAAAGAAAACAAAATATTAGGGAGCAAAAATGATTCATATTGATAGTACAGAGGGTTCTCATCAAAACACCGGCTGATCATCCGCACCATTAAAACAAAATACACGCACAGTATAAGAAAGGTTAAACCATGCTATAGCATCTCATCAATACATTTTTGATCATTGTTTTCTCAGCGTCATTAAAAGGCGTGGTAGATTCCTAACCTCCCATTGTAGGAGAGTGTGATTGAAATGTATGAGGAAACAATGTCAACGCAACAGCACTGAATTTCATCCAAAGTGCACTGATAGACTGTTCTTCATAAATGTGCTGACACAAAGGAGGGGTACTGATCAGGCATTGATAAGTGCGAGTATCGTCTTTGGTTTGTGATCCTCAGAGCGATCAATTGTTTAACCCAAGGAAGAAAAAAAAAAAAAGAAAGACTAAATGACTGACTGTGCCCATCTCTCCTCCGCTTTATCCCCGACAAATGTAATTACAATACGGCAGATGATTTTGGGTCATTACTTTGACAAAAGGGGTCTGCGTAAATGAAAATTGCTGCAGTCACCTTGATCACAACTATTTCAATTTGACTATGTTTCAGTTCCTCCTGTTCCAATCGCCGCTGTTATCAAAATACAGCTCCGCCAGCCATCAACCATCGCCATAGAAAAGATTCATAGAGAATAGCTAATATAAAACAAGTGTGCCAATCAAAGCGTTACATTCCCTCCCCCCCCCATGCAGCCGAGTGGAAAAGTGACACTGGCCTGGTGAAGCTTGTGGTCTTACAGTACGACGACTCGAGAGCCCTGCAGCTGCTGCTGGTGAACAAATACATGAGAGGAAGCTGGAACCGTTTATAAGCCCAAAAACAACATGAGAAAAGTGTGTGTGCATGTGTGTGTGTGTGTGTGTGCGTGAGAGAGAATCTATGTGAATATGCAAGCAAGACCCAGCGGTGTGACGAGGGCAGTACTCGAGGAGGGCAGACGTGCGTGCTTCACTCAGTGCTGCGGGTGGGGGTGCTGGGCTGGTTGAGGTTCATGGTTTTGCACAACCAGCCGGCAAAGTTCACTTCCTCCACTTCGGATCGCTTGATGAATATGTGACTCTGGAGAGAAACAGCAGGGAACACAGGTGGTTGTTAAAACGAGGGAGAGTAAACCAAACAAGGTTAAGTGGAACCACCTACAATCAGCATCTTCAGATCGGCCCTTTCGGCTGGATTTTTGATCAGGCTGTAAACAAAAACAAACCAAAAAAAAGAAATAAAAGGTCATGAACAGGACATGGCAAACCGCTATGAGTTGTCAATTACTTGAAAAACAATGACAGCAATTGTGTTTTCGTGACATTAAACAAGAGAAATTGTTCAAATTAGTGGCCCAAGTAATCACCAGATGAAAAAAAATAAAAAATAGACCACATCCAAAATAGACATACCAAGGTGCCTTGAGAGACGCCTTTAATTTGTTCCACGACCACAGTCCTCACTCAAAACACGTAACCAGTATTAAACTGCAAATGGTGCATTGGTCGAAATGAGGACGTTTTTTTCTTGTGTAGTGTTTTGTGTGTCCACACCCTCAAGCACCTGCCCAGATCTCACTCGACCAGTCTGTGAGACCAAGAATAAGTGAGATCCAGCTGGTCGGCGACTGCTGTAGCTTCACATCTACTGTAATGTGTTTTACAATAATACTCAACTATATAGTGACATGCGTACCGCTGGCTTGAAAGCAAAGCGTGGAGGGTGTCACCGAAATACAGGTGCAGTCAGTCAATGGGGCGATCGATGATTGCCAAAAGCCTCTCAAAATATCCGCACTCTTTTTTTTTTTTGGACAGTTCAATAAAAACATAATACAGGACAGTCTACTGTATGCCTAGCCTCAAAACCGGATTTCAATTGCAACGTGCTGAGAGATGTGCGGTGTTCAATCACTGGTGCGTGGCAAGACCCACTTCACTACTTGCGTTTCGAGTCAAAAGATACAACGACTCACCATTTTGTGACAAAATCTTGGAAGTCATTAGTGAACACGCCATGTGGCAGTTTAGGAGGAGGCTGAGGAGGAAAAAAAAAAAAGTCATTTGAAACAAGTCCGTATTTTGATAAACGCTAACTTTGTACGCAGTGCTTTTGTCAGACCTCATTCACGATATAGTCCAAAAGTTCAAAGATGGCCATAGCTGGTCTACAGTCCATCCCGTGTCCTGTGCCAGAGATACCCATTAAATCCAGTCACACTCTAAACGTAAACAGGCAGAAACGTAAGCGAAGGCAATTTTCCTACCGCTCACGGGCCTCCCTGGTGGTCTGGGCCTCTGCACGTTGCTGTGAGGCTCTCCCTCGCTCCCGTCCAGAACAGGCCGTCCAAAGATGGCCGCCAATTCTTTGGCGTCTGGTGGGGGGATGGGGTAGCGGCCGATCGCCAGCTCCACAAGGGACAGACCCATGCTCCATACATCCGACTGAACAGAGTAGTGGGTGCCCTGCAGTCTCTCCGGCTGTTGAGGTAACACATGGTGGAGTATATACGTCAAAGGGATAGGATTGGGCCAAGACTGAAACACAAGGCAGCAGTAGCAGGTGGCCTGGAAGGGTGGTGAGAAGTGGATAACGGCAGAAGGAAAGGAGCAGGCCACTTCTGGCAGGGATACACAAACCAATATGAATTGCTTGTTTCACAGAGACAAAAAAAAAAAAAAAAAAGAAGCTCCATTTCGACTGAAACTGTCAGTGACGTATTAATTAAACAATATGTTGTTCATTATTGTGGTTGTGTCACTTGTACTGTACTACTTTACGACGAGAGCCGCGTCTAATATCCTGCTCGCCGCAATTAGAGTCAAAAATCAAGAATACACACACATGTACTTTTCCTCAGCTGTCATTGTGATTGCAATGCAGTTTAGTACAACCTAACACAAGACCCGTCTGACCGTGACACCCAAAATTGAGCATTGTTATCTTTGTAAAAGGCATAATATTTGATAACTGTCTCATTTTCAATATCAAAATATTGTGCAACTCATTATGGCGTGGCTGGTTAGTCCACACTGAAAAACTTGCATTTTTGGTGACTGAAAATGCAAATTGGCCACCTGGAAAATTCGAGCCGAAGGCTTTCCAAAGTGTTCAGCGTTTGCCTGAAAAACAATATTTCTGGCTTGTCTCCCTCTATGACATCATATTGCCATGTCTGCCGCGATCGTTCGTACCTCTTCCAATTCCAAATGCCCGAGATAATAGGTATTGTTTTGATCATCAGTTGTTTATTAGATATTTACTTTTATGGATGTAGCAAAAAGTGCACAAGAACTACCCGGACTGTTAAACAAATTAATCTGTACATCAAGCAAGAATGGGAAAGAATTCCACCTTCGACTTTGCAACAAGTCGCGTCCTCAGTTGCCAAACTCTTTTTAAATGTTGTGAAAAGAAAAGGTGATGTAATACAGTGGTAAACGTGACCCTGTCCCATCTTTTTTTTGGAACCTGTTGCAACCATACAATTGGCTAAAAACAAAGTTTATCAGGTCCTTTTCTTCAGGTTGCTATTCTAAAAATGCTCTCTGGGTACAAATGGACACTCCATTAGGGATTACGGTGCTACTTGTTGCCCAAACATGTTCAAAGAATTTCATTCGCAAGGCAAGGTGGGACACAAACATGCCTTACGAAAGTTTGAAGATTGTCTAGAATTAATGGCTGCTCCATTAGTCCAGTGGCGCACTCATTAATTGCTTTGTTGGTCGGAGAAGGATTGCGTAGACCAGGTGTCAACAGGATGAGAAAGAACAGCGAGGGAGAAAAGAGAACACAGTTGCCGTCATATGTGCCAAAGAACGCTCTCCTGGGCACGGCCCTCGCCTCTTGGCAGGGGAGTGAGAAAGAAGGTAGAGGGTGGTGCCACTCCGTGTGAGAAAAGAAAGGGAAGGAAAGTGGGGATGGGGCCAGAGGAAACGGGGGTGGGGGCGCCGAGCTGACTCACCGACATGTAGGAACGCGTTCCAACAAAGGAGTTGGCCATGGAATCTATGAGCTGCCCGCTCACTCCAAAGTCACACAGCTTGATCTCCCCGCGAGAGTTGACCAGAATGTTGGAGGGCTTCACATCTACATGGTAGGTGAAGGGTGAGGTAGGGGCATGGGGGGGAAAAAAAAACAAAAAACAAGAAGGAGAATACTTTCATATACGGTTCTTGTTTTGGTTTAAGGAGATCATTTAGCACAAATGAATTCACTGCTCGAAACAAGCTATGTGTTTCTGAATTGGATTCTATGTAACTATTCCTGCAAAAGGCACAGGTGCTTGTATTGACATAAAAATATCAAACCAGGATGCAAAGGCACAGAGGTTGAAGTCATTTTGAAACTCGCCCCCAAATTCACGATAACAATATGCCTCTAAAAGCTGTGTTGAACACCCAAGACGTGACGTTTGAGGCGTGTGACTGTCATTCCCGCGACCAATGTCATGTACAAGTGGTGAAGCAATGGCATGAAGAAGTGAGGGAACAAAGAGAGGGCGGGAGCGAGGGAAGGGTACATGGGGCGAGGTTGCTCATAATCATATTTGAGAGGCGGTAATTACCGTCTGAGCTCGCAAACTCTGTCCCGAAGTACCACTCACCCTGAGGCAAGTCTGTGCACTTTTTGTATAGTATAATTGAAATACAAATGACAAGTTAATGCCCATGTACTGTATATAGTCACAATTAGATGGGAGAATCCACTTTGACTGTGTAAACTTGGGCCATTTCCAAAATGTTCCACGTGGGAAATTTTTTTTTTTTTACCTCTGTGCATGATCTGGTGCTTCTCCCGCAGGTAGGCCAAACCTCTCAACACCTAGTGAACAACAATAACACAGACATAAACAACTGTTCGAAACAATAGGACTGCATGTCAAAGCCATTTGTCACGAACCCTGTGGTCAAAATGATTTGAATCAAGAAACTCGGAATACATACAGCTATGCTAACTTTGCCCAAGACTTCCTCTGGAATTCTTCTGGCTTCCTTCAGAACCTGGTCCAAAGATCCACCATCCTATAGCGAAAAGACACCTAAGTATCCAGAATATAAGCCTAAACATGCGACAGCCATGTGTAGACGAGTCTCACCATGTGCTCCATACAAATGCTGATCTCGCCGTCGCTGTAGAAGGCGCCGTAGAAGCCCACGATATATGGCGAGTTGCACTTGTGCAGGACTTGAAGCTCTCTGATGATCTGGTTCCTGATGGCGGGCTTAATTTCCAAGTGGATCAACTGAGACAGAGAGGAAGCAGGTTAATGCAATAAGAGGAAGGGGGGAAATTGGCCAATGGCGATTATGTATTTGCCCATCTGCACCATACAATGGCCACAAAAAAAAAAAAGTCTTTGGAGTCTATCTTTTCCCGATACTGATAGAAAAGCTACAAAAGAAATCTTTCACAATGAAAATGCCCACCTGTACATTTAAACAAGCAAACCAACATAAATTTATTTTAGGTAATAACTCGGAGGCATTCTAAAAACATACAATCATATTAAACAGTCACATAGCGATAAACAGAGAAGAGTTTCACAATCAAGTAACCCGGTAAGCCACAGTAATATTTGCCGTATTTCACGTGGTATAACGAATATGTGCCTATGCATATTGTACTGTCTGTATAGTTGTTGCCATCAGGTACTAGTTAGCCTCAAGGACAAAATGACAACCACACAGGTCTGAATGTTAACGCTTATTTATTCATTTTAACTTAAGGTGGCACAATGTTGTTTTTATTTATTGAAAGATTTTAATATATATAGAGAGAGAAAGAGAGATTTTTTTTTTCCAGAGTTGTCATTTTAACACCGTAAAACGGCGATAATTTTGCTCCTGGTTATCATACATCAGAATTTCAGATCAGCCCATGCCCACTACCGAGGGGAAAGTCTGGTCTGGACTAAGAAAGGTGTGCTGTTCACCTGCAAGCCAAACCTTCCACGCTCACTAATCCTCACCTTGCGAGCCATGACCAGACCCGAGGGCTTATGGCGGACCTTGTTGACTACCCCTCCGTTTCCGGCGCCCAGCTCGCAGATTGGGTCGAAGTCCTCATCCTTGAGCTCTCCAACCTGCGCTTTCTGGGTGAGGAAGGCTTCTAGTCGCATCTTCTGTTGCTCATCCAGGTCCAGCTCTCCCAGCTTCTTTTGTAAGGCCTCAAGGTTTGCTCTGTAAGGAGACCAGGACTGTTTTGAAAAAGCCTCAGCTACCCATTTTTTGTAGTGCTTGTCCTCGTCAGCTGGGATGAAGTCCCATAAGGTGAGAAGCAGGGTCCAGCGTAGACAGGTTGTCAGTCAATCGCAGGGTACATCATACATTCAAACTTCTATTATAGCGTCAATATCAAGGACGTATTCCAAGCCTGTGATCCAAATCCAGCCTGCCATATCATCTTAGGTTTAATATGTCAATCATATAGACGTTTTCTTAGTCTCGACTCAGTTTTTACTTACATGTGGCCTTCAACAACCTTGCCAGTTTCTTATACGGTCCCTTTGAAAAAATTAACTGCCCACCCCTGCAATAGTGATATATGTGCTCCTGCAGTAGAACACAAAAGAATCAGGGCCCAAGTATAGTTCAGTTGTATTTAACATCATTCACAACTACCGTATATTAAGGTCATGATGTACATGAAGTACAGTAATGTTTTTTAGGTGGACTAGGTAGAAAAAATTTGAGAACCACCGCACCACGTACAAGCATAACTCTGACGTGGGTTCGAGTTTGATTCCCCCGATATAGTGTGTGACATGAAGCAGATATGAATGTTTTTGGAATGTGGGAGGAAACCGCAGTACCCGGTGAAAGCATGCAAACACAGCAAAGCCGGAGCTGAGATTCGAACCACAGAACTGCGAGGCAGACTTGCCAAGCACTCTTACGCAAAGATACACACTGTAGAACAGATTTTGAAATCATTGTCATAGTACTCACTCAGATGCAGCATCAGTGGTGTTAGAGATGGGCTGCCCTTCTCCAATGGGAGTTATATTCAACGGACCCGGTCTTTTTTTGGGTGCCATCTCAGGAGGAGAAGAAAAACTTGTGGAAATCTCAAATCTTGTCCAGAAAATGCACTTAAGTGCGCCGGGGCGAGCAGCTGTGGCAAAGTGGCCCTTTACTTCTTCGCTAGCGAGCAACAGGATCGCGTCTTGGTGGCTAACGACTTAGCTGGCTAACGTCAGCGAAAAGATGACACTTCATGAGCCCTGGCACTCGAATGTTTGGCTAAAACGTGACATATCAAGGCGTTTCTAATGAACGGATATTTTCAATGTGTTTATAGAAATTGAGATTAGCGCATTGCTGTCTTTGGACGCTTCTTATCGGGGTTATCTACCTGCTGCTAGCCATTAGCCACCTCGCTAGTGCTACCGGAAAAAGGAAGCCGCGACGACTCAGCGGCTCGCCACGTTTTTCCCCCCCGTTTAAATGACGGCGGCACCGGGGGGCGGCTGCTGGTGGTCGTCTGGCGTCCCTCCGTAAAGTTAGAATCGGGCTGCGGGGGGGAAGGCCACTGTGGCCGGGTGGCAGGGCTGCAGGGTTTTCGTCTGTGACTGGTGGTAGTAGTGGTGTTGATCCGTCAATACAGGAAGCAGCAGACCCGAGTGACACCCTCAGGGAGAGCCCGTCACTTCAACGAGAGTACCGTGTCCAATTTGAAAGATCTTCAAGAGAAAAAAATAATCAAGAATAAAAAACAATAATCCCACAACGAAATACTAGAATCGCACGCTTTCGGTCATCATAACCGGACGACGCGGCTTTCTCGACAGTTTATAAGCAAGTCAATGCCATGTGCACATTGCTGCCACCCAGTGGCCATATATGGAGACTGAAGACAAGAAGAGAAAAGAGTTTAGTTAACACGATCTAACCCCCCCCCCCCCCTCCCAGCGCCACCCATTGAAATTAATGTACAGTACTGTAGTTGCTATTACTGTAATCCGTACCAGCCCCAAGCCCCCCCCCCCCAAAAAAAGTGTAATGTTTTTAGTAACTCAACTGGATTTTATTCAAAAGTACTCTCAAAACAACCGAATACAAAGTGCTGTGGATCAAGTAAAAACCATTCCTCCATTCCATTCATTATCCGAACCACTTATCTTCAAGGACATATGAAACCAAAGAGTGTTAAAACAATAAGTTCATAACAAAAAGACAGTCACACAATAAAACACTAAAAAATGCAAAGTAACATATCGAATCAACCCGAATCAATAATTTGTAAATATAGAATATCAAATAAAATGCTCAAAAGGGTTTAACTGGGGCTTCACAGATTTCTGAGGGGGCTGTCGGGGACATAGATCTGACGGTCACCTGCATAGCAGTGAAAGGAAATACATTACCATACTTTCTTAAGATGGAACCTATAGGGCAGCAAATACAATGAAAACAGCAGGGCCTCAAAGTTAATTTTTTTCTTCTAACATTGACTTTCTATGCATTTGCTTCCCCCAATATGATACTTTTGGAATATTACATTCGTCTTCTCACAATTTTGCTTGTGTAAAGTCTTAGTATTCTCATGATGCTGCAATTTGTTTACACATGAATGTAATATGCACGTTACAGTAAAATTTCTTGTTTTGATCTTGTCAACCAAGGATTGGGGGCTTTTTAAAAAAGTTTCTATGAGACTGTAGTTGCTTTTTGAACGATAAGGGGCCGGGGAATCAGACAATAAAATACACATCACACAGACATATTGAAATACCCATCCCAAAACATCTGAACCACAACAAATAAAACTCACACATTTTAAAGAACTTGACTTTAATTCCACACATCAATTAACAGCTGTTAGAATTTGATCATTGTTCAATTGTACAATCGTATCCTGAAGACTTGAGCATCTGGAATTGAACCACACCCTTTTAGTACTCACACATCACCATCATCAGGTATCCAATCCCGATTCTTCCCTTCTGGTTTTGCCTGTCGGAACAACTGGAAACAATTCGAGGCGTAATAATAAAAATATCATTTACATTTTATTGACTTTTAATATGAACATATAAAAAAACAAACAAAACAAAAACGTTTACATCATGGATTGTAAGCATCTGTCCATGCTACCTTATGCATTTACCATTAAGAGATGCCACAACATACTGTAGTCATAACCAGACACTCGGGCCCTCGTACTCACCCTCAGCCCCTACCAAAAAAAAAAAAAAAAAATCTGGCTCAGTTCCAAAGAGGCAAACCTACGCCTGTGGGACCTCCAATAACCTGGAGACAGATTATGAGGAGTGTGGGTGAGAAAACAAGTTGGAAGACCAGATTTAGCTCAACGAACAACCAAAATTCAAGCTGCCGAGTATCAACGAGATTCCCGTGCTAAGCGCAGCGAGACAATTTTCTGGTCCTTGTGCTGTTGCAGGTGTTTGGATGCATACTCACTACACAATGGCTTTAAAGTCATAAACAAAAAGTGTGCAAACGACTCCGGGCCCCAAATTAAAAAGTCTTATCCAAACTGAACTGAAGGATTGTGGGTAGACGGGGATGTTGCTCATGTTTACCGACATGTTATATTAGTCCATTTAAACCCACTGCAAAATAGCAAAGTCATATGAATAAGATGTCCAAACTGCACACAAGATTCAATAATTGAATGATGCAATAGAATAGACGCGGTGTAAGCGCAGGGAAATGGGCAGATAACAGCATTTGTGAATAATTTAGATCCTTCCGCATAAAGGGAAACAAGCACAGCAGAGCGGCTTCTCTTCTGCCAACTGAACAGCCAAAGGCTGCCATACTTCAACCATTTCCTGAAACGGGATCTCCCAAGTAGAAGCCAGACGACAGCACTGATTCCACTCAAGATGAACTGCATAGAACAATGGAAATTAAAAAAAAGACATAAAGGGGAAAAAAAATCTCCAGTGTAAAATGGGCGTCAGAAAATCTGTCCTTTACAACGTTCTCCGATCAGTCTGCTGTGTGTAATGACTGAGGTAGGTTTTTTTTTTTTTTTTTTTTTTAAGATCTAGAAACTGCTAAATAAAATACGTAAATGGAAAGCACCACACGTCCAGATCGGTGATGTACTTTAAATTAAAATGGATCCAATCTTAACATAAAAAAAAAAAAACATGCCATGGGAGAGGTTTGCATCACGTTCAGATTATTCTTATGCCATTTATTTTCTTTTTTTTCCACCTTTTAGGGCGGGGTAGTCAAGTAAAAAGTGTTCTTTACAATCACGTATCGCAGCCCATTTGTCCAAACACGGCATTCAGAGTAATATTGAATTTGCGGAATTAAGCAGCGAAATATACTTTAAAAAAAAAAAAAAAACAATCCACCTCAGGAGGGAGTCATGTTGGAAACTTGTGTCGACAAAAAAGGACATCACAGCTGATCAAGGCCGAATGATCAAGTACCGACCAACCACACAGCTCACGTGTTTTCTAAGTTTGGTCATGGGACAAGCCGAGCTGCGATTGATCGTTACCTGATCCCTGAAGCAACTGTGATGTAATTTTCAGTCAACAGCAAGTGGCAAAATGGCCACAAAGACTTGGATAAGATGAGTATTTTGCTGCTTAATTCATTTTCCGTGAACGCAATATTAATCAGAGAATGGTGTTTACACTTGTGGGGCCCGCATACAACATCGTGTAAATATTTGACTTGACTTCCCCTTTAACTGAGAAGCGCAAACAGCTCAAATGTGCCAAAAATCGAACGCACGGTGGCGTGGATAGCTTTTTGTTCCTGGTCAGACAGCAAAGATGACGACGTCCATCGAGAAAAAAAAATAAAATAGTTTGGAGGAGGTGATGGGGAGGAGCGGGTAATCCACTGAATTTCTCTCATTGAGGGAAGTACAGTACTAATATTCGCTGCAGGATGATGGTCAGCCAAAAGTGGTTGGCTTCCAGTGGTTGAGTCGAGTACAAACGGGAATCCTAATGATGCTAGACTGAAGATTCTTTATCTGTGTGTGGAACTGCTAAAAGGCTGTGATTTTTTTTTGATGATGCGGGGGGTCACTGTCTAGTGTATTACTGTTCCATTCTCCGTGCTTTCAGCCCCCCCCCGCCCCTTCGTCAAATCCATGAGAGGGCGAGGTGGGTTGAAGAGTAGCTGCGGGGGTCAGTACGCAGTGACCAGGTCCTTGTCGTAGTTGTATCGGCCCCTCTTGGGGGTGGGGCTGTCCGCGCTGTCCTCAGTGTCCTCGCTTTCGCCGCCGCCCCCGCCCCCTTCCTCCTCAGAGGACGAGTCAAGAGTCAGATCCACCACCACTCCTCCGGGCGGCGCGGCGGGCCCAGCGCTGACCACGCCCGCCGACGCCGCCCCTGTGGATTTGCCTGACAGGCTCGTGCTGCTGTGGGCCGGCGAGTGGCCGTTTGTCTCGGGAACACCTGGAATCAGGACATGGAAGGAGATTTGAGAAAATGGCTGCCTCACAATCACACAGATGCCATGCCTCGCCATTTCCCAGAATGCCCAGCATTCAGAAATCTGGCTAACCAATAAAGTGGTACCTTCACGTATGAGTGCCCCAACTTACGACTTTTTTAAATCACTGCTCGAGTGAATTAATAAAATGGAGTGGAAGATTTCCAAAGTTGTTGGAATAAGCCCTGGCTGCAGAGCGGAGACCAGGGAGGGGCTGAATGTGGGTGTCGACCTCAACGTTTCAATCTGCATGCCTAACCAATCTCACCTGCACACCGACCCCCCCAACACCGACACACACACTGCATTCAAACTACTCCAAATGACCCAAAACATGTTCTGGGGCGCTTTTTTTGTGTGTTTGTTTTACGGTTACACTTGGAAAAGAAAACAAAAATGACACACATCCCAGTAATTCCTTTGAAGAGGGTATTTTCAACCCAAGCTCCGAGTCACCATAGTAGAAGCTGGAGGTATGCGCGGATCGATCTCCTCAAGCTGCACCCAATGCTGCATGATACCGTCCTGTGGGAAGCTCTTCCCCCGAGCGCTATTCCGAAAACCTTCCCCAACCCTGAAACATGATTTCATCCAGACGCTCTGGGTGGATTCTCAACCCTCTGAACTCCTATCGAATGATTCAAACTCAAATACTAACGCCATCAAGGGAGTGCGCCCTCTAGTAGGGACATGTAGTACTACATCTCACTCATTTCTATGTGGAGACATCTTTCGACCACAACTTTTGACCCCAATGGCCGAGACATTCAGAACTGTCATCGAATAAATTTTCAGGTTCTGAAATGGCTGCTTTGTTGACTTTTGTCAAACGTTTAGCTCCACCCACATTTAGCCCAACCCCCATCTTGCCTCGTGTGCATTTTGGGAAAATCTGTGCAATGTGGGAATATACAGTGAGCGTTTTCCACGTACACATATCGACCAACGAGTACTCGGGCGTATCGCTGCGTTCCCTTTCCTTTTCCTTCTCCTTGTCGTCGCTGATTGGTTGCCAAGAGCCGTCGGTTAGGTATTCGATCTCCTCGATTTCCTCGCTTGTCTCTTTCAAGATCTCAGACAACAACCTGAAACACACACACACACACACACACACACACACACACACACACACACACACACACACACACACACACACACACACACACACACACACACACACACACACACACACACACACACACACACACACACACACACACACACACACACACACACACACACACGTCATGGGTGAGCCTAGTACAGATGCAGTGCTGCACATCGCTCTGACATGGTGGGCATGCTACCAAATTGTTTGGTGAAAAATACGCCTCAATAGTTCACACTGTCAGCATGTGAGATTTTGTGGTACCTCAAAAGACATCACATCAGTTGGCTCGCACACTTTGGGCTTTTGGCGACACCTATTTTCCAAAGTCCCGATTTATGGCGGAAAAACAAACAAAAGTGTGTAATTTGTGATTGTATTTTACAAATAGTCAAAGTCATAGGTGTATGTACCAAATCAAATAGTCTGCATGAAATGTAACTGTAAATATGTCACCAACTCCCCATACCGAGTGGTAGATCTCTGTTCCCTTATTCCAATGGTGCCAACAAATCCAGTTTTAAAACCACAAGTACTTTTATTCAAAACATGGCATTTTTATTTTGTTTTCATAGGAAAATGAGCTCAGTGGCATGAGTACGATATAATTTTGAGGTTCTTTATAAAAACCACAACCCAATATAAACTAGCTTGAAGAAACGGGTGATTAATCGTCAGTACTGTAGTTGAGGGAAGTATTAAGAATGTCGTAGAGTTTTTCAAATGGGCACAACCTTACCCGTCTATAGTGAGCAGCTCAAAGGGCGCCGGCTTGTCACACACGGGGCAGGTCCATGTGGGCTTCTTTTCATTCATCTGCAGAAAGAAGACTGCGTCGAAACACTGTAGATGGGCGCAGGTCAGAACTCGACATGGCACACCGATGCGCATCTTCACCAGCTGAGGAGACAAAAAAGTCTGTTAGTAATTGTGGCCATTGGTCATGGAGCAGGTTCAATTTTACACTGACTTTGGCATTCACTCTGGCAATGTATTTTTTTTTTTTTTTTTTTTTTAAAGCATGTCTATTTGATTTCAAGTACACTCAGGAGGGCAGAATAAAGTGCACGTCACACCATTGCTGCTCATGTAATTTGGTGCATTCAGGGTACAATCACAACATTGGGAACAGCGGTGTTGGCACATTAATCATTTGGATTATGTTTTTGAGATCGCAAGAGGCCAATCAATTCAATTTCGATTAATCGCCCGGCCCGATCAGAAACCCAACTAGTTTGAAAACAAACAATTTTCCATGGCAGATCCCCTTTATGTAAAGAACAATACTCACTGGACAAATAAGAGAAACCCTGAGGCCCGTAGTGGCAATCTCACTCTCTGGGTCAAACCGTAGCTTGTCTTGAACTACAAATAAAAACACGTACAAGCATTACAACTCACAATTTTGGCTAAAGTTCTTCAATAGAGGAAGATGAACACTCACTGCGCTCGCGACAGCGCTCCGCGCTCTCAACAGAGCAGAGTTTGAGCTGGCTGAAGAGGTCCGACGCAGTGAACATCCTCACTAAATACACTGCCACAGAGTAGCGCTGGAAAGCACGCGTTCAAAAGTCGTATGAATACACGACAATCAACAGTGGAACGCAAGTCCTCGTGAACAGGGCGCGAGTCGGTGCCAACCTTGCCGAAGTTTCCCCAGGTGACAGTGATTCTGTTGGTGACCGTGGAAAGATGCAACCAAGGAGTAATGTTAACAGGGCGACAAGGACGGCGAGGTTCCACGCCAGGCTTGTTCGAGGGGTAGTAGCCCTGAAAAAAAAAAAAAAGACAAACAATCACGACACTGTTCCAGAAAACGTTTCGGGAAATTACTGCCCGGATTCGATTTTGGGTGCTTAAATAAACGTTAAAGTCGGTAGTTAGCCCAGAAAGAATTGAAACACTGCAATATTTAGGCTCTCTCTTAACTACAGCACCAAAGCCCCCTTTTCACTTTGTTGTTAACAAAGAAACAGAATGTTTTTGTTTTGTGTTTTAAACAAAGCCACTCATGTTTCTGTCGTATATTAGATAATAACTCACTGGCACATGACAGTAGGACTGGTTGACTTTGACGGCGATGTTAGGAGGATACTGGTCCTCTTGAACCCCAATGGAGTCTGTGTAACATATTCTGCAACACAGAAAACGTTCCCAAAATAAGAATGAAACTAAATCTGCAGAGTGGAAAAAGAATGATTCAGTGAATGATGATAAATATGTGGTGGCTCAGAGTATTTTAACTACCTGAAAATGACACCTAAAGTGCTCAAATTCAATGGCAGTTGATTCTTACCTAAGAACCACCTGGATTGATCTAATTCCCGGGCGAATTTCACTGCAATAAACAAAGGCCACAAGTTAGACCAGACTCAAGGGGGCAGGTAAAAAAAAAAAAATTGGAAAAAAGGATTGTTAGGAAACGCTCCACGTTCCTACCTTGCGTTTCTGATTTGGTCTGCTTGACTTGGTGTTAACTCAAATATGCACTGACTGTCTTGCAGTTTCTCGTTATTCTGGGCAACTGTCATAACACATCAACAGGAATACATCAACCACAATCATTCATTACGTCGTATTTTATTCTGCCCTCCCCAGTTTGACTCAAGTACAGATGGGGAGAGACTTGGCAGGTGGTAACAGTTTAACAACCCTCTTGACCAATCAGCAGAGGACATTAGGAGGAAAATTATCAGTGTTTTGGGGAACAGAGATGCCGTGCCAATAGATATCAGCTCAACTGTTTGTTCGACCGTGGTTTAAAAAAAATATTTATACTACTTCTACGGCCCCTGACTGATCGCCGACTGGCTTGACAGCTCACGAGGGCCATGCACTATAATGCTGTGACATGAGGTGATGGTATTGAATGAATGGCACGACAATTGGCTTCAGGCTCTCGTCATGATATCTCTGTTCAAAATGCCATCAATAAAATGCACCCTAGCACACCTCTGCCCGTAACAGAACCCCAATGCTATCAGGGTCCACTTGATCCACAATGTTGTCATTAGTAAACCGCTCACGCACATGACGTATACATGCTATTTGCCATTTGCCCCGATGGTGAAAACCAGAATTCACCCGTGAGTGCCAGACGTGATCAATAGTGAGAATTTGCCTTCTTCAGAAGGTTAGGATGAGAAACTGCAGTCATGGCAAATGAGGTTGATTCGCAGTCAAATGGATCAAAGCGTATAACTCACCGAGCTCTGTAGGTGGAAGCAGTGTTTCCAAAGTCTGATAGAAGGGCAGCGGCACCAGTTTGACCTCCGGTGCTGGAGTGGCCATTGGTTTGGTAATGCCGTTGAGGTATTCAGCCCCCTGAGAGGTGGCAGACGGGGTCGAGCTGAGGGACGAGTACGAAACAGGGAGGCCCTCCGGGCGCCGCGCTGCCAGCCAGCCAGACGTTCTGGGAAAGCGCGACTCGTACAGCTGCCGCACGTTCTTGAGCAGCTCGGGGCTGTATTCCGTCTGGACCAGCCTTAGAGCCCGGCCCACCAGGTCCTGCTTTAAGCCGCTCTTGCTGCGGCCCATGGAGGCCAGCAGCGTCTGCAGGTCGGAGACCCGGAAACTTTTGACCATGTTCTGGATTGGGAACAAAACATAAGGAGAGAGATTACATGACTGGTGAAAAAAAATAGTCCTCAAATTTTGTCAGAGACAAGAGTGCATTTGGCTGCGCAAAATGTGAATGATTGAACCTGCAGGACACCACTCAAAGCGAGGCAAGTCTATTGAGCAAAGGAGAATGGACCATATAACTGAACAATTTTAAGTATTCATGTTTGCCCTAACAATTTAACTTCTTTTTCAACATTTTGGCACTGAAACCTTTAACATTGTGAAAGCTTGGTTCTACAAAACGGACTCAAAAGTAATCAACACAAAATCAACCTGCCTTGACACTCAGGCTCAAACAATTCATATTCAAGCAAAATCTTTGATGCAGTCGACAGGCACTTTGTTTATTGAACAAACGATAAAGGAGAGGACGTTATGTTCAGTGTTTTTTCTCTCTCACACACACAAACACACACACACACACAGGCACTGTCTGGCTAAGAGCCAACTACAATCTTTCGGTTTTCACTCAAAAGTCCAGGCTCTGCCTTTTATAGCCACACACATTCAAAGTCGCAGATGCTGCAACGTGAATGTGGAAATTGCGACCCCAAGTGGACAAGAACAATACCTGCATCACACATGCACATTTTATATTACTATCATAATGCAAATTTTATCTGACGACTTGATGAATATATGGTTCTCAATGGAATGGTTGATTCTAAAAATATTTAATTGCTGCAGCCCTACTTGAACCTCTTGTTTTGCTTTTTGGCTTATTTTACATCATCACATCAGCTCACCGAAGAGAAACAAATGATGACGACCGTAATTGTTTTTACTTTTTTTTGCAGCATTCTCAGCACAAGATGGCAGAGTCAATGCTAATTATACACATTTTATCATGCACAGTATCGGTCAACTCTTGTATGAGTTATAAAAATTAGTATTTCAACAAAAATCTTGCCTGCACATTCCGTAAAACAGCTTGACCCTGGCACAGAGAACCATAGAAAAGAATTCAACAATGTGACAGACAAGAGTGTTGTTGCTCACGAGCAACAAGTGCATATCACCTCGCCACGTAGAAGTTTTACCACTTAGGGGCTCATGCAAAACGCATGTCATTAATCTCCGCTCCCACTCAATTTGTGGAGGAGTCTTCAAACGTTACAGGTTGACTTTATTTTCTTCTACAACCTCTTTATACTTGAATATGTATGTTACTCAACAACAGATGCAACAGCACAGTATAGGCGTCAAGATGAATCATTTCAAGCCATTGTTGAATTTAAAATGACCGAAATCCTCGGCCTCATAACAATCAAAGGTATTTCTGACACGTTACAGACCAGAGCAGGAAGTGACTCATCATAAATTCATTTCTGGTTCTATTACGCGAGTAGTTTGAAATAATGACCTGTTTTGGAATATAGGAAACTTTTGGGGTATCCTACTCATGGATTATACAACAGATTAATGTATTAACAAAATAAGCAGTAGTTGCCACCCTACTTTATTTCAACTAGCTTTCCGGAACACAAATTGAATAACACAAATGTTTGGGATAATAGAGCAGTTTTCAACATGGGAGAACAATGATTAGGACATGACAGCACAGGCGAACTTTGTATATACAAAAACAAAAGGGTAAAAGGTGCGCTGAAACGCACCCTTGTGACGGCTCCCAACTTCTCGTACAATCATGCGTAACATCACTTACCTCCAGTGCAACGTACACGCCAGTGAAAAGCATTCATCTCCACATTGAAATGCTACATGCGTTGCCTGTGGCGTCACGTAGTTATCAAGTTACTTCCCCAATTTCCCATACAAATACTGTGCAAGCAACCAAGAGGTGTTTACATATAAGCTGTTAGCAACAGAGGTGCTAACCCGACACCAGTGGGTAAACAACGTTGACATACGGACAACTAACAAGCTGCAAAAGCAGCCTATGGTTGTTCTATTTGAGGAGAAAGGAACACAGTGTTTGGTCAACGCGCCCTCACTAAACATTATCAATAGAGGCTACGTTGCTAGCCGGCTAGCTCTGCTGGGAAAACTGCCTTTTCGGTGTTCAATCATGGCAAGCGAACGTTTTGACAGGTGCACAGCTTGGCAAACTAAGCGCGCATCACAAGAGAGAATAATAGCTGCGAGCGATTCGAAACGCATGAAAGTGTGATAGCACAGACACCTCAAGTGCGCTAGGCTGGCCATCATTCATTTTCGGCATCTTCTTTGGAGCCAGCGTGATGCTAGGAGGCTAACCCTTTCGTACTTGCTAAGTTAACTAGGTAGAAAGCGACGTTAGCAACAGAGGCTAGTCGCTTCCGACGCGACCCTGTTACGCCACATTCGTGACAGTACGCGCTTTAATGTCGTTTTCACACAAAGCCGCTGAGACTCTCGGCGTCCGCGCCGGGTGTTGGGACGCACACTCTCGCGCCCGGCTTCCCATTAAACCAAAGCGAATGAGGCTCTACTTGCCATCGCCTCCACCAGTTCGGCCGCCATCTTCACGCAGCAGTACCGCGAGAGTCCCAGCCGACTGCTAGTCTTTCACCAATGGGGCGCCCAGCTGGCTCTGACTGACTGTTCCTTTCGGCCAATCGCGGAGTGGTACTCACTGGGACCCGAAGCACTCCTTTCTAAATGGGCGGGACCAGCGTGTTTTAAAGTTACAGTGTAACTTTTTAAAAAAATACTAAGAGACGGGTCTCTTTTCCAAATTAGGCCGCGTGGCCCACTCGTGACGTGACCCGTGACAATAATCCGATATTCACGGTTATACGGGTTTATAATGTCGCAGTTTGGTCAAAGTGGGTCACTGATTGGTTTTGAATCCGTCATGGATGGAAAGCGCGGGATGTCAAGTGGATGAGGTCGCATGGTGCGATGGAATCCCGTCCGAGCTCCAAAATCCACTCCGGGTTCTGGAAATGTGGACGAGGCGCTTTGTCTGCGATGCGGCCAACATGTAAAGACAACGCACGCAATCAGCAACGTAACGTTTATTAGTCAACATTCAATACGTGCCACCAAGTGCTTAAACTCATATTTCAAGTGGCGCCATGTTTGTTACCCCAAAATGAATTCCTTGAGAAACGAGTATTTATCCATTCCCTTTAAAGATCCACTCCTGGTTTTTAAACAGCACGTGGCAAAGATGCCCCCTCGAGTCCCGCTTGCTAATCAATTGATGGAATAGGAATATTATGTCATGACATCCTGTGCTTTGTTTTGCCATCATCCCACGTCGGAATACGTCATAAAGAAACGCTCTTTCAATGGTCTGACGTTGACATGGCAGACCATGAGCAAGTGCTTTATGTCTCATATTTATCATTTATTATGCCTAGTCTTCTCTAGAGAGAGTAATTCTCCCAGACGTTATGGGCCATATAGATGTGCAATTTGTACAACGATGACTATGGACGACGAGCAACTCTGCCTAAAATTGGCTGAGAAGTACACTTCATGTTCCTCATTTGAAACAGAAGAGGGCAACATGGTCCAATTCATCATTCCGTGGCATTGTAAATTGTCTGTACAGTTACCACGGGAAATGCAGTGATGAATGCACGTCAAACACTGCAACCATTTTACAATTCGTGAGCTCATCAAATAAATAGAGACAAATATAAGTATATATAGTTTATTAATTTATGTTTATATAACACTGATCACGAAAGTGCTTCACATGGTTGGATACACAAAACACATTTAATATAAGAGAAATACAATAAAGAAGTCTTGCAGAAAATAGACACACCCAATTCCGATGTAGTTTTGATATGGTGTTCAACATAAATAAATACAATAAAATGATTTGCAAATCATGTACAACTCATATAATTGAATACAACAATGAGATATTTAATGTTCAAACTGATTAATTTTATTGCTTTTCGGAAACAAGCGTTACCGTAGAATTTTATGGCTGCAACACGTTCCGGTAAAGCTGGGGCAGGTGGCAAAAAAGTTGAGGAATGATCATCAAACATCTTTTTGGAACATCCCAAAGATGAACAGGCTAGCTGGGAACAGGTAGGTGCCATGCTTGGGTAGAAAAGGAGCTTCTCTGAATTGCTCAAGTCTTTCACAAGCAAAGATGGGGCGAGGTTCACCTCTATGTGAACAACTGGGAATAGTTTCGATAAATTTGACTCCATTCCATTTCATGAAAACAACAGTGCTTACCACCAAAATAACACCATACAGTACCTTGTGTGATGCATGGTAGTGGCAGCATAAAGTCTTGGCTTTATTTTTCTTCAGCTGGTACTGAGGCCTTATTCAGAGTGAAGGGAATTATAAACAGTTCCCTATACAGTACCAGTCTGTGGGGAAAAAAAGACCACAATTGTCAGCAATTATAGCGGTCTGCATAAAAAATAAAAATAAGTATGACATATTTTCCAAATCAATTGTTCACAGTGGAGACACTAATTTTGCTCCATATGCTCCAGTTTGTCTGTTACGCACTATGTGCTATTTATTTATTTGTTTTTGGGCGGGGGTCGTTTTGCTAGGCTAGGAAGGAAGGAAACTAGCAAGTCACATTAATGGTGGAAAAACTTTAATTACTGCTCCATTGTAATTGCAGTAAGTCTTCGTACAGCCTCCCCAACTGGACAAAACAACTTTAACAGGATAACAGTGGCATCTAAAGGCCCTTTGACTCTACAACATGCATCCCGTGCGCTCCATGTCTCGCGCAGCCCTGAGTGTTTAATCTCCCGTAATTACACAGATTTGCTTAGGTTAATAAAAATAATCCGCCTAAATTGAGACCCCCTACCTCGACCTCCCCTGTGCCTCCTTTGCCCCTTTCTGTGAGGGATCAATTTGCCGTCATATAAATAGTGTGAAGCCCAACGTTGATTTAGGAGGATAGTGGAAAGTCGGGCTAGCCGAAGAGGGGCCGACGCTTTGCGAAAATTCGGTGTTTCGAAAAAGTCGCCGCGTTTAACCTCACAGACTGACGTCATTTCCACGCCGTAGAGATCGTGTTGCCGATGAGCGCATCAAGGTTAACGACAGTTGAGAGGCTCATCTTTATCTGTGATCTTGTCAACGCTAGGACTCGGACGAAAGCAGCCAGGGGTGAGATATCGGGCCATGCTGTAAAAGCCCAACTTTTCCAAAGACCGCAAAGAATTTTTCACGTCTCATCTCAAAGGTACAATTGGTCAGTCATGAGTGCCAGTTATTTAACGCCGGAGATGACGACGGAGGACAGGAGCGGCCGAGAGCGACTCGGACTGAGCTTCACCATCGACTACCTCCTGTTCAACAAGGGAGCCAAAGATTCGGCGAGAGAAGCGACGGCTGAGCGGTCGTTGCTCGATCGTCACCAACCGGACGAGGTGGTCGCCGTACAGGAGAGGTCAGCAGAGACCGGAGAAAGGGACGTCAGAGGAGAGGAGGGGGATGGAGAGCAACGAGAGGAGGGGGAGGAGGACGTGACCACTACCACGATCGCCACGTCCGACGAAAAACCCAACCAGTCGTACATCGCGCTCATCTCCAAGGCCATCCTGGCATCGGAGCAGAAGAAGCTGCTGCTGTGCGACATCTACCAGTGGATCATGGACCACTACCCTTACTTCAAGAGCAAGGTATTAGCCACTCTCGCCTCGGAATCGGTGGTTCCCCAACCTTTATTCAGCACATATTTTTCATTTGAAAAATCTCACAGCGTACAGTGAAACCCCTCTACAACGAAATCATGTTTGCAGAAAGAAATTTTTCACAACAGGGGGGTTTTCACTGTAGCAAATGTGAAACAGGAAAGTGGGAATGGTGTGAATGCATGAAGATTTTTTCACACTAGGGGGTATTTTCACCCATGTAGATTTCGTTTTCACTGTACTACGAAAGTAAAAATGCCAAAGTGATCCCAAAACGATGATATGGTCTCTGTACTCGGTGTGAAATGGCGTATTCTGTTGTATGAATGGCACCGGCTTAATTCTACCTTCTGCCCTCTAGTGGCGGAACATTTAATCGTGTTTTTTTTCCCCATAGCCTGTCACAAAATGACGCTAGCGTAGATGCTTGTTGATGAACAACATAAATAGTCGTAAACAATCATTTTCAGACCGGTTCCCGCAGCACACCTGATGATCTCATGCACCCGAGAACATCGCTAAACAAACGACAGAAGAGAGAATCGCAAAGGGCTCCTGAGCCATTTTCGCTAACAAAGCGACCTACTTGGCACGAGTATTTTGTCTGAGTGGTTAGACAATTAGGCGCAATCCCATTGTTGGCAAACTCGCACATAACATAATCCGGTTGCTAGGTTGCAAACCTTTCGCAGGTGCGCAGGGTGGCATGGCAGATTGAAGGTGGGTCTATTGGATTACGCTCGATCGGCCGGTTTGACGTGCTAAAAAAGTAACACCGGGTGTCGTGTCTTGTGGAGATCATACTCGGTGTTGACACACCATTCTCACGCGAGTCTTGCCAAGAACGAGGCAAGGTGACATCTCAAAGGAGATCAACTTAACACCCGCTTATTCCCCACTGTTTCGCATTAGTGACACCCCTTTTGGCAACGCTTGTGTCATCGCAGGATAAAAACTGGAGAAACAGCGTGCGCCACAACCTGTCCCTGAACGACTGCTTCATCAAAGCCGGACGTAGCGAAAACGGTAAAGGCCACTTCTGGGCTGTCCACCCATCAAACTACAAGGACTTTTCCAACGGGGACTACCATTGCCGGAGGACGCGACGGAGGGTCCGCAGGGCGGCCGGGCAGCTCCTCCTCTCGCCCCTCGGCTCGCCATACCAAGTCAACCACCACCAGAGGGCGCCCTGCTGGTGCTGCCCACAGGTCCACTCGCTCCCTTTATCCTGCTTGGCCCCCAGACTCTTCTGGCCATGGTCCAGTAGCCAAGTGTCAGGCTTTCACCCTGGTCTGCATGTCTCTGGACCTTCAGGTTGAACCACTAAAATTTAGCGGGATTATGATCAGTTTGGCACTGATTCACTGGAATTTTCGGCTAAAATGTGTTTATGCTATTTCTCTATTGGACCCTGATATCTGATAAGCTAATTTGTGTGTAGGAGAATACGAGTTAAACCAAAAACGCATTATCCAAAGTGATTGAAAAGTACTTACGTTATTTCCTAATGTTTTTTGTCTGTTCTTTTAATGCATGATAATTTAATATGTATTTTTTTCCTCACATTTTTCATGTCTTTAATGTATGAGAATTTAAATATTATGGGACGACTTCCGACTGGATTGTGCGTACATTAATTCTTCGCCATAACGTGAATGCGTGGTGAAATCTGGCCTGTTTTCATTGGTGCAGATAATGTTGAAGATTTAATTTTCATGCAAGATGGGCCGCCCATCATTTTGCTATTGTCGATGTTGAATGACTTTCATAGGGAGACTGCTGGGTTGTCGGCTTCACGTGAGTGGCCAGTCAGGCGTCCAGACTTGATAAACACCCCGTGACTTTGTTTTTGGTGTTGGTTAAATGAGACAGTCTATTGGACCACACCAAAAATTTGGAAAGACCTTGATGGGCAATTACAAGAAGATGTCTTCTAAATATACCTGGAAGTTCAATATATTTATGGAGAAAACAGCCTACTTGTCAGCATTTGTTTTTTTTGGGTTACATTTTCTTTTCTTTTCTATTTTATGTGGTCCTCATTTTTTCTCTGATGCAGATCTCCGACCAATAAAAAAGGAGCCCCGGAAATGAAACATTTGCACAATACTGTTTGCTGTTTTGTAAACCACCAAAGTTAACAATTGCACTTACCTGTACTTCTTTTTTAAATAAAACATACAAACTGTTCATTTAAGGCAATATTATATCACAATAATTCGTTACATTGCTATCGCTGTGTGTGTGCGTGTGCGTATGCGTGCGCGTATGCGTGTGTGTGCGTGCGTTCGGATGGTACTAAAAGTGAGCCCGATGCTAACACCGCCACCCGGCGTCACATGCTAATTAGTCAAAAGCTGTCGGGATGCAAAATCTCCTGCTGCATAAGAGACCCAAATCGGCGGCTGGGGCCGGGAGGGGTGGGCTCTCCAAAGCCGACCCCTGAGTGTATGAGGCCGGATAATCTGGACAATCCCAAGCAGTTTCAAGAAATAGGAAGATTATCACACGCCGTAATCCGCCACCACTGCTGAGAAAAGGGAAGGATGGAGAGAGGGGAGGTCACTAATTAATTGGGGAAGTTGGAACATGATGAGGAAATAAGACGAAGCAAAAGCACAACACTTATGGTGAGTTATTGTGACAATAGGTCAATATTTGTGTCATAAATATCGGGAAACGCCAAGAATTGTTGATTGGAATGGGGAGTACAACACATAACTTTGGCCAATGAGCTGCGTGCTGCTTCACCAAATCTTTAAAAAAAAGACATTATCCAATTTGACAAATCTCAAATCACATGTCAGGATGGAAATCACAAACCGTTTCTTTTTGACAACCGGTTCCCAGTATTTCAATTCCTACCAATCGTTGGCTTGCTTGCCTGACGATTCCGCTTATCAGGTTCTCAAAAGACGCAAAATGAGAGAGAACTTCAGACGCAAGAAGTATGTTTCGGTTCTGAAATTTTGCTACCCGCAGTCAAGGCATAAGCAGTCTAAACTTTGGCTATATTTGACCAGAAAAAGATAACACCGGGTTACATTCTTATCATTGACATGTGTCTACCGGTTCTGAGATGTTAGTTTCTACAACTATTGGAATATAAACCCTTTCCTGGGCTCTCTTATCAAGTTTTCAAACTCAGACAATACATGGCAAATTTTATGACGTCTAAATAGTTTCGCAAAGAAATTCCACTGCTCATTAAAAGGAGCTTTGCAATACTGATGTCTAACCATCCATCCATCCATCCATCTTCCGAACCGCTTTATCCTCACTAGGGTCGCGGGGGGTGCCGGAGCCTATCCCAGCTGTCTTCGGGCAGTAGGCAGGGGACACCCTGAATTGGTTGCCAGCCAATCGCAGGGCACACAGAGACGAACAACCATCCACGCTCACACTCATACCTAGGGACAATTTAGAGTGCACAATCAGCCTGCCATGCATGTTTTTGGAACGTGGGAGGAAACCGGAGCACCCGGAGAAAACCCACGCAGGCCCGGGGAGAACATGCAAACTCCACACAGGGAGGCCGGAGCTGGATTCGAACCCGGTACCTCAGCACTGTGAAGCCGCCGTGCTAACCACTGGTCTACCGGGCCGCCCCGATGTCTAACCAATGTCTTTTATTTATTTATTTATTTTTTTAACTATCAATAGTGAAATTCCTCTATGACTGACTGTGGTTGGTATTTACATCCACGCCGCCTAAGAGGATTAAAGGTTACGCATTGACTTTTGTCAACTTTGTTTGTCTCGACAAATGATCGAATATTCCAATAAGGCAATATTTGGTGTGAAATTAGATCACTAGAGGACAAACAGTACGCATGAGAGAATCGGAAAGGGAAGAGAAAGACGTGTGTTATGATGAACGCGAAGCACGATGTTAATTAGAACAATGACAAATCCGGCGAAGTAATTTTATTTATTTATTTATTTATTTTGGGGGAGGGGGTGGAGAAGCAGGTCCACCAAATCTCCCTATTCAATGTCAAATGCTAATTGGAGACCTAATTTGCTTAATTCCCATGAATTGCGCTCCGCTTCAAATCCTCTTCAATTCACCAGCTTTAAGGCTTTAATTTGGTTGCATATGTTTGCTGTGTACACACACACACACACACACACACACGCACACACACACACACACACACACACACACACACGCTTACAATAGTTATAACCCAACTGATTAAGCTTTTTTGAATGCATTTTGAATATATTTGCAGGCTTTGTAGATTTACCACAAGGAGTTGGTTGGTTCTCCCTCATTAATTTCTAAATTACCGGTAGACGTTTATTGTAGAAGAAAATCAAAATACCCATTCATAGTGTCCACAAGCCTTAAAAAGTTGTGATGTTACAAAAGGAAGTAATTTTTGTAACCTACTTTTTTTTCCCCTCTGCTTTGCTTCTTAATGTCGTTAATTGTGTTAGTAAATGTTTTAGTGTGTTGTCGTGTCTTTGCCTGTGTGAAGCACACATTGGGGCTTGCTAGTGTATAAAATGTGTTGTATAAATAAAAATGGCTTGCTGCGCCTTAGACTGCAAGTCAATGTGTTTAGTAAGTTAACAATTCTCATTGAATTTCATAAATAAACTGAATACAGACTATATTTATTGTTTTTTTGTTAACACACATGGGAAGAATACCTTGAAATATTATCATATAATGAATCACAACATTTTGGGGCAAAAAAAATTGCCTTTATTCAAAAACATTCAGTCCCACTGTGATTATAGTTGCAATTTTTTTGTTTTTTTGGTCACAAGCTCAAAGGGCCTCATCGAGTCCTTCAAGCTGCAGCTAACCTGTTGTCAAAAATTTGCCGTGCCTTGAAATCAACCCGTTTCAAACAATAACGTGTAACTAACTACCTTTGAAGACAAATGAGGTCAGGTAGTCTGCGTGTGTGCGCGCGCAGGCCATTTTGTTAATCTAATGAGATGGGCGGAAGGGCGCAAGGGGTGCATAGATTAGTGCCCAAAGATGTTCCTGATTAGCTGAGAAGAGTGAGCTAAGAAGATCAGCCCCGCTGAGATGGCGATGAAACAATATGGCCGTGTTTTAATGCGCAGCATTCCAAGGCTGATTTCCTGCAGTTTGACCACACGCAGAACACACACATGCAGAAGGCGCAAAATGGACAAAACCAGGTGCCATCAGGTATTATATCTACTAACTGGTCAGTCAAGGTTCAGAGTTGTCACATTTATTAAAAAATAAATAAATAAATAAAAAAGCCGCCTTATAATCACATGAATACAAATTTTTGCGGTTACATGGAACACAGTGTACATTGATTACACTGGACAGTGAGCCACATGCTACTTCACCAAGTCAAAAGAAATCACGTGACCATGTGTAACAGCCAGTTCTGGTAAATCTCCATGACTAGTGTTTTGTGCCACAGTCTCCACTTAGCTGTCGAAGCCCATTTGCACATTCTATTAAAATGAGTCACCTTATACCGTGGATAAGAGCCAGTTGTTGCAAACAAAATATAGTATCGCATTGTTGTTGTTTGTTACCATTCTGATTATTGCGTTCACTCAGGCTTGCATTTCATAAAGCGATCACCACAAATACGTGTCATTGATTCAGGTCAATTATATCGCAGGAAAGAACCAATATTGTCACAAAAACGTGTCCTCTTGGCAGTTTTTGTATTGATAAGGTTCTAGAACCAGATTTATAGCAGGGGTGTCAAACTCATTTCACATTGTGGGCCACATACGGCCTCAGTAGATGTAAAGTGGGCCCGACCATTAAAATTCTACCATACTCTGCTATAAATAACCAAAATAATATGTATTTCCTTTGTTTTAGTCTCAAGAAGCACTAGAACATTCGGAAAATGTTGAAATTTAATGAACATATCTTTTACAAAACATTTCATGAAGCACCTTAGACAAATGTGCAATTTACTTTTATCATTCACAAATATGCATTGCAACCCATTGTACAAAGGCACAAAACCTTAACAAGTCATTGGTATTAAAAAATATAGTCATGCATTGTCAGATTAAACGATTTATAAAGAAAGGAATTTTTAAACCATTTACACATGTGCATATAAAATCTCAATTTAATCCCTGCCTACACCTTACAAACTAAGGAGAGTGCTATTAAATGTGTAAAGAATAAAGTATTCACATGTCCTTGATAGCGTCTGCTGTGTTGGGTCTGTCTCAGTGACAGACTCAGACTGCTGTTGTTTTCTTCTATGATCAAAACAATGTTGTCTTCTACTCTGATCAAAACAGTGTGTCCTCTAGCGGATATTCAACGAATTGCACCTTATAAAAAAATATTCACTCCGTGCTTTTTATGCAATTTTTCACTTTTAAATGACCCTGTGGGCCTGATCGAACCTCCTTGGGGGCCAGTTCCGGCCAGCGGGCCGTAAGTTTGACACCACTGCTTTATAGGGTAAGCAATCATCCAGCAAACAGGAAAAACAAAAGAAAAAAAAAAGGGGGAAGAAGAAAATAAAGCAGACTTGGTAACTCAAAATTGAGTCTGAATATAATGTTGAGTTATTAAGTCTAAAAAATTATACCTAAGACATGTAAAACAATGACACAAAAATATACACGAACAAAGTGTCTGATGGATGACCAACACAGTGGACTACGGTAGGGATGGACGAAACGTACCCCTCCCCACCACCCACCCCAGTAATATAAAAGGCAGTAGAGTCCAAATTGCCTCTCTATTCGGAAAAAATGATTGCATGCAAGTAGTAGGTAGCTAGCATTCTTTAAGGCTCCGAGGAGAAAACGAGAAGCAGTCTAACCACGCAGCTGCCATTTTCTTTCTCCTGTCCCGCCACGAACAATAGCCTGTCTCCCTTCAAAGGCCCTTTAATAGTCAATCGATGGCAATGCGAGGCGCCTATTCTGCAGATTACTGTTAACAATAATTTGCCTCCCAGTGCACCGTTACCATCTTTGAAGCAATGTTTTATTGCCTTTTTTTTTTCTCTCCTTCCATCTGCATCTGTCATCCCTCAGGTCCGCTGTTTGATCTCTCTACAGCGGTCCGCATCCCCACGAGCCGCCTTGACCTGTTGATTGACAGCTGCGATCAGACTTATGGTGGGACGAGGCATCGACCCGAGGAGCTCCCCCGAGACAAAAGCAAGTCTCTTGGGCTCTCTCCTCTCATCTCCTCCCCACCCCACCCCGTTTCCTCCAGCACTGCTGATATCAGAACAGCATGCGAGGACGAGGTCTCTCGCGGCCGCTAGATGTCGCAAGAGGCAAGCTAATGCTCTCTCATTCAGTGCCGCCGGACACAACATTAGGTACACTTGAGGTCCACAACACAAGTACAATTGATAATGCGCGTGACAATTCAGCGTTTTCCAACATTTATGGAGCAAAGGCGTATATTTAATATTGAAATATGAATAAAAATGTCTCCAATACGATACATGCTGAAATAACTTCTCTAAAGCCTTGGTTTGGAGTTACCACCGTGTGAAAGTTTGGATTCCAACCAGGTTCTAGAGTCCCACTGGTGGAAAAACAAATATGCGATTCCTAGCCATACGCGTGTGTGTGTGTGTGTGTGTGTGTGTGTGTGTGTGTGTGTGTGTGTGTGTGTGTGTGTGTGTGTGTGTGTGTGTGTGTGTGTGTGTAAGAGAGAGAGAGAGAGAGATTTTAGTCCATGAGGCAAAATGAAAACCCTGACAATTCCCCATCTCTCGTGGGCTGAGTGTTGCCATGGCGATACATCTCCGGCCAGTGCTACTCCCTACTGACCCCGATGTGTGACCTCTGACATTTAGGGCCATGGCAAGGGGGGGGGGGGGGCAAAAGGTCAGCAATGGCTGGAGGGTGACAGGAGTGCTTCCATGATTTGCACCCCCCCCCCCCCCCTCCTTCCATCATTTACATTTGACCATCAGCCGCAGAAAATTCATCGGACTGAGTCACACATTGCACTTTCGCAGGTAGTGTATGCGTATATGTGTGTACGTGTGTTCCTCGCTCACGGCAAAACAGCAGAGAAGCTCAATATCGTATAAATTTACATTTGATGCTGCTGCAACCGGCCTTATGGGTAAACTGCGTTGATCTCTGCCAGGGTAAGACCGGCTACGGTGATGATTATGATCGCCAGTTGTAATGATCATCACTATATTCCCATGGCCTTGAAGGCTACCGCATCTCATACGCTGGGATATTTATAGCTTCCCGTGATTCTGATTCACTTCTCCTTGTGTGTACTGTACTGCCGGACACAGCATTGAGTACAGCTACAAAATCGAACCCAGTGTTTCCCAAACTTTACAGAGCTCAGATTAGAACATTCTCACGGCACACCAACAAATACAAATATCACAACAAGAACAGTCGATAAAGAATGATTGATGTGGAGGTTAATAGTTCATCGAATGGAACAACATTTACTGTAGTTGTGCTGCCAGTCACTATAGGTCATTGGCATAGATGAACAAATATGTGTTATTTGTACAAAATGAATGACCAGGTAAGTGAAATTGGAGTATCAACCCCACCTCATGTTCCTAACCTTGTCGTAATAGTCATAATATTTTTAAACATTTACCAATAATGTTAAATAAATTGCATTATCCATTGCAGCTTTTTGAATAGCTGTCCACTGCATGGTGACTGATGAGTAACTTTAACATTGAGCATCCTGGTCATTTTCATATAATTTGATGAATAATGGCAAAGACACTTAAAAAAATGTTTGCATTTAGCTTCTTGAAACGGTGTAAGTTGCACAAGTTACACATACTGTATAGCCATTCCAATTCTGCAGACACAAGTGCATAAATGATCCAAACAACTCAAACTCATTGCACTTGTAAAGGTAAAAACATGCCATGGTTCAGACACTTTCAATAATTAATCTCAGAAATAACGGCATTTATTTTTCAGTCTGCTATTGTACGAACGCTAAATAGCTGGCTCTTCATGCATGTGTGTGTACAGAGCAAACCTATTCAATTGAAATGGAATATCAATCCAACTTCTGATTCTCCTTGTTCACTCGGTGCCTCATGGGGAATAATAGAATGCTGTGCAAAAAAGTCATATGACCTGAGCCTTCTGCCCGACAAATTATTTATCCCCCCCCACCCTCATCTGATAGCTCGTCAAACTCAGTTTATTAATTGAACAGTTGCGGACTGGTAAAAGGTAGTTCGCATAGTCAGCTTGCCCAAGGATGAATTTTATGGCGTGTGTATGAATGGAGGAGAAGGGACAAAGAGAGGCAAGAAAAGGGAGTGATCAATGGCGTGCAAAAAAAAAAAAAAAAAAAAAGTGCCACCATCGCTCACATTCCGAAGCTATCGAACAGATGCTTATTAAAATTAATACACTTATTATCACGTCTTAAAAAAGAAATATTGCTTCCAATATATTGATTAGGCTCAACCAGTCGTGCAGTTTTGAGTGGAATTTTTTCCCCCTCAAAAAACAAAACATATTATATACTGTGTGTGTGTGTTTATATATATATATATTATATTTATTTTTTTGAGGGAAAAAAAATATATAATCAGCATGTCAGTCACCCTGGATGCCTTAAGAGCGCCTTCCTTCGTGCATCCCCTGCGACCTGTTTATCCAGTCAGATGCCGTGAGCTGTGGGGCCTGAAAATGCCATTTTTCCCCTTCTGTGACATTTACCTTATTATGCATGTGTGTAAATAAAATGAAGTGCAATGCGACGAGCAAACATGATGTGACTGGTATTCTAAAAAAACAGACTCTTGATTTGTTTTGACTCGCTTCTGCTTGGTTGGACTCAAGGGAACATATGGTGGCCCTAAAAGGACAAAAGATATGACGTTAGCTATCAGGGTGGTACTTACTCAGACCGAGAGATTTCCCAAATAGCTCATAAAAAAAAAAAAATCAATCAATCATTAAGGAAATTAGTGTTTTAGACTTAATATGCTGAAAAACATATTAAAATGCATTTCAACTGCTCCCTTCTCATGCAATTAATTGTTCAATGTTCTGCAGACTTGATTCCGGAAGAGCCAGATGCTTTTGTCAGCGGTAGTACTGCTGGCAGTGTCAGCTGAGGAGGATTTACACATTTCATATTTTGGTAATACTACTTTTTCATCAGACAGGAGGAACATATCAAACTAATTATGTAAGAAGTAATCTAAATTATGGGATTATTGTTAACAGATTTCCAAAGCAGGTCAAAGTCGCCTAATTGACATATTCACTTTTGTTACAGACCTAACCAGTGATAATCATACAAACATATAAAAATGATTACGTAATTTAAAGCTGTAGGATAACTGCAACCAATTTCAAAATCTGGACAAAGTCACTTACAGGACTGTCCATTTTCACCTCTTGTCAAAATTTAACTTAATGCAAATACAATAGTTGAAGAAATCTTGAAGAAACGCATTTGATTGTTGTGAAGAGCCTCCTGAGCTTGCCTCGGGCCACCAAGAAATTGCAGAATCTTGTTGTGAAAACAAAGGGATGACAAGAAAGCAGATCAACATGACCCTCCTCCTAAAAAGGTGAATAAACATACATCTGGCACATATATCACACGCTACCAATCAGCCAACCCGGATCCGAGCCAATTCCCCCGAGCTATTACATAACATCCCCGAAGGAGGCTAAAAGTATTTTAACAAGACCCACCGCACTGCGAACTCTGACCCCTTCTCATTTGACCCCGGTGCCACTTACACTAGCTTGTGACAGCGGCGGATCTTGTTCACTTCCGACAGTGAGAGCCCCCCCCCCAAAAAAAGATTTGAGTCCTTTGCATGACAAATAATACACGATGAGCACGTCTTTCGCATGGATTATGACATCACACAACACATGCAATTTGGGAACTAAATGACCCCAACGCAGTGTCATATGGTAAGACGTGGGATAGAGACGTGGCATTTAAGTGATGAGAGAGAAGTTTGAGGGACTCTTATCTGTCGTACAAGTGTGAAAAGAAGCCAAGAGCTATGACGTGAAGGACTCGACAGTAACTTTGATCATGATATTCTTAGTAGGACTATTGTTTTGGGTCATTTGAATAATGATTTTAAATCTGGTTTTATTGTTTTATACTTGTAATAATTTTATTTAATTTGTTTTTACAATTGCAATGAATATCTATTTACATTAGATTTAATATTTGTATTTTTGAAATAACACTTCTTTAGGAGTGATTTTTTAAATGAGTCTTTTTAAAACTCAATTTCAAAACTGAACATAAATACATAAGTAATAAATAAGATATTTCTGCATGTGCTCTTCTGCAGTTTAAAAAATGTGCTAATGTGAGTTTTTTAAATTTAATTGAACAAAAATGAATAAATACCTATTTTCAGTTCAAACATTATGATTTGCAATATTTGTATGTGTAAATGAATGACTGACTATGAAAAAAAAATATGTTTTTTCAAACACACACACACACACACACACAACACTGGTTTGGTAGAATCACATGGTTATGCCACATCTTTAAGTGGAGGCCTTCATTTTAAACACCTACTAAAGCTGAGTAAACACCACCTCTGATGATAAAAGTTAACAGAGATGTAATTACTATGTTATAACAAAGTAATAAACATTCTTCTTTCCCTCTTGGCTGGGGAGTCAGTGAGTGTACAGTGGATTCGGCCCTGTGGGTGGCGAGTGTCAATAGAATTGGTGTGTGTGTGTGTGTGTGTGTGTGTGTGTGTGTGTGTGTGCGAGAGAGAGCTTGAGCGATGACAGAGTGAGGTTAAGAGGTGTCAACGCGACACACAAGTGAGGGGATTGAGGACTCTTCATGAGAGCATGCCTGACACTCTCCTCAACCTCCCCTCTTATTAACCACTCTAAAGACGCCATTGAGACGCCAACACTTCACCCAAGAGAAAAAAAACAACAACCTGTGACCACCTGTGAGCGAGCGCACAAGCACACACACACACACACACACACACACACACATACATGCAGTGAGGCTTTCTCAGAGAGGCTCCGGCAGCCAGGAATGGATTTGTTACACCTCCGATGTGGCGGACATGTTCACCCAAGTGGAAGACGGCAACGGTGCCATCCCACAGGGCTTCGCACCTGTCAGCTGGTGTAACGCAACATGCGAACACACACACGACATACAGGACAGTGTCTGGAGCTCTTGTCCACACATTTGCAACCAACCAGATGTGTACAGTACTGCCCGGGGACCCAACTAATGAGTTTTTTAAGATACGAGACAATTGTTGGCTTTGACTTGCGAACAAAAAACATTGAGTGACATATGATGGCGCGGCCCGGTAGTCCAGTGGTTAGCACGACGGCTTCACATTCACCAGCTCCGGCCTCCCTGTGTGGAGTTTGCATGTTCTCCCCGGGCCTGCGTGGGTTTTTTCTCCGGGTGCTCCGGTTTCCTCCCACGTTCCAAAAAAAGGCTGATTGTGCACTCTAAATTGTCCCTAGGTAAGTGTGAGCGTGGATCAAGTATGCAAGACAGCTGGGAGGCTCCACACCCCCCGCGACCCTTGTGAAAAAGCAATGGATGGATGGATGGACATATGATGGCAATGAACTCAACTCACTTTGCCCAAAAAAAAAAAAAAAATCAAGTATGCATAGACATGTAAACAATATAATACCCAAATGCATTTATCATTTACCCTCGCAAAGAACGACTAATATTATCGCCTTACTGAGAGCCGACTGCCCCCAAGTGGCAGAAAAACGTATGCACCAGAAGGAGCAGCACAATGTCCACTGAACTGAAGCAAAAAATGTGGCGACAACAGTTTCATTCTTGACATGATATTAAATTCTGTCATGACAAACAGCAATGCTTGCACTTCAACGTTGTGCATGAAAGGGTTCAAGTTAACGTCGACTGTTTTCAAGAACACACAGACACATTTCCAGAAATAGTCAGACGTGAAAAGATTACTTTTGACTTGACGAGTGGGCAGCCACTCCAAAGGTTGCTACTTGTATACAAGCAATTAAAAAAAAAAAAAATCGATTTATATAACGCGTCCCTTTTAAAGGAGTTCTACTCAACAGCGTCTCCATGTCGTTTCACTTAATTCCTTGTAACAGACTTTACAGCCAATAAACTGCCGAGCGCATTTAGCTGTACTGGATACAGTTTGAGTAAAATGGTTTTTCTATTTAGGCAGATCAAATTTCACTCGTGTGGGAGGTAAAGGGGGTGGGGGGCGGCCCTCGGGCATCAAAACTGGAGTTGACGGTCGGTTTCTGACGGGGCATCGTAACTAGAATCGGTACGGGTAGGAAGACTGCTTTGCACATCATTTGGAAAGGAATCATTTCAAGAGTCCAATAAAGCGTTGCGGAATATTATAGAAGAAATTTAATTACAGTTCTTAAAAGTGGTACAGTTTGGAGTTGGGTCCAAATATTTTGCATTATGCAGCTTTGGGGAAAAAAAAATCATAAATCGATTATTGCAAGATTCTCAGTTCCTCTGCTTATGCATGTGCAATGTTTGAGTAAAATGTTTATTTTTTTCGATAAAGGAATAACAACATACTTCCAAATTCCACAAATAGTGCTATTTAGAGCATTTTCTTTGCATAAAATGAAAAATAGTGAACGACTAAAAAGGCCAAGTGCTTTTTTTTTTGTCTGCATTTTTTTTTCAGCGCTTCATGTCTCACAAAACGAACCCTAGGACAAATGAATTCACTCTACATACATTTCAATGGGAACTTTTAAAACTATGCCGGAAAAAAAAATGTGTTTGTCTATAGCTATGTAGCAAAAATAAATGTGGCTGCATTAAGAATATTAGGTAGCCTGTTTGACACGATTAGGACTGTCGGACAGAATGATTGTAGCTGCTTAAGTTCCGCAAATTAAAACCAAAGGCAAGTTCAGCAAAATTCATTTCAATTTGATCGAACACATGAGTATCTTCTGGCCTTTCCTTGTACAATAATGAGCCTCTGTGAATTTCCAGTTTGATGACGTGAACTGCCGGTGAACCCTTGTTAATTTCAGACGGACTCGTTTTGCTTTATTTATGAACCGGAGACTTTAACATTGCGATCATTTAATGATAAGGTCATTCCATTTGGCATCGCCGTTTGTTGCTTAAAACATCTCGCTGCGCTCTGCCACTCCATCAAGCGGACTCACCGGAGCGGCTGTATACAGAACCCAACAGAAATGGAGATATAATACAGGCGCCGCACGGTGCCGTATGGATCGCCCCGATGTGAGAACACAGCATGAGTCGATAGCCAAATGAAGAGAGATGCTGATGCGCATGACTCATAGCGGGAAGAGTTGACGTGCAGGCGAGGGGGCTGCATGAATCCTAATCAACGCAGATGAGGAGCGAGTCGGTCGTGTTACAGAATTGTGTTCAGCGTAATGATATCTGAACGTTCGCAACAGGGTTGGGGAAAAAGTTTCCTATTTCTACTTTTTATAACGTCCTCAGAGGATGAAAAAATATAGACAGAACAAATGTCTATTATCCATCCATCCATCCATTTTCCGAGCCGCTTTATCCTCACAAGGGTCTCGGGTCATGTTGCAGCCTATCCCAGTTGTCTTCGGGCAGTAGGCGGGGGACACCCTGAACCGGTTGCCAGCCAATCGCAGGGCACACAGAGACGAACAACCATTCACGCTCACACTCACACCGAGGGACAATTTAGAGTGTTTCAATAACCTGCCAGGCATGTTTTTGGAATGTGGGAGGAAACCGGAGTACCCGGAGAAAACCCACGCAGGCCCGGGAAGAACATGCCAACTCCACACAGGGAGGCCGGAGCTGGAATCGAACCCTGCACCTCTGCACTGTGAAGTCGACACACTGAAACACTGGACCACCGGACCGCCCTGCTGTAGTTTATTTTGATTGTAATTCCACTCAACGGTGGCACTCAAATGTAGCTTGAAATTGTCACGTTTGCGTGGTGGTAGTCAGAGTATGGATTGACCAAAATGTATTTAGGAGTACAATGGAAAAAGCACCAAGTCGAAGTAATCCCTGGAAATCACGAGGAAGCAAAGTATTAACAGTAAACAAACATGACAGGAGCACACATATGCTCACAGCTCACAGCTCACAATGACCCAACAAAGACTGACAGAACCCAGGGAACTAAATACAAGCAAAGTGATGGACAAGGGGTTGAGGGAGCTAATTGGTTACACACAAGGGACACTGATAACGAGAACAAGTGGCGAAAAAAAGGCACATGAGGAATCAAAACCAAACGTAACCAGACCGAAACATAACAGAAATAGTGTAAAATTGAAAGAAGAAGACCGAAATAGTGTCTCAGGACAGCTGAGTTTTTGTTGCAAATTATTGAATGTCATTTTCGGTAATCCTGCTTTTTACGCCTACAGAAAGTGACAGTTGTCGGTTCATTTTATAATGTGTTAAACTGACACTTTAGTTCTTTAGCGATTTTCAGCAGGAAAAAAAATGGAGATTATGTGAATGTGTTTTGAGAATGACATGCTCTTGGAGGCCGGCCATAATTGGGCTCTGAGCCACAGGTTCCCCACCATTGCCTTTAGACAAATAGTCACATGGACGACGTTGAACAGGACCAAGCAACCCTCCATCCAAAAGCCTGTGAGGTAGAAAATATGGAGGATGGAAGCAGATAAGGCGAGGTCAACGCCCGTGCTCCTGACAATGTTGTTTTATTAGCCCCCGTCAGAGCTTGTCATTTGCCCAACAGTAAACATACGGAACGGGCTTAATTAAGAATTTTTGAGCGGGGATACGGTCAAGTCCGGAAACATTAGCGAGATGCAACCGGGTGTCGTAAAGATTGATTGAGACCGAGGATGTGAGGGACGTGGCTGGAAACAGAAGGCGGAGGGAGGGGCGGGGAGCGGAGGGGGGAGGGTGGTGCTGTGTTCCAAGCAATAGGGGGTATTCTTGTGTTGCTCTGGACAGTTAGGGACCGAACGATTTTTAATGCATTAACAGCCCGCTTGCACTAAGTCCAGATCGCCGTTAAAATGTTTGACATCCTGCTCCGGGGATCAATGCGCCCCCGGACCGGACGCAGGGCCCCTGATAATAACGCAGTGCATACACTCACGCGTGCGGTTAGCTTAACAAGGCACAAACGTTGGGTGGTGGTGGTGGTGGTGGTGGTGGTGGTGGTGGTGGAGCCGTCCGGAAAAAAAAAAAACAACCCTCTGGGCCGTGTGTTGAAAATAAAAAAACAATACTTCTATCCACAACAATATCCGCAGGTAAAAGCATCTTTAAATCAAAACAGAACGAGCGCCAGTCGATGGCGGAGAGGCACGCAGACGGCGTAAAAGGCCCCGGCCAACTAAAAGAGTAATGAGCCTATCCATATCTCCCCGCGGACCTTAACTTTGCATTCAATACATTATTTACAGCTGAATTTTTTTACTGAGGGATAGGTTCCTCTCAGGGGTTGTTTACAGAGTGCTGCGCTGCCTCCTCGCGATGTAACGTCTTGTTTACAGCCCCCCCCCCCCCCCCCGCGTGCGTGATGCGGACGTACTCGGTGTCACTCAGACGCACACAACATGGACACTTTTTCTTCGAAGTAAGCTCGTGGTGGTGATCTTGAGTCATTAAAATAGCTTTTCTAAAGAGGGCACTTCGGGTGGGACTGTATCGGTAGAACACTGTACAGCGCGATCCGTACCTCGGTTCTTGACAACAGAAAGAACGACGAAACTTCAACGGTAAACGCTCCCATTGCAAAGGGTTATTTTATTTCTCGCCGCGATCGTAACGAAGCACGGCAAGTGTGTTCAACACACACCTGCTGTTTCGTTGGGGCTATATTTATTGATCTTTATCATTTAATCTTCAAATGGCTCATATTTTTACGCCCGATTTGTATTTCTGTACGGCACTTTGTTTTCAGCTGCGGTTGTTTTGAAAATTTTATATAAATGAGAGTTGAATCTGAAATGTCATATATGTTAATTTAATTCATGCCTACTTTTCAAAAAGTCCCATGTTAAAAACTAAAAGCCTTTTTTTTTTTAACTAGTAAGCAGACAGTGCCCCGTTGAGGGAAGCAGGGCTCCCGCACAAGCATGGACAGGAGCCTTTATTTATGTTTCAACTTTATTATAGCTCATTTATGCCCGATGCAAGTGTTGATTTGACTACACTCATAGATCGGTTTTATGTCTGAGGTCTATGTGGGTGACTTTGAAGATAAACACTGAAGGCTGGGAGGAAGAGAAAAAAAAAATGATACTGGCAAAAAAATGAAATGTACAACACATTTTTTTGTAAATGAAAATTTGAACTTAGATTTGATGGGGGCAAATGAAATGTCAGTTGAAGGATTGGGCGATGTGTCGCCTTTCTGGAAGTATAATTGCTCTCCGAGCAAACTACGATCCCACAACGGCCGCATGACAGTCAGCGATGTGAACCACAACACTGAGATGCTGTAGATCATCACCAGACAATTTTTCCAGTTACAGTCAAACCTCGGTTTTCGTCCATAATCCGTTCCAGAAGGCTGTTCGAAAACCGAAATTGTTCAAAAACCGAAACCACGCTCTTTTTAAAATAAAAATGTTTCCTGAACACGTCTGCTGACAATGGAAAGCAACACGAGGAAGCGTCACTTCCTCGTGTAAGGAGGGCGAGAGGAGTCAAATGGTGCATTCAAGTGCGCTCGGTTTGTTCGAGAACTGAAATTTGTTCGTCATCCGAGGCATAAAAAAACCGAAATTTTGGGTCGAAAACTGAATTGGACGAGAACCGAGACGTTCGAAAACCGAGGTTTGACTGTACCTTGGTTCATGGGCCAACCACATGCTGCTAAGCAGAGGTCCCTCTTAGCCAATAGGATGTCAGGATGATGCTCGGTAACAGCCAATGGTAGAGCAGCTGGAAGTACGTTGCGTTCCGGAAACTCGGAGACGAGAGTATCGCCCCATACTGTATTTTTATTTTATTGTTTTTCGTATCTTGAAATTTCTTTGGTAACAAGAGGCAATATTTTGCTGTTGAGGCGTTTCATTCATTCATTCATTCATTCATTTTCCGAACCGCTTCATCCTCACTAGGGTCGCGGGGGGTGCTGGATGTCCCAGCAGTCGTAGGCGGGGGACACCCTGAATTGGTTGCCAAATCGAGGGCACACAGAGAAGAACAACCATCCACGCTCACACTCACACCTAGGGACAATTTAAGTAGAGCATGTTTTTGGAATGTGGGAGGAAACCGGACACCCGGAGAAAACCACGCAAGCCCGGGGAGAACATGCAAACTCCACACAGGGAGGCCGGAGCTGGGATCGAACCCGGTCCTGCACTTCTCGTGCGGTTAAAACCAAACTGACAACGCTAGGCTTTTCCCGTTGTTTCTCAAGGCAAAATATTGAAATAAAAGCAAGCATACAGGAGTGTTTTTGTCTTCCTAGTTGTTGATGATTTTCAGAAAATATATCAAAGCGTCAACGTGTCAAAGACGAGCGTCTTTGTCTCCCTCCTTTCAAACCGACTATTTGTCATCTCTGCAACAGAGCATTTTAAAAATTTAAGCTGGAGCCAACCCCCACACCTCTTTCCACCTCGTCCACCCCCCTCCCATTCTCACTCTCAATTCCCCAGACTCAAGCCAGCAGCGATCAATATGCTTATTGATCAGCTCTCTCCATTCCCATTACACACCAGTGCCAAAGGAGTCCGACCATTTTCCCCGAAAAGCTGCATCTGGAGCATATTTGCAATGGTAAAGGTTTGCTCTCATTGTGCCGGCTTATTATTGAATCGTACTGCGGGAGAGTGTTTTGCTGCACGGTGATGTCCACTTGAGAGGATATACTGTAAAAATAAAAAAATAGTGGCTCCTTTCAAGGTAAGTGTGGAAATTAACCCTGCGGGATTTTGTAGAACATTTCATTCACGAGGTCGAATGTTGAAATTGAGCAAAAACAGCAAATCGGTGTCCAAGAATGTGCTCCAGTTCCAATTTGCATCTTTACATTCAATCCAATGACAGTACTTAGAGTGGCTAAGGTAGTGTTGCAAACGAACCCTTTCAGGATCATTTCGAACAATGGTTCTCAAAGATTTTACACCAAGGTTCATCTTAACTCATTCACTCCCAAAGACGGTTTTAAACGTCTTTTCAGACTTGGTCCAGAATTGGCTGGTACTGAATGAGTTTGAGCCTTTTCATGCACCTAATAACATGATAAGCTGTCCACTGTAGTCACCGTTGTCCCTGAAAGGGTTAAAGGAGCTCTTTGAGTACCATGAAGATCGACGTAAAAACACAGTTTGAAGAATAATATTGTGCCTCTATCCTTAAATAATGTTTCATTTCAAATGTATTGCCCATCAAACTTTAAAAAAGAGATTTACTTATTGCATCCATTTTCAAAACAAGAGTTCCTTAAGTTGAACTACAAAAGTACTGTAATGACTAAAAACTAAAACTCACTGTCACATAAAGCACCGTTTGAACATTGGATTCAGTCATTCTTTGGGTGCCGTGCACATAAACCACATTTGCGTAGAAGAACACACGCCAAAGGTTTAAATCATATCTTCACATTCAACCCAATGACAATATTCTGTCGTTCTCTCACTCATTCTGTTTTCTCCTTGAATTTGTCACCCATTCGTGTGTAGAAAGCAATTTGTTTCCTAGTTGTTTCCTACTTCATTTGTCTCTCCGGCTCTCTCTCTCTCTCGCTTGCCATAGACAATGCTTTGGGCAAAATCAATATTGCAAGGAAGGGAGAAAAAAAAGAAAAGGAAAACAGAAGCGAAGGCATATTTTTAGCCTCTTATTACATGGGCTTGTGTGAAGGAAAACAGTATTGGTGGGAAAAGCTCGACCGTGCCAAGATGCAGGTCGGTATGGGAACGATTGGGCGGGCGGTCGAGACACCGTCAACGTGCGGGAGTGAGAAAGATGGGAGACGGGAGCGTCAAATGGAGATGGATCCAAGCAAGCTGCAGATAAGGTGGTGAGAAAATGTCCCGACTCTCACTGCCACAAAACTACGCCGGCACAATCTTAGGAAAATTGGTACATGAATTGCAATTGACAGGCTAACAAACATAGCATCAGTAATTATCGCAGTTTATTTGACCACAAATGGTGCAGCAACGCATAGACAGACACGATAACAATACGCATGAGCATATATTCTTTATCCTCTGCGCAAAGAGAGTAATATTACTGCAGCTGACTGAGTCAGTTGTGAAATTCTTCTTGTTTCATACAGTCCCCTGGTGGCCGAGGCGCATATACCAGGAGTATGACGTACGTGGGCACTGACACATCAAATCATGATGTACCAACTGTGCCTAATGGGTCAGGGATTTAAATACAGGTTTCAAATTGGTATGAGAGTTTGAAACTGGGGTTTTGAAAGCAGTGTTTCAAGGGAGGGCTACGGTTACAAGACAATATTTGGTTTTCCAAACAGGAAAATTGGGATTTCAAAGTACAGTCAAACATCGGTTTTCGAACGTCTCGGTTCTCGACCAATTCGTTTTTCGACCAAAAAGTTCGATTTTTTTATGCCTCAGATGACGAACAATTTTCGGTTCTTGAACAAACTGAGCGCACTTGAATGCGCCATTTGACTCCTCTCGCCTTCCTTACACGAGGAAGTGACGCTTCCTCTTGTTACTTTCCATTGTGAGCAGACGTGTTCAGCCACCATTTTTATTTTAAAAAGAGCGTGGTTTCGGTTTTCGAACAATTTTGGTTTTCGAACAGCCTTCTGGAACGGATTATGGGCGAAAACCGAGGTTTGACTGTAGTGTCTCAAGGCGTGGCTGCAGTTCCAAATCAGGGTTTCAACCCTGGGTTCGTTTTTAGGGTTTTAAGACATGGTAAGGGTTTGAAATTAGGGTTTAAACCAGGACTAGGGCTTTAAATAAGAATTTCATGCCAGGGTTAGGTTTGAAGAGAGGATTACGCTTCAAATTTGTCTTGTGCACCCCCAGTGTTTAGGGTTTAAAATTAGGGTTTCAAGACAGAATTAGAGGCTTTTTAATCCTTTCAAGGACAACGGTTACTACAGTGGTCAGCTTACCATGTTATCAGGTTACATGGTGCCTGAAAGGGTTAAACCTGGGCTATATTTTCGAGACAGAAGTCGGATTTTAAAACCTGGTCTACCACACTGAATAGTCTCAACAGCAGTCTCATCTTTTTGCAGTGTTGCGTTGAACTATTTTGCTCTGTAAGAGCCTCAGCTGCCAGTAAGAGCGTCTGCACAGCACCAACAAAGCTGTGCTATAAATACACCCCCCCCCATGATCCCCCACCCCCGAGTGCATGTTTGCGCTCCGAGAGGAAGGCCGTAGCCTTCACTCCTGGCCTTCCGATGGACTCCTCCTCTCGGCTTCACCTCTGCGCCGCTGTCCGTCAACCCGCGGCTACGGAGACTGCGCGCGATTGGCTGCCGAAGAAGAATGCTCGGGAGTCATCGATTTATCTACGGTATTAGGGGATCAATTAATCCCCATTGTGTGCGCCAGCGCAGATAGCGCGATGTGTCTTATTCCTGCCGGGTCTAGATAAGAGTTGCTCTCCTCCTCTCTCGCAGCCCGTCACTTCCCACCGTCAACAACAAATCAAAACGGTGGGTGGAAAGGGATGAAGGCATACAGAGGGGGTCCCCTCCTTCACCTCAACTCCAGGTTGGGGGCGGGAGAGCGGTTGTTTGGTCGCAAAAGGAACGTCGATATGAAAAGTCGTCGGGGCAGAATAAATGACGCTCGTTTGGCGGGAGGAGACGTTGCCATAACGATAAAAAGGTGAGGGTGTAAGCAGCTGATATGGATGAGTAGTGACTGTCTTCTTGTTGTATTGGCAGCACGTTGGAAATGGGGAGGGGGAAAAAGGATGGAACAAGTATTCCGCACAATCCCAAATTTGAAACAACCACATAACTTTGCCTCAGGAGAGACAGCTAGCTTCATGCTAACCACATATAAACGACTAGCATCAGTGCAGTGTTGAAACGCCTCAACAACGGGTATTTTAAAGCAAATATGGAGAAACACATGCACAGATAGCAATACTAACAGGCATATGTTCTTTATCCTCTGCGAAGAACAACTAATATTTACGAGGCTAACTCAGAGGACTTATTGGAGGCACACATCTACAGAGCTTTTCTGAAGAATAAATGACTTGTGCGTGAAATCCTCTCAACCACGTAGATCGCAGATTATTTGCGCATTGATTGAATTAAATCCTTTGCTGCTCACGTAGCAGAATGATGCTATGGTGCTTTCATTAAAATGTGAATGAAATTAATCGATGGCTCCAACTATGCTTCATCTCGTCTTGTTTAGGATCTCTATAACCGCTGTATTTGAAGCTTCACTGCTCGACCACAAGGTGTCCTGTGTAGTGAATGTTTATTTTGTTGTGTGGAGAATTTCTAGGATTCGACTTTATAATAAATTAACAAAACTGTTTCAATAGATTGGAGGATTGACATCTGTCAACACAACACCATCGCGTGCCAAAATAAGAGCCGTATTACCCAAAACCGAGCCTTGTTATCCATCTAAAGGCAGGAATTTTGACACAGCTCTCATATTGAACTATCTGTCACAGGCTTACCTAATGAATTGTCCAGGAACCAAATATTTGGAGAGAAGAATCGGTGCAGATATTTTACTGGACGATGATGTGCGGTTATAAAATTTTAATAAAAAAACAAAAACAAAAAAAACCCAAGAAGAAGCAAAAACGCTAAACAAGTGAGGTACTCTGACAGAAGTGGGTGCTAATTCCTACTTTTCAGTTTAAATAAAGATTGGAGCTGGATAAAAGCCATTAGGGGAGAAATCAGACAGGGCATGCTATGTAGGACAAGAGCTGACTGCAGGGAGGTGAGTGCTGGGATCAATAGTCAGTCGATGAGCTCAACACCCGCTGCTGAGCGCACACACACACAAACTCACTCACACACACACACACACACACACACACATACAGTGCGAGAGAAAGAGGGGCATGTGGTACATTGCAGGGCATCTGCATGTTTGTGTGCGTGCGTGGGCTACGGTGACTAATGGAGAGCGGCACACAATGCAAGTGCAACGAGAGAAGCGTGAAAGACAACATATGGTCGCTGTCGTTTGTTGTGACAGAAAAGGAAACGTGGGACCGAGATGGAAAGGTGGAGAGCCGCGCAGATGCATTTATTTTATTTATTTGTAGAGGTGCGCCGCCACTAACAAAGATGGATGTTTGTGAGGAGACCATCTTGAGCCTCATCGAAGCCCCCTCCCCTCTTTTTTTCTCTCTCTCTGCAGAATTGATTGACTCTGTCTCCTCCATCCATCTCTCCCTCTGTTGCCTAGCAACGGGTGCTCTATCAGGTGTGGAGGGTGGGAGTTCCACTGTGGGAGCGGGCTGGGTGGTTAAAGGATGGGTCCGGCGGGGTGGGTGCTTGTTTGGGTGCTCGGTGGGGTTCATTAAGCAAAAGCCAATTGGACGTTTTATTCAGACGGATCCATGTTTCCTACCGTTGGAGGGTAGGGGTGGGAAACCTGATGACGTGGGCCATTTCTGGGCTATCAGAAATTTTGAGTGGCACAACCTCCAAATCTGAAAACAGACTACAGTGGACCCCACTCTATCTATCGAGCTATCATTCTACTTATCGATCTACAAAGACAACTCCAGTGAAGTCGGGACGTTGTGTTGAACTGATTTGCAAATGATGTTTATCCTATAATTCACTGAATATTCTACAAAGACAAGATATTTAGTTTTCAAACTGATAAACTATTGTTTACAGCAAATAATCATGAATTTAGAATTTTATCACTGCAACATGTTCCAAAAAAAAAGCCTGGATAGGGTCATGCTTATTACCACTGTGTTACATCATCTTTTCCTTTAATAACATTAAAAAAAAACTTTGTGACACTAATTGTTGTAGCTTTGTAGGTGCCGTTCTTTCCCCTTTCTTGTTTGATGTACAGCTTCATTTGTTCAACAGTACATGATCTCTGTTGTTGTATATTTATAATGAGCCACACATTTTCAATGGGAGACAGGTCTGGACTGCAGGCAGGCCAGACTAGTACCCGCACTCTTTTGCTATGAGGCCACACTGTGGTAACGCGTGCACAATGTGGTTTAGCATTATCTTTCTGAAGTAAGAAAGGGCGTCCATGAAAAAGAAGTTGCTTGGATTGCAGGATATGTTTCTCCAAAACCTGTCTGTACCTTTCATTGTGTAAGTTACCCATGCCATTGGCACGAACACTGCCCCATACCATCACAAATGCTCACCTTTGAACTTCGCATCCACAACAGTCCAGATGGTTCTTTTCCTCTCTGACCCGGAGGACAAAGTGTCCATAATTTGCAAAAACATTTTTTTATGAGGACTCGTCAGACCACAGAACACTTTTCCACTTTGTCCTGTGTGTTGTTGATGAATGGCTTTTTTACTTTGCATAGTACAGTTTTATTTCCTGTCTTTCTGAAGTGTTCCTGACCCCATGTGGTGATGTCCTTTACACATTTGATGTCATTTTTCGGATGCAGTGCCGCCTGAGGTTTTATATGTTGGTTTTTAGCCTTTCCGCTTACACGCAGTGAGTTCTCCAGATTCTCCGAACCTCGTGATGATATTATAGACGGTAGATAATGAAATCCCTTAATTCCGTGCAATGGTACGTTGAGGAATATTGTCCTTAAACTGTTTGACTATCTTCTCATTCAGTTGTTCACAAAGAGATGAATCTCGCCCCATCTTTGCTTGTGAATGAATTTAGACCCAATCATGGCACCCACCTTATCCCAATTAGCCTGTTCAACCTGAGGGATGTTCCGAACGGGTGTTTGATGAGCATCCCACAATTTTCTGAGGTTCTTTTTTTGCCACCTGCTCCAGCTTTTATGGAATGTGTGGCAGCCATAAAATTCGAAGTTAACTATTATTTGACAAAAAATAATAACGTTTATAAAAATGAACATTACAAGCATTATTTTTCTCTCTTTTTTAAAAAAAATTGTAGTCATTGTGATTTGAAAATTGCCTTCTTTCAGAGTTAACATGATTCAACATGTTTCCAAATTGGCTTTACGGAAGACGACTCTTCTTATCTGCATTTGAGTAAATTGACCCCCGCCCCCAGCCACGAATCGTCAAAACATGGCAATAAGCATTTGTTCATTTTTAATATAAATATAAGACCTTAAGGGGGGCTTTATTAGAACTGGTATGGCCCCTGATAGAAAAATAAATAAATAAACAGTGATCTGGGGCATCTGAAAAAGAAACACCAGGCTGAAGCGAGCGTTTGATATCAGTGCCAGAAGAAGAAAAGGAAAAAAAAAGACGGTGCTTTGTGCAAAAGCTAACACTTTCCCTGCAGCCGTGTCACCGTTTCATGTCAAAAAAAAACAAAAAAACAACAACTTTAAAATACATCTCCGCCTCCTCTTTTCTCTCTGTATTCCACTCAAAACAGACAACTTCCAAAGCAGATGTGCACTTTCCCCCCCCTCCACACTGTGACCTCCCTTTTCCCACATAACCATAACAAACAGCTTCGCTGTGCAGGAATTACACAGCAACGTGGAACAAAAGGCTGATTTAAAAAGGCAAAGAATGAATCCACTTAAGGGAGCGAGTAAGTGTTGCGCACGAGGCGTTATTCGCTGTTTTTTAAGAGCGTATCTTTTGATCTACACTTAATGTGTGATCCCCTTCGAGGAAGAAGAGCAGGCGATTCCTTAAGCCTAATAAATCCAGCGTTAGCGGTAAAGGGTGGGGAGGAGAAGGGGGCAGGGGGGGGAAGGCTGCAGAAGAAGAGGCGTTGAATAATGCTCTTAAGTAGCTGGCGGGATCATACGCATACTTGGCAATATTGAATGAGCCTAAGCTCCAACCAATGAGACATTATGAATGTATGGATAGAGGATATGCATGCTTAATCCAACACATCCACTCAGCAAAAGGGGGAAAAGCAGATTGGAGCCTATGGAGAACTCCATCGGGAGTTTTGAAATTCAATTATATCTCTTTGTGAACTATAGTTTATGGATTAAAAAGAAAAAAAAAAGTCTAGACACCCCTGTTTATAAAACAGATTTTTATGATATAAAATTAGACCAGGGCAAATAATTTCACTTTAATTTCAGAAACTTTTTCCAGCATTAATTTCATCTGTGCAACAATAGATTTTTTTTCCCCTAAATTCTTTGAGGGGTGAAGTAGAAATAAACAACTCAAATCATCTGGTTGTACAAGTGAACACACCCTCTTATAATAAGGAGAGTCTTGGTTGAGAATCAACCAATCACTTTCAAACCCTTGTTAAATGGAAGTCAGCACACAGCTGTGTCTCTGATTAACCTCAAATAAAGCTCTGATGTTCTAGTTGGCTTTTCCAGTCATTTGATCACATTTTGGCAGGACTTTGTTATGATCTGATGAAAACAAGGTTAAAGGTTTTGGCTATGCTGCTGTTCCGAATGTGATGTTTGGTGCAAGCACAACACTGTGAAAACATGGAAGCAGCATCGTGATTTCAGGTTGTTTGTTCTTTGGCTAAAATTGAGGCCTGAGACAAGGTGTGGTGAATTATAAATGGCTGAAAACAGCAGTCAGTGTAAGTAGAAAATCTCCAGGCTTCTGTTAGGCAGCAAAAATGTCAGGAAAAGCCTACTAGAACAGCTGCACTTTTGGGTGGTTAGTCAGAGGCATTAGAAAAGCTGACAGCGCAGATTCCTATTTAACATTAGTTTGAAAGGGATTGGTAAATTCTGAACCCAGCCACATTTGCAGTTTGCAGAGGGTGTGCACATTTGTGCAACCATCCTTATCGCAGTTGTTGATTTTTACTCCATCCATCCATCCATCCATCCATCCATCCATCGATTTAATCAATACTCTAGCTATCCAGATGTACCTGTTTTGAAGGCTGGTGCAAGTGTCTCTCATCTCCATCTGTTTACTTTGTCCGTACAAAATCCATGCAAATGGTCTTGGCATATAAATCACTTCATTTCCGTCAAAGTATGGCTATGCTAAATCTGTTCTCTCTTCAAGACTAAATTCTACTTGGAAGAAATCTAATGCTCTCACGATGAATTGTCTTTCCTATTCCCTTACACTGCTTACAGGCTGTTTGAATTAGCAACACTACAATTCCTACAAATGCCAACACTACATGACTTTATCTCTCATAAATAAAAACAAAAAAATGTATATATATATATATATATATATATATATATATATATATATATATATATATAAATAAATGTGTGTGTGTGTGTGTGTGTGTGTCCAAATTAAATCCATACAATACAATCTAAGGAGACATTTCATAAGGAACAGCCTCCTGTATGGAAAAATTGAAGGTACAAGCATCTGCGCAATATGTGCCATTGAACCCACGGTTTCTATTTTATACAATATTATGACTTGTTTCGCTTAAGTTCTGACTGTACTGTACTAAATATTTACTAAAGTACTAAATAAGTACGAAATCCACACGGATATTGATTTGTGCATTCTTTCTCGGCACGTATATTTGTACTAATGTATATTTATCAACCCTATTAATGCTCAATCCACTGCAACCATCGAGAGGAAATACGCGTTATAGTAAGGTACAGCATACTGAAGCAAATGAAGCAACGCTGCGCGCGCACACACCCACCCACACACACGTTTTATAAATATTTTACATTATATATATTTAATATTTTTATTGAGCTCAATCTATTGTATGCCCCGGAATATATATATATATATATATATATATATACATATATATATATATAATATCCTCTACATTTGAGTTGTGTGTATCACGAGAATCATGAATCGCTAATTTAGCGCAATAAATATGCGTGCATAGTGAAAGGTGTTGTAAAGCAAAGCCAAACAAATCAAAATATTTCGTGCAACATTCCGTAATCCACCCGCAATCGGATCAATAACGCATTGAACGAAAGTGTACGTGCGAACGCGCGTGCGTGTGTGTGTGTGTGTGCGTGTGGGGGGGGGGGTGCAAGTGTGATTAGTGCCTCCAAGTGATTGAGGAATACGTCTGACTGATGCTTATTGCACTAACGGCCTGTCACTATGCAGGAAATAAATAAATATAAACGGGTGACCTTTAGGACCATGCAAAAATGTATTTTACTTTAAATCAAGTTTGGTTTTTTTGGGGGTGTGTGGGGGGGGGGGAAAGAAATATGTGCAATAGAAATAGTTGATTGTGTGCTTGCACAATAAATGCATGAACATAAATTAAATAAGAACGTGGTCAGAACGGACAGAACATTTCGAATAATTGAGGTGAAAATAAGTACTGGATTTCAAAATATATAGAACACGTGAAAATCGCACAATAAAACATAGATACAATACGCAAACGATTCAGTTTGCTCGTAATCGGATATATGAGGCTTTATAAATTGAAGTATTACCATTGACGAATTGAATAAAGCCTTAAGAGAAAACAGGCCTTTTTGCCACGCCAAACGTTTAATAAAAATACACATGCAGAGCTATATATAATTTCCCCATGCAGAAAAGCGAAAGCAGAGGAAAGAAAAGACACGAGCCCAATTTTCTGCGACGATCGATCAGCCTGCAGATTCATCGATACTGCACCGGGGCTATTGATCAAGCTCCCTCCTCTATTGCCGGACCCCGCTTTTCAAATGCAAATCTGCCTAAATAATAATCTATGGCAAGAACACTAATTCCTTAACAAACTGCGGCCAAACGCTTCACAAACACCGCCATTCAGTGGCCAAAGTGATTCGAGGCCTCCTTTTTTTCCGTTTGAAAAAGACACACATATCCATAGATTTAAAATAAATAAAATTGGCTGAATCGTGTGCAAAGCGAAGGACAAACGCGGGCATCGATTCGGCCTGCGGACTGCCTGGTAAAAGTTTTACACAACGAGACAAAGTCCAAGAAGCAGACTGCTTCGCGCATGCGCAAAATAAAGAGATTTATTTTCTCTTTGAAAATCCATGAACATGACATCGGAAATATAATCCCGACATTATTTAATTTACACGTCGACACACGCAAAGCCCACCGTGTGCGTGTGTGTATGCGTGTGTTTGTTTCTGCGGAGGGTCTTGTGATCAATGACACATGACTAAACACTGCTACTTAACTTTTGCCAATAGTAAATATACTTTGGAATACATTAAGACGTGATGCATCAGCCGCATCAGTCTCTCAAGAAGTCGTGAAAAGATTAGCGTGTCCACACGGACGGGGGAAATATTGACTGTACAGAGGAGCGAACACCGCTAAAATAAAACAATAGATCGGTTCGAAAATAGGCAAAAATGACCGAAATAGAATTATGTACAATAAGGTTCAAGCGAGTAAAATGTATAAGGAAGTCTACCTGTTGTTTTAGTCAATCCTTTTTTTTTTTTCTAAACGAGTGTAGTTTTATTTTGTTTGAGGTATTAATATTAATAATTAATTTCAGTTCTTAAACCAGTAGATGACTATTTAAAATTTGGACCAGAGCGTTTTTTTTTTTCCACAGCGCTATCGAACCTTCAGAAATGCATCGATCGAAAAAGGTTGCTGTAGGGTTCATCATTGATTATGTGATCAGCAAATGACAGCAGCGCTTTAAGATAACAACAAAATGATCTGGAGGAAGAAAAAAAAAAAACAGGCTGCTGGAGACAAAACAATTTCAAGGTAAAAACACATTTAAAAAAAATAAAATAGGCGAGTACACAGCGTGTCGAACTTTTCTTCAACTTAAAGAAAAACAAACACACACACAAACTGGCTCCAGCGGCCCGAGTCGCGTTATTATGTGTCGTAAAATGTAAATATATGTTCAAGATGGCACTGTTGAAATTAATTTAACACAATATGTATGCATTTTTCAATGTATTGATTCTCCTAACCAATACGGGAGCAGCTCTGATCGTACAGCCTTGGGGTGCAGTGTGGGTTTTACAGCTCAATAATAAATATGTAAATAAATGCCTTTAATGTGAATAACAACAGCAACTTTCCCGGATTTTTGGATTGGTTTGTGCTGGTGATAAAAAAAAATCACTTTAAATATGCATTCGAATTCTGTAAAAAAAATAGATTAAAAAATACATAAATTTAAAAAAAGCATCTTGTCCTCTGTGACAGTGTCAAGATTTTGATTCTTGTATTAGTTTGCGTTGGTACATCTGATAAAATAACCGTTGAATGCGCATCCGAAAAACGGTGAATAGAAAATAACACGGGCGGCCCGGTAGTCCAGTGGTTAGCACGTCGGCTTCACAGTGCAGAGGTACCGGGTTCGATTCCAGCTCCGGCCTCCCTGTGTGGAGTTTGCATGACTTTCCAAAAAACATGCATGGCAGGCTGATTGGGCGCTCTAAATTGTCCCTAGGTGTGAGTGTGAGCGTGGATGGTTGTTTGTCTCTGTGTGCCCTGCGATTGATGATTCAGGGTGTCCCCTGCCTACTGCCCGAAGACAGCTGGGATAGGCTCCAGCACCCCCCGCGACCCTAGTGAGGATCAAGCGGTTCAGAAAATGGATGGATGGATGGAGAAAATAACACGAAAAGATTCAAGGATTTACATTTCTAGATTTAATCCACCATAGCGTCCTCTGTGATGTTGTGAATCTGCATTTTTTAAATCATATTGTCTTCGTGTACTTGAAAAAATAGCCAACTATTGAATGTGCGTGAAAAATATCGAGGACACACATTTACTTTGGCTTAAAAAGGGTAAAAATATATATATACATTTGGGTTCTCGTTTACAGTCCCGACATACATTTCCAGTGTACGTACGGTTGTTTTTATTTATGTACCAGAAGTGTCACCAAGAACTTACTCTTGGTTTGCGGATGTTGGTGAATGACGACGTCGCGTTCCGGCTTCCGTACATATTACGCGCATTAAAAAAAAAATTTAAAAACGAAATGAAGAAAAATTACACCGTCTACGCATTCTGGTTTCAAAGTTGCCAACTTTCCACTCGGTCCATTTTGTCCATTATCGAGAGACTGCGTGTGATGAGAATCACTTCAATCCATGAAGTTGCACCGCGCGGCGGTGCAATGAGCGCGCCGTGGCCGACTGGCTGAGCACCGATGACGGATTCGCTGCTGTGCGGGGCCTCGGTAATTCATTTTCGATAGCGGTGCTTTGCCGGGATCAATAGAAGGATATTAACGCGAGCGGACATTCTTGCCGCTGCTGTTGTTGTTGTTGTTGTTGTTGTTCTCTTCTGGTGGCGGTGATGATGGTGACGGTGGTGGCACAAGCCAGAAGGTGCCATCAACATGTCGCTGCTCTCATTTTGTGCGCCTCTGCGGTTTACAGATGGCTTTGATCCTACGCTGAATAAGAAACACCCCCAGACATGATTTGAAGCGAGGCGCACATGATTAGCGACGCCGATTGCTTTGTTTGGGCTATTTAGTTTTAACCACTAATGGCCTCATTATTTTTGCATAACATCGACATATAGACGCTCATTTGTAGATAAGGGCCCACCCAATGAACAAAAACAAGCCCCTGCTTACACAAACAATAAATGACTTTGAAAATGTTTTGATTTTTAGCGAGAACAGCAGCACACACACACACACACACACACACACACGCAGCAAGGGGTGGGCAACATATGGCTCGCAGGCGATTAGATGGTCCGGCAAGAAGAGCAGTTGATGTCAAATTCTAAAACAAACATGGAGGAGTTATAAAATTCCCGCAAATGGTGATAGTAGTCATAGCAATTTTGCGATTCACATTTTTGTCATTGGGAAACATGGTGGGCTTTTAAAATAGATTAGTCCTTAAAAAAAATTTTACAAAATCAAAAATTGGATGACCTGCTACTTGGGTGAATTTTACCCACCTCTGCAAAGTTTTGCACCAACATTTTGTGTCATTGTCAACAAAAAAAAATGTTTCATCGAAAACCACCCAGAAAATTGTGTCAAATTGAGCCAAGTCGTTTGCCAGCCAATCGCAGGGCACACAGAGACGAACAACTATCCGCGCTCACACTCACACCTTGGGACAATTGGGAGTGTTCAATCAGCCTGCCATGCATGTTTTTGGAATGTGGGAGGAAACCAGAGTACCCGGAGAAAACCCCCGCAGGCCCAGGGAGAACATGCAAATTCCACACAGGGAGGCCGGAGCTGGAATTGAACCCGGTACCTCTGCACTGTGAATTTGATGCACGAACCACTGAACCACTCTAAAAACAGTTGTGTCAAAAATTACCCAAATGGGGTCAAAAAACTCCAAAATGGCGACCAGATTCAGCTCTTAAGCCCCCCCTGCAATCCAAATTTCAACCCAATCTGCTGGCTCAAAATCATCAACCCAACCTTGGGTAAAATGCAAACAATCTGCACAGAATCCACAGCTGCCCAACGAGTGGATTAGGAAAACAACCCAGCATTTCTTAGTGCATATCGAATCAAAAGCATCCAAACAAGACTGCATTGGTGAGCATTTCTCCCATGCAGCTCTGTGCGAATGTAAGTCTGAATGCTTGTCTGCATGTGCCCTCTGATTGACTGGCAACCAGTGCAGGGTGTCGCCCTCATCTCGCCCGAGTCAGAATACACTCTAGATCACGCATGACCCCGATTAAGACGAGTACTCTAGAAAACGAATGGATAAACATTTTTACCCAAATCTAGTCTGGTCCTCAGAGCACTCGATGACTGTTTTTCCCCATGCACCCTTTATGAAACCAATCCTGTGTTAGAGTATATTGACAGGTGAGTGGTTCACCCTCTCGACAAAGAAATGCATCCCGAGCACATTCATAGCTCCCTCATTCACCAGCCTTGTACATGCGTAATCCATTTCCTCCATCCCCATACGTGTTGCTGCATCTATACGAATATACCCCCCCCCCCCCCCACACACACACACACACCTTCCAATAGGCACCGGGCTATATTGACGCACCTACTGATCCATACACACTTCGACAGTGATGGATCACTGACCTGGATTGACGTCAGCCAGCAGCGACTTTCGTATAAGGAACCTCCGAAATGGAACATGAATCGGCGACATGACTCTGTTGGTTGACTTTCAAAGTTTTTGTGAAACTACTTTCCTCCATCAAGAAAAAAAAGGAAATTGAATTCATTTTTTTCCCCCAGGTTGAAACTGTCGCCATCATTTATGCGTAATTTAAAAAGTAACATCAGCATTTGGAGCCTTTGTAACCGGCACACAAGTGTAAAGACTAAGTTAATCAGCGGAGTATGAAACTAACAAAGTAAAAAACGCTCATCTTTCGAAGGGATTCGAAGGATATTTCTCAGATACACAATTTTGCAATCGCAGGTGTGTCATGCTGAAAAAAAAAATTTTGTTTTGCATTTATTCAACTTCATTTCGTCAAGTGGTTGCACGAAATAAAATCAGCTGAATCGAGATACTTTTTTTTTTTTTTTAAAGTAATCTACTTTGTACTTAAAACATGTATCTGGATACAGATGATTTGATTTTTGTCCAGGGTGAAACCGTCACCACCGTAAAACCTTCAACTCAAAAACATGTCACCCTGTAAGATGAAACTTTAAAAGCCAAACTACTCACCCTTCTGAAGACACTCGACAGACATGTAACGGAGCGGAGGAAAGAAAGATGCTTGCATTCAGTCACCGAGTTTCCGTGGTCAAAATTTTTGGTGCCTCTCTGTTCATGAAAGAAAAAAAAATCCACACTGATCACTTCAAAAGCTTCAAACTGACAAAAAAAACAAAAATAAACAACAACAACAACAACAAAATACTGGAAATGAACAAATGAAAATCAGGAAGATAATTATCTTGTCTTTTATCCGACACAGGGCAGCACCTTATGCTCGAGATGCATAGATTTTTTTTGTTTTTGTTTTGGACCCAGCATAAGTTCAAGACACCTTGTGCTGGTTTTAGCAAAGCAGCCCCAGAAATGAACCTGCTGTTTGTTTCACAGTAGGGACAGTGTTCTTTGTTTTGTCCAGCCGTCACAGGCAAAATTGCTCATACCCTTTTGCCAAAGAATGAAAACCCCATATTACAACTACTGAATTATTTTGAAAGTGATGAGACTGATAAGATGCTTGTGGACCAATGTTCTTGAGGGTTTTAAAAAAAAAAAGCCAAAGAAAAAGCAAAACACTTATCAAGCACTCCCTTTAGATCAGGGGTGTCAAACTCATTTTTGTTGAGGGCCACATTGTCGTTCCGGTTTCCCTTGGTGGGCCGTAATGAATTTTGGGAAACCATATCAATGTTTAATCACCTCCACATATTACATGGACGGCGCACAACAAATTGATGGATAACTGTCTTTGGAATCAGAAGTCATGAATAAGGACTATTATTGTGGATCACATATGACAATTTGAAATTTTGGTTCGGACTTTAGCAAGCATCATGGAACTTAACATGCTTTCATGGGCCACATAAAATGATATGACGGGCCAGATCTGGCCCCCGGGCCTTGACTTTGACACCTGTGCTTTAGATGCACACTGAGGCAAAAAGTCTCCTTCTATGTCTTACTGATTATGTTTAAATTTTGAATTCTACATTTTGACTTAGATGTGGGAGGAAACTGGAGTACCCGGAAAAAAACAACGCAGGTACAGGGGGGAGAACATGCAAACGCTACACGGGAAGGAATCGAATCCTGAACCTCTGTCCAGTGAGGTGGACATGTTAACCAGTAGATCACTGAGCTGCCCCTTTGAAAACATATTTTAACTCAAAATTTGGACGACGGATCATTTCAGAATATCATACCTGGAGTGGGGAGTTGAAATTGGTGGTGATACCAGCCACGATAATGTTGCACAATAAACTCAATTTAACATCATAGCAGATGTGTTGCCATGTCCCTGCTATCCGCCCAAGGCCCGCTCAGCCCGAGCATTCCAACTGAGTGTTTGCTGTGCTTAAAAGATGTGGTGGTTAAAGGTCAGGCTTTGTGCATTCAATGTGACGCATTAAGCACCTACACACAAATCATCTTGCATGCATCTTGAAAATTCAATATTCACTTTTTAGCATGAATAAATGATGCACCTTGTTGCTGATTAAAGGCACTGCGACGAGAACTATCGAATGTTGAAAACTCCACGTGGCCTAGCGTTATTAATATTTAACCTTTCACACGCAGAACACGTGGCACTCTGCAGTTTATCACAAAACAACAAGGAAGAATCCTGCCGTTATCCTCCTTAAAGTAAACGTTGCTCAAGAGTGTACCTTTTTTTTTTTTTCGTTTGGTTTATCATCACGGACGCCGACGCCGCCGCCGCCGCCTAATGCAATCTTGAGGGCTGGAGTTCGAGTTCCCCGTCCGCAACCCAATCAGTTGGACACGTCGGCGTGACGTCAGGTCCATCCCCTTACCGAGAGCGCGCGCGTTCGAGGATACGCCGCGGGGGCGCGCACGTGCGCACAGGGCTGGCTGCTATGATGTGAACGTCCACACGCACAGAGAGAGAGAGAGAGAGAGAGAGAGAAGAGGAAAACGAGCAGAGGTTGGCGCCACTAGGAGAGAGAGGACCATGCTGGATTGACTGCAGACAAACAACCGCAATCAATGGCTCGGCTTTGAAATCGTTCACAATTTATCGGCAAGGAAAGGAGAGGAGCGAGGAGAGGAGTGAGACCAGACAGAGCGCGTGTGCGTGCGTGTGCGTGCGTGCGTCCGTCCGTCCGAGCGGGGTGGAATTAAAGATCCCCCCCCCCCCCACTCTTGATTTCCTCCCCCAAACATGGAGCTTACAATGGAGAACATTGGCAACCTGCACGGCGTGGCTCACTCCCACCAAAGCGGGGACCTCATGAACTCCCCCCACCACCACGCGCGGCAGCCGTCGGCGGCGTCTCACCGGAACTTGGTGTCGTCCCACGGCCGCTCGGCCATGGTGTCCAGCATGGCCTCCATCTTGGAGGGCGCGGGCGACTATCGCGCCGACCACGCGCTCTCCGGTCCCTTGCACCCGGCCATGAGCATGTCGTGCGATTCGGGGGGGATGAGCCTGAGCAGCACCTACACCACCTTGACGCCGCTGCAGCACCTGCCGCCCATCTCCACCGTGTCGGAGAAGTTCCACCACCCGCACCCGCACCCGCACCCGCGCGCATCACCATCACCCGGCGCACCAGCGGCTGGCGGCGGGTAACGTGAGCGGCAGCTTCACGCTCATGCGGGACGACCGCAGCCTCGCTTCCATGAGCAACCTGTACGGCCACTACCCCAAGGACATGTCCGGCATGGGCCAGTCGCTGTCTCCCCTTTCCAACGGCCTCGGACCCTTACACGGCTCCCAGCAGTCCCTCGGCGCCTACGGCCCCGGAGCTCACCTCTCCAACGACAAGATGCTCTCGGCGAGCGGGTTCGATTCCCACGCCGCCATGCTGTCGAGGGGCGAGGAGCACCTGGCGCGGGGGCTCGGCGGTCACGGCGCCGGCCTCATGACGTCCCTCAACGGCATCCACCACCACAGCCACCCGCACTCTCAGGCCAACGGCTCGATGCTGTCGGAGCGGGATCGGCAGGCGGTGGTCGGGGGCGCGCAGGGGGGCGGGTCCGGCCAGGTGGAGGAGATCAACACCAAGGAGGTGGCGCAGCGAATAACGGCCGAGCTCAAGCGCTACAGCATCCCGCAGGCCATCTTCGCCCAGAGGATCTTGTGCCGCTCGCAGGGCACCCTGTCCGACCTGCTGCGGAACCCTAAACCGTGGAGTAAACTCAAATCGGGCCGCGAGACCTTCCGGAGGATGTGGAAGTGGCTCCAGGAGCCCGAATTCCAGCGGATGTCGGCGCTGAGGCTTGCAGGTGAGTGACGAAGCGGCCCCGCTTCAACAGCAGCGGCTCCCCCCAAACCGGATCAATCCAAAGTCAATGTGGCGAGACTGTCGATGGCAGTCAAACGGACATTACGAGTTATTAGTCGATTCTATCGAGTCAAACTTGGTTGAAGGGAGTTAAATGTTGGCCTTCTGTTTGATTGATGCTGTAAACAAACCGGCGGGGGGGGGGGGGGTGAGGGGGGTGAGTTTGATTTGCGCGAGTTCGCATCAATTTCACGCACGCATTTCATGCTCTTCCCCAAACTCATTAAATACTAATAAATTGGACTGCAAACAAATTTGGTTTTACCCCCCCCCCAAATAAAATAAAATAAATGCATCTTTGCAAATAAGGATGGCCTCGAGGAGATGAAGCTGAAGAGAAGGGAACAAGAGGGGGGTGCATGACCTCCCGTGGATCAATACTTTAGGTCCAGGCGTCCCCTCTCAGAGTGGCGCTCTGATAAATGATCGATTTGGATCAAGGCAGCCAAAAACAGATGCGCGCATTCTCTTCAAAAAAACGAGGAGCCGTTTTGTCGGAAACCCCCCTTCAAATCCTCCTCTGTTGCTTTTCGTGTGTGCACCAAAAACACGTCTCCCCGTCATTCTCGTCGATGAAGACTTAAATAAAAACACTCGAGCTGAGCTTAAAAGCTCTCATCGACGCCTCTTTGCTGTAAAAGACCCGTTAGACGTCAATCACCCCCTCCCTTGTTTTTTTTTTTTTTTTGTCAGTCGTTTTTCAAGGCAACACTTCAATTAAGGCAGGCTATAGTGGCATATTTTAGTTCCAGTCGATGCCTTATTGAAAAGCACTTAATTGGCATGTAAATTGTTTCTCGGCGCGTTTTTTTTTTTTCTCGGCTGGGGTTTCTGGTAAATAAAGATTTAAACGCCGACCCGCAATTGTCTCTTTAAGTGCCACCGCAGTTAAAGCTAATTGGGCTGTGCGGGCTTTTATATCTTCAACACTCTATATAAGGGATAAAAGCCGCCAATATCCGTCGTGGGGGTGAAGACAAGGTGGTGCTGAGGTGTGCTTAAATCTATTACCTTGAACGAAAGCAAAAAAAACAAACAAAAAAAAAAAAGTTTTTTTTTAGCAAAATGCATCCTTAGCTTGTTTTTTGTGAACGACCAAGAGCCAAAATGGCGCCTATATAGGGACAAAATGACAAATGGCGTGTATGCAAATCCGTGCTGGGGGGGGGGGGGGGGGGGGGAATTATTTGACTGATTGCATTTAAAATTACCGTTACCCTGGGTGCATGCATGGGCCCTGTGTGTGTGTGTGTGTGTGTGTGTGTGCGTGAGAGAGAGAAAGAGAAAGAGAGAGAGAGAAAGAGAGAGAGAGAGAGGTGGGGGGTGCACTATGCTGAAAGTGAGGCTCGCTGGGCCACATCAATCAATAACTTCAAATTACTATTCCAAATTCATCACAGTCGCACAAATCAATGCAAGCTGCCCTGCTTAGCTAATGCGAAAATGCCACTGTCTGTACATGCATGCACACACACACACACACACACACACACACACACACACACACACACACGAATACTGTGTGAGTAGACATGCCTCGTTTTTAGGGGGACTGTGCATGCCCTTCACGACTAATGGAGCAAACACCCAGAGGCGCCAATGCAGTTCTCATGCAGACCCCCAGCAAGTTAAAAACAAACAAACAAATAAACAAAAAACATAGACGTACTTTTCTGAAATGAAGACCCCATTTTTACATTTGATCCACGAATGAGTAGCGGCTTTGATGTAAACAAGACTGGGTTAAAGGAGGCATTAACGGCGAAAACAATTCGTCTTTTGCATCTGTGTTGAATTCCACACTCCATCTCAATGTATTTGCTGGGATCAATACGGGGCTGATCGATAAGGATAGCCAGTGCATCTATCAATTATCCCGCCTCAGCACTCTCCCCATTGGTCTCTCCCCCTGCAGGAGAATGAGAGGGGTGTATTGTAGATGTAAAGGGGGGCGGTGGTGGTGGGGGGGGGGGCTGTAGTAAAAAGACAGCTGCTATTAAAAAAAAAAAAAAAAAAAAGTGATTTCCCTGATAGCGGTCACAGTGTTTCATTTCTTTTATGTGTGGCGTCTGTTCCAAATGTGTCTTTTTTTTTATGGCTCTTCCTTAACTTAGATTTTCAGGAAATATCACCGGGAGTGTCATTTATTTTAAAAAGATGTTTGCACTAAAGAAGGATCGCGACGTACAATTGCCTCCATTTGTTCTTTAGAGGTGTTTTAAATCAATGGTGGGGTAATTTTTTAAAAACATATAAAAGCACATGTAACCCACAAATACTCATAATATATCATTTGCTCAGTCATTGCCTCACTTTTTTTTTTTTTTTAGATATATTTAGTTTGGTTGGGAAATGTGTTACAAGATCTTTTGGAGTCTTGTCGAAAAAAAACAAAACAAGCAGGGCTGCAGAAGTCAACTTCTGAAATGGGCAACAGACACCCATTGGTTCCAAATCACAGTTGGGGGGGGGGCGAAATATACAACAGTGGTTCAATCACTGTGTCATTTTTTTTTTTTTACATACATTTAGGAAGTCAAATTATGGTTGGGAACCAAAATAGGAAATAACCCAATTGACTCATATGTTATGTGCAGTATGGCTTGCCAGACAATTGTAAAAACAATCAAACCACATTCAACTCACCGATTATTCGTGATAGTAAACATTTGCTTAATCAGTGCATCATTAAAAAAAAAAGATTATTCGTACTTAGCGTTGACAAAAGCCTGGGAAAGAAGAAATATCTGTGGTGGGCAACCTATGGCTCACGACGCAATTTTTTTAAATACATGAAAACTGAATATAAATTATCATCTTGAGAATAATTTTTTTTCCCATAAATGTAAGTACAGTACAATTACCTTTGGACTGCAAATTAGGCAAAAAAAAGGCACTGCAGTATTATGGAGCCTCCTAAACTTTGGGTAAAGAACCAAAAGTTCTTTGGGGGTTTTATAGGCAGTACAGTGGATATAAAAAGTTTACACACTCCTGCTCAAAGGCAATGTTTTTGTGATATGAAAAAAAAATGAGACCAAGACATATAATTTCAGACTTTTTCCCACCATATATGTAACCGTTGCAAAGTGCCACTAAATTGAATTTTTAAAAAAAATGAAAAGAAATTGAGTTGCATAAGTGCACACACCCTCTTATGAGTGAGATGTGGCTTTGTTTAGAAACAACCACTCACATTCAAATTTAATCATCTTAAATGGGAGTCAGTACACACCTGCCACCATTTAAATTGTTCACTGAGCTCTGACTCACTCCAAATCAAGTGTAGATGTTCTAGTAGGCTTTCCCTGACATGTTTTTGCCTTCGAGCAGAAGCCTGACCATTGAGTACCTGTTTGGAACAGTTCGTAATTCCTTCCACCTAGTCTAAGGTTCAAGTTCAAGATGAAGCAAAACAGCGCCAAAACTTGTCACCACCACCACCACTAACATCTATCGAACACATGAGGCGTAAAAACAAAAAACAAAAAACAAAACCTAAACAAACAAATAAATACATACATAAAGAAAGAAATAAAAAAAATAAAAAGTGTTAGCATTTTATTATGATTATTTACCTTGGTCTACTTTTTTTTCGGGATCACAAAAAAAAAAAGTCAATTTTATACCACGAATGCATCAATGGTGTCGATTAATTGAACCCACAAATGCACATAAATTGTTCATTTTTTTTCAGCCATTTATATCCAAAAGGTACCCACCCCTTTTTGTACGTTTATTCTCTACACAGCAGTGGTATTGTCTCCGTTTCATTTCCCTGTTGCACTATTTTAATTCCTCTACTCTACACACACACATTCTTGCCATTAAACCTTCAACAACAACAACAACAAAAAGCACAGTTGGCTCATTTGCATATGAATGACCGAGGCACGTTCCAGGGTGCTTAGGTCAGGACTCGCCGGACAAAAAAAAAAAAAGGTTGCAAGGAGGGGGCATTATTTAGGAGGAGAATGAGGGTCTTTAGTCAGTGGACTACATCCTTTATGCACATCCGCCACACACTGGCAATTAAAAGTCGCCGGCAATTGTTGCCCTTATTCTATTAAAAGCGTTACAGTCAAGTAACTTGATTTTATGACCTATTAGAAAGCACATAGTTTGAGTCGGTAATGCTTTCCGTGGTGCTGAATGAGTCTGCGGCGGCAACCCCCCCGCCCCCACCCCCCACCTTCCGTTTTTTTGCCCTTCAGTTTAAGGACAGTTCAAGGTGGCGAACTCTCGCTGCCTCAACACATGGTTAATCGCATTCTCGTAGGCCCGAAACACAATGATTTCATCCAACAGCTCCCAGCCGTGGATCAATAGCGCAATCCACAATGGTGTCGATCACAACATGGATCCGAGTAGATCCAAACTGAGCTGATCACAAAATAAACAATCAGCACTTCTTCTTTTGGAGCCTTGACAAGGCATGGCTTCTCTAATTGGATATAACGTATACATTTACTATGATTGATGCAAAAAAAAAAAAAAATCTATCAATAAATCTGAATGTAAGCTGGCGAGATGATCGATCACTCCCCTTTAATAATTGATGGCGGCGGTGGGGAGGCATGGGAGTAAGCGGCGCGGCTGCGGTTTTGGAGCCTCGTCGTTCGGTTAAGCGCTCACGCAGCGAGCCGGCCGGCGCGCGATGCAAGTAGCGAAAGAGACACGCCTTGGTGTACAACCTTTCAAAGCCGCTTGTGGGAAAGCCGAGGCGCTCGTTTTACCGCAGGTCAAACCCCCGAGGCTGTTTCACGACGCGTGATGATCTCGCTGATGGAAACCACCGATGGATGTGGACTCCAAATTAGAGAGAGATCTTTATTTGACAAACTGGTGCTACAAAACAAATTGGACAGGGAAGAAGTATGCCATTGTACCTTTCGTAGAGTAGCCAGGCAAATTGGGTGTTTCCCAATACTCCAGCGATACTAAATAATAAGGAACCAATCACACATGAAAGATAAAGCCACCTTTTCTGAGAAATTGTGCACGTGCTCGGAAACCAATACAAAAGTGGAACACAATTTGGAACTCATTCCCCAAAAAACTCCATCAAGGAACCAATTTTGGCTCCAATTTTTTGTTCTGGAAAACTCCTCTACAACGAAATCTACATGGACGAAAATACGCCCTAGTGTGAAAAAAATCTTCATGCATTAATGTGTGTGTGTGTGTGTGTGTTTACATCCGAGATCAAATTTGCTACAGTGAAAAACCCCCTGTTGTGAAAAATTTCTTGCTGCAAAAACGATTTCATTGTAGAGGAGTTTCACTGGACCTCCAAAAAACCTGATCTTGGAGTCTCAAAATTCGCAGAGTGTTGAAATAAGGGCTACAGCAGGAGTCCATCAACTAGGGTAGGGAGCCAAATTGGGTTCCAAACAGGCACATTTGTAGTAAGGGCACAAATAGGAGTGTGCATCTCTCCTTTAAAAGACAATTTGACACGCCTCTGGATGCTTGGAGTGCGATACGATTCAAGGATGGTACATTTTAACCCTTTCAGGTTACTACAGTGGACAGCTTATCATGTTTTCAGGTTACAGGGTGCGTGAAAGGGCTAAAGTGGGACGATTCGATTCAGGTCAATTCAGTTCGAATCGATGGGGTATACGATCCAATGAGTTTCCTGTTTCTCAATATGAACGCAATTGTCGGGGTGACATTTTGGAGGGGATTCCCACGGGTTGGGAGGAGTCTACTTGACATTTAATCACAGGATTGGGACGGCACGGGATAAAATGTTCGCGGGAGCAGACAGGAGTGGGATTATCCAGTGGGACATTTTTTAAAATAATTTACACAGATATGAGCAGCCAAACTATTCAAGTTAATTAAATACCACCCCCCACCCTCATTGTGCTGAGGCACCAAATCTATCAACACCCTGAAATTTCTAATCCTCAAATCAGCCTTTGGTGTAATTGATTGATGCAACCAGCAGAGGCACTCTCGAGTCAGGTTCATCTCATTTGCTACCTCTAAGGAAGCCATCATATCAGTGACGCTACTTGTTACGTAACATTTCATGTTTAGTTGCAAAGATGTACAGGTATGCAGTAGTACCTCAATTTACAAATTCTTTGAGATTCCAGCTGTTGCTCGTACAAATTCTTGGTCTTGAGTTTCATGCGCTGGATGGGGTCAGCAAACTTCATAACAAGGAGCACTTTGGCAGATAGTGAACAATTCTTCAATGCGTAGGCTGAGTACTTGCCTCAAGCTGTTTATTGAGACTCCTACTTGAGGTTTACTAGGGGGGGAAAAGAAGATTGGTTTTGTATTCAACCAAACATTTTGTCTGCCGAAAGTCACACAATGCAAAACCCCCATAGATGGACTAATAGGAAACTAACTCGCATTGATGTTTCGGTGTTGTGACCCTTCAAGCAACAAATATTTGAACTTTTTTTGGGGGGAAGTAAGCGTGGCAACACTGGTCATAAAAATATCTGGCTGCATTGTTTGCGGCATCTTTGTTTAGGTACACGTAGTGCCAACGTCAAATGGACATGATGTCGGACAGGGCCTTGTAATTAGCCATAGTCGAAAGGCTGCAAAAGGCAAGTACAGTCAAACCTCGGTTTTCGAACGTCTCGGTTCTCGACCAATTCGGTTTTCGACCAAAAATTTGGAGTTTTTTATGCCTCGGATGACGAACAAATTTCGGTTCTCAAGCAAACTGAGCGCACTTGAATGCACCATTTGACTCCTCTCGCCTTTCTTACACGCGGAAGTGACGCTTCCTCGGGTAGAAGAGGAAGTGACGCTTCCTCGTGTTGCTTTCCATTGTGAGCAGACGTGTTCAGTAAACATTTTTATTTTAAAAAGGGCGTGGTTTCGGTTTTCTAACAAATCGGTTTTCGAACAGCCTTCTGGAACGGATTATGGACAAAAACCGAGGTTTGACTGTACATTTCTTTTCCTTTATTGTTGACATTTTGTCCCATCCTAGCATTTCACACAAGCAATTTGATGCTGCGAAAGAGAGGGATAAATCGATGATAAAGAATTCAGGCCGGATGTGCTCGATTCATTGTCAACTGCCGTCCAAAGACGTTGAGCTCAATGTCAGCTATTTCTTTTTTTTTTTTAAATTTTAACGTTAATGTTTAACTATGTTTTTTAGTATCGCTGGAGTACCACACACACACACACAATATTGCTATGGTCGTGTAGGACATTTCAGACAGCTAATTGCAATTAGCAAATAGTTCTATGACCAATGTACTTCATTGCAATGTGAATTTTCCTATTTGATGGTACCCCCAAAAGCGTTGGGGACAGAACGCGCTGTGTATGTGCTATATTTAGAATTTAGAATTGAACTGACATCGTCATCCTTCTTATACGCGTACGAGGCAAAGCGGAAGTGCACGCGTGGGATTCCTGCTCCCTCGGTGCGGATGCGAGCAAGCTTGTGAGTGGCTCTTGCGGCCACACATTGTTAGTTAGGAAGCCGATGTGGCTAGCCCTGAATATGTATCGATTTCCATTCCCTGACCTCTGCTTTCCATCCCTGGAGCCGAGCCACGCATCCCCCCCCCCCCCCCCCCCAGCTCCCTTAACACCCACCCACCAATATCACGCAGACACCATTTCTCCATTAACCGCCGCCCGCCGTTCAGGACGTGACGTCAAACAACATTGCAACCTTTTTTTTTTTTAATTCTCCTGCTTTCTTCTGATCCAAAGTTCACGAGCATTGAACTTCTTCGTTATGCATCCCACATCGCTCTCATGCATGGGGTCGCGCCTATTATTCAAAACTAATGCGATTCTAATAGAAAGTCAAACTGGTGTGCAGCAGAGTCGAGTCGCACGCGCGCTCTCTCCCACGGTCTCGCTCCAATTCGCACTCTGGGGCCGCCGCCGCCGCCGCCGCGCGCGCACGGACAATTACAAATGCAACCGAGGAGGTCTGGACTCTGTACAGTCTCCCATACCGTCTCTTTTATTTCACATGATCAATTCCTACACCGCCCCCCCCCCCACAACCGCCCCCTCCCACCCTCGCCAAAGCGGATCGATAGGAGAGAATGACCTTTAAATCAAATTGCTGCCAGAGTCGACTGAATGCACGCGGATAGCCTCAAAAGGGTTAATGCCCGCACACGCGCACACGCACTTATTTCCCAGGCAAATATACACAAAGAAGACGAGATCATCATAATTCAATCTGGTTATTCGTCCTTGTGGCGCTTGTGTGGTGTGTGTGTGTTTAAAAAAAATCGCGAGTTTTGACCCGGGGCGCTCAATCAGAATCACAGTCTAAAGAACGCGCATGTATGCAAGAAAAAGGTAGTCGTGCAATTAAACTGCGCAATGCAGGTTCTGTTATGCGAGCCTGAGATAGCGCCGAATTCTTTAGCTGTGTGAGGATGTATGATATCGCCCGTGAAAATACGAAATATCCACGTCTTGGCGTACATTTTGGGAGTATGCAGAAAAACGGAGCGAAAGTCAAAGAGGTTTGGCGCAAAAGCTAACTTGCGTTGCATATCATGTTGCAAACTTCTCAAAATGTACACACACACACACTTATTATTGTGGTGGAAAAGTGCAGTGGTGCTGTGACGCCACGTGCGTGTAAGGCAACTGAGATATTACAAATCATAATAAATATATCGTTAGACATGGTTTTGATCGAGGCAGTGGTTTTTTCCGTATTTTTATTTTTTTTAATCGAGCACTTGTAATTTGGAATGCCGTTAGATGTACCTAATATTGTGGTCGGTGTGTCGTCTGCTTATCTGGCACAGTTGACAGGCCACGGTCGGTTATTAAAGGGCCGATAATGGCTTGCTTAATAGAACAAAAAGGATCCAAATCCAATTCAGCGGTGCCAGTTTTCGAAAGGCAATTTCATCCGGTATTAACTGTGGAAATCTCCAGAGAAGATTTAACGTTTGTGCGCGTGCCTGCGTGTGTTTCAATTCAAACCTTCCGCATGTTGTCACGCGTTCTCTTTAGACATTTTACAACGTGGGTGTGCACGATGATACCACAAAATAAACAATTTCCAAGACAGTTTTACAAATGAGCAATTCACATTTGCCACGATAAACCTTCAAATGAATTTTTTTGAAGCCGTCTTATTTAAAATGAAAGAATAATCTTGCAATTTACTAGCTTTGTCTTCGCAAAAAGACGCGCGCGCACGCACAAAAAGAGCAAAATGAGTGTGAAATCGATTGGGAAATGAATCGACGTCCGCGCAAACGCACTCGTCATGACACGTTATTTAATTCTAACCAGGTAACCAGTGTTTTTGTTCTTCGTTTTGCCCGTCTGCTTTCTGATAATCGATTCATTTGTGTGAATCATTCACGGGGTGCGCGCGCACGTTTGGGAGACAAATCAAAATAGGTCCGTTTTTATCCCTGGCGATCAATTTCAACACATGAATTAAAAAAAAATTGATGGATTTTGGGTTGTGAGAGTAAATAAAAGCGTGCGCGTGTTTTTAGTATTTTTTGTACAAATAAAAAATATGAACAGGTGAATACAATTAGCGAATATTATTATTATAGAAAATGTTTCCGTGCAATTCCACTTTTAGAATTCGTACAAACGCTGCACACATTTGCAGCGACTCCAATATTGGCAAAATTCCCCTGCGCATCAACTTTGATATAACTTCCTTAATTTACGAAAGAACTTTGAACCGCATCTTCCATCGTGACCATTTGGTTGAAAATCCAAACGTGCAGTCGCACACGCGCGCTTCAACGCGAACGTTCATCAAAGCGTAGCTGCTTTAAGAAATGAAGTGGACCAAATCAATGTTTAATCTCACATAAGACGCGAGTTGGAAACGAATGGCTGCGAGATGTGCAATTAAAGCGGGCGGTAATAGTCATAATCATCGCGCTTCTTAAAAAACAGACTCCCTCAAAACGCTCGAGTGCATTTAATTACTCGGGCGCCGATTGCGGTGCTCATTAGTGCATGCACCGCAGGGCTGCTAATAAAGTACAAAGAACACCCCCCCCCCCCCCCCCCCACACACACACACACACACACAGACACACACACCTGAGAGCTGTTTCTCATATTCTGGCGACCTTATTTAGCGACGAGCGCGCGTGGAGGAGTTGGAGGAGCAATGCCTTGCAGGAGGGCCAAGCAACAAATTGTGTCCCGTTATCAGTGCATTAACGCCAATTCGCACTCATTACACGCGGCCGCTATTGAGCTGCGAGGATTTTTCTTGGCCCGCCTTTTTGGCCTGCAGCCTGCACGTCTGTCTGACACACACACACAAAATCTCACTCCACCTACACGCACACACACACACACACGCGTGCATAACCACTTGGGCAAACTGCGTCCCATGCACGGAATTGATCAGACCAAACTTGCAGAATGCCTTTCAAATGAAGAAAAAACACACACACACGGCTAGCCCAAATGCTGTGGAGTTAAAATTTATTCTGCAATAAACTACAGTGGGGACCCCCCCCCTCCCTCATTTACGATCGCGTCAATATTTGAGAGTCATGATAATTTCCATGAATTTTATACACACATTCATATATATATATATATATATATATGAGAGAGAGAGAGAGAGAGAGAGAGAGAGAGAGAGAGAGAAAGAGAGAGAGATTCCGTTCGGTTAAAAAAAAGAAAAAAGAGAACAAGTGAATTTGCTGAGCTGAACTGCCAAGATGTCGGGTACCTCAAGATGCGAGTTTAATTCATTTCATGACCATGCTTGTATTACAAATGATCTTTTACCATTGAAATGAATTCCGGAATGTGGCGGCACGGTTGGCAACTGGTGAGCATGTTTGCCTCACAGTGTAGAGGTGCAGGGTTTGATCCTGGCACCGGCCTTCTTGTGTGGAGTTTGCATATTCTCCCCGTGGCTATGTGGGTTTTCTCCGGGTACTCCGGTTTTCTCCCACATTCCAAAAACATGCATGGCAGGCTCACGGAACACTCAAAATTGTCTCTAGGTGTGATTGTGAGCACGGATGGATGTTCGTCTAAGTGTGCCCTGCAATTGGCTGGCGACCAGTTCAGGGTGTACCCTGCCGACTGCCCGAAGACAGCTGGGATAAGTTCTAGCACGCCTGCGACCCTCGTGAGGGTAAGCGGATTAGAAAATTGATGGATGGATACAAATCATTATTCGTATGTTTTCACCCGCCCTCCCCCCAAAAAAAACTAAAATAAAAACGAAAAATAAATATTGGAGAAAAAAAAATCTGCAAATAGGTGATTTTTTTTTTCAGACAAGAAAATTTGCACTCAGCAGTATTATGCCATATAAAAACACAGTAGCTCATGCCAAACAACGCGAAACCTTGTATAAACACAAATGTACCTAATGTTTTGTCAATTAGTCTTGGTGTGTTAGTGCCCCCAACTGATTGTTGTTCCACTGCGAGGACATCAATGTGCAACGACGGTAACTGCATGTTGTCACGTTTGCTGCCGCCATCTAGCGGTAGAGCTCTGAAGCGTCCTTGTAACTTTGTATTGCGTGTGAAGTGGTCGTGAGTCAAGGTAATGCCCTGTGTTAGATATTCTCCAAGTTTCATTCCCTCAAGTTGTATGAAAAAGAATCATTGGTTTCTACTGGACTTTTTGGTGGACTTAAGAGTAAACTATGCTGTTTAAAATTAAGTTAGGGGTCTCCAAACATTTTTGTTTGAAAGGGCCGTATACAGAAAAATGGAAGGATGAAAGGGCCACTTTCTAATTCTTCAATTTTTTGATACACGCTAACGTTAGTTAAGCCGACAATAATATCATGTTTATATTGTCTATTTAATTTCATCACCTTTCTGTTAAAGGTGTTAAGGAAAATAGTTGAAGTGTTTAGGGTGGCCATCTATCTCACAGAGTAGATCCAGCTCAGTTATTGACAGCAGCTAAATCCGATTTCCCCATTCAGAACCAAAAAAAGGATAAATTGTTGTCAAGTGATAATTTGCGCAACAGTTACTTGGGGATCCTTAACATGACATCTTCAGAAATCAGTCATAGAGCACAAAGTGGAATAAACTATTTTTGCCTCTAAAATTGAATTATAGTAATGGCACCTATTCATCGGACACCGTCCCTTCTCACTCTGCCCACCTTAACCTTTTTAGCTAACCTTATGGCCCATGTCAAATGTCATTTTTAGTTGTTTTTTTTGTCATGTCGCGGGCCACTGAAAAATGGATGGCGGGCCACAAATGGCCCCGGGGCCCTTATTGCGGACCGCTCTGAATTAAATATACAGTACAGTCTTGCTGTGATGTATTGTTCTTCGTAGACATTTTCATGCCACCGTGCTTGAATTTGTCATGCTATCGGCGCAATGCATCATGGGATATTTTGCTTTACTGGTCATTCCCTTTTTGAAGGGTTGAATGAGTTTGAAAAAAATAATCACTTGAAAGGAATGACTGAGTACACATATTCAAACAACACGAAATTACGATATATCGGGTATGAAATAGCAGATGTGGTGATTTCGATCGCAGCCAGTGTAGTTTGGGTAACGATGAGGCTCACGGGTCATATACAGTATTTCCTGAATGACGTCACTATCCGCATGCGCAGTCTGCCTTGTTGACAGATTTGGAAATCTACATTTTGAATAAGCATGGGAAGAGAGATGTTCAGTGGTATTCAAGTTAAGTTCGATATTCAAGTTAAGTTCGTATTTTAGAACTGTTTGATTTTAAACATTTCGTTCGGTACAATTTTGATTTAACCTCTATGCAATGCATTTTAATTGAAACGTGACTTAATATTTTTTCCCCGTTAGTGTTTTATGTTATGTGTTGTGTTTATTATTTTACTTGAACTGTTTTGTTGTTGATGTATTGTATTGTAATCTTGCAGTGTTAACCTTCCAATGCCCAATGTTAGAATATTTCTACATTTATGACATTTTTTAGATATAAAACTGGTACTTTGCGTCAGACGTTTGCGCATTAATGTTTTCCGAGATTACAAGAATCTACGCGTGTGCGGTATGACTTGTTGGCAGATTTTGAGTTCCATATGCGATTATTTTCCTCCCATTTCCTGGGCTGTCTTGCCCACCATGAATCTCCACCCACTACTCCTCCGGGCCATAATTAATTGGACCAAGTGAATTTCACACACGAATTATTCACGAATCCATCGATCGATTATTGAACAGCCATGTGCCTTTCTCTTAACCTCGCTCGGTTTGTCGCTGGGAAGAGGAATATTAATGCCATGATTGCTGTGTGTGTGTGGGAGGGGGCGGGGGGTAACAGGGCTAAATTATAAGCAATAAGATTAATAATAATACGATTCCCGCAAGACTCCATAACTCGCTGCTTATTTCCCCATGCATGATATCGTGTTATAAAAGTAAATGTATTCCGCAAAAACATGTCGCCCGAGGGATAAGCCGCCGTTTCTGACAAGTCCCCCCGGGGCCGAGGGAGCAGCGGGGAGCATTGCAACGCCACAAATGCGCGCTCTTGTCCCGGCTGCTTCTTTGTTTACGTCCGCCCCCTCTGCTCGGTGGTGCCCACTGGAGCTCTAAAAGCTGCAATGATCGATTTTTTCCCCCCCACCGGCCCCCCTTTCTACGCCGAGTTTGGTTCAGTAATCAGGGCCCCCTTCCTCACCGGATCGATCGATATTGATTAGTAAATCCAGCGCCTGTAGCAAAGGCAACGCATCGTGGCGCCCCCCTGTTGCCAAAGAAGGGCCGTGGCGAGAGCGACACCCGGCGGATGAAAGGCCGAGTGGCAAGCCGTGGACGACCGGCCAGGAACGTTGGCACTCGGTGAATATTAAATACTCTACGGTACAAAACACGCACACGCGCACGCACACGCGCGCGCGCGCGCGCGCACACACACACACACACACACACGCATTACAGGTTCATGTATTGTACCTATAAACATATTTTATACAAATCTATACCCTAAAATAAACGTAATTCTTTTGAAACAATAAAATGCCCAAAATATGCATATTCGACTGGAGGTCAAGGATTGACATTTAAAAAATAAAATATATATTTAAATATATATTTAAATATATATATATTTTTGAAATTATATATATATATTTAAATATATATTTAAATATATATATATTTTGAAATTATATATAATTTATATATATACTGTATATATATATATACAGTATAAAAATGACATTGCCTAAATGTCATTTTAGTCAACAGTAAAGTACCCAAAAAAAATCATATTTTAACCAATGCAGAAGATTTGAGATAATTTTTGTTTAAAGAAAAATAACCTGGTTTTACTAATATATATCTATATACATCTCTCTCTCTCTATATATATATACAGTACATATCTATATCTATATCTATATATATACACACACATATATTTATATACACACACATGCATATTCTACTTTTTACATAAGTGTGTGTTTGCATGTACTGTATACCTGAATGATTGGTTGGAGCAACTTGAAAGAGGTCCTCGGGTCAACTAAATAGATCGAGAGAGGTTGACAGGCATGAGAATAAATATAGAAAAGGACGCAAATCTACATTGATAACCTGAGCGGTGCATGAATGTTTTTGAGAGCAGGCAGGGTGCAGGTGAAATGTAATTCAATTACTATAACAGGTTTTTTGTAATGTCATACAACTAGAAACAAAGATAAATATTTGAAAGCACAAACTCTTAAAAGTTTAAACGTGCATCAATATGCCTTTTTTTCTCTTCCAAATATGTCCCCGAGGAAAATGGAGGTTTGGTTCTGTGCAGGAGTTACAAATAGTCACCTGACTACTTGGCGTCAGCGTGAATGCGTCTTGTCAATACGGATTTCGTGAAGCAGCATGTGGCTCATTAACCAAGGTTATTTGTGAACCGTGAACGATTGTATATGATCACGAAGCGCTTCAGGTGTGAAGTATAAGTGCGACGGCAGCTGCGGTGTTTGTCGAAGAACTTGTGTACCGCATTCAGTTTGCATTCATTTGCTCTGTATAATCTCTCCTCTTTACAGCAGTAATAGAGGAAAGATTTACCATGCCACAAGAACATGTGATCATCTTTTTTTTTCATCTTTTTAAAAAGTATAACCATAGCATTCGGGTCACTAGCGATTAAAGCCCATTTTTTTTGGGGGGGGGGGGTCGCCCTTGTTCACTGATGCACCATAGGCGTTTGGGTTTTTCTTCCGGCATATTGCGCAATCGCCGTCTCGTCATCCCGCTCGCTCTCGTGAGTTTCCCCTGCGATTGATTTCCACCTCCAGTCCAAAGTTGTTGATATAAGACTTCGAAAGGAATTCACCGATCCGTCCACCGTAATGAGCTGCCTCGTCGTCATTTACAAAAGTTGTTTGAAGTGTCTGTCGAAATGCAATAATGATGTTGCGGTGAGAGTATTTCACATTATGAACAATGATTGGGGCGACAGAATATGACAAGAATGCAACAATTTAGAGGGATTTAAAAAAAAAAAACTTCATTATTGTGGTGGTAGACAGAGGTGTCAACCTGCATTGGCTTTCTATACACGAGAATGGGCTAGAACTAATTGTCGATTTAGCAACACATTTTTTCCCCCGAATGGTAAAAGAAGCATAAGACTACACCTGACATTGTTTCTGCAAGATTAGCAAAGCATGTGCCAAAAGCTAATCGTATTGTGGGTAAAAACAAACAAACAAACAAAAAGCAATTAAGTGACAAAATATTGGAATAAGTCAGCAAATTTAGAGATATGACTAATAACGGAGTCCTGAATTCCTGCACACCTTGTACAGGTTCGAATAGTCTGTAATTGGGGCACAGCACTTTACTTCCAATAGTTTTGCCAGGTTTGTGAAAATTTGGTCCATTTAACTGAAATCAAGGTTGAATGTTTTGGCCACAAAAAAAATGTTTGGTGCAAACACAACACTGCTCATGGTTAAAAGAACAGCAAACCGACAATGAAGCAGGGTGGTGGCAGAGAGATACTTTGGGGCACTTTTTCTCCAGCTGGAAGCAGGATTCTGGACAAGGTGGAGAAAAATGACGAACGGTTTGAAATAGTGTATACGTGTGTGTGTGTGTGTGTACAGTACCGTATACATAAATACATAGCTGCGGTGTCGATGTGCAACGTGAATATGATGGATGGGCCTGTGTGCAGGTTAGACGTCTGTCGTAAACAGATTGGACTGCAATGGCTGATCAATGGGCTCTGTTCCACTGTAATTAGACACACAGCGCCACTGCTTGACTCCAGCCACTTCAGCACAATCACCCCCACCCCCCCCCCCCTCCCCACCATTAAGTCACCAAACACACACTTACACACACACAAAATGCAGCCTGTGTACAAGTTCGAACAAATTCCGTCTTTACATGCGCCAGGATGCAGCGCGAGGGTGATCGAAATGCGACGTTCAGACAATGGCGGCGGCAGCAGGTGGAGACCACACGTGGATGACATCTTTTTCTCTCATTCTTTGCCCTTTGCCCCCCATTTTGCCTTCCATTTTAAACCGGGACAGCAGGGAAGCCGAGTTTGGACGCGCAACCCGTTTAAGGCGCGCTTCGATCCCTCGGTCGGCGGGGGACCGGTGGCGGCCGCGGAGGTGGTGGCGCCCTAACATTCCCGCTCACCACTCGTACACCTGCGTGCCCGCAGCCCCCTCACCCCCTACCCACAATGCACCACTCTATTAAGTATTAATCTCTGCTTTCTGCCGACTCCCGAGCGTCAAATGAGTGTTTGGAAATGTGCTTCGCGTACGGGGAAGAGGAGCCAGTCTCAAGTGTTCGTGTTTAGGGGGTGGGGTGGAAGGTTGGGTTATAAATACCCTCTCAGAGCCCAGTCGAGTGGGCTCCACTGGGCTCCGTTTGAAGTAGCAGACTGTAGACCTGCTCGGGGTGGGTAGCGGGGGATAGTCTGACCCCAGTCCCAGCAGAGAGACCCCCCCCCCCTCCCACCCCCCCATTCCACCGCCGGTGCCTACAGCAAAGTGGGTCAATATCTTGCTTTTCTCCTCCGTTGGCCAGCCCCTCTTTATCCCTCCCTCCCTCCCTTCTTTCTTTCGTTTCTCCTTACACAAAAATCTCCTCTGTCCACGTTGTGCACAATCTTTTCTTAGCCCTCATTTTGAATCCCACAATGCTTACTTTTGTGCAACGCTCACTCGGGTCCCCCGTCGTGACTCAAACTGCATTAATATTGAATCAAACAGTAGCAGCAGGAGTGTCGCCCCCCCCCCCCCCCCCCCCCACTCCCTCTGCCCACACCCACCTTACACTCACCCACTCTCTTTAAACCCCCCCCCGCAGCAGCCTGACTCCTTGTCTGCACTCGGCAGGATGGAAGGAATATTCCCACTGGGCAGGGCACATAGATTTGCTTTAAATCAACTTTTATAGGTGATAAGAGTGGAGCCGGAGAAGCTCTTCTCGCCAGCGTATGGACTACTTTACGAGCCGTGTTACTTTCAAACCAGTTGCCAGCGAGCAGCACAAGTTTGGGTTGTGATTTTATTCCGCTGCGCAGCACAATTTCGTTCGGTAGACATTCTGGGGCCTTTTCACAGCAACTTTATTTGGAGTTTTCTCCAAAGGAGACTCGATCAAAATTACGATTCCACTAATAAGTGGTTAATATTTGAACAAGTTTTAGCTTCCGATCAGCAAGTTTATGGCTCTGTCAATTTGGCAGAATATTTGATGACTCTTATTGGCACAATCTTAAGAATTATTTATTCAAAGGAGTGGGTGGAGCTTTTAAGTATAGTCCACAAATGTTCAATGAGGTTGAGGTCAGGGGTGATTTCAGAAGCTGCTTTATGCATTCAAAATGCCTTTTGATGAGTGTTTTGGATGGCTGTCCCATTGGAGCACTAAAGTTGTGTTCAAGTTACAGCTTTTGGTGTCAGCCATTGGAAGTTGAGCAACTCCCAGGCAAAATATTTTTTTTCCCGGAAATAAGCCCAAAACACAAATTAATTTTTCGGGAGAAAATATTGGGAAAAAAAATCTTTTCAAAAAAACTCACACCTTTTCCTCATTAAAAAATAAGGCAAAACCCCCCAGAAAAAACAAAAGTGAATTTTCACAAACAAAGCTTGACTTTGTGTTTATAATAAGCATGCTAATTGCCAATAATACAACCTCAAAAGAAAATGTCGGCCATTGTTGTCCTATCTCAGCCCATTTCTTAACACTCACAACACAGGCAGCATTCTTAAATCCGAAGACAGCAAATTCCCCAACACTCAAAAATATGAAGGTTCCGCATAGGACCTAAATGCGGTTTTTTTTTTTTACTTGGATGCGGTTGGGAACTGCTTTTGAGGATTATTTAGCACCCATTTGCGTTGTTAGTATTCAGAAAGACCCATTAGCTAACAGCAAATGAGAACAAATGGGTCTTGGATATTAATCATAATACAGTATATTCCCAAAACTGGTGTTCAGTCACCCCCCGGGCGGGCGAAATAATTCCCAATAAATTGTCGTAGATTTTTGATATGAATGAGATGGTTCACATTACCGTAATCCCTCGTTTATCGCGGTTAATGAGGACCAAAGTAGTGACCCCCCCCCCACCCTCCATATAGGTACATGTACATAACATTTATAAGGGCAAATTCAATGGTATACATGCATGTAGAAGTAAATTTTGAAGTACTGTAATTAACATGACTTAATGCTGTATACTAATATATTTAAACATGTATAATTTTTGTTAGTTTATGAATAACAAAATACAGTAAACATATACATGTAGTACAGTATTGTATATGTTGCTCTATGTGACTCGCTGTTGTTTTGCTGACTTTCGCTGCTTCTCGTGGACCTTTTGCGGACTTTTTGCGGGCCTAAAAAAAATTTAAAAAACAAAAAATATTTATGAATATGTTTGAAAAAATCAGTGATAAACGAACTGCAAAATAGCGAGGGATCACTGTAATCTATCTGCAGGCTCGAGAGTCGCTTGGCACTCAACAATTCTCGCAACTGACGATGGATAAAGATGTAAATATGTAAACTGGCGCCAGACCCAAACTGAGAAAATATTTGGTTGGAATGCAGTTTGCGAATAAAACATTCCTATGGCTTTACACATGCGAGTTACAATATGTTTAATTTGTGCATAATCCTTGGAAAAATGTCCCCCCCCCCCCTTGTAGTTATTTTTGAGCAACTTTGGACAGCTAGCCAGTGAGAAAAGGTCTTCCGTTTCATCACACAGCACGTCGACTTGACCCGAAGCTTTCGAGTAATCCACTTTTGTATACTTACCTTGCCTTGTGTTCTTTTCCCCTCTCTGCCTCCCACTTTCATCCCCATCCCTCCCACTGCTGCCATCCACGCCAAGCCTGCAAGCGCAAAGAACAGGAGCAACACAAAGACCGCAACACCGCGCCCAAGAAGCAGCGCTTGGTCTTCACCGACCTGCAGCGGCGCACGCTCATCGCCATCTTCAAGGAGAACAAGCGGCCATCCAAAGAAATGCAGATCACCATCTCCCAGCAGCTCGGCCTGGAGCTCAGCACCGTCAGCAATTTCTTCATGAACGCACGCCGCCGCTGCGTGGACCGTTGGCACGACGACCACGGCGCCGGCCCCGGGCAGCCGGGCACCTCCGCCACCACCTTCTCCAAGGCCTGAAAGGAAGGGGAAGGGGGGGGGGGCAATCCAGGCCTGGGCGAGCAGGCGTAGCAAACTGGCATTGAGAGCCCGCCATCCGGGCCTGGACCGTCCTCTGCCGCCCCCCCCCTGGCCCAACACACACAAAAAAAAAACGAAAAAAAATCCTTTGTGCCATGCAATCATTTTTTTGTCGGTCAAAAATGTCAAGCTCTAAATGGGAGAGGGGGTGAGGTCAGGTCCACTTACTTACACAAGGACAATCATTGATTCTGAGTCTGTTTTTTTTTTTATTAAGAAAATCATCATGAAGGCATCTAAGTAAAGAGACACCAAAGATTTTTCTGTATTTGTTGTTGTACAGAACTGGGCACAACCGACGTAGCCACCGATCCTGATTTTTTATTTTTTTTTCTTCCCTCCCCCTGATTCACTACACGTCACCCCTCTACGGAAGAACGGCAATAAATCTGACACAACAGCACACAGCCTTACTATCCGAGCCCTACGCCACACAGACGAGGAAGTCATCCTCCAAAACAACGTAAAGGCCTTCCAATTCTCTCGCCCTCGGCAGTCGGCGGTACCTCCCCCCCGCCCCCCAGTTCTCATCACGCGGCTAAAAGGTATTCCCCGATGGCCGGCCATCTCACAAAGCAGCTCCGCCTGATCACACGGCCAACTAATGAAATGAAAAAAAAAAAAATGAATCGATGCAGACAGAGCGAGCGGGGGCCTCGACCTCTCCCTCAAGGTGAAAATTAAGATGCTCGGCGGCAGGTCTTCCAGGCCCAGGTCTATATATATGATTTTTTTTGCACAGATGTTGGAGGGCCTGCCGTTGTAAAGCCTGAGCCCGGAGTTCTTTGACCACAACCGCAGGAGAGGCCCGGCGACACATCTGAGACAAGCTCTTTGTTCCGGCGGGAGTTTTTTGGGGTTTTTTTTCCCCCCCCCCCTCCTCTGGTCGATACTCCGGAAGCGACGGCTAAGTGACAAAAACACGCTCGGGCATCCGTCCGGTTTCTATAGGGGAGAGTAAAAGGAGCACCCAGTGGAGATGGCGACACAAAAGGCCCCCCCCCCCCCATATAACAGCAGCACACCTCGCCTGCACAGATCGAGCAGAGCCACAGTGCGCCCTGCCGGCCAAAGCTTAGAGGATAGAGGCTCAAATTGATCAATAAGCAGCCATTACCCTATTGTTGCTCTTCAGCCAAAGCCGGAAAAGAAGGCAGGGAGGGTGGGGGGGGGGGGGGTTTAAACCCAACCGGAAAATTGCAGGGATCAAGAACAGACACACAGACCAAAAAGTTTGAAAGCTTTACAAATAAAGCAGGGGAGGAAAAGGTACAACACACAAAAGGAGGTGCAGCGGTGGTTTCATTTTTCATTTATTTTGGGAGGCGTCGTTTTTTTTTTCCATTCAAAGAAGTATTTGGGCCACACTGAAAGGAAAAAAAATAATAATGACAACACAAACAAAAGTCAAAATCGAAGAAAGTCGACCATGTCTAGCAGCAGGCAATTCCAATGAGCTACGTGCCATCAGATTGCTTTTCTGAAATTATTTACATTCCCTCAGAAAATGACGAACTTCAAACCTTGGAGTATGACATATAAATCCGTTTCCTGGCGAGACAATGTCAGCTGTCAACTGTAGTAACCGCTGTCCCCAAAAGGGTTAATTCTAAAAAATACTTCTCATTTTATTTACCGTATTGGCCCGACTATAAGACGGCCCTGATTATAAGACGACCCCCTCTTTTTCAAGACTCAAGTTTGAAAAAAAAAGACTTTTTGAACACCACATTTTTACACAGAAAATAATTACAGCACATCTGAAACAAATGATTCTAACATTATATTTGAGAGAAAAAGCATCTTGAAGTTTACACTATAACTTCTCCTCAGCTGCCGGTTAACCTGGCCGATCTTCGAACCCCTTTTCTCCAGATTCTCACTACGTTTCCCCATTTTCTGTTATCTCTTCTATTATTTTCTTCTTTTCCTTCTTACCGCAATTTTTTATTTTTCTTCTTTGTCCTACGGCTATTTTTATTTTTATTCTTCGTGGCAGGGGTTCACTTTGGCCTTCGGAGTCAAGTTCAGCATTCGTTTCATTGATATCTGGCGCCATCTAGCGTCGTGAATGGGTATAATGTCTAGACCGGGGAATATAAGACGACCCCCCACTTTTTCAGTCTTATTTCAATGCAAAAAACACCGTCTTATATTCGGACCATTACGGTAATAAAAAAACAATCACATACATTCTTGTAAAATTGCAACTAGTCTCATCAGATTATTTTTTTCGTTTTCGTGTGGCCCTGACCTTCAGTTACTTCCATGCCGTATCTCTGAACCACACATATAAATACACACAAAAGGAGTTAGCTGTAGCCAACACGCAAGCTGTCAAAAATGCGACAATAATTTTTGTGCCAATGCTTTACTGCCTTAATTCCAATCAGACAACACGGTAGTTGGCTCACACACAGGTGACAAGAATGCGTGTGCGTCACAGCAATCAACAATCACCTTGAATTATTTTGATTTGATTTTTTTTCTTCGAATTAGGATTGAAAGACAAACCTCAAAAGACGATACAGATGAGCCGTGTGGATGTCTGTGTTGCAAATAGTCCAGAAAGTCGCTCATTGTTTGTTTTTTCTACCTCCCCTTCACCCTTTTCTCTCTACAACGATGCGGGTATTCAATTCGTACCATAGACACAAAGTTTCTATTTCTTGTTACTATTGTGCTCTGTTGTGCATAAAGTAAGGCACCTTGTTGAGAAATCAAAAACAAAAACCAAAAAAAAAAAAAAAAGGTAGGACTTTCTAAAAGAGTGACGTGGCGGCGATGGAAGGACATTTGTTTTGTTTTATTTTGGCATTCAGATGGACTCTGAAGAGACATTTACCACAAGGAAAAGGAAACTGGGAGCTGATGGAGAAGAAATGACTTTTTTTGGACATCTTTATGTCGGAACTGTGGTACTTTTTTTTTGGAGCCCTTCAATAGAAAGGGACCAAGAAAAATTACCTTTGAGGGGTGGTGGTGGTGGTATGGTAGGGGGGAGGGGGGGGTTGTTTTAAAGCTCGGGACTTTTCAGCATATGGTCTTAAGATGCAACTGTAGCATTTCCAACAATGTAGTCAAGAGTAGTGCAGAGCTTGGATACAGGAGTTGAACACACATAACTTCACCTTGCTGTAAGCAGTGAATTAAGGCCGCAAAAAAAAAAAAAGGACGAGCTACAAGAGTGGTACCCAAAAAAGGGGGAGGGGGGGGGGGGGGGGGATTGAATAAATGACGAATCAGCTCTTGGGCTGACAAAAATGTTTGTAGTGAGAAAACCAATGATGGCTACCTCACTGAGCTGAGTGGTTTGTGAAACCGCCACTAATACCAAAGATACTGCAGCCTACCGCTCCCAAACTGCCTGGGGGGGCACCCAAACACACACAGACACACGAACACACACACACACACGACTATACGTGTTGGTCATAACAGCGCAGTCAGACTGCAACTGGCCACGTTCGGAGGAGGCGGCCATCTTGCAGGACAGAGTTGAGTGCCTTTTCCCTTCAACCACGGGTGGGACTGCACTGGACACAAAAACCCCATACAACGCTCTCGCACACACACACACACACACACACGTAGGTGGATAGCAAGCCCTCCCCGTCAACCCCCCCCTACTCCTCACCCCCAAAACAATGCGCCCATATTTGGATGGACAGTAAAGGGGGAGGGGACGCGGGAGACGGACACGGGCTTACGTCAGCATTTTCTCCCGTATTGACTTTCCATCTTGATACACTCGAATACAAGCACTTTATCATGTAGAAAGTCTATAAAACAATCTCTAGACGCTATTTACTTCAATCGAAATGATATGTTAGCTCCTTCGTCTGTCACACTCTTTTTGTGTTCTTTAAGCTCCCGCTCCGCCCCTCCCGCCCGGTGTGCTTCGCTGACTTTTTTTTTTTTTTTTTTTGGAGGACATGGGGTCTATTATTTTTTGTTTGTTTTTTTTTTTTCTTGCCTCTCTCGCATCAGAGATATTTTTGTGTAACAGAGACAGAGGGAGGCAAAAAAAAAAAAAAAAAAAAAAAAAAAGGCAAGAGGTGCCGGGCGCCCGGAGGGCTTTTGTACTTGGTGTTATCTTAGCTCATCATCTCACTCCACTTGTGCAAGCACAGAGGCTGCACTGTTAAAAGTGTGGAAGACTCACAAAAACAGCCAGACAGCCTTTCGCCCCCCCCCCCCCCTTTGACCTTGTCCATCCATACAACCCCCCCCAGAACCCCCCTTCGGCAAGCGCTAAGAGCCGGTAGGCATGTGTTTGACAATTAATTCTGAAATACCTCAAAAACCTTTCATGTAAACTTTATGTAATTTAAAAACTGAAAATAATACTGCTAATGATAAACGATGATTATGAAACTATGACACTATGATAGTTAGTTTTGGAACTTGTGACTTGAAGCTTTATACTGTTAAAAAAAAAAAAACAACAACAAAGAAGAAAGAATTTCTTTTGCTCATTTTTTCCCCCCTCCTAGTACGTTTGCTGTTTTTTGCTACGGCATGTACTTGTTTTTCAAAAAAAAAAAAAAAAGAAAAGACACGGTGAATGTGTGGAGGGCCACAAAAGAGACAGAAGAGAAGAAAGATGTTTCGTTCCGAGCCATGTTACAAAACATTGGAATAAAAAGAAACAAGATGAGGCATTGAGAGAGCCCATTTTCACACAATTTCAGACCACTTGCGCCCCGTGTCGTCCTACGGTTATCTTTCTTCACTTCCCGCTGTCCTACTTCAAAGATAGCACAAAAAAGATTTTTTTGGGGGGGGGGGGGGTAGACTATTTTTTTGGTCGCAACAATTTAGGAAAACAGTACATTGTGGTTAGTGAACCCATTTCTCGTTTTTGGCGCCTGTGAAAATTTGACCAAACCTCTGCCAAGGCCAAACAGCTAATTTTGCAGAAAAATGTAAATTTTAAATGGCTTCTAAAAAGGTGGTATTTTCCATACCTTTTTTTCCGTGTCACAATTTTGCTTCACAAGACGCAATCTGTGGTTTTCTGTTTCGTATGCTATGCGCCTTCTTTATTTTGTATGACGGCAAAAAATTGCGCAGTCCAGTGATGAGCAAGTACTGACAACTGAAGTGAAGCGAGGTCGAGTAAGACGGCGCCAAAGTGGTCTGCCATATGCGTGAAAAGAACCTTTTTGCAAACCAAATCGATTAACAAACCAAAGGAGAATATCTCACTCTTGTTCGCTTTCTTCTGTCCCTTAAGTTGTCTTTTCTCTCGGGCGGGGGTTGGAATTACTTTTGCGGGTGTGTTCAAGTACTCCTGATGTTCTTAGAGAATAACGAAGACCAACACCTTTAGTTGAAAAGGTGGTCCTTCTTTTTTTTTTTTTTTTTTGTTCCTTTTGTGCATGGATATTGTATAACTGTATAGAACCTAACAGGAATGACCTGTGATTTTGTGTGGGAGGAGGAGAAAAGGAAAGACCTGGGAGAGGGTGGGAATATTTTGGTTAGCTTTAAAAACAAAAAAAAAACACAAAAAAAACAGAAAACAGACAAAGATTTGGGTTTTCAGCATTGGAGGGGGTCGTCATTTTTAGACTTTCCGTCACTGGTTGTGTGCATGTGTTGTTGCGACCCCCCCCCCCCCCCCCCCTCATGTTTCTTTGATGTATATAACTCCAGACAGTAGGGGGCAGTGTGTGCTTGGGGAGGTCAAACTCCTCTCCTCCCAATCAATAGCATTCATTCCTCAGCTTTTGGCGGTCGTCCGGCTCGTGTCCTGCCGATTTGTGCGTCCTGCTTTTCCAAAGACAGGGCTGTTCACTTGGAGTTAATCAGAGGGACGCACACAGGCTCGAGCCGACCCCTGAACTCGCTTCATCTGTCCGCGTGCTTCTCTTCAATCTGTGTACGGAGTGCGTGCGTTTGTACCTTTGTGAACGACCGAGTGTTTCTCATGTTCTTTTAAAGTATGGGTTGCAATATCTGTCATGCCAAAAAAACATTTCTTGACCAAAAAACAAGCGACGGCGGACGATCGATCCCGTGAGGGCGACGACCTCGGCATTTACTGTCAAACAGCCTCACGTGCATGTCGTTTCGCTTCCGCGGGATTGGTCGATCGGTCGGCGGGATGCGGAGGGGGCGGGGGAGGGCCCGCCGACGTTGATGCTCCCCTCCTCCCCAGTCACACTGTGCTCTCCCTCTTTTGTTACCTGTTAATCAATCAGAACCAAGTGTCTTTGTGATGGTAGAAGACAATCAGTTTCAAAACAAAAAAGGTAGAGAGAGAGAGAGAGAGGGGGGAAAGCCAGTGAGGGAGGACAAAAGGGGGAGGGCAAAATCTGAATAAAATCACGGGAGGAAAAAAGAGGCTGTCTGAGTCATGACGGGCTCCTGTCAAACACCCGGTGACACATTCCCTCCGCATGCAAACAAAATCCGAGAAAAAAATTGCACCCCCTCCCACACTCACAGCATAGCGCACCGCAGGAGTGTTGTGGTGCAGTGACCATGCATCCTATCACCCGCAACTTGCGTTCTGCTGATGGGGGGGGGGGAATAAATCATAAAAAGGCTCCGGTTGGTGGCTTTTGCACACAGAACTATGCAATCACCTGACCCTACCCAATCTTAATCGTTGCTGCTGGGTCAGAGTGTAGAACCCCACCCCCCACCCCCTCTCCTACCCCTCGAATATCATTTCCCCGAAACACCTCCCCCCACATCTTTTACCATCCAACCACAGCGGGCAGCAGAGCGCCCCCTTGCCACTAAAGTAGCGAGTGGCCGGGCGGGGGCGGCTTTGTACTGATGTCACACAAAAACTGCCACCGACACAAAATGGAGTCCGCCATTTTCCATTTGTTGTTAGCGATGCCCCATCGTCTTTGCGAGCACCCCCCCCCCCGCCTCCACACACACACACACACACCCATAGTGCCAAGGAAGGGCCACACACAATCAGCGCAAAGACGCTTGCATCGCATTTCTACGTTTACAAAGTGGTGTGGAGATGGTGGCTTGTATTGCACTGACACACACACACACACACACACACACACACACACACACACACACACACACACAGAGGGAGAGGGCAACGTCGGCCTTTTGAAACCAAAGATGAAAACAGAGGGTATGACAATCGGCGAGCAAACCGAAGAAGACTTCAGCTCTCCTTGCTGCTCTACGGATCATGTGATATATAAGTTGACCATTCCACCTCGTACGTACACACACACGCGCATGCTTTCATCGACGCACCAAATAGACGAGGGAAATGCCCACGCGCAAAACATCTACTCAGAGAGCCTCTTTTGCCCCTCCTCCCACTTGCAGAAGCCAGAGAGCCTGTGGAGGACTTTTTTTTTTTTTTTTTTTGGGGGGTGTGGTATTTTTATTTTATTTTATTTTTTTAAGTTTTGCTCTTGTGGAGACTTTGAAAACGGAAAGGGAAAAAAACTGCTTCAAAAAAACATCTTAAAAAGGATAATATGGGTACATTTGCGTGTTTTCAAATAAATTAAAATAAAACGATTGTAAAACAAAGGTCTTGTCATTGGTTTGTTTGGAAATTCTAACTTCTATTTGGCGCACGCACCCGCACCCACCGCCACACCCGCACATCTGTATGACTGCATTATAGTGCCCCCGATGGCCAGAAAGGCATGCACTCCAGAAGGGATCACAAAGGTTGGAACCGATTGCTGCACTGGTATTTCCATCCATCCATCCATCCATTTTCCGATCCACTTATCCTCACAAGGGTCACGGGGGGTTCCGGAAGCCTATCCCAGCCGTCTTCGGGCAGTAGGCGGGGGACACCCTGAACTGGTTGCCAGCCAATCGCAGGGCACACAGAGACGAACAACCATTTGTGCTCACACTCATACCTAGGGAGAATTGCGAGTGTTCAATCAGCCTGCCATGCATGTTCGTGGTATGTGGAAGAAAACCGGAGTACCCGGAGAAAACCCACGCAGGAACATTAGGTCAAAATGATTTGAGATCTGTTCTGTAAAAATGTTTTCAGTGAACGAGCGCGGTCACGAAATGAATTCAATGCGTACATTAAGTCAATTACATTTATACTTGCACTCCATTGAGATCCAATTCCCAGGACGAAAAATTTCACAGGACACAAATGCTACAGTTTATTTGAAAACCCTTGTCTTAAATATGAGTGCGGTCTCAACTGAAAATGAATTCAAACTGCTCGACAGTGCTCCCCGTATTTGTCCTCTCAAAGGTCACTTTTTTCATAACGTGGACGAGTTCCACCACTATATTGTTCGTTCATGGCAATTCCTGCACAGCAAATCCACGACTGTGCTTCAAACAGGTCCTTGAGTGATGGTAAATGAAGGATGGCAAAGAGAAGTCTTCCTTTTGCACTGTGACCTCAGTTCCACTGGCTGGTGGGACATGCCGTGAACCTGCATCACATCCAGGTAAAATCTCATCAGCGGCCCCTCGAACCGTGTGGCTTAAGAAACCGTTATTGCAAAAATGAGTCCAAAGTCGCACAGGTAGATTTCGAGACACGAGGCGATCATGGTCCAGTAGGTCAAACGTCTAGCTCATTCATCGATTCAAGCTTCATTTTCATCATATAAGCGTTGTTCAAAAATCCCATTTTGTAAAAGGTACGCAACAAAAACATTACCTTGCCGTTGTTGTCGATGTCCATGCGGGGAATCCCCAACATAAAGGTATCGGGATAAAAAAATGACTATTCCGTTTTGCTCATTTTGTATTCATTCTACTGTATATGTCATTATAAATTCATTTTAGGATGCGAATCCGCAAACATTCTATAAACAATCCCCATGAACTGGCGCATCACAAGTATTTCTACGCTGTAGTTGACGGCTCCAAAACGTGACCTCTGATTGATCCTTTGCAGTTTGTGCGAACAGCGTAATTGGCACGCAGGCTAAAAGGAGGATGTCATATATACCGATACGCATCTGCAGCGGTAATTTAACGAGTCATCATGGCAATGACAAATTTCACATGCAATCAGTAGTCCACCTTTGTGAGAGTATTTTGTAGTACGGCATGACATAGAAAATTTGGCTTCTAAGAGAAAACTCAAGTTATTCTAGCTATGTAACGAATAGCGCAGCACGATGGTTGATGTCATTTCTCTTTTTGGTCATGGCAAAATTTTATTTCTTAAATATGGGTCACGGTGACTCATTTTGCTCCGCCAGGTCACAAATGAAGCTCATTGAAAAACAGCTTCTGGGTAAGGTGCCACCAAGAGATATGGTTCAACATACAATGATTGGAACCCATAAATCCTTGGAGTTCTTCGCCGTATTGTTTATTACAATGCCAGAAGTACCACGGACAACTCTACATCAAAGCACCGCAAAGTTATTTGACATTAGAGTTGCTCGCAGAAAGTAGCGTGCAACCAGTCTCACCTTATGTCTATCGTGGACGGTTCGGATGACATCGAGGGCGAGGAATGTCATTGAGGGCAAGACTGCTGTCCAGGCAGTGAGCAGAGCTGTGAGCCACACGACCGGATCTGTGAAGGCCTCGTCAGATGCACCTGAAGAAAAGCCCATAAACGGTCAAACAACACAGCTTAGTCCATTCATTTAAGACAGCAAAATAGATACAGGGCTTTTAATGTGAGACATATCGCTAGTTTAGCATGCGGCTTCCCGACACCACAAGATTTTCAGTACCAAAAGAACGGGTTTCTGCTTTTGGCCACAATGTGACATAGGATTCTAGTTAAGGTAAGCCATTTTAAAGTAAAAAGACAAACGTCATTGTTAGAAGTTTCGGCCAACCAGGTGTGCGTTCGAAAATTCACTGCCACCTTAACACCACAATGAGAGAGTGTTCAGAGTGGCAAAGTACACTCGCCTCCTATTAATTTCCTTTGTTACAAATCAGTCAGCAGCTCGTTCTTGAACCGTCTCTCGGTCGATACTGCCAAACACACTGGGCTCCGGCACTTTGTTTTTGGTGCACACTCAATAATTGAACAGCACATTTTATCAATGCTCTGAGTTTCCAAAGAGTCACAGTGAAGCAGTGTGCGCTCAGAGCATATTTCCAAACACAATCAGGAAATGGGGATTTTGGATGATGAGCGGGAGCTTCATTGTTCTTAGTCTCGGTTTTTAAAATATATTTTGCAATAAAAATGAGATTTACACTCTTGAGCCACTTGGATATGTTTTTTTTTCTTCTTAATGATGCATCGTTTGTCTGGTACGGCTTATACTTCGGGAGCAACTTTTAGTCCGAAAAATACAGTACATAGCAAGGTGACTATAGTTCGCAAAACTCTACAAAATAATTTAACTAGAACTAAAAACAAAACATTTTCATGAAGAAAATAAAATAAAAATGCGATTCTTAAAACAAATCAACAAAGACAACCAACTTCCATGTTACATTTACAAGCCTAACTACAATTCTAGTGAAAATCTAGGGATGAAAAAAATTGTTTGCTCTGCCGATTCGATTTGTAGATGGTTGTTCACCTGCTTATTATTCATATTTTTAAATATCCTGAAAGGTGGGCAGACACTCCAAACAACCAAATATTGTTATTTGTATTCAAGAAATTCAAGTGACTTTTCCATAAATGTTCCCATAAATTTTAAATTGATCAAAACTAGGACGATGCTAAATCAAGTAGAACCATACCGTAAAATAAATAATCAGCCGGTGCACTCTGGAACAGGAACTTGCTATGTGTGATCCTAGAGCAGATGAAGTAGAGCAGCAAAGAAACACACATGGCTCCTATATTGAACTTTGTCCAGAGTCTAGTCAACAGCACGATCTGATGGAAGAGAACCAATGTCATTTTGAGGTTAGGTCAAGCAAAATTACAATACTGGTGTTCCATTCTTTGTGTGCAACTCTGACCTCTATGTTGGCAGTAAATACGGCTGCCATGGACACAGTGACCGCCATGGTCTGGTAGTCGACGGCAGTGTCGTAGTAGACTCCACACGGAATGAAGAAGAGAACAAGTGAAGCATAGAGGGCGTACAGGAGTGATGTAAACAACACCAGGGGCCTGGAAAGCTCCTGCCTCTGTCCACACTTGTACAGCTCAGGCCACCTGAGGCTGCTCTCTGCGCTCACATCCTACAATGCGACAAGAGTGTCACTCTGCACTTTGTGGCCGCTGTGGCTCGACTCACACAAAGCTAAGGACAGTAACACTGGGCAATGGGCAATGGCTGCATCTTTATTAAGCCATTGATACCCCAAAAACAAAAACCATAGTTCCATAGTTCATATAAATGATATTGTTGTACAACATTGAAGCAATAGTGAAAAAAAATGGTGATGGTTGGTATGTTGTCCTTTTTCTGACACGAGGCTTCATACTTGCTTGCTAGCTTGCTTTCTTTACTGGACTCAGCTTGATTCTCATCTGTAATTTACAAAGTCATTTAGTATAATAACGTTCATATGATAAAATACTTGGCTGCAGTGTAAAGCTTAGAAGCTCAAAACAGTCAAATTCAGTTTTAGTAAAACTGAATTTGTTTAAGAACACAACTGTAGGTACAATACAAACAACACAAAAGCTAACTAATAATAAAGCAAATAATATTTGCTTTGGGCTGGTGTTAAAGCTTAGGGAAAAGTTAAATCACAGCAAAGCTAAAAGGTAATAGCGAACTAAAAACTTATTCTGTCGCTAATTGCAACTGTTAAAGTTAGCCAGTCGCAAAAATGTACCTGGAGCTTTTGCATATTATGGATTCTAGCTAAAAGTTAGCTAAGCAGAGCGATTGTTGAAAGATGGGGGCGAGCTGAGACTGGACCAATAAAACAGCTTAGGGTCTACTGTTAGCAAGCAGGAATAGAGAAAATAATTACTTACCATAAATTGTTGCTCTGTGACATAGTTAAATGAAATGGAAGGAGCTGGAAAGTTTCATCCAAAATGGAAATGGTGAACCAGGAGCTGATGTCAAAATACACCGTCCACTATTTAACTGCAAAATAACCTTCCTAAACTTTGTTGACTTAACTTTTTTGACCCATCAATCAGTTACCCAAACATCCAACACAAGACATAGCAATAACATCTTTGCACGTTCAACAAGGTCGCCAGAGAGATGACAGTGTATTAGGTTTTTTTTTACCTTCAGAGTGGAGTGGCTTGCATTCAGTCTCAGGTTCATGGGGATTACCAGCAAAAGGCAGTATACACGGAAGTCAGGGCCTTATATACAAGAAGAGCTAATTGGAACATACCAAGTGCCTGCATTGTCAGGGGGGTGGGGGGGGGGGGGGGAATTTCCTTGTTGCATTCTTTTCATATGTTCCGTGTTTACATATTTTGGTTTTTTTTGTGAGTGAAAGTATTTTTCCTGCTGTTAATAAATCTTTTTAAAAGCAGATTTTGTTATAATTTTGGTTGTTTTGGTGTTAGGGCTCTCCAATTGCAACCCTAAAATTATATGAGCTCTTTGCAACCAACTTCAGCTTGTTAAAATATTAATAATCAAATAAAATAAATACATGAAATTATCTTTTGTGCAAATACATCAGACATAAAGTATATATATATATATATATATATATCCATATATTTCCGATATCCTCACTAGTAGCCTGTCTTCGGGCAGTATGAATTGGTTGCCATCGCATATACACTCATACCTATATATATATATAATGTGGGAGGAAACCGGAGCACCCGGAGAAAACCCACGCAGGCCCGGGGAGAACATGCAAACTCCACACAGGGAGGCCGGAGCTGGATAACCGGGTATCTGCATGTGAAGCCGACGTATGGGCTATATATATATATATACCGGTACTTATTTAAATTAAGATTTAACATCAGACATAAAGTACAGTATATATATACAGTATATATATATATACTGGTTTAAACCAACATGTCATGAACCCATAGTCAGGTTAGTTGTCCCAGCCTAATTAGGACATAAGCAAACCTGTTTTCCTGTTTTATTTTATTCGGCTCCCTGGGAGACGTTTGGTTTAATTCATTTAGGTCCATTCAAGTATCCTTCAAACAGACCCATCATATTGAATTAATATTGTTTTATTATTAGTGTTACAAAGAAAAGTGGGAGAAAAAAAAGCCAACTCTCTCACCTTTTCAAAGATGGCCACAAAGAAAATCTGGACTGATGTGTAGAAGGTAGTGTAAAATGCAATGAACCATGTCTCATACAAAGACTGCAAGACAGAAACAGTGTTTTCAGTGTTTGTCCTGTGCAAAAGAATATATGATTTATAATCTTTCATGTGAGAAGTTTGACTTAATTTCACAAAATTCCTCAGTGGTGGCCAATCCTACTGTGCACTCGTGCTTGGCTTGACTTGACTGAATACCCTACCTGAGCACTGTAGCCATTGAAGATGCCAAACCACAGGTGCACTAGCGCAAAGCTACAGGTCTTGAACAGGAAGTAGCGCAGGAAAAGGGAGATGCGCCGATACGACCAGCGCCCGTGGACGAGCAGAAGCCTCTGCAGGAATCTGAAACGAGACAATGAAAAATCTGCGCTCTGTACAGCTTGACCTCCCTCCACTCCGGTCAGTCCCACGCCGACGTGGGCCGCTAAAATGGAGAACAGACATGGTTTCATACTAAAGCGTGAGGAAAAACAACAATCTTGTTTTGGATCATCCACTCACTTTTGATCATGTTTACATCATTGGCGCCATCTCCGATGGACAACGTGATAGAGCTTGTGTGCTTCCTGACCAAAGTAACAATGTCCGCCTTCTGTCCAGGTGTTACCCGGCAGCACAACACCGTCTGACACTGTCGGGCGAGGCTCATGAACTTGGCGCCCCACTCTGGTCTCTGGTCAAAATCTGTCTATTGAGAAATATCAGGTCAACTTCAGGTGGCCTTCGGTTTATGGTCGCAAGCTACGATACGGCACTTTGGCATTATTGTTTTTCTTTTGGTTGTTTTATATTCATGGACTCCAAATGTTTTACATACAAATAGTTTCACTCATTATGACTGTACTACTGCATTAGCATAGGTTAGAGACAGACTGTATCATCTTCGATCTAAAGTACAAATACAGGTATGTTACCATTGTAGGAAAGGAACTCTATTGATGACTGACTGTAATGAGATAATAGTGGTGTTCCACAAGGCTCTTAAACCGGTCAACTAATTTTTACATCACACATTGGTGGTACCTTGACTTACGAGTGCTCCAACTTTGTTTATTTTAGTCACAAACTCTTACATGATTGATTTTTGTGCTGTGAACCAAATTTCTGTATATAAGCGAGCTTTAGTAACTCAAAGTGTTACTTGCTGTAGCGTTGTAACTAGTAATCCGCACTATAGCGCTGATACAAAATGTATAATTATTCATTTTTACCAGCTCAGGTCCAGTCAGGACCACAGCAGTCTGTACTCCAGCCTTGTCCTTTTCAACCGCCCACACTTTTGTCTCTTTGATTTTATGGAAATGGCCCCCCGGGTCTGGCGATTGAAGGATCTGTCTGTGACTCAAACATACAAAATCAGTAATAGGATGCTTTCATGTTCCCTCATTTGTTTTCATTCTCATCACGTTTTAACCTCAACTCCTGCCATTCCAGTAATCTCGTGTCAGGATCCAATAGTTTACAGGCATATCCAATGTTGACTGCCGTCTCTTGAGGGTAGAAACAATTACCAAACGTGGAAGTACAAAGTAAATGCTGGTCTGCATTGCGTTGGTGTCGACATACCTTTTTTGTCCCCCGTAAGCACCCATACTTTAATCCCAGCCTGTTTAAGGAGAGAAATTGTCTCGGGAACGCCTTCCTGGAGTCGGTCCTCTATGGCTGTAACCCCTAAAAGCTATAGATCAGAAAAGTTGTACCGGATTTCACTGTGGGTGCTGCAAAAGTTATAGAAAGAATGCTATTCATCCACACGCACAACTTGTAACCTGTTACCATGATCAGCAGTCCACTGTAGTAACCACTGTCCTGACAGGGTTAAAGCGCATTAAAAACACTGAAATAATTCATAGCGAGCCCACCTGGAGATTTTGCTCCATCTCATCATGAAGCTTCTCTAGTAGGGCGTTGCGGTCAAATGTCGGCATGGCAGCAGCCCGAGCTAGAATTTTACTCCAATGCTCCCAGGACGTCTCAGAAACCGATCGAACAGCAATGCACAAGGTCCTCAGACAGGCCTTGGAAAACAGCTGGAAAAGAAAACCACTCGGAGCAATCAGTATGAGCGCAGACCTCCAGCAAACCAGACCAATCATAAACATAACAGTTTGACTTGATGGTCTTAACCCACGTTATTCAAGGTAAACCCGGTACACTGGTTCGTCACAGCTACTTGGAACAGAGAGTACAAGAATTCCCTTGGGCAACGCTGCTTTACCAAATCAAAAGACAGATATTATCTGGTGAATTATAGCAACTGGTTTTGTTAACTTTCCATTTGGGGCCCTCAGAGAAGTAGATGTTGCGCAAGTCCACCTATTGTTGTGTCCGAACAGCGCTTTTGTGTGTATGTACTCGATGTACCTCCAGGGCTTGTTCAGCGCTCTCAAGATGTGGACAGTCCCTCTGCAGCCTCTTCAGTATCACTATGTCAGCTCCCTTACAGTACAGTTTTAAAGCCCCCTCCGGCTCCCGGACTGCATCAGATTGGAACAAATACAGCAAACCATGGAGAGCAACCCCCAAAATTAGCTGTAGAAAGAGGGAGGATAAAGCATGAAAACATTGGCTCCCTCACCCAGTACTGACATCCGTCTTCTGTGGCTGGTGAAGTCAAGCAACGCCAGCAGCTTATAGTGACGTGTGACACCCATCTCGGAGATAACCATATCATCTCGCGTTCTGGACAGGAAGACCCAACCGAGCTCCCTGGCGGCGCTGACAAGTGCCTCCTCATCAGGAGACGCTGCTTGGTAAACTGGAGCATCTGAGAGGAAATGAGTAGGAGAATATCATTAATAGAGGTCAATGTGGCACGGGTAGAGATGGAGAAGATGGTCAGCAAACTAAAACTAAAGGATAAGCTAAACTCCAGCAGGTGGATGTCAGATGTTCTATATGTAAACTGCCATGTTTATGCTAAAGTAGCGTTTGTTTGATGCTTTAATATGACCGCAATGGTGATGCTAATCTCAGTTTTCTCATCTATGGAGTTTGCCATTGTATGTTAGCATTAAGCTAGCAGACTTATTTTATGATAAAGAAAATGACATTAATGCCGTGTAAAAAGTACTTTGAATGAACATTTATGAAACATAAATAGCTTGATGCAAGCACTGGACTTCATTTTTGAAGAATTGTTCACCTTCTGCCAAATTGATATGCGTGTTGTGAAATCCACTAGTGCTCGTGACTGAAATTTTTGCTCCCAATTCAAGACACAAAATCAGTGACGGATCGTCTCTTGAAAAAACTCGTTAGTAAGTCGGAGTTCCACTGCATATACTTCCTCTAACCGTCTTTCCACTGGGCCATGACAGTGTGACACACAGTCAGTGCGGTGAAGAATCGCCTGACGGTCGGACACTGTTGCGCTCGGAGACGCTCCACCAGGGTGGGAGCCCACATGTACAGACCACCACGGGAGAACGGATTCCAGGTGAGGTCCATCGGCTACACATGGAAAAGTATGACAGAACGCACATTGCTTATAACCAAAATGACATCATGCTCTGCATTGGACTATGTATAACATTGAGAATTCATGCAGAAGTGATCACACGGTACCTCTATGTCCTCTGCCCTTGCTGAAGAATCACCTGTTGGAGTTAAAAAATGAAACAATAAATCCAGGTACAGCAGTAAAAAAAAAAAAAAAGACCGTATTGAGAATTCAATAGAGAAAAAGATGAGCCTTTACCGTAGATTTCGCCAGCGATGCAGCATTGCCTGAAGAGCAGACGATTTTGCGTTAACGTTCCAGTTTTGTCACTCAGCAGGTATTCCACTTGACCCAGCTCTTCACACAGCGAAGTGTTCCGGGCCTGTGCTGGGCAATCTGTCTGACACCAGTAGATCTCCAAATCCCAATTAATAAACTTGCTGTGGAATGTGTGGATCATCTCAAAGCTGCAAGCGCGTGCGCACGCACACACACACACACACACACACACACACACACACACACACAAAATCATCAGCAACATGACATCCACACCCACACTGTATATCGCAGCGGGTACCAACTGACGTGACATAAAGCATGATGGGCACGGCCGGGCTGAGCAGCATGAAGTAGCTCCAGTAGACCAGGAAGCCCGTGTAGACCGGGTCACCGTTGATAACCAGAGCAGACAGAAACTCATTATGGATCATGACCCGGCTTGTAAACACCCCGCAGCCGATGGCCAGAAGAAGGACGGCCAGCAGCAAAAACACCATTATCTGTGGACCCCAAAACAGATGTTGTCTCGGTGGAAGCCTCATTAGGTGCATGAGATGAAATCCCTGGATGAAATTGCGATGGGGTTCTGCATTGTTTGTTAGCATGAAGCTAAATGGGCAACGCTATGTGTTTGTTTAAAAAACCCAATGTGTCATTCTCTTTGTTTTAAGTGTAATTTGACTGAAAACTTCAATTTTGGGTGGCGGCAAACATACAAAACTGCATTGAGTTCAACCAAATTTTTTGATAGTTATATTCTATACCTTAAGAATCCCTGCTCGAATCATACTTTAGACTTGAAAAACACACAAAAAGCAAAAATATCAGGTGGGGTTTTAGTCGTGTATATGTCAGCAAGTAGCGATCTTTAAATGTAGAATAAATAAGAGAGTAAAAGCATTGGATCTCATTCGAAAATGCAGCACTCACCCCTATCACCACTCTGTTGAGCGTCTTCTCCAAGCGAGTTCTCTTTGCCCATATTTTGCCACAGTTCCTCAGGATCTTCGTGTCGGCACCTGGGTCGGATAATTATGAGAGCAAAAGTTCAAGCCCCGCCTCGACAAGACAGACAGGCGCTGATGTGCCCTTGAGCAAGACGACCTTGCTGTACAGAGGTGAAACGAACGGAGAAGTGCCTCCCCCACCCCAAATCCACTGCAGGGATTCGTGGACTAACTTGTTTACATTCGCTACTTTCTACAGTGCCAACATTTCAACGTGATTGTCATACATGGACAAAAGTCTTTGGACACAACAATTAATCGGACGGGGGTTGGACTAAACTCCTAAATTGTACCTTCACCTTAATTCTTCCTCTTATGGAGACCCTGAAATAAACCTTTACCAAACACATAAGAAATGAACCGGAGAAAGGAACAAGCTGTCTCGGACTGCTGGGTTAGTCTCTTTGTTTTAGTCCTCAATTCTCTTCGTCTGTTTGCTCGAAAGGCACAAAAAAATAACGACTTTGCGTTGCAGTTTGTGAGTCAAAATGTGCATTTTGCGTCTCTTTAAAACACAGTGACGAGCAAAACAGAGAATCACAGGTCCGCCTTCATGAACACACACTCGGGAGTCTTCCCAAGCTAGTTTTCATGGCTCCAAAGTAGAGTGCTCTATTTTTGCCTCATTTTAATTTGCCGTGTCCCCAATACCTTGCGTGGTGAAAGTCAATCGAGCACGTGTGAGCGGGGTCGCAATGGGGCCGTATCGATACACGTGAAGTGACAAAGGGCGGAAAAGCCATCAGCGGAAGATTTTGACAACTGAGAGGGTCATAGCGGCGAGAGCCGCGACACCTCCCGCCCGGTCCAGTAATATCCGATCAATGATCACTTAAAACAGCGGACGAGCGTGCGAGCTGATCAGGGAGACGTTATGATGACACACATTTCAAAGGCGCCGTCCATAATTATCCATATAATGTATTCAACGCAATATAATTTGCCTTTGAAGCAAGTGGAGGGCACAATAGAAGATGAGCTAAAGACGTTTTGGAAAGCACTTATTTGTGGTCTGCTTCCATAGACACTTTGAGGGTTCATTATACATTCATGTAAATGAATCGAACCTTACCGGTGTATATGACCAAACCGTAGGCCATCAGTGTGTTTCGGAGGACGGTCCCCCTTAGGAGTAGGTGTTCACTGTCCAACAGGAAACGCTCGCCTCTCCAGTGCAGCTGCCCTCTGAAGGCGTACATGCCGTCATTGGGTTCCTCGCAGAAAACCACGCCTGGGAATTTCATTCACAGAATTGTTCATTTGCTGTATGATAAATATCATCTTTCTATCGAACGTCTCTCTAGACAAATGTTTTGGAAGATAAAAAAAAAAAAAAATGTTTCACCGTCAAAGTTGGCAAGCAGACACTCGGAGGGTTCCGATGTCAACCGGTCATGCGTCGCAGCGAGAGCCTGTCGGCTCTTCAGGTTCGTCTCGCTGCAAGAGTAGAAATGAGGCATTTCAATATTCGTGTGCATGAGATTTTGTGCGTTTAGTCATCCAACCATTCATTTTCTCAACTCAACTGTGTGTCCGCTTTGTAGCTAGCGCTAGTGTTACCCTTGACTGGTTGCCGTGACAACAGAAATCTACATTCTTTGTTTAGAAGTGTTATACGTACATGTGTGTGTCTTAATTTGCATAGAAATCTTTGTGATGTTTCCTGTTAAATCTTGGTGAGATTATTCATCTCGAAACTATTTTATGGGAGAGTCAGACAAGAAACAGATCAGATGGTTCGAAAATAGTGGCGCCGAACTGTAATTTAGCGACGACTATAGCACAGTTAAAATAACGATGACAGTTTTGCTCCGGCTCGAAATATTGACAGACAGAAGTGTGAGGCACACGTGCTAATCCCAAAAAGTCTCACCCATCAATGTCAGCCGTTTCCACATAGGACAGACTGTGTGGTTCGGAGCTGCACAGGAGCACAACATCTGCCTGCGAATAACCATATGACTCAATTAGTAGTGGGGAAAAGTCATTACAATTAATTCGAGGCTTTGTGACTAATTAATCGCAGTTGTTAAATAGACACATATGTGATCTCACAACACGTAATAACATTTGCATCATTTGAGCCGTCCGTGAGCAGGAAACTCTACCAACTGGTTGCCAGCCAATCACAGGGCCCATATAGACAAACAAGTATTGACGCTCTCAGGGTTGTCAAATTCATTTTTGTCGCAGGCAGCATTGTGGTTCCCGCTTCTGTCATTGGGTCATTATAACAGTGAGACCAAAAGGTTTGAGCGTGGCATCGTATTATGACGGCACATACTGTGTGAAGACAACAAAATGCTGGTTTACTAGTTTGGAAATCAGTGCTTTGGGGATAAGCAAATTATTTTGTCACATGTAATAATTCACTGGGTGCTTATTTACATTTTCTAAATGTTGTTATGCAATAATACAGGAGCAGCAACAGAATAGCTTGCATCGATGTAGGTCAAGCTAAGGTCATTTGTGCATCTTTCTAAAAGAATGTCATTGATATTTCATATGATAACTTGAGCATCTCACAGGAATGGTTTGGTCTTTGTGGATGCGCACGACATCTCCCACACACAAATCCTTCCAGTGCAACGTAGTGAAGCTGCAAGAGATGGCAAAAATGAATCATTTGTCCTATTTCAAAATGATCACCTGAATGCTGAGAGATGGTTAAAAACATCACAGTAAATCATTAAAAAAAATTTGCAGATAAAAACGATTATAATAGTCTCTCTCTCTCTCTCTCTCTCTCTCTCACACACACACATGTAATGCCTGTCTCTCAGAATTCACCCCACCTAAGATTTATTAAACACTTATTAAACATCATAACACCTGCATCTGAGTTATTGTTTTCTGCTGAGATGAACATTTATGGCTTATTGATTCTTCATAGCATTCTCCAAAATGAACGAACACCTCCCTGAATACAATTGCATTAAAAGGATTAAATGACAATAAAACGACATGCTGAGAGATCACTTGATCTTGTTTTTCCCGCGGAATGCCTCGTATTCCACTCGAAACCGGCACCTTAGGGAGCATCCAGGCTTTCACTCATTTACACTTCATTAGAGCTTCTTTAGAAGCCCGTTTGGCAGCATTTGCTTTTTCCGGGCAGATCTCATTGGAGCAGTCCCGGATTGATACTGTGGAGAATTCCTTCGAGTGATTCACGTATCAATCTGGCACACCCTCCCGTCTTTGTGCTCACCTCTGGGAAACGAGCACGTCGCACGGTCGCGAGTTGACCTCCGCGTCGCTGCGTCTCCTCCCCTGGAAACAGGCAGAAGTGGCAAAAGCGCTCACACTCGAAGTAGGAATACAGATAGGTGTGGAACAAAAAGATGCTCTCTCCATATATGTGGATACGCGACGTCACACAAGTTGCCATTCTAACATCTCTGTGACACGAGCGCATACACAAGACAATATGCTATGCTTCATTCGACTCGCATCTGAAAATGTTGATTTCGCAACCATTTTTAATGCCCGACCAGCATCTCAATCTGAGTCACAAACAATTCGTGAAAAATCAAAATGTTTTACCTAAATTGTGTTATTTCTGGTACAGTGGTACCTCTAATAACGAAATCAATTGGTTTTGGAAGAAATTTCTTAACTAGAAAAGTTTGTAAGTCGAGACACGTTTGCCATGGAAATGTCCTAATCCGTTCCAAACCCACCCCCAAAATTGAGACATAAATGTTCCCAAAAGCATAGAAATGCGTCGAAATATGTAACAAATACATGTTACAATTACACTATTGAACAATAAATGAGAGTTGTGCATCATGTTAAAAACAAAGAATAGAGTCAAGAATAAAAATGATGGTTATTTAACTTTTAACTGCATCTTCATCGTTTTTTGCCCCTTTAATTAATGTTCCCTCTCAGAAGTGGTTTTTGCCTGGCGTTTTGCAAAGAACTGATCTAAGGACCTTTGCTTTTGTCGGCTTTTCACAATCCTTCGAAAAGGCAAAAATCAGCATCGTGAGTGAAAACTTTTTCTGGGTGATTCACATTTATGTAAAACTATCGGAACGGTTCATGGCCCGGGGGGCAAATAACAAGGATGCTGCACAGACACACATCTATCTACTTATCTATCTAAATACATAGACACATACAGTCGAGGTCCCTCTTAGCCAATGGGATGCCACGATGATGCTCGGTAATAGCCAGTGGCAGAGCAGCTATAAATATGTTGCGTTCAGGAAACTCGGAGTTGCGAGTAGCAGACCAGACTGTATTCTTACCTTTCATATCTTGAAATTTCTTTCGTAACAAGAGGCAATATTTGAGGCGCTTCGTAACTTAAACATTTCGTCTGAATAGATGTTCATAAGTAGAGGTAGCACTGTATGTCGTTTTTCAGGCCGCCATCTAGTGGGCCAACATAGGGTCGACGCGATATATACAAAATAAAACACTGGAAAATCAAGCAAGATTTTGAGGAGCTGGTAGACTTTATCAAAGTTATGTCATCTAATCGAGTCATGGATTGGGTGAAAATGCATTTTTTTAAAGACAAAAAAGTAACATACTCCAGGTTTAAAGGGTATTTCATACAGTATTTATACTTAGTTACTTCCCACCACTGAAGACACGCGATGTGTGAAGGTGTCCGTGAGAAGCTTGGGACGGTAGCAAGCAGAAACGCCATTAGGCGGCCCCCCAGCGGTGACACCAGCCAGGAGATTTACACCCTTTGCTAAATGATCAGTCAATAGCGAGGGGTCAAGCGAGCGTTTCAGCCGGAGAGCCTTTAACGACTGTAACTCGGCGGTGCACTTAACCAGAGAGTCGCGCATGCAAAACATCACCCCGACGTCGAGGAGGGAAAAGCTTTAATGATACAGCGGGGGAATTAATGCTACTGGGACGACTGGTTTGAGTCAATGAGGAGAGGACGAGGAGTCAATGAGGACGACGAAAGGAGAGCGTGTAAAGGCTTCCGCGGCGACTCTTAAGAGAGCGTCGATGGCGCGTTGGAGGAGAGGCGGGCCGTGAGGAGCACGTGCCTGGCCCGAGGGATGCGGAGAGCGGCGGGGGCGGTCTCACCATGTCGTTAATGAGGTCTTTCACGCCTCTCACTGTCAGAATGAGGAGCAGCGGGATGATGGAGATGTACCACTGGATGGACGAGATGATGGGGACGCACTGGGAGGCACCACAAACACACAAACAACAAACGTACATGCATGAAAGAAATACAGTGGGGCCGTAGGATTCGAAACGAATCCTTTCAGGGGCAGCGGTTACTACAGTGGACAGCTTGTCAGGTTACAGGGTGCATGAAAGGTTTTAAGGCGAATATGTGAAAACCCTTGATGAAAACCCGACCAATGAGAAGCCGAGAGGCCCGCAAGAGGTCAAATGACCGACCTGCAACGCCATCATGAAGAGAAAGTAGAGATTGGCGGCGCGCTGGAACTGCTCAAACAGCGTCATCGGCAGGAAGGTGAGGACCGAGTACTTATAGCTGCGCACTGGTTGTCCTGGCAACAAGGTGATTCAATTACTTGGCTGAAATTTCTCATTTTCATCTGAGCACACATTGGAGGAGGGAGCCGCCACTCACCGAGCACCGCCCCCAACGAAGGCCCAGGAAGGATTTCTTCTGCTGGCGTTTGTGGTAGCAACGTTGGTTGGCCCTCACCTGCCACGTGAGACCTGTGACAAAACGTGAACCGATGTCATCATCACGCGTGTTAACATGCCAGCATCTCTCGAGGGGGGGGGAGGGGGGCGGTGGACTCGACCATTCCGCCACCACAAGGAAGCCACAAATGACTCTCAAAGCATCCGGGGAGGAAACTTAAGCTGTAGAAACAAGGGGTTGCGCTCAATCACTCGTTCTTGAACTTGGGTGTGAGAGTCGTTGCAAAAATAATTTGAAATACAAAGTAAATGATTCTGCATTTTTAAAAGTGCATCTCTAGATACAGCAGGCATGTCCAATACAAACTAATTAGCTTTGCCTTCCTTGGCTTTCGGCCAATCAAAAGCTCTGATTGTGACATATGGCATTTGCAGCCCTCTCACACGCTTTTCTCATATAAAGTTAGGCAGTTGTACAAATATTTGCTGCTCGGAGAGCGCGTGCCACGGGTCAAAAGTCTTCACCGTGTCGATAAATAATTACTTGGAGCACACGTCTAGTGTGTGCTTGTCATATTCTACTAATTCACTATTTTTTTTGGTTTGTTTTCGTCGAAAATGATTTAACCTTACTGAATTTGGAGATGAATATTCACTGTCATTTAGTGGTTTAACTTCTTAGTCTACTAAAAAAAAAAAAAAAAAACCCTCAATTCTATACCTGCTCTTTTCAAAATGAAAAAGAAACAGTCTAAGTGTTTTAGAAGTTGGCTTCCGTCTTGCTACTCTACCGTCCTAAAAACATTAGCTCCTTATGTCCATATGTTTTCTTAGTTTTTCTATCATGAATTCATTTTCCAAAAAAAATCCAAACATTTATTTGACATCATGATCAAACAAGACCTACCTGATTCTGCACTGTCCTTATCCATGATGAAGAGGAGGACGAGCTGTTTATGGACGTGTACAGCATGTACTGCCAGGAGACAAAAAGACACCTTTTGACTCGGTTATCTTGTAACTCATTACACCGTGTTGCCATGCCGACACACGACCAGACTACAGTGAATGGTTTGTAAATTACCACACATTTAAAAAAAAAAAACAATGGTGACAGAGCCAGCCCAAGGTATTACCCAAATAAGAACAATTTACATCGTTTTAAGACCTAATTGCACAATAGTGGTTTTGTACGTTTGTACATTTGAATGTTGTGTATCTCAACCACAGTCCCCTCATCTTTTACCACTGCTGATGTACGATCAATAATCGTTATTATTTGCAGCAACAGAAGGCATCAAAAAGTATGTACGTCATGATTTCAATCGTTAATACCCATTCACAGCGTGTTGCTCCTGCTGATGAGTGCACCTTGGCCACCAGGGGACAGTATAACACTGACATGATGCACAAAGAACAGGGTCACAACAAATTGACTCAGTAAACCACAGCTTGTCATTTTTGTTTATCATGAATAGTATACGCCAGTGTGGAATTGGTATATTGACTGTCTACATATGTTGCTGCACTGTTTGTGTTCAAATGCCTATTTCTCAAATGTTCAAATTATCTTTGCTCTGCCTCCATTTACAGCAAATTTCAACTGGGAATGGCTTTTTCTTTTTTTTTTTTTAAAGAATTGTTCACTAACTACAGTTACTCGGAAGTAACATTAATTTCTGCTCGTAACTTGAGACAAAAAAAAATGGACAGGAGACAACACGTGTCTTGAAAATCTCGGGTCAATTTTAAATGAAGCTACCACACATTCAACAATAAGAAACAGTGTTGAATCAAAAACAAGCATTTTTTCAAATAATCTTCACAAAGGCAGAACATTTCTGCCCAGATTTTATTGCTATTGCCCCAAATTTGCACTGGCAAAAAATAAATACATTTTGTTGGTCACATACTAACGCCTGCCAGACAGATGGGAAACAAAACATTCACTTGACGACATTTCTGCCCATCCCCCAGCCCCCAACATTAACAGATACAATACATAAACTTCATCAACATGCTGTTTTACTCTGTTCGTGTAACACTTAAAAACACACACAAAGAAGAAGACAAAAGATAACATTTACCTGTTCAGCATGGCCGTGACATTTTTCAAAGCATTGGTGACACGCTTTTTGGCTCATGTCCCTTCTTTCTCGACGCTCGTACAGTCGTGATGGAACACATCCACGCCCATATCGCTCCCAGGTGTGTCTTGCATCACGCTGTAAAGCCCTCATACACTGTACACCTGTGAGCAGAGATAAATGAGTGGAGGAAATGCACTATCCTACTCTTTCTGTTGTCAAACTACAGTATAAAAGAACAAAATATGATCTAGAAAAGCTTTTATAAAATATTCAATCATTCCATAATGTGATTTTTTTTTTTTTTTTAATTCAACTGGGAGTGCTGTACTGGATCACAATGAATTAGCGGGATGGATCATCTTACAGGTGGACAATAAGTGCATAACACAAAAGCTTTGCATTCAGTGGCTCAGCAGCTGTGTTTGAATGTGCAAAGTGCAAGCCCGCCTTAAATAAATAAACAACAGCAAATATGTAGAATTTTTAAAAATTAAGTGGCTGACCATTGGAAAGAAAGTATTTTTTCTTTGTATCCAAGACACAAAGAAGGGGTGGGGGTGGGGGGGGGTTAACTCCATACAAACAAAATTCTTGCTACCATTTAAAAATATAAGATCATAAATCACGGAGTTACGTGGTTTTTTGTTTGTTTGTTTGTTTCTTATTTATTTATTTATTTATTTTTACTGAGACACAAATATTCGCAAGTACAAATATTTAGCATTTACTTATCTAATTGTACTTTGAAAATTGTGTATGATTTTTTATTTTTTAAATCAAAATCACATTTGTGTTCATTTCTTGGTTGGGGGAGAAAAAAAAAGTCTCAAAATAAAACTGTCGATACAAGAAGTCTCCCGTGAGGATATGACGCCCACTAGTGGATTTACGTGGCATTGAATAATAAGTAAACGTACAGTTGTGACGTCAGGATAGTTAGAACAACAGGCCGTTGACTCCCATTTGTATGCAGTGTCCGTTGAAGGCGTCATATGTGGTTCCGTGTCTCATTTCTGCCAATGTAAGCGTCTCACAACCGTGTGCGTGTCCTCATATTTACGTACATAACAGAAAACATCCAAACACACACGGGTTTGGATGATGTGAGAGATGGTGTTCTTTCGGCCAGATGTGGTTTACACCTCCAGGATTGTTTTGACCATGGGATCAAAGGGTGAAGCGTGGGTTCGTTCATCCTGGCTGGTGGTGAGATTATGAAACAAAAATTTGATCAAAAATGTGATGGTTGGTTGGCAAGCTTCTCTGAACAGGCGCACGGCTCAGACTCACTTCATGTTGCAGGAAGTTCCACTTCCTGATCTACTGTTATCATCGTACTGGGAACCCACATTGCCATCAGTAGTAACCTATGCTTGCATTATTTAAAAAAAAAAAAAGACACAAAGGAAACCACACTTGCAGACTGTGTGACGCCCACTTTCCTGATATCTGAGAAACTGCATTTGTCAATGAATTTTGTTACGAGGTACTGTAGGCCTCACTACGAACTTGTCCATTTATCGGTCAACACCGATAGTAAAAGTCACCTTCTGAAACAAGCAAATGACAGTAAAACTTCTCTTGAAACACAAATGTTACAAAGAGCTCTCAGCCCATGATGCGGTACTACTGCAATCTACAACCACAACATTAAAGACATTGCTAATTGAACACTTCTCAAATGTGAGCCGTTCCCAGGTGTCGAAAAGTTGGAGCTTTCAATAAACCTATCTAACACGTATATGTTTTTGAATTGTGAGAGGAAGTCGGAGTATCTCTGAAGAAAAAACAAAAAAAAACAAAAGCAGAGCCGAGATTTGAAACAAACCCCTCGCAACTATGACACAGACGTACGTGCTAACCACCAGCCCACTGCGCTTGCCTGAGCTAATGCCGACAAACAGACTGTCACCGCAATGAAAAAAACAGCAGGGAGGCTCTGCTAATGGAAATAAAAGCCACATTTCCATTTGATGTCCAAACAGACCGTTTCTTCCCACTGAACTTTCCACTGTCCCGAGCACCGTTTTACAGTTTTGTTTTACAGTTAGATAACTAGCATGCGGTATGTTTTAAATGCAACGCTTAGACAATCGCAAACAGTCGGAGCTTTTATTGTTTAGTCATGAACAATGAGAACACTGCACACTCAATTCCAAATTTTAAAACAAAGGTATTACATTTACTATTCCTTTACAGAGAGTGTAGTTATTTAAAAATGTCTTTATAAACTCAAATATTTCGCGCATGAATTAAAATGGCGACCAAAAAAAAAGGTTTAAATGTATATGTAAAAAATACATTTTGAGGTGATAATTCATTTTTGTGATTCATTTTTATTATGATGATGAATGAGGCGATGATTTTATTAATCAAATTAAAACAGTAACTTTTGACAGTTTTTAAATGACTGAAAAAAAAGTTTTATAAATTGGAGGCTTTGGACTGACCAGAATAAAAGTTATGTACGATCTTTGCAATTGTTATTATCGAGAAAAAAAAAAATGCTCGTTGGGAATCTCCCGAATCGAAGTCAACCGTTTGGTTCTTCTTAGAATGTGCATGTGGGGGGATGGTGATGTATGGCAGTCACGACACCCAGTGCGATTTGATGGGGTTATGAGCTGACCGACACTTTCACTCTTGTGTATCTAATTTTGGGAAACTTGAGCTGTGCTCAACTAGAAACTTTACCTGACCCTGGAAGGAAAACACTGAAACAATGTCCTACTTTCATATCCTTCTGTGTCTTCACAGCGGTGAATTGATGAATAACCCTTACAGTGAGCGTATGTGAATGTGTGCAAAATATACGATAATAAAAGTTTGCACTCAATATGAATTTAAATAGACGGTAAATTCGGCGGTAGAGTGTTTAGTTAAAAAAAATGCAAATTGAAGGAGATAAACTCTTTCATGTTAATTAATGGTTAATTTTCCTTTTAGCATAAGTCTAACATGTACAAGATGGAAACATTTACGTATTATAAATCTGATAGTTAATTTAGAGGACAAAAAATGGCAATTGTAAACAAACACATAGTAGGTGGCTTACTTACGATGACTTGGGCCTTCATTCCAGCGAAATAAAAAAGTACCAGTAAGTGTCAGTAAAGGTCTGTAAAAGACACAAGAAAACATTTTGACGAGTTGAGCCATTCTGTTGTTATTTTATTGTTATACGATTCTCAAAACGCTTGTCCTTTGGTCTCTCTTCCTTGAATTATTCCAAAATGGCGGAGCTAAACGAAACTCAACAGCAACAACAACCACAACAAAAACATATTAATTATCCATAAAGGGCCTTCTTTTGATCAAACGCATCCAGAAGTTGGTGTAAACCTTTTCTTTAAAATAAATAAAGTGTTCAATGTGGACGACGACTTTTTAGATTATTCTACCAGTTGGCGCAACTGTCGCCTACTGAAAGCACGAAATCAGTACATTTAGCCTTTTTTTGCTAGCTTTATCTCAGTAAAGGATTTAACGAATTAGATCAGGGGTGCTCATTACGTCGATCCTGATCTACCGGTAGATCTAAGACAGGTCCCAAGTAGGGAAGCACTTTAAAACGGTACGTGTGAGCTACGATAGTTAACAGGCTGCAAAAGTGCATCGCAAGCCTCAGTTTCAGACTGTTTCTCATCATGGCGTGCGTGCGTGCGCGCGCGTGTGTGCGTGTGCGCGGGCGTGCCGGTCAGGGTAGATCCCGGGAGGTTAGTTGATCGAAAAGTAGATCTTCGGTCCAAAAAATTTGGGCACCCCTGAATTAGATTGTTGTCGAATTTGACATGTATAGTTCAGGCTGAAGGTCCCACATTTATTTATAACATAAAATAATGTCGTTTTTTTTTATATACATCAAACAAGATCTCCAAATGATTAATTGATTATCAAAGTAATGAGTAATTACTAACTTTTTAACTATTATGTGCAATAGATGATACAGGTATTTGAATTAGGGATGGGAAAAGAGGATGGGACAATTGGTAGGTTAATCAGTTCGAAAAATAAATAAATCAACCTCTAAATCAAATCATTTAAGTTTATGTTCTGATATTTAAGCGCAGTGTTACTGGGTAAACTCAGCATGATCCAGAGTCATCTCAAACATTCAAGCCCTCAAGGAGCGGAGTTTCCCACCTCTGGTCTGGGGACATAAACCTCAGCCTTGTTTTTGATCAACACTTGGGCCTCCTGTACGCCACTGTATATTGAATGTGGGTCATCATGGTGGTACTTGGAGAGCTGAGTATTTTTTTAGGTAGCACCGCGTGTAAAAAGTAGATCACCACACTTTATTTGATACATATATTTCAGATTTTTTTTTCCCCAAACTGTACGGTGTCAAAATATAATATGACAGTCATTTTGGGAAGGTGGCAGTCTAAAGTCGACTCACAGCGCAGATGCTTCAATGATTTTTAAGTACATATAGAGAAAAAAATTTGAACTTTAAAACTGTATTTCTTTCAAAACATGTAAAAAGAAGCTTTAAAACAAAAAGTGATCAATGAAGTTGAGTTTTTGCAGATGTTCTGATTGGGGGTACGGAATACAGCACTGTCTGTTCAATCCACCTAAGTAAACTCCTGTACACACATTAAGACAATTCAATTGCTTTAAACTGTAGGCAATAGAGTGACAGACAAAGCGACCGTGGTCTTGCAACATGGCAGAATGTGCGGTTAGAGTGAGTCAGAAAAAGACAAGTGGTGCTGAGAGGTCCCCCCCCCCCCCCCCAACTCCTGATCTGGGCAGCCACCGCAACTGCACAACGCAACGCAATGTTCCATAGAACACCGATTTCGTATCTTTCACACTCTTTAATGTGGTCATCCAATGCGTTGACTTGTCAGGCGGGACGGGGTGGGGGTGGGGGGGGCGGTTGCGTTATTTTCATGATCCGGCTTTCTTTGAAATGATCGAATGTTGGCTCTAAACGGAATACAAATTTGGATTCCTATTCATTCTGATACACTTAATACAGTTCACAACATTGAACAACTTTGTGTGTATATTATGACTTTTTTTCACTGATATTCTATCTTCACAATCAAACAACCGTCATACTTGGAAACTGTTCCGTTGTGGTTCTTGGCAGCATGACAAATCTTTTCTCGGACCTCTGCTGCAACAGGAAGAAATAACGCCACCGGTCTGCAGGGCACACAGTCCCTAAACATAGACGCAAGGCAATAATTCCAGAGCGTGCCTTTAATTTCCAATATGTGTTTTACCACAACCGACTTTGCAATGGAATAGTGGCTAACGTGTATCGTACACTACATTCACTTTCATGGTATATTAAACCAGGCCTCGATAACGGTGGAAGCAGGGGGAAAAAAAATGCCTCAACGCTTCATAATGTCAGCAATCTTCTGACATTTGAGCTCAGTGAACATACAATGTGAGTTGAGATCATGTGGTTGCACTAGTGTGCACACCCTCATAATCGGAGATGTTCAAACGTGTGTTCATTGGGAATGAGCACACACATGCCACCATTTACAGTGCCTCTGATTCATTTCAAATCAAGTTGAGATGTTCTTGTAGGCTTTTTTTCTGACATTGTTGTGCTTTCTGGAAATGTTTTGTGCTAACACTGATTAGTCTTTGGAACTGTTCATAATTCCCTACATGTTTTCTAAGGCCCAATAAGCTTCCATCTTGCCCTCTTACCCCATAGCACAGGCAACAGGAGATTGTTGCTACGTGTACTAAATGTCAACACTTGCCAGAAATTCCTGCAGTTCCTTCAATGTTGCTATCAGCCTCTTTTAGCCTCCCTGAACAGTTTATAGTCTTAGGTCTTTTCATAAATGTCCGGTTCTTGGTAATGTCAATTTTGTGCCATATTTTCTCCACTTGATGATGACTGTCCTCACTTATTTCATGCCTTGAAAAATAATTTTGAAAAAATTCTCCTGACTGATACCTTTGAACAAAAGGGCCCCTCTGATGCTAAGGAAACTCGGCAGATCACGGGTTGTACTGTAAGATGTGACGGCACAAATGTCGGGAAAATCCTCCATGAACATCTGAACTTTATTTGGGTTTAGTCAGAGGCAGTTTTCCTTCTCCTACTGGAAAGATTTTTTTTTCCATGTTAGGTAGGTTACGGGTAACATTAATGGTGGAAAAGGTTTTGAAATGAAATAATTTGGTCGGTCAACCTGGCATTTCAACAGGAGTGTGTAGACTTTATAGCTAGTATGTTACTTGTTCATTTAAAAAAAGTTTTTATTGAACACAGAATAAATTGATTTAAAAATTCGGTCAATTGACCTAAATGTATTTTTTTTTTCAAGATTCTGGATACAAGCTACAAAATGAGGGAAATAGGACATAATGGCTTGCAGAGATGATTACAAAAACAGTGTGGCATCACTTTTACTGTACAGGTGCACATCACAGTTCACCGATTGAAATGATACTTTTGCACACGGAGGGGTTGGCAGTCACCACAACATAAATCAGTCAGAAGTGTTTCACAATGATACAATCAGTGCAAGCATCAATGAAGCACATCTCACCACGGTACGTGACAGTGGATCTTGGTGCACAAGGTAAGGCCTCAATGTACTTCTACAAAAATAATAATGCTCACTTTTGATGGGCATTAGGTTGACTTTATGGCAGTCGAACTGCACCCTGTAACACGGAGAGCTGTTTTTAATATTTTGTACCTCTCATTTAGGGTATACTGTATAATCATTAAAAGAAACATTAACAAATTCATGCATTGGAATGTTTGTTTTTCCATGAAGCATTTAAATTGGGCTGTGCAGGAGTACTCAGTGAAATGTCCACTCAATTGTTTTTATTGATTAAATATGTATTGAAATTCCGTTGCTGCAGTTTTGTATGTGTTAGGCACATTTAAACTCCTTGAAGTCAAGATGCACATTATTTAATGTTTACACATAATATGTAGTGAATGTGTTTTCACATATGTTTCACATTATATACATATGTACACACACACACACACGCGCAAACACATACACGCGCACACACTCAAACACACACACTCAAAAGCGTTTGTTTTTTAATTACTGTCGCAAATACAATTTGGCTTGTTTAAATGTATATTATTTACATTTAGTTTTTGTAATATCACAAGTTGGGAAAAATGTTGGACAATACTGGAGGTTAAAATTTGTAAATTATTCTGTTTTCCTTAATCTTAATCTTAATCATTATCATTATCCACAATAGACACAAATTGGAATATCTAACCATATGTCTCAACATTTGTATGCCAAACAGTGTAAATGAGAAACACAAAAAAATTCTTTAAAACGTTTTATCACGAGAAAGCAAACATTAAAACCATACTTCTGTTTTAAACGTGACAGTTAATATCTTGAGTAAATTTCAAGGCTTTTAGTTAATAAAGAACTTATTGTGAAAATTGATTCGATGTTGTAAGTCAATATAGAGGCTGACATAATGACAAAACATGATATAAAAAGTAACCCTAAAAGGAGAGATGGAGTAGCGGAATATATAACAATCATAAATGAATGTAATAACAGATAAAGACGCGACTACATTTTAACTGAGCAATGTTAATTAAACAATGACTTATAAAATTACAATTATTATTGTTAGATTTGACCAAATTGCTTTATTCTGCTCGTATTTTGAATTGTATTATTTATAATAATTCACTTAACAAATTGCTGAATGAGATTAAGCACATTTAGTGTCACTAAGAAACTTTCGTCAAAACAAAAAAATTGTTAATTAGCCAATTACTGTATTATGATATATGATCATTTATGTTCACGATAGTGTATATAAAAAAATGTCCATTTGACCAATATTATTTACAAATGAATCAACAAATAAACTCCTGAATTCAGGTTCCCCGCGTGTCACTTCCGGCAAGCCCCGTGTTCCCAATGGACAAGGTGGTCCGAAAGCCAGGACGGCGGCGAACGAGGACGTTCACCCCTGAGGGTGAGAAGGACGACATCTACTGGCAGAGGCGCCTCAAAAACAACGAGTCGGCCAAGCGTTCCCGCGACAAGAGGAGGCTGCACGACTGCATGCTGGAACGCCACGTCTTGGCCCTGAGGGAGGAGAACATCCGGCTGCGTACTCAACTCTTGGCTCTCCAAGACCACTACGCCCGCCTCTACACTTCCAAGCGCCAGGGGTATTTATCGCACCCTGGCCTCGTCATCCCCATGCATGGCTTCAACAGCGTGACTGGCTTTTCGTACACGCCGATAGGTACCTATTCCAACCAGTTCTTAGCCCCTCCTGTCGGGTCGTTCCTCACATATCCCCCTACAAATGAGGCCGAAATCGCAACCTGCACGGGGTTCCCCCCAGATTCACCACAAGTTGAGACAAGACAGTCCCCTCACGGGGACGACAGCTCGAACTAAACCCCTCAAAGCAAACCCCATCCTGGGGCCTTAAACGGCTTTAGTACTCACCTCTTCGTGATGAAAAGTGCCACTCGTGTCTCCATTTAACCCCTACGGCATTATTCTCGTCTGACACTGACAGCAGTACTATTGCCATTGGCTCTCGCCGTTGTCGCTGCCTCTTCCGCAAATTTGCTGTCACCGTGAAAAAAAAAAAAAAGGATGAAACCTTTGGTAGTTGTGATCAAAACCGTTTTTGTGGTATTTTTTTTCTGAGTTCTAGTCGAGAGAAAAATTATGGAAACGCGGAACTGTCGATGTGAAGTAACAGTTTTAGACCGGCAAATACGTCGGTACGGACTTGTCGGCGAAATGCTTCAAGCGTAGCATTTTTTCCCATAATGCCACGGTGTATTGACTTGAGCATGTGCATACGCCGTGGCGTTATGGGGAAAACATCAACCGTAAATCATGCCCCGCAGACATAATAAAACTATAAAATGCTGAATAAGCAATCATTTTCAAACATATTGGTATGATATAGGCCAAAAACGTGTGCATGCTGAAGTCAATACATCGTAGCATTATGGGGGGGAAATGCTACGTGTGTAGCATTTAGCCTGCAAGTACATTGGAACTTATCACTGAGTACGTTCGAACGCATTTAAATAAGTTCGACCATTCTTACAAACACGTTCATACGAATTCTCAAGTACATTCGACCATAGTGTAGTTTTCCTAAAATAGAGTAGGACAGACAATACAAGCTCATATATCCTCCTTAAATTAATAAACACACAAAGGTGAAGCATTTTTTGTTTGTTCTGTTCACAAAACGTCCTTTATTTGATACTGTCCTCCCACCCCCACAAAATCAACAAAGAAAACATTTTCTCTCTGGATGAATACATCTGAAACATTTGTACAGCTGGACTCATTCAAACTGGACCAAGACAAATGTAAAAATGGAATGAAATCATTTCACAGTGTTGCAGGTGTCACGAAATATTTAAAAATAAAACTCACTCGCTGCAATAAAAATGGTTCAGTGAACAAGACATATCGCATGCTTTCTGAACACTCTGCGTCCTCTTTTCTGTTTTTTTTTTCATATATACATACATATAAATGAATCACCACCATTAAAAACAGCAGCACAATTTCCAATGGCAGTGGGTTCAATATTTACAGCATGATTTCAACAAAAGACAATGGAAAAATGCACATTTGTAATTCCAAACTTGTACCAAACCAGTACAAGGTAATACAGCAGATGGCAGCAGAGTAATAAGTGTGTGGCTTGAAGTTAACAGTGTGGGGAGCCGATGTCAAGTTCCACTCGAAGAGAAATGCTTTGAGCAGAACTAAATCAAGTGTGTAAACTAATGAGGCCATTAATATTTAATTTCCGTTGATTATGAAGTGGAATACTGAACAGTTCAGTGTGTGCATCCTAACAGTGATTCTTCGATAAGAATAAATAAGAAATGTGATTTTTTCAGGATTAAAAAGGAATGTTTGGCACGAAACACAACATTGCCGGTCACCAAAGCAACATCATACCTAGCATGAGGCTTGTTGATGGGCGCATCATGGGCTGTTTTTTGTTTCAGATGGAACTGGGGCCTTTTCCGAGGTGCAAGGAATTATGAATACCTCCAAATAGCAGGCAGTGATAGCACAAAACGTTTAGTCTTGCAGATGTGTGCTGGCACCCATTGAATACGAGCAGAATTGTGATCGGTTAATTTTCAACATAAGTGTGCCCACTTTTGCAACCGCATTATTTCAGTTTATCTCATTCTCAAACCGTTTTTTTTCTTCTAAAAAATCATTTGATTTGTATAGGTTAAGGGACACTAATGGTGGAAATTATTTATCTTGGTCTCATTAGTTCTTTAAATGTCACAGAAATCTGGCATTTGAACAAGGGTGTGTAGACTTTTTAGATCCGATCTTTGTTCTTCAGTGTATAAAGTCAATTCCCATTCATTCCTATGGAAAGCGTTCATCTTTTGTATTCCTTAGCTAAACTTCCACTGATGTTTCTGGAAAAGAACCTGCAATTTTCTCTTGCAACTCCATTCCTATCTAAACAAGATTACGGCCCACTGAGCTCTCGTTCATCTTTTCATCACAACACTTTGTGCCAGTGCACAAGGTCACGATCGCTATGAGCTCGGGGAGTGTGATCAGTTTAAGACAAAGGAAAGAAAGACAGAGAGAGAGAGACAGAGAAAATGTAAGGGACATAACCCTGTTTGCAAAAAAAAAGTTACAGCTGAATGAACAGTAAAATGTGATTGCACAACCTTTGTATAAAACAAGCCACGAGGAAGCAATAGAATGCTAAACAGTATCATACATTTTGTACACTATATTCCCATTTAAACCTTCTGGTACTGTCTCTTTGTCAATACATTAAGGGCCCATTTTGACTTGAGCCTTAAGGAGGACACATGATGGGAAAATGACATTTTATGGCCTTTCCACAAATAGTTATGTGACTGGAGTGCCGTCCCACCCATCGAGTGCCAAATCAAATCAAGTAACGATTTTGTCTGCCTATTTTGAAAACGTGTCTCTGAGCGAGTCATACTGCAGTGTTACGTGATATTACAGTGGGGCTCATTTGCATAACTGCCCCGACAACAAATTTCTGCACCCATGACATGATCAGATAGGCTGGGTGAAGATCCAGAGGCACTTTCAAGCAACTGCTGCACTACACTGGCTGAAACGCTATCATGGGGAGAGGCCACCACGAGGAAACAACCACATCTTACATCTTGGTGTCATGTCATTGGCAAAAGGTAAGCAGGGCTGCACTGAATTTGGTTGGATGCAAACATTAGCGTTAGCTAGAAAGGTTAGCTTCTGATCGGCAGCATACATGATTGCTAAGTTGAAGATGACTTGAGGTTTTTTTGTTTTGTTTTTTTGCATGCCACAGGCATGTCAAAACACAGGGGAATTGTTTCCAATTTTAGAACGAATTAATAAATGAAAAATAGTATGGTGTAAATGAACCTGGCAATATATTCTTATGAATTCACTGCACGCCGTTTGTATCCTTGAAATGTCCGATGTGGATTCTGTGGAAAACTGAAGACCTACGTAAAAGCGATTAGTGATTTTGTTTAATGTCCCGTGGAAATGGTGTGCTCGAAGGAAGAAGTTTAAAGGCCAGCCGGCTCTGGCAGTGACCGGAGATACTAATTAAAATGAACATGTTTTCATTGGTTGGTTCCATTTCCAGTTGTAACAGTACACAGAGAATAACATGTTCAAAAGCTCATTCGTCAGAGGTTGTCATTCTCACCACTTGCCCCGAGTAATTCTCATCAAAGCGCACGCGGATGTTACATTTACACCTTCGGATTAGTTTCTCATGACTCAAGGTTGTTTTTCTTCCAGAATGTCAAAAACAAATGTGGTCAATGTTGCAAGCACAAAGAGCAAGTGATTAATGTCTTAGACATTGAAAAACAGCATAAGGGAAAGAATGGTGTACAATTAAGTGTATGTGGTGGTGTGTGTGTGCGTTGGTGTGTGTGTTTGTGTGTGTGTGTGGTGGGGATCAGTGCGAACTTGTGTCCTCTCAACATTCACATGAGTGATCTCAAGCAAGGCAGTCATCCTTCAGGTGTCCTCATTTCCTGTCAGGGATGAACAAAGAAGCAATCCAAAAAAGTTTAAAAGCCCTCCAGGAGGATCAAATCATCTTCATGTTGAACTTGCGGGCACCGCCCTGCCCTCCGCTGGTGGCCGGCCCGTCCACTTTTCTAAAAGAGTACTCGACGGAGAAATTATTTTTGTGCTGTCCTTTCCCGCGACTCCACACGAAGAGCAGAATGAAACAGAAGAGGACCACCCCCAGGAACATGATGCAGCCCATCGCCGTGGAGATGAGGATCGTCTTCAGGTCCAGAGTGAACTTGAGGAAAACTCTCGTGTCATTCAGGTTTGTGTCGTTAAGGTCCCCGGCGTAGTAGGTACGGTTGGCCATGAGGGCGGCATCGAGTGGAAGCCCGCTGACTGTGAGCGTGGCAAAGTACGTGTCATTCCCTCCTGCATTACTGGCAATGCAGATGTAGGTTCCGGTGTCCATCACCTGGGCATACCTTATTTCCAAGGTGCCTTCCTTTAAGACCGTCAAGCGGCCGCTGCTCTTCGTCGTGATGCGACGCCGCTGCGGAGATATCCAGAAGATCACCGGCGTGGGCTCCCCCTCTGCCCTGCAAACGAAGGACACCACCTGCCCCTCGCGAGCCGATATTTGCTGCAGTTTCCTGTTGCGGATTTTGGGCTTCTGGCAAGTGAAATGATCAAAGAGGGCCGCATCTGAGAAGGCGCCCAAGGCTCGCCCCTGCACCTCCAAGGGCGTCATGCACACCGGGGAGGCGCCGTCAAAATTCAGCGTCTTGCGACGCTGAAGGATCCAAAGCAAGCGGCAGTCGCAGGCCAGTGGGTTGCCGTCCAAACGGAGTGTCTCCAGGCTGTTGACCGACTGGAAGGCTGCCTCCTCCAGAGTCACCAAGTTGTTCGCCGAGAGGTTAAGCAGGCGGATTTGTCGGAGACCACCCAGGGCATAAGGTTGCACTGTCGCCAGCCTTGTGCCGACCAGATGCAGCTCCTTCAGCCGGAGTAGGTCTCTCAGCGACCAGGACTCCAGGACCGAAATCGGGTTGAAGGATAGGTTGAGGCTGGTGAGGTGGGAGAGGCTTCGTAGGGCCGACGTGGGCACGGAGGTGATGTTGGTATGCGTGATGGACAACCATGACAAGTTGAGACCCTGGAGGCTGTGGGGGGTGATGTATTCCAAAAAGGGCCAGTGATCAATCTCCAGACCCCTCAGGTTTCCAAGCTTACGAAAGTTCTGGTCCTCTAACGTGGAGATGCCCAGGTAGCGGAGCCGCAGGGTTACCAGGTTGTGAAGGTAGGACAAAGATTGACTGGACACCGAAGTCAAGTTGCACCTCTCGATGGTCAACTCTCTCAGTGCCACCAGACCCAAAAAGGCCTTGTTGGAGATATACACCAGATCATTGTCGCCAACTTCCAGGTTCCGCAGACTCTTCAGGTCTTGGAAAGTAAAGTCCAAAAGAATCACAAGCTTATTCCCACTAAGGTCCAGAGAGGTTAGATTTGAAAGGTGTGAGAAAGCCCCCGTGGGGATCAGTTTTAATTGGTTACCCCTCAGTGAAAGCGACTGCAGGCTCTGGAGACTAGAAAAAGCATTCGGTTCCAGGACACTGATCATATTCTCACCGAGATCCAGCTTCTCCACATTGGAAAAGGATATCAGATCGCCATGCTCCACCCAGCGCAGTTTATTTGCACTCAGGTCCAGGATCTTGGTGTCCAGTGGAATCCCGTCAGGCAGCGCAGACAGTCTCTTACCGTGGCAGGAGACCGTCTTGAGCTTGGCAACGCACTCGCAGCGCTGAGGACATACTTGACCCCGGACGGGCCGCAGATTAAGCGTCACCAGCAGGATGAAGAACGGCAGGAGCCAAACCACATCCCGTCTGAGGCTGACCCCCATGGTACCCTTTCTGCTTTCTCCTCCCCCTCCTCCTCCTCCTCCTCCTCCTCTTCGTCTCTGAGCTACAATCACTGGGCGGGACACCTGTGATGACAAGATGGGAGAGAATTTGATGAGTTCAACAGTAACACAAAAAGATCGCAGACGGGAGTTGGGAGTTCATGGATGACAAGACAGTACCACTTTTGATTTTAGGGGTGGAGACGGATCCATTGCGGAGCATTATTTTAGGTGTTGCTTGTCCATCTGCTTGTTAGTTAGCGGGCTTCTTTTGGGTTCACAAAGATATAAAATCCGGAATTTGGATTCGATCAGTGGTTCTTAACCTGGGTTCGATCGAACCGCAGGGGTTCGGAGAGTCGGTCTCAGGGGTTTGACGGAGCCTCTGCCATGGAGGGTTAGATACACGCGACTCAACATGTTAATTAGTTATGACACGCCTGCTTGGCCATCACTGGCTGCAGATGATCACATGACATTGATTGTCCAATCAGTGCTGTGGGAAATGTAGTTTGCTTAGTAGTCAACATGTGACTGTCGTGATAGTATGTCGTACAATTAAAAAAAAAGTATACTTATCTCTTGATTTTTTTTTCTGTTTTTAAAAAATACATTTTTTTAATATTTTGAATTTGTTAAAAATATATATATTTATTTTTCACTCATGAAGGGTTCGGTGAATGTGCATATTAATTGCTTAGGTTCGGTACTTCTAAAAAGGTTAAGAACCACTGATTTAGATGGACACGCTCACCATTTGCTTTCTGGAGTCAGTAAAAATATAAATAAATTTGCGGATCCGGTGACGTTTTTTGTTTTAGTTTGTCTTCTCGTTTGTTTCTTTAACCCTTTCAGGCACAGCGGTGACTACAGTGCACAGCTTATCATGTTATCAGGTTCCAGGGTGCGTTAAAGGGTTAATAGAGAGAGACCTAAGAGATGGCAAGTAAAAAAAAAATCTTACAACACTCGATATGAGCACACACATAAGATTGCCACTGACAATCACTCGTCCCCTTCCCCAAAAGAAATCAGGCTATGGTCTGCTTTGACCAACCAAACGGATAATCTGCATTTTATCCACATTGGCCTCAGCGTTTCACATACATTTGATCTTCATCCTGATGACATGTAGCGATCAAAACAACATCACACGCTTTGGTAGTTCACAAAGTGACCGATCACAGCAGGAGAGTGAAGGCGGCCGTTTAGAGCGTAAAGTACAAAGTAGCTAACGGGCAAAAGGCCACTGATCAAAGCATGTCAGGCTCGATACATATCACACGGCCATCCCAGCTGAGGCACGTACGATACTAAACTGATCATTCGATATCATATTTGTGTATCCTTTTCGACGTACGACCCTCCCGAAATACCAACAGACACACTTTGAAAAGCGCGTGTCAAAAGCAGTTGAATGGTTGTCAAAATCTCCATCTGCCTATGAGCTGAGGGACCAAAAAAAGACATGCTTTTTAATGAGCGTCTGAGTTTGACATGATGCAGCAAAAAAAAAAAAAGGGAAGGTGCCATTTACAGGCTTTTAAAATGATCACCTGCTCCCGTTTCAGAGCGCGTTAATAACTCCTTTGACTGCCTTCACCTCAGGCACTCATTTGCAACTCAGAGATGATTATTCGTCATCTTGGAATGAAATTAAGTGAGTGAAAATGTAAGTAGAGCTGAAATTAGCATGGGGAAACAAAAAGAAGACATTGCTACATGACACAGACATTCAAGAAACTGATTTTGGGATTTTTTTCACGAGGAAGCTATCGTTTTAGGGCTCCGTTTTCTTGCCTATAATCTTGAACTGAAATCAATATGACAAATTTGAGACATGCCAAATGCACTGGCCCGCCTGATTAAGCGTGAGAGAGGCTGGTCAGTGGGTGCCCGAGGCCCAGTTCGAGCAAAGGACAGAGGCTGACACATTAGGTTACATCAGCGGTCACTCAAATTCTGGTGGCGGAGTGAGAGAACCAAAGAATAAGCCGGAGGGATTCGACTAACAACGGGAATACAAGTTCATCCATGATTAAAAATGAAACATTTTATTGTGACGGGCCTAATTGTGAGTTCCAACAAAACTCACATTTCCTCCTCTCTTCCAGTTTTTAGTCTGAGACTGTAAAAATCGTTCGGCGTCAGATCACCATTAGTCAGATTGGTCCTAAACATCACCATCATTACCTGTGACATTTATTTTCCTCCAAGATTTTCATCCCCGGTGGATGATTACTCCTGCTTCATCTAACCTTTGCTTTGACACGAACAGTCAGCTGACATTTGTTTTTTGAGCAAGATCTTGGCCGTGTAATAAGATTCTGACATTCACTTGTTCGTAATAATGTGATGAACTTTGATGATACCGTCTCTCTCTGAAATTCAAGCCCCGCTCGCCACAATGCCGTCCGTGCCCCCCCCCCCCCCCCCCCCCTTTTCCCCCTACGACAGGCACATTTCAAAATGGCTCCAGTTTCCCAATCACCTTTTTAAAAGCATATCTGTTAGCGGTCGCTCATTAATAAGCTGAGTGGCCCCCGGCGTGGGCTCAGAAAGTATGTGGGCGCGGCAGTGTGCCCAGCGGACCTCGAGGACAACCTGCACACAACACTGACTGTTTGCATGCGTATGTTTGAAGACCACCACCACCACCACCACCATGTGTTGACATTTAAAATGCTCATCTCATATCTCGGAATAATAATGAACACACAAAGTTCTCTTTGCATAAATCGACAGCGATGTATGACTGATGTTGTCATAGCGACGTGTTTATACGGGCTTGTTCTTCACTGTTGAGGCTGTAATCAAAATTGGACAACAAGCAGACATCCCCCCCCCCCCCCCCAAAAAAAAAAATGGTGAGATTTTACAGAATGCAGTATCAAAGGTTGTCCCACAAATGTGCTGTATTTGTCGTTACGATCTTTCATACCGCTGTTACATTTCGGACTAAAAATTATGCCGCCTCGTGATGGAAATTAGTCCAGTGACTTGGGAGAGGGTGTTCGAAATAACCTTGGATAATCAGCCACATGCTGCTACACCGTGATTGTCTGATCACATGTGGCAGCCTTCTGGTCTGGTACATTTCCATTACAGTCACGTTCTCTGTCTCTCAGTGTCTCTCTCTCACACGCTCACACGCACACACACACACACACACACACACCAACTTTACACCGCAATACACGCGCTGGCAGACAACAGTTTGGCTCCAGACACACACACTCACGCAACAAACACCACACACCTCAATCTCCCTCTCTTACATGCACACACTCACTTTTTTTTCTTTTTTTTACTCCACCCCAGACACGCCACACTCACACAAAGGCAGAAGCACTCACGTGCTACCAGACACCACGTCACATGCGCAAAACCTCACACTCACCTCACACCATGTCTTCGTCTATCGCTCTCTCTCAACCACACTCTAAATACTACATGATCCACGCGCCGATTGCAGCCTCAAACTCACGCACACGCGCAGCCCGCCTGCATCTGTGTGGCGTCTCCACCTGAACGGCTTGCCGCCACCCCCCCCAACCACCTGCTGTTCGTTTCTTCTTCACAGATTTCTCCTCTTCTGGTAATTTTTCCTCTCTCATTTCCCAGTCGTGTTTGCCAAACATCTTAAAAGCGCAGGGGTAGAGAGTTGACTTTAGGAGCTCACGTCTTCTATGCGTTCAGGGCTATTTACCAGCACTATATACACGCACACACACATGCAAAAAAAAAAAAATGTCGGTGGCGACAAACAGATGGCGTCGGCTTTTCACACATTTTGAGGGGTATTATGGGAATTGAACAGAATTCCCTCCCAGCTGTACTTACTCTAACGGACCGTCATTATGCACCGTCGGACAAACTCCATGAAGTGATAACAACTAGTTAATAAACATGGTTGGTTTTGACTGGCACGAGGGTTGCAAAAAAACTAAACTAAACAAAAACGATTCAGATCGGAAAATCTCTTTTGATTAGATGAACTGAATCAAACTGTTACATTTGAACCTTTTCAGGGAAAGCGGTTACTACAGTAGACAGCTTATCATGTACCCCATGTACCGAGATAAATGTCAAATCGTCTTTTGTGGAGGCAGGCGCACACCCAATTGACACAGTCAGACATATGAAAACTTTTTTGATCGTGGTTCTAGTTGTTTTGAGTTGCATATCATGGGAAAGAAGGCAGCTGAGTTTGAATCTCAGTAGTGCGTCGGTCAATCTGTGGGATCTTATTTTATTATGAAGCTGCCTTGTGGCTGCTTGCATTATATGGGACTTAATAAAAAATAAAAAAAAAAACGTTTATTAAGATCTCATCGCCAGATGTAACTATACCATAAATCTTCCCGTGAAGAAAAGCCTTCATCAAAGTGTCCACCGGTACGCATGTCCTTTTGACCGTCATAGAGTATTCAAATGAGCAGAGTGGGAATTAGCATAAATCCTTTGCATAAGAGTTGATTAGTCGATGATCACGAAATGATATTATGAAGCCGATTTACCTTCCCTACAAAACATAAAAGACAAAACCGTTGACAGCACATACGTGACTTATCGTATCCCAATGGAACCGCATCCAGATGGCCAAGTGGGCTTTTTTTTTTTTTTTAACCGCGGCCTCAATCAAACGCGTGGGGGATAGAGCGAGATTGAGAGGGAGGGAGGAGTGTCTTTCAAGTACAAGTTGAACAGCAACAGAGAGACACTTTTAGACAGTAGAGTGGGCAGTCAAACTGCAGGGGGTTGGGGGGTGGGGGGTCGGGCGACCTCCCCCGCCGCATCATTTATTTGCATCTCAACATGTGTTCCAGCCTCCACATCCTCAGCAGGCAAGTCAACACATTCGGCTCAAACAGTCCTCAGCAGTGCCTTTGACAGGAAGGCAGTTGCTTCTGCTAAATGGGACAATGGACTGACTGAAACAATATTTCAGGCTTAACTATACACATGATATATGTTATTTTCGGGGGTTTAGTATTGGGTTATTTTCTTCTACAATGTAGCTTTGTCAAAGAAAATACTTGTAAAATTGGACATAAAAGAAAATACACATTACTCACTTTATCCGAAATCAATAGAGAAAAATAGTACTGTATTTATAATAGGTAGTACTTTTTTTTTTTTTTATATTTATGTGCTGTCTCTTCAACTTCCTAAGTTGGAAACACTATGATGGAAATGACACGGCTCAACCAATTTTTACATTTTTTAAAATCAGAGATGCAAGTAAACATTCCGAGATGAATTATTTGAAAGCCCTGAGCAACTGTGATGTCATTTTCAGTTGACGGAAAGTGGCAAAATGGCCGCCCCCCCGCTTGAGATGGCTAAAAACGGGTGGATTTTGCTGCTCACTCAAATTCCACAAACGCAATAATAATCAGAATTCCGGGTTTAGACTCGTGGATGCGCAGAGAACATTTCATTGTCAAGAATATTTTTGGGTTAACTCCCCCTTTAAAAACAAAATTTCAAAAACCTGAAAAAAGTTTTTAAAAAATTAATCAGCGTCAAAATATTTTTTTTTAGCCAAGTCTGATTAAAATTTGCTGTTGACCAGTGTTATTTTGATTGGTATCTGTAAAACATTCAAGTTTACTTTTACAATTACTTCAGTTCTGTGCTAGTTTGAAAAGATGTACATGTTTTTAAAAAAATACATCATGGGTACTATTTAATGAGGGAGGAAAGCGACAGCTTTCCACTGGATCTTGCGCGTGTGTAGCTAATGTGGCATGTCATGTTCCGGTTGGGTTTCTCCAAAAGAGAGTCCACGTTTTCCTTCCACATTCGCTCTGTAGAGTAAAATAAACTCAGATTGGCATGTGCTATTTGGCGAGAGAGTACGTAGCGGTTGCGAAAAGATCTGATGTGAGTGCCAGGCTGCGAACGCCGCTGCAGGTGCACGACGCAGCTGACAAATGAGCAAGAAGCCTGCCTGGGAATATGCGTAGGTGTCGAGCAAAAAAAAAAAAAGGCCCCGAGACGGAGCCATGCTCTGGGGCTCTTCAAATGGCTGCTCTCACACTGAGCTTTCGCATGCCCACTTGTCGCACAACTATTGTACAGTGTGTGTCTGTGTGCATATGTGTACATTTATATATATATATATATATATATATATATATATATATATATATGTGTGTGTGTATGTGTTGACAGATCCCCGAGAAGAACACATTAGTCATATTTACACGGAGGGAAGTCGTTGGCTGTGTCCATCAATCTGCAAGGCCCTGTAGCTACTGACAAGTGTTCTCACACACCTACACTCACACACGCACACACACATACAATGACTGGAATTAGAATACAGTACAATACAGTACATCTTGGCTTCCTGCTTGGGCATGGAAAGTGGATGAGGGGCATTGTGTGAAAGTGAGCCAGACTTTTTCCTAAAGTGGATGGTCATGTTGAGTTTGGGACAAGTGAGACTGTGTATGTTAACCAAGAGGAGACTACAGTGGTAGCTCCACTTACGAACGTCTCTCCATACGAAATTTTCAAGTTATGAAACGCTTCAATTGGAAAATATTGCCTCTTGTTACAAAAGAAATGTCAAGATAGCAAAGGTAAAAATACAGTATGGGCCGTACTCGCAGCTTCAAGTTTCCTGAACTTATTCTTTCCTCTATTCTTTGTTTTTTTTGTTTTTGTTTTTTTACATTATGCACAATTCATTTTAATTGATTATGAAATAATCTACCTGTAACATGTATTTGTTACATATTTTGATGCATTTTTATGCTTGAGAAAACATTTATGTCTGAATGTTGTGGGGGCTTGGAACGGATTAAGGCATTTACATGGAAAACGTGTCTCTACTTACAAACTTTTCTAGTGAAGAAATTTCTTCCAGAACCAACTAATTTTGTAAGTAGAGGTACCACTGTATGGACATAAAAAAAAAGGGTGCTAGTGGAGACTGGAGAAAAACGAATTGACCAGCGTTAAGGTACAGCAACAGGTTATGCGAATGTTGGTATGTCTGTTATTCAAGGGGAGACTGTGGGCAATCGGTGGCGGGGGGGGGGGGGGTCCACTGCAGCCAAGAGGAGACTATGGACAATAATACAACGGCATCCATCACAGTTGGACAACAAAAGACCAGATACCAAGAATAGTATCTGGTAGTACCTTCTTTTGCCAATGGGATAGCTTCATGAGTGGGTAAATCTGCCCCGCGTCATGCAGTGTAACAAGGGGCATAAGAAATATAGTTGTCCTGGTACCCAAGTAATTGGTTCCCCATCCTATCGTTCTTTTCACGTTAACAACCTAATTGATTGGAGCACTGTAAATATATTCATATGAAAGAAGCACTCCTAAAGGTCCCAAGTGGCTTCTTCATTATCATAATGGATCGTTAAAAAGACTCCAGTGTCCAAGTATGCATGTGAGAGTGAAACCAGAGGACACAAAAGGGGTGACTACCAACGTGTTTGGACATGCAGCCATGAATCTTTCATTGGAGGCAAACTGTTTCAGGGCTTGTTGAGCTAAAGCCTACGACCGGCACCGGTTCAATAATGGAAGAAGTTACGCGCTGCGGTCATGACCCAATAACGTTCTCACTCTGACCTCGGCCACATAATTGGAAGCGCAACACCACCACGTAAACTGAGCCTTCACATATAATACGAGGTGTTTGAAAAATATCATGTTTCCCCACAGATCAAGAGTATACATCATATTACAACAGTTAGTTATTAGCAAGCAATTTGACTGAACAAAGGTCATTTCATGAATGATGATGATATAGAAATACAACAGCACTGACAAGATCAGGGCTTAAAAACCTGCGCCGCCATGTTGGAATTCCGTCCTTTGGAAAAACGGGAAAAGAAAAAAATGGGCGCTATCATGCGCACGGATTTGCATGGGTGCCTTGGGGCAGATGGGCCACCTTCCTCAGCCGTGCACGGTTTTTCTTGCACCTTGTCACAATAAAGCGGTCCTGACAGTTGGAATATGTGGCGACTTTTATTTTGTCGGTGCCGTGGGAAGTGTGAAAAGGCCAGCTGCTCAAGTCTGAAACTGCCCCACTGAAAATGTCTCGAGACAACAAAAGTCTCTCGATGACAGAAAAAGGAGGCCCGAGAGCGACATACTGTAGACTGATGTAAGAGATGATCCGGTAATTTTTCAAAATAAAACATTCATGTCATGAAAATGATTTATTCTTTCTATGCAGCCCGGTATCAAATGACCCACGGACCGCTACTGGTTGGGGAGCACAGCTCTGAGATACTCCCCCAAATTGAAATGAGATCATCAAAAAACACCAGTGATGGATTAATCCGCAAATGTCTGAAATATTCTATTATTCCCTTGAGAATGCACTTGAACTAAAACGACCTTCTTTTGATTGAAGCTTATGCAAACCGAGTCCTTAATATACACCCAACTTGGGACCAAGACAGATAGTACAGAGCGGACGGGAGTGTTTTGAGGCGTCGCTGGTGTATTCTATTCGCAGACAATATTGACTCCATAACAAACATCCCAAGCAAACATTCCCCCAATAGAACCACAATCGCTCCAAGCAAAGTCACTGCGAGTTAACACGAAGGAGGCCAAGCGAGGAAGAGACGCAAAGCTCGACGGCGCTTCGCTAAGGCGGCGCCGAGCATCACCGTAACGCACACTGACACAGCTTGGCCCGCCGAGAAGGACGCACAAAACCCTTTACATTCTGCAGTGTCGTCGTTGTGCAAAGCGGTCGCAGCACGACATGACTTTCATTTGCATCGCTTTTTGTTGCAATAATACGGCCCATCAACGAAGGATTGTTACATGGTTGATGGGCTTGATGTCTCGGGAGTCTTTATTTAAAGACCCCCCGCCCCCAGGAGACGTGAAAGATTTCAGCGAGCTGACTTAGAGTAATTAAAAGTCCACTCATTAATCACACTTAACATTTCTCTCTAAAAATGGAAGTTTACACAACGCATGCCACGTAGCTGCTGGCAGAGGTGGCGAAGCAACTTTATTCAAATAGCACATTTCATCCACAAGGCAACTCAATGCGCTTCACACAACCAGAGGCACAACTACCTAAAAGCATTTGCAAACAGCTCCAGACATTCAAAGGCAAAAGATAAAAAGTAGCTGCTTACAATTACAAAAAGAACGCTTGTTGCAAATGTGTTGAAACTTTGTCAAGAGATTTCAAGCCATTTGAAAATCAAAGGAATAAGGTTATAGTACTAAATATGTAACAAAGTGTGCCCCCCCACCCCCCAAAAACACGACACATTGAGCCGCCTCATAATCACAAACAAAGTTGGACAAAATTGTTAAACGTTATTGGGAAAAGCGCAGACAGGCATGCATGCATGCATGCATGCACTTGACTTGCAGGGATGCTGTTTATGAAAACGGTCTTGGGCACACACAATGTCAACAACATCAACCGGCATCCTCCCTCTTTTCTTGTCCTTTCCGCAGACTCAAGGTTGAGCATCATAAACCCGAGAGCGCGCTCTAATCCTTCTTGAAGCCTGCTGGCGCTCGCTGTCCTTTCTCGTTGGCTTTATTAACAGTACGCCTGTCCTTTTCTACGGTTACGAACTGGCCGCCAATTAGAAGCAGTTATCAAGGGACAATCATGGTGCAAGGCAGGGAAACTTCCTCTCGCTTCCAAAAGAAATACAGTCCGGCGATAATTTGTTGCTTGACGTGGGAAGAAATTACCGCCATCATAAAATCTTAATCATCTGAACATGTGAAATTAACATTTTAAAGAAAGTTGTCCAGTTAGTGGCCTCACAGTGCAGAGGTGCATGGTTAGATTCCGGTGTAGAGTGTTCATGTTCTCCCTGTGCCTGTGTGGGGTTTCTCCGGGTACTCCAGTTTCCTCCCACATTCCAAAAATTTGCATGGCAGATTAATGGAAAAATCTAATCTGTGATTGTGAGTACGGATGGTTGTTTGTCTTTGTGTGCCCTGCGATTGGCTGGCAACCGGTTCAAGGTGTCCCCCAGCGACTGCACGAAGACAGCTGGGATAGGCTCCAGCACACTTGTGATGAATCAACGGATTAGAAGATGGGTAGTCTGTTCGCCTCTGTGTGCCCTGCGATTGGCTGGCAACCGGTACAGGGTGTCCCCTGTCTACTGCCCAAAGACAACTGGAATGGGCTCTGGCACAATCAGATGATTAGAAAATAGGTCGGGAGGTCTGTAGGTAGGTAGGTCCATCCATCCATCCATCCATCCATCCATTTTCTGATCCACTTCATCCCCACCATGGTCATGGGGCGTGCCGGAGCCCATCCCAGCTGTCTTCGGACAGTAGGCGGGGGACACCCTGAACTGGTTGCCAGCCAATCGCAGGGTACACAGAAACGAACAACCATCCACGCTCACACTCACGCACCTAGGGAGGTTCAATCAGCCTGTCGTGCATGTTTTTGGAAACCGGAGTACCCAGAGAAAACCCACGCACGCACAGGAAGAACATGCAAATTCCACACAGGAAGGCCGGAGCTGGAATGAAACCCAGTACCTCTGCACTGTGAGGTCGACGCGCTAACCACTGGTCCACCGGGCCGCTCAGGTAGTTAAGTGTTTCCCAAAATATATTCAGCCAAGGCACATATTAAGGTCGGAAAATCATGCAGAAAACCATCGCAAAAACATGTCAAACAAAAAATGCATATCCAGCTGTGAGACCCTGAACAGGATTAGCCGTGTTGGAATCGAATGGATGGATGGATGGAACTCACCGTCCGAGTATTGTTTATAATAAGACTGCGTGCCTGTTCTTACTTCACACACTCAGTTCCTTGGTAATTCCTTCCTCAACCTTCTTATATGATTGCCTAGCGTCAGGTTTCAGGCGCTAAACTAAATAAGACCCCAGAGGTCCCGAGAGGAAGCGGCTTCAACAAGTTCGGCGAGGGAGCGTGGGTAGCGCTGTGCAAATTGAAAGTAATCCTGCGGCGTCGACCGCTCGCGGTGCTGCCCGAGTGGCATCTATCCATAATTCATGGCCCGACGATGGCGAGCTAGAGAAAGTTGCGCGCGTGTAATAAAGCGGCACTGATGGAATCGCTGAAGGTCCCAGGTGCGAGAGGGAGACGGGGGGGGCGTTTGTTAAACGAGGCCAGCAGAAAGACTATTTCACACGGTGTCCACCGGCGGTGTGCCTTAAGACGATTGGCTGACAGCCACTGTCAAGTCAAAATGACAGCGATGAGGCCAAAGAAACAGTATTCCGACAATTACTTCCACCAAAACGATTATTCTTTCACAACTCACTGGACGGGATTAAATTACCTCCATCCTGGAGCCTATCCCAGCTGTCTTCGGGCAGTAGATGGGGGCCACCCTGAACGGGTCACCAGCCAATCGCAGGGCACACAGAGACGAACAACTCTCCGTGCTCACACTCACACCTAAGGACAATTTGGAGTGTTCAATCACCCTGTCATGCATGTTTTTGGAATGTGGGAGGAAACCTGAATACCCACAGAAAACCCACGCAGCCATGGGGAGAACATGCAAACTTCACATAGGAAGGCCGGCGTCGGGATCGAACCCACGACCTCTGGACCACCCAAGTCATTTATTTTACATTCGAAAAATCCCACAGGCCACCAACAAACCAAAATGTCACAAGAAGTACCAAAAGTCTCAATAAAGAAAGATCCTTTTTTCAGTTCCATTTCAGATGTCATTCGGACAAACGTGAGGCTACCAGAGTTTCGCTTTGCCATTTATAGAAGCCCATCAATCCCCTGCCCATGGCTCGCCAATTGACAATGGAGCAGTGCTGCAAAATTGCTGCCTGGCAGGTTTCCTATTATCCTACTATTCAGGATTGTGTGAAGTGCTCGCATAAACGTTAGACGTGGTAGTAGAGTACAAATAAGCTTTGTTAGCATTCGCCACGTACATTTATTCGAGGAGGATTCTTTAACTCATTCAGTACCAGCCAATTCTGGACCAAGTCTGAAAAGACGTTTAAAAACGTCTTTGGGAGGGAATGAGTTCATGTTACCGCTACCCTTAGTATTTACCACCATCTTGACATAAAGTAAATTAACAAGAAAACTCGCCTTCACAACTGCAGAGGCAACCCAAGACTTGAGAATTAACAGAAAATGGTTACGGTTTTTACTTCAAAATAACTGCACATTAAAAGTCTCCCAAATACTGACAAGACTTTGGACATTACAGCTCTTGAGATTCTGCCTCAAGGTGAAAAATAATATCCACAAAAGTCCCCAGTCAATAATTATCCCGTTTTACACTCACACACACACACACACACACACACACAAAGGCAGCATGGGCTGCAGGATAGTGTCTAATGACGCCCTGATGAAAAGTGCCAGGCTGTCCGCATCCCGTCTGTTTTTCATAGTCTGCTGTCCATATTTTAGCTGGCCTACTTCACTGACCCGCCCTCTAATCCTGCGACGACAGGAGCCGCCAATGCCGCTCGGCCCGGCCCGGCTTCCCATCACGCTTTGCTCACTTTTAATCTTGTTGCTGCCGAGATCCAAAATGCAGAATTAGGGAAGACCGGCAATTTCGGTTGGAATACACGCAATTTATTATACAGCAGAGCCGGGGTACATCCAACACAACTATTACTGACTGGAGAAGCGCTGCAAGAAGGAGAGGTACCGCCGCTCGTTCCTGCCGACTGCTGTCAGGCTACTGAATAAATGTCCCTGAAAACCTGGACTCTCCCCCACTCACCCATTGTAAATAGCACAGCCACCTTATGCAGCACATACACAGTCGCATATATGCTTATATCCTATATTTTGTATTTTTATATTGCAGTATAGAATACTGTGTACAGTATATTTAAAAAATATATATTTTGTGCATACAAATCTACTTTCTCTACTGCCCTCCAAACTTTGCTGCTTTACATTGCAAATGTCTCCATTGTGAGACAATAAAGGTTTTCTTATCTTATCGCCACCACCATTTATTGTTTTGAATATCAGGTATTAAGGGATAAGACATAAAATGTCGACTTTCAAAAAGGCTGACAAAGATTGAAGTGTTCATTCAATATGTTGTCTATAGTGAGTGTATTTATGTTTGTGTGTGCAGACGTGTTTAGTAAACATTTTTATTTTAAAAAGAGCGTGGTTTCGGTTTTCCAACAATTTCGGTTTTCAAACAGCCTTCTGGAACGGATTATGGACGAAAACCGAGGTTTGACTGTATTATTATTAACCTATTCATTTTCAACGTCATCGAGCCCACTCATGATTGCAACACACACACACACACACACACACACAACATATTAGGACATACAGTATACCCTATATATATATCCATCCATCCATCCATTTTCCGAACCGCTTTATCCTCACTAGGGTCGCGGGGGGTGCCGGAGCCTATCCCAGCTGTCTTCGGGCAGTAGGCGGGGGACATCCTGAATATGGTTGCCAGCCAATCGCAGGGCACACAGACACGAACAACCATCCACGCTCACACACATACCTAGGGCCTACAAATTTTGAGTCTCCCTTCAATCAGCCTGCCATGCATCTTTAATAGGAAACCGGAGCAACCCGGAGAAAACCCACGCAGGCCCGGGGAGAACATGCATTCTTTATCTTCCACAAAGGCCGGAGCTGGATTTGAACCCGGTACCTCAAGCACTGTGAAGCGCTGAAAATTAGCACGTTAGCACGTCGGCTTCACAGTGGTTTACAAATTTCACAGACAAGGTGGGAAATTCACTTCGACGCCGACCTGTCGAAAAACATAGTTGATGAATACACTGTATACCTTGGTGGTCGGAAAAGGTTGGTCCACAGCAGTAAATGAGTTAAATTCACACCTCAAAAAAAATCTTTCGAATGGAGCTCTCATGACTAGGAGACCTCATTAAAAGTTGTTGCTTTCCTGCACATTCCATTAAGGCGGTAATGTTCAACTTTTGAATTTCACAAAGGTTAATCTCAGAGTGTTGATTACAGGATGACTTGCAAGGCAATTAAAGGCCACGTTACCGACACAGAAAGATAACAGCTGACGCTTCATCCTCAAGCATCACATCCGGGTGCTCGTCACTCATGGGGTAATCGTGATTGAGGCATTTTGTCCGCTTGAGTAATGAAGGCATGTTTGTCTGGAACGCGGCATGTTTTCAGAGCTACCAGACTGTATCTGTGCCACGTCTACAGAGAGATGAGCTCACCCAACGACAGGCTTCGGGGTGTTCAAAGCCACGGGTTTGGAATGATAGCGATGAGTGGAAGCGCTGACCTTTAAACAAGTAAAGCAGTGCTACACGGCAAAAGAAAAGGGGACAACAAAAGTCGAAAGTGCAGCGGCGAGAGATGTCCCCTCTCTGTGACAGCAGGAAGAAGAGATGTGAAATACTTTGGAAGAGGTGGTGAGGGATTACGCATGCTGACAGAAACACGCGGGGAGGAGAGCCGAGGAAATGGGTTGTGAGGCACTCTGAGCCAGGCAAAACGGCAGCCATGCGTAGCACGCCGTGGTTTGGCTGGCTGACAGTTGCAACTTGTCATCTTAAAAGAGCTGGAGAGATGTGTCATGGTTGTCTGCGATTAATAGCGGAGCCCATTATACGGGATGTGGGGACAAAAAAACATTTTTTTAATCCAAATGCAAAAACAGTAACACCCTAACTTGAGAGTGAAAAGCGAATCTTGGCGTGTGACAGCAGTTGTCAGCCTCTGTGATGAGGCTTCGGTGACAGGAAACAGAAGGACGGAGGTGGAAGCAGATTGATGAGGAGAAGGGGGGGAGAGGCAGCCTCAGCTCAATCTTGCTCCAAAAAACATTTGGGCGTTATTTTACTCGTGAGCTTAGCAACTTGGTTTGCAATGCATTTGACAAAGTCACATTTTAATTGCTAGTGTACACGTACATTGGTCTCAGTTGTCATAGCTCACCAATCAAGTGTGAATTTACACAACCAAGTCAATCTTTGGTAAATTGCCGATGTCAGAAAACGGGTCTTAAAACAAATGAAATAACACGGAAGACCAAATTCCCGAAAGGTATTTTGTGCCTTTTTGGTAAAAATGGAGCAGGGGGATAGCATCTCAGTAAATTCACAAAGCACATGGAGATGGCGAAATGCTTCACTAACTGCGCTGCCAAGCAGATTGTGTCTCTGTGCTGTTGTTTTTTGTGTGCGTATTTAGATAAGATCATCCGTTATATTTGGCAGAGAAATTGCAAAGGAGTCTGATGACAAAGAGCGCTTATAGCCACATACAGTTTGAGTGAAACAAATAGTGACTTTGGATAGCTGGTGTAAACTCCTCTGTGAACTTTGAAAAATATCAAAACAATTGCTAGCGTATTTTGGATTGTATGGGCCTTACATTTCCCCTCTCTATAGGTACTCGAAACAGCTTCATGTCGCAAAACTATTTTGTCCATAAACTCTGTAATGTTGAGGTCATTGTTTAGATATTTTCAGACGTTCATCCTGCCTGCTTTCCTGGCTGCTGTGAGACTCTCGGAGGAACGCTTTGTGGCTAAGCTAACTTGCGCTGCCTAGTCCTCACCAGCTACGGGCAATGGTTGGCTAGCTAGTGTGTTTAAACATGGTGCAGTGCTGCTCCTTTAAGTCAAAAATCTATGCCTCGTTAACTGTTGAATAAGATACACCTCTGACAAGTATTGTGTTACGTAAGAAGGGTGGCGAGTGGCTAATCATGCAACTCACTGAGTAAGAAGAGAGAACAGGAGAAGACGGAGAGGCCATCCTAACCGCTAAGCTAATTTGAAATTTACATCAGAAATACCTCAAAAGTGTTTAACGGGGAGTTAAGACAAGATTTAAGATGATGTGTTCTATCAGTCCCCAAATGCAGCATTCTAATTCATGTTACATTTGCGTGATATGAATTAAGCAGCAAAATCTACTTTTTTTTTTTTTTTTGACCCACCTCATGGGCGGCCATTTTGCCATTGACTGAAAACGACATCACAATGCTTACGATCACAGATAATAACCATCAACGCTCACCTTGTTTTGGAGTTAGGTCATGTGGCGTTTGCAAGATGAGCCCTTAGGTACTGTCATGTCATTTTCACGATGATGCAAATTTTATACCATATCACCCAGTACGTTCATTTAACTAAAAGTGTTATTCGCCTTTGGTTTCTTATAAATATGACTTAAACATACCAGTCCATGGTTGGAGTCACCAGCTTAACCATCACAGCCAGAAAAACAGAAACTTAACCTGTGTGCAAACATATAAAGAGAATCATAGAGGGACAATCTCTGTCCCACATCCTGTCGTGGTCTGACTAGTTCAAGCATGGCTATAAAGCAGTAGTTTCACCAGCAGCTGTTTTATTTGTCATCATGGCACAGTAATGCCAAACCTTTGTCGGCCGGGGAGAGCAGTAGCTCATTTGCAGCAGACAGGACCCCCGAAGACTTAAACAGGGTTGTTTATGACTCCTCAGAAATGCTTTTTTTTTTTTTTTAAAGAAAAAAATGACAATATTGCCTTTATCTCAGTGTGACCACATATTGTTCTTTTTTGCCACCTGTAAAACATTTCTTGCAAGCATTTTTGAACGAATCTAGGATTCCACTCACTCTGTCAGCACCGATTCCCCTCACTATGACTTGGGTTTCGCTTTAAATGGCCTGTCAGGGCTGTCAGCGGCTTTTCAGACACTGTTGATGAGTCATCGGACGGAACAGACATCAATCATAAATAGCCTCCTCACTGACGAGTGTGTCCTACACATAATACCTGTCGCATAAATTATGATTATAATGTTGTTATCCATCTAGCAATTTTCGATAGCATTTTTTCCTCACGAGGGTCCTTGGTGAGCTGGAGCCTCTGCCAAATGACTTTGAGCAAGAGGTGGGCTACACACCCAGGACTGGTTGCCAGCCAATCAGAGTTAATGTCATAAAATGTTGTTTGTTTGGGGCCAGATGGTGAATAGAGTGTGAGGCTATCATGTTTTGGCGTGGTTGTCTTGTTAAAAGCCATCTGTGCGTTAGTTGAAGACCATACTTTTACATTCTGAAATTGCTTCGCGGGAAGTTACACACTAGTGATGTAACGTATCAGAATTTACAGATAGTTATACAGTAAACCACCTGAATGAACAAGTACAGTCAGACCTCGGTTTTCGTCCATAATCCGTTCCAGAAGGCTGTTCGAAAACCGATTTGTTCGAAAACCGAAACCACGCTCTTTAAAAAAATTTTTTTTATTGAACACGTCTGCTCACAATGGAATGCTACACGAGGAAGCGTCACTTCCTCGTCTACCCGAGGAAGCGTCACTTCCTCGTGTAAGGAACGCGAGAGGAGTCAAGTGACGCATTCAAGTGCGCTCAGTTTGTTCGAGAACCGAAATTCGATCGTCATCAGAGGCATAAAAAACTCGAAATTTTTGGTCGAAAACTAAAGATACCATATCTGTGGTCCCAAAAGACTTCCTTTCTCAACGTAAAAATAAATGGCTTCCAAATTGATCCCCCAAAGCTATGCATCAGACTTTCACGTGAAGCAGCACAAGACTCTGAAACTTTCACAAACAACCCAGGCTAAAATTAGCCCCGCCCCAACCTACGGACGTCTTCATCTCTCAATCGAGATGTGTTCATTAAATGTGTTAAAACATATCTCCTTGACACCAATTACTACTTTCCTATTGGTCAGGGCTGAAGCACCATCTTGAGGCATCTTAGCGCATGACAGAAAGATTTTGTATGATTTGGATTCAGTCGGACTTCCTGGAACGGATTCATAACAAAAACCGAGGTTCCATTTTAGACGTAATTACTTTAAGTACTATTACATTTTGGAAGCAAGGAGGATACTTGGTGGGGGGAAAAACAGATGCAGGAAGTCGCATCAAGTAGCTCCAGAGAAATTTAGCCCAAACTGAAATGGGAAATGCCAGTTTCCAGGATGACCAATCTGTGTCACCGCGCCACTTAGTAGCAAAAGACAAGATGGCGGCGATGCAAAGAGCCTCCGTCGAGGTACAGCTGAGGGCAACGAGTAATTGGGCCTTCGTCTGCATGTGAAACTGATCCGTTCTGACACAACGCGAACTCGAAGCCAGAAAACCCCAGCGAGAAAGTCTTCGCTGCCGCAAACGGCAGCAATCTCAGCCCGCGCAAATTATTTACGAGTTTCTTTGAGACGATGCGCTATGACATCAGACAGAGCGAGGCAGTCCCAAAAAAAAGAAAAAGAAAAAAAACAAAAGTGGCTCTGATTTGAGCGTGAGGCTGTGGGCGGGCGATGACAGCCGACCCGTCACGGGATCAATGCGTTTCTTCGAAATAAAAGCGTGATGACAGCGTGCGTGAGAGGAGCCGAGCGGCATTTGGACGATGTCTGCCGCCAGCGCTTCTGCCTCCCCTCATCAATTCAGAAGGCCGTCTTCACGTCCACTCCACTCATACACTCCACGTGCTCTTCAGCTCACCTGTCATGCGCCAGCGATGTGACGGCACGCCATCGAAGCCTCACTGACATGTTTGCTTGCTATTTATAAGACGACACACGCGACACGCTATACAGGAAAACGCATAGCGCTACGATGGGCAATTCATTAGGTACAATCTAACGCAAGACAATACAGTGATCCCTCGCTATTTCGCGGTTCGTTTATGGCGGCTTTGGGGCATCCCAGATTTTTTTCAAACATTAAAAAAAAAAACTTTTTTTTTTTTTAAGTCCGTAAACGGTCCGCGAGAAGCAGCGAAAGTCAGCAAAACAACAGTGAGTCACATAGAGCAACATATACAGTACATGTGGGGTGAGGTCTGGGCTGAGAAGATGTAAAGCCATGTTGATTGGCTGTGCATCTTCTTTCTGTCTTAGCACGTGGGTTACTCTTTGATCTTTAATCAGTGTCTAAGTGTTGTTTACGATGCTGCTAGTGTGTGTGTGTGTGTGTGTGTGTGTGTGTGTGTGTATGTGTGTGTGCGAGAGATAGAGAGAGAGAGAGAGAGAGAGAGAGAGAGACTTATAAGAACAAAAGCAGGTCTCTTCCATCCTAATTGTCTAAACAACCTTAATTGACTAATCATAAACACGTCTGCTGCACTTCTGCGGGATCCTGGCCTGTGTGTGTGTGTGTGTGTGTGTGTGTGTTAGTGCGCTCTGCTCAAGCACAAAGGCCCACGTGGGGCTTTTTTTTTTTTATATGCATGCTAATTGGTCGCTACTGGTCGGATTTTCGTTTATCGCGGGTGGTTTTGGTCCCCATTAACCGCGATAAACGAGGGATTACTGTACACGTGTTCAATCAACCAGATTTCAATTAGTTCATTTCTTGCAAACGTACGATTACGATCGCTGAGAACAGGGCATAGAACGATTAAGTGCAATCAGCAACATGCCGCTTCATGATGTTGGTTATATGCAGCAGCCTGTGTGCTCATTAAATTTTCATTACGTCTCTTTTTGTGGTTACGGTCCACATCTGGCATGAAAAATCAGGTTGGAGGGCCGTCTTCCAAGCGTCAACTTCACAGTGGTGATTTGTGCTAGGCCCCGGCCAAATTACAACACCCACATATGCAGGATGCCTTACGGTTCCTTCGAAACATCGTTTGCACTCCTTGATCTTCTGCATGGACTCCAACGAGTCCGTTTCTGCTTCCGCAATGTCAAAGACAGCGCGCGCCTCTCGCAAACTGAATTTAAAGGGAAGGAGAGGTTTGCTTCTGTTACCCGCGAAGCTCGTCGGCTGTGTTCACGCCCACAACGGCGCAAACCGTCCGTTTCAAACGGTTGCGGGTTTGCCAAAATACCGAAAGAAAGAAAGCTCCAGCCATGCGCACAAAAGTGAAGATAGGTTCCATTGAGCAGCTGGATGGCAATCGGTAAACATGAGCTGCCGTGACACTTACACATGGAGCCAATTCATGATTACAAACATTTTGTTTACAGTTGCTTGAAATAGGGGGTACAAAAATAACCTCCAGTAATGAGCCATATCCTGCTTTAGAAATCTAAAAACAACACATCTGGGTAAAATTCTATGACATCACCTTTTGCCGTGTTTTATATTCGAATTTGTCCGTTGGTGCAGTGATACAAAAACAACATATTCGACATTCTACATCATGTACATGAGTGGCGCTTGGGCAAATCGCAAACTACGAAAATATCGGTGCGGAATTTTGTGTTAGAGCGGGTACCTAATGCGGGCAAAAGTGCATGTCTACCCGAAGACACGGTAGTTCATCAGCAGCCTGAAATAAAGCGAGAAGAGAAAGTTGACAAAAGAATCTCGGCAGACTTCTTCTAATCAAACAATTTTGACAGGCGACGCCTGATGAAAACGGAAGAGGCGCGCATGTGTGGCGGAGTGTCTGTAGGGCACAATCTCATCGCACCAGCCTGCCTCGCTTACGCTTACACACACACACACACACGCACACGCACACGCACGCTCAACTGCTGATTTATTAGTTTCAACGATGCAGAAAGAAAACAAGGGCGAGATCGGAAGGATTTGACATCCCTTTCAAATGATAGCTTGGGAAAAATATATAATGCGTCCCCTTTCATAACAGTATAGTTTTAGTGTGTCATCAGATCACTCCAGAATACATATAACTCATTCACACACCAGAGAAGAGGACGTCCTTACGACTCCCTTTATGTCCACACGAGTTCAAAGCCATCAAATTCGTCCTTACAGCTGAGTTAAACCAAGTAAAAAAAATGTTTTTTAAACCAAAAGGGTGAGAAAAGCAGCCTAGCGCCAATTAACATTTCCCTAACGAAGTCAAATGTGACATCTTTTCGGTCGGCTAGCAGCTGGTCTTTGTAATCCTTTAAATGAAGCGTTCAAAAAAAAAAAAAAAAAACGGTAATGAAGACAACAAGTCCAACAGGACTTTCTGACCGCCGCCTGACCTCCGTATCATTAAGCTCTACACGGAGGAGGACTACCATTTAAAAATCCCTCGCGGTCAACACAATCTCATGAATATACAGCGAGCGGTTAACACTCTGTGGAGTTTACGAGAGATTAGAAGGAAATTGTACAAATAATATAGGGGGAACCAAACAACTTAAAATTAAAACGATCATTTCAGTAAGACATCTTATGCGTTTTTCTCCCCAAAATTAAAAACAGCTCCCAGGTTTGGAAATATGTGTTTTTTTCCCCCCTATCAATATACCCAACGGACCAATATCACAGCAAAGTTTACATTCTCGATGAAACTGAAGTCAGCCCGTTTGGAAGGGTTACCTCTATCTGATCTCTGGCTGCGCTCTCATGCACCAAGTCCAGCTTTCGTTCCCGTGACGCCTCAGGACGGCAAAACCGGAATTACCCTAAACGCAATTTTTCATCGCATGGTTCGAAAAGTCAGCCGAGAACAAAATAGTCGCACGGCATTGCCTTAATTTCCTGCACAGAAAATCCAGTCAAAAGTGACACAGCCTACTTTCTGATTTAATTATAGGCCGGCGTCCAGACGTGGAACGCAGTTTACAGGCCGATGGAGGAAACTCAATATGTTCCGTACTTGTGGAGAAAATAGTTTTTACACCCTCCGAAGACCCTTGAGAATACGTCGCGAGTGGTTCTGGAGTGCATAAACCCCCCCCCCCCCCCCCACCCCCTACCCCCGCCATGTGCTATGTGCCCTTACTTTCACATGACGCTAACCCGCATTCCATCGATTAAAGCGGCGTTCTCGGTTTCTGTTTTGCGCTCGCTAGGATGAAATTGAGATGATTGCGTTTCAGAGCGGAGGCAAAAGACGAAATGAGCTGATAAGCCCCCGTTCCGGTGTTTCTTACGACACGAGGTCTAATCTGGGCTGTAATTACATCACTGGAAAGTGCCTGATGAAAGCGCTATCTTGTGCAACCATGAAAAGCTGGGCAAAACTCCTGTCAGCCCGGCGGACGCGAGTGGTTCACAAGTGGGTCGACAGGACAGTATGTCGTGGTTGCCGGGGCACAGCTGCTGTAAATGCGGTTGGTAAATCAAGTGGAAGGACTGAAAGCCTCCGAGCATTGAATCATTTTAGCACCGGGAGCCGATAGACTGTATTTCCTGATGTGACATAAATCTTTTTCGACCAGCGTTCTCCGAGTTGGAAGTGATAAACTCTCAAAGGCATACAGAAGACAAAGTCGCAGATGATTTTGTGGTACGCTTGGCTGACTTGGGAGGCAGGATCAGTTTTCAATCAGGGGTGTGAGCCGCAGTGGTTTTCTGTCTCGGTATGTGCCCGGGGATTGACTGCTGACCAGTCCGGGGTGTAGTTCACCAATTACAGCGGATGCTCAACTCGTCATATTTTTCAAATACTATACAGTGGTACCTCTACTTACGAACGTCTCTTCATACGAACTTTTCAAGTTACGAAACACCTCAACAGGAAAATGTTGCCTCTTGTTATGAAAGAAATTTCAAGACACGAAAGGTAAAAATATAGCAGTGGCTGCTACTCGCATCTCGGAGTTTCCTGAACGCAACATACTTCTAGCTGCTCTGCTATTGGCTAGTACCTGGCATCATCCTGGCATCCCATTGGCTAAGAGGGACATCAAATGTATGTGTCTGCGTGTGTATAGATAAATAGATGAGTGTCTATGCAGCGTCCTCGTAAATGTGAATCACCCAGAAAAAGTGTTCACGAGTCGGGCGATCGCTCACTATGCCGATGTTTGCCTTGGACATTTTCGAAGGATTGTTAAAAGCCGACAAAAGCAAACGTCCTTGGAGCCGTTCTTGACAAAACGGCGGGCAAAAAACACTTCTGAGAGAGAACATGAACTAAAGAGGGTAAAAAAACGATGAGGATGCAGTTAAAAGTTAAATGACCATTTTTATTCTTTACGCCATTTGTTTTTTTTTTACATTCTGCACAAGTTATTTATTGTGAAGTAATGTAATTGTAACATGTATTTGTGACATATTTTGATGCATCCTTGTGCTTGAGAAAACATTTATGTCTGAATTTAGGGGGGCATGGAACGGATTAGAACATATACATACAAAACGCGTTTCTACTTACAAATTTTATCGTTAAGAAATTTCTTCCAGAACCAATTAATTTCGTAAGTAGAGGTACCACTGTATAGGGAGATCTATTTTTAGCCGACCAGGATGAATGGTCTATAATTAATTATGAGTAAGGTTGCTTCATTCATCTCTGTTCTCTGACTTTCCGGTCTGTCACGCAAATTTTGACCTGCTGTCTCTCAGAATGTCTTTTTGCGCGACTGTCGCTGAGTTCGAAACACTCATTTCATGTTCCCATTGTACTGGCTAGTGAGTTGATGTGTCGTCGCATTTATGGACCTCTCTCTCTTTGTCAAGAGAAACCAGCGCCACTGATCAATCGCGGCGACTCTGAAGACCCCAAGAGACCAAATTGCGTATGTGCTTGCCCTCTTACCAGGGTAATTGCGTCACAGTTGCGGACAGAGTTAGACGTTTCCGAGACCAGCTTGTTGTATCAATTTCATACATTTGGTAATTCACTTCCACTCTAACGCTGGGAATCGCCAAATTGTCTTTTATCTTATTTCTGTGTCTTCAACAAAGAAGAATCAATGAGCCAAATGCTGCATTACCATGTCAAAAATTGCAGTGGAGGTTATTCCCAACTGCTGATAGGATCCACGCCGCTCAAGTCGTTCTACTCTTTTAGCTCCAGCCAGGAAGCGGCTGTCTCCAATATCACGTTCCACAAACTGTTTTCCGAGAAGGCGAAGGAGAGAATGGCACTTTGATCTAATTTGGTTTTATTCATAGATTTGATTCGCTAAGCGTGGATCAAATGTTGCGCTTTATGGATTGGAGGGAGATGACGTTCAAGTATAGATTCGCACCGGCTTGGAGCCACACCGGTAAAAGGCAAGCGTCGGGAACAGTCACATCCAGATGGCGAAGGCGGGCAGGAGCCTCACATTCTCCGTCATGGTGGTCCATTCGCGCTACTGAATGTTTTGCTTTATGGCTACTTAGTCACAGCATTTCAATCTGGAGGCAGCTTTGGAAGCACATAAAGTGAAATGAACTGGAGACAGCAACAACAACAAGTGTATCATACAGGAACGGCACTAAAACTGGACCGCCAATTGTTTTATACTCACCTAGCAGGAGCGTTTAGCTCAGCCTGTAAATAATATGACATCAGAGTAGCATGACGTAGAGGAAGCTAGTGGTTCGGACTCCAGGTGACGACTGCCAAAAAGTGGAACGGTATTGTCTGGTTTTAACCGATTGATATGGTTCACTTTGGTATGCAACAGAACAGGGTAATGGAAATGTAACAGTATGGGCTGTTACGTGATCAGATAATGTAGAGCGATCTATCATTCATACAGAGACTACATAAGCGGGCTGAAGCTACTGAATATGTTTTCGAATCAAGTACTCTACCAAATGTCTCATCGGTTAATCAAGATCAGATTAAAACTCATTCAGTACCAGCCAATTCTAGACCAAGTCTGAAAAGACGTTTAAAAACATCTTTGGGAGTGAGTTAAAAAAAAAAGTGCATGGCTAACAACATTCCCGAAACCAAACGTGCAGGTGAAGTGAATGAAAAATCCCAAACTTTTGTCAGCCTGTTTTGCAGTTGACATTGTATTTTGTTGGCTCATTTTTAGGGTGAAATGATTGCAAACTTTGGATGTTCTCTGTATTTTACTTTTATTTTACACACACACACGCATACATTTTTGATTCCACACACACATACATTCTGTACTGTGTACAGCTCTATTTTTCTTCTGGAACATTTATTTGTGCATGCAATACTTTGATTTTCTTTCTACCCCCCCCCCCCCCCCCCCTTCAATTCTGCTGCTGAAGATTGCAAATTTCCCCAGTGCGGGACAAATAAAGGTGTTCTTATCTTACACACACACACACACACACACACACACACACACACACACACACACACACACACACACACACACACACACACACACACACAAACGCTTTCCGGAGTATCTGTTCGATATGCAACTTCAGCCCTTTAATGCCTGACCCATCAAAGAATAGCCAGAAAATGTTGATTTTTGGGAACTGAGATGTTTATTAATTTAACCCTTATAACAAAATAAAAAAATTATGTAAATCTCAGATTTCTGTTATCTAGTATTTAGTTGATTTGTCCACCCCCCCCCAAAAAAAGAATAATAATCACAAATTAGATGAATGTTGATACAGTGTAGGAATACTATGGTTTTGATTTCATCATTCTGCTTGTCTCAAAATCCAAGTATATATATATATATATATATATATATATATAGAAGCTGCAGGTCATATATATATATATATATATATATATATAAAAAATATATAAAATGTATATTAGCATACCATTGCTTCATGAAAATTTTAAGCGATGAAGCCCATTTGATTGTAGAATGTTTTCCCTCATCCGAGCGGCCTCCTCTCTTCGCTGACCTGCAGCTTCAGAGCCCATCAAGCCAATCCCGTCAACACCTGACACTTTCTATTCGAGCCCGATGGCCATTTACTTCAAAACAGGCCCATTAAGCGTTAACGTGGGCTCCGCTGGACGTTTCGGCGCTGCGTGGGTTAGTCCAAAACAAGCTGTGATATATTCATTATTCATGTAGGCTAAGATAGTTATGAATTATGTAGGCCGCAGCATAAATTGCACCATCGCGACAACACATGAGGACTCCTCCACATGACAAAACTCTGCCGCGTTCAACATGGGTTTAATTAAATACATTTCTTCCAGTGCCTATGCAGTATTTTACCGACTAAATACTCTCTTGATTGCTTCCATTTTTTTCATTACACGCTGAGATCTGCCTCTCGTGGTAAAACCAACAATTTGGAACACGCTGGAAAATCAAATCTAATGTGATAACATTATAAAATATTCATATGCAGGGTTGAAGAAGAAAAGTACATTAAAATTAAATAACATGAAAAGCATAAACATCTCAATATAAGTTCCATTTACTATGGCGGAAAAATACATTACCAAGAGTAAGGACGGATGGGACTTCATTATTTTAATTATGAAGCAGGGAGCTGGAAATCCGACAGTGACTTATGGTGTCATCTTTGTTTGTCCATGTGACAACCCTTATGCAAATCCACTTTATAGTTTTGCCGTATTTCTGCGAGCATACCGGCCGACGGCAATTTAGTTGTTGTGCGTATTTATATTATGCAAAGTGGCGGATATCATTATCAACTGGGAAGGGGATCATTCGCATCCATCCATCAATTTTTCGATCCGGGGGTGGGTCCTGGAGCCTATCCCAACCGTCTCCGGGCACTAGGCGCAGGACACCCTGAACTGGTTGCCAGCCAATAGCAAGGCACACATAGACGAACAACCATTCGCGCTCACATTTACACCTAGGGACAATTTAGAGTGTTCCATTGACCTGCCACACATTTTTGGGATGTGCAATTTATTGATATTTTTCAATTAAAGGCTTTTGTTGCAAAGATTTCAGACTCTTTTCTGTCACATTAGCATGAAACACATTTGCCCAACATGGCAACATGGCACGGTTGGCGGAGAGTGAAAAGGTTTGTTAAAAGTTTGTTCCCAAGAAAGGAATTATATTGTTGTCGTTTTGGATCTAGTTTGGGTTTGTGGTGACAGGCAAGCATGGAATAAGAGATTACACGCTGCAATTTTTGTCGAAAGCCCATTGCCATAAAAGGCAGAAGCACAACACAGTTAGTTTGGAATTTTCTGTCATTTTCCCTGTCATTGGAACTTGATTTTTGTTTTTAAAGACTGAATGGAGGCGCTGGGGGGGGGGGGGGGGGGGGGGGTTCATATTTTTAGGCCATATTGCCCAGTCTCAGGCCTTGTGAAGGTACTCTCTTATTTAATCAGCCCAGTCCATCTTGTTTTATCATGACAACGTAGTCTAATTTAAATAATAGTATTGCTCTCAACAAGTGTGTGAGTAGAGCCGGTTTTTTGTTTTTTTGCAGTGAATTATTTAAAATCCACTTTTGTGGACTTGCTATCATCATCACAAATGTTCAAGAATAAAAAGCCCTTGATGTCGCCGAAGGTTGCCTTTAGGTTCCAGCGCCACCCGACCCGTTAATTGGCCCTTGGAGTGGCGGATATTCAGCTGGCTGCCTCACCTCCACAACGCGGCTACGGGAAAAAAAGTCAGTCCGAGGCTCTGATTTCACCTAGAGCAGCATCGGCGCTCACATCTCACCGACCGTGCGTGCACGTGCGTTTTAGTGCCGCCGTAAAGCTGAAAACAATGCAGCTTGGCAGCGATATCGTTAAGTGGACTTAATGTGGCTCTTGAGCGCCGCTGACAGCTTTATGTGCAGCCGAAAGAATCAGAATGAGAAGAGCAGGGCAAAGAAATGGACGGCAAGGGGGCGTGGGGTGGGGGGTTCAACAATGCACTCTGAAGGACTAATTGACCTGTCAGCAGACGTTTTATTACTGACATCATCAGCGCACCCCTCTGCTCTGATTGCATTCATTCCAATGGCCACTTCCTCACATCGACGCTACAAAGCAACATTCGCGGCTCCTGACAGGTGGTTAACGATCCAGAACGTCACGATACAACAAAGTGGGGCGGATAATGACACGCCAAAGCTGTCCAGGACGTCTTCAATCAAAATGAGAGGTGACGGTTGCTCAATCAATAAGGACTTGGCTTGGAGGACCCATTTGGACTCTGTCATTAACCAAAACGGAAGCACCGTCGACTAAGAATATATTGGCCCCCGAGCCTTCACTGCACACAGCAAGAACACAACACGGGCAACATACAAGACGTGATAATGAAGAAACAAGAATGTTGAGGCCGAGCTGATGACTGACTGTGTGTTATCTGACCAAGTGCGTATGTCACAGTACTGGGCAATATCTAAGAATTGAAAACACTCAAATCATCTTTGCCCATTGAAATGAATGGAAATGCCAGGGATCCGTTCCAGCCAAAAGCAAAACATTTTAATGTGTTTATCATAAGAATAATACTACAATAGGGCGGCCCGGTAGCCCAGTGGTTAGCACGTCGGTTTCACAGTGCAGAGGTACCGGGTTCGATCCCAGCTCCGGCCTCCCTGTGTGGAGTTTGCATGTTCTCCCCGGGCTTGCGTGGGTTTTCTCCGGGTGCTCCGGTTTCCTCCCACATTCCAAAAACATGCATGGCAGGCTCGTTGGGCACTCTAAATTGTCCCTAGGTGTGAGTGTGTGCGTGGATGGTTGTTCGTCTCTGTGTGCCCTGCGATTGGCTGGCAACCAATTCAGGGTGTCCCCCGCCTACTGCCCGAAGACTGCTGGGATAGGCTCCAGCACCCCCCGCGACCCTAGTGAGGATGAAGCGGTTCGGAAAATGAATGAATGAATAATACTACAATAATATAATTTATAAAAAAACATACACTCAATGTCATAATTGAACAGAATGTAAATTAAACGGCATTTGCCGCCTTTTTGCTTCAATTCGATGGATATAGTGTTGAGGTTTTTGGTGTATGCGCCTTGGCCACCTGGTGGCAGTATCATACAGACATCGCGACACACAAGGAGTTTCACAATTGACTCCATAAGCTGCAATATTATTCGGCATTGTTCGCTAGGGATAAAGAATATATGCCTGTGAGTATTGTTATATTATGTGTAGTCTCAAAAAGATCCCTTATGATGAGTTACATAAATGGAGCCAAGTTTCCCTTGCCCGGACGCGGGTCACCGGGGCCTCCCTCTGGAGCCAGGCCTGGAGGCGGGGCCCGTTGGCGAGCGCCTGGTGGCCGGGCCTATACCCATGGGGCCCGGCCGGGCTCAGCCCGAAGAGATAACGTGGGTCCCCCTTCTCATGGGCTCACCACCCATGGGAGGGGCCAAAGGGGTCGGGTGCAGTGCGAGCTGGGCAGCAGCCAAAGGAGGGGACCCTGGCGGTCCGATCCTCGGCTACAGAAGCTAGCTCTAGGGACATGGAATGTCACCTCTCTTGCAGGGAAGGAGCCCGAGCTGGTGTGCGAGGTGGAGAAGTTCCGACTGGATATAGTCGGACTTACCTCCACACACAGCCTGGGTTCTGGTACCAGTTCTCTCGAGAGGGTTGGACTCTCTTCCACTCTGGAGTTGCCCACGGTGAGAGGCGCAGAGCAGGTGTGGGCATACTCATTGCCCCCCGGCTCAGTGCCTGTACATTGGGGTTCACACCGGTAGACGAGAGGGTTGCCTCCCTCCGCCTTCAAGTGGGGGGACGGGTCCTGACTGTTGTTTGTGCGTACGCACCCAACAGCAGTTCAGCGTACCCACCCTTTTTGGAGTCCTTGGAGGGTGTGCTGGAGAGTACTCCTGCTGGGGACTCCCTTGTTCTGCTGGGGGACTTCAATGCTCACGTGGGCAATGACAGTGAGACCTGGAGGGGCGTGATTGGGAAGAACGGCCCCCCCGATCAGAACTCGAGTGGTGTTTTGTTATTGGACTTCTGTGCTCGTCACGGATTGTCCATAACAAACACCTTGTTCAAACATAAGGGTGTCCATACGTGCACTTGGCACCAGGACACCCTTGGCCGCAGTTCGATGATTGACTTTGTGGTTGTATCATCGGATTTGCGGCCGCATGTTTTGGACACTCGGGTGAAGAGAGGGGCGGAGCTGTCAACTGATCACCACCTGGTGGTGAGTAGGCTCCGATGGTGGGGGAAGATGCCGGTCCGTCCTGGCAGACCCAAACGTATTGTGAGGGTTTGTTGGGAGCGTCTTGCGGAATCCCCTGTCAGAAGGAGCTTTAACTCCCATCTCCGACAGAGCTTTTCCCATGTTCCGGGGGAGGTGGGGGACATTGAGTCAGAGTGGACCATGTTCCGTGCCTCTATTGTTGAGGCGGCCAATCTGAGTTGTGGCCGTAAGGTGGTTGGTGCCTGTCGTGGCGGCAACCCCCGTACTCGCTGGTGGACACCAGCAGTAAGGGATGCCGTCAAGCTGAAGAAGGAGTCCTATCGGGCCTTCATGGCCTGTGGGACACCAGAGGCAGCTGACAGGTATCGACTGGCCAAGCGGAATGCAGCTTCGGTGGTCGTCGAAGCAAAAACTCGGGCATGGGAAGAGTTCGGTGAGGCCATGGAAGCCGACTTCCGGACGGCTTCGAGGAAATTCTGGTCCACCATCCGGCGTCTCAGGAGGGTGAAACAGTGCACCACTAACACTGTGTACAGTGGGGATGGGGCGCTGTTGACCTCGACTTGGGACGTTGTGAGCCGGTGGGCGGAATACTTCGAAGACCTCCTCAACTCCACCAGCACGCCTTCCTTGGAGGAAGCAGAGTCTGGGGACTCTGAGGTGGGCTCTCCAATCTCTGTGGTCGAAGTCACCGATGTGGTTAAAAAGCTCCTCGGTGGCAAGGCCTCAGGGGTGGATGAGATCCGCCCGGAGTTCCTCAAGGCTCTGGATGTTGTAGGGCTGTCCTGGTTGACACGCCTCTGCAACATCGCGTGGTCATCGGGGAGAGTGCCTCTGGATTGGCAGACCGGGGTGGTGGTCCCTCTGTTTAAAAAGGGGGACCGGAGGGTGTGTTCCAACTACAGAGGGATCACACTCCTCAGCCTCCCTGGTAAAGTCTATTCAGGGGTGTTGGAGAGGAGGGTCCGTCAGGAAGTCGAGCCTCAGATTGAGGAGGAGCAGTGTGGTTTTCGTCCCGGCCGTGGAACAGTGGACCAGCTCTACACCCTTAGCAGGGTCCTCGAGGGTATGTGGGAATTCGCCCAACCGGTCCACATGTGTTTTGTGGACTTGGAGAAGGCGTTTGACCGTGTCCCTCGGGGGGTTCTGTGGGGGGTGCTTCGGGAGTATGGGGTACCGAGCCCCTTGATACGGGCTGTTCGGTCCCTATACTGCCGATGTCAGAGTTTGGTTCGCATTGCCGGCAATAAGTCGGAATCGTTCCCAGTGAGGGTCGGACTCCGCCAAGGCTGCCCTTTGTCGCCGATTCTGTTCATCACCTTTATGGACAGAATTTCTAGGCGCAGCCGAAGCGTTGAGGGAGTCCTTTTTGGTAGCCTCAGTATTGCATCTCTGCTTTTTGCAGATGATGTGGTACTGTTGGCTCCTTCAAGCAGGGCTCTCCAACTCTCACTGGAGCGTTTCGCAGCCGAGTGTGAAGCGGTTGGGATGAAGATCAGCACCTCCAAATCTGAAACCATGGTCCTCAGTCGGAAAAGGGTGGAGTGCCCACTCCGGGTCGGGGAGGGGATCTTGCCCCAAGTGGAGGAGTTTAAGTATCTTGGGGTCTTGTTCACGAATGAGGGCAGGAGGGAGCGAGAGATCGACAGGCGGATCGGTGCAGCGTCTGCTGTAATGCGGACGTTGTATCGGTCCGTCGTGGTAAAGAAGGAGCTGAGCCAAAGGGCGAAGCTCTCGATTTACCGGTCGATCTACGTTCCAACCCTCATCTATGGTCACGAGCTGTGGGTCGTGACCGAAAGAACGAGATCCCGGATACAAGCGGCCGAAATGAGTTTTCTCCGCAGGGTGTCCGGGCTCTCCCTTAGAGATAAGGTGAGAAGCTCGGTCATCCGGGAGGGGCTCAGAGTCGAGCCGCTTCTCCTCCACATCGAGAGGAGCCAGATGAGGTGGCTCGGGCATCTGATTAGGATGCCTCCTGAACGCCTCCCTGGTGAGGTGTTCCGGGCATGTCCCACTGGGAGGAGACCCCGAGGACGACCCAGGACACGCTGGGGAGACTATGTCACCCAGCTGGCCTGGGAACGCCTCGGGATCCCCCGGGAAGAGCTGGAAGAAGTGGCTGGGGAGAGGGAAGTCTGGGCTTCCCTGCTAAAGCTGCTGCCCCCGCGACCCGACCTCGGATAAGCGGTAGAAGATGGATGGATGGATGGATGTGTAGTCTCATCGTTTGTGTTCAAATATCAGTTGCTAAAAGGGTTACAACGCCACAACATGGATGGATCCGTTAGCTCATCTATGGCGTTTTACAATGTTAGCATTAGCTACACTGACTTTAGTCAGGCAAAGTAGTGTTGCGATTTAGTAGGTTATTTTTTTCAAAGTATTTTTTAACCAACACAACCAATATCTTAATTTGCATCACATATACATAAATGTTTATGAACATCAATCATATCAAATATATACAAAATACACAAGTATATAAAAAAAAAACAAAGTGGAGCGACTTCTGGGGATATAAATTTGTGGTGACGTCAACCCATCACCCCCACCTTTTATGTTAGACATGGCTGTCACGATTTGTCTTGCTCGGTGCTTCTTTATCAGGTTTTGTGCAGCGCACCGCCGTCACCATTTGTCACTTTTCTCATTCTGATTCTTGTTCTGGTTCTGGTGTCCAAATGGATTCTTTGCGCCGCGTCTTTTCCGCCTCCAGTTGTGTGACAAAGAGTGACAGAAGCGCGCTACACAAAAGCCAACAGAAGAAGCGCACAAGGATAGAAGTCAACAATTTTAGAGCAGAATAGTGGCAAAACGGTTGCACAACACCATGACATAAGCAGTCGGCCAATTGGCATGGAGTCACATGCATGGCTGGCACAGTCTCGTTCCCTTTTTAGGGACAGTTGAGGCTTTGCCCAAGGGCACCCCAGTCATGAGCAGATTGCTGGTCTGGGCACTCAACACTGCTTCTTCTGAAATTCGGAAAAGGTGAGCAGTATGTTTCCTACTGCTCCAAGTGTGCTAATGACTGCTCTATCCGTTGCTTCGGTCAGTTTAAGCAGCATGTCATCGCATTGACTGGGACATTAGTTAAATCCTCACAGGAGGGGGTGGGGGGGGCTCGGGCACAGATGCCATCAATCAATAGAGTACAGAGAGTGCCGCTTTTTTCTGAGGTGACAGGCAATGGAGGTGGTGGGCTCGTTAAGGCTGCAAGACAAGCAATCAGCATCATAATTCCCTTTTGGTGCTAACTGCATTGTTGCTATGGCAGGTGAGAGTAAACTGTCCTGAAGCTTTTTGGATGGGATGCGAAGAGGAGCTACGATGAAGGCGGTCTCAGATGTGACAAGCTACTGTGGTGGATCGACCCAAAAACTGCAGCACCTTCACATCATTAAAGTCTGATTGAGAGCCGCTGGCCGAAGACGCGAACGCAAACACGTTCTCATGACGTGAAGAAAAATGAAGGAAGGATAGTCGAGGAAGGAAGCGCTACAAAGTGGCGGGACTCGTCTAAATGTAAAACGGGAGTGAGCGTGTGTTTAAAAAATGTTTAAAAAAAAGTGTGCCGAATACGGGAAAGAAGCTCACCCAGGACGGGAACTTGAGCGGCGCTCCTTCCACATCTGCAAGCTGCTGCGATGTTGTGATGTTCTCTCGCAACAGCTCTCTCGCTCTTTCCTCTAGCACCTCCCAAAACGAGCCCCCAACCCTTTTCTTCCCATCAACGGGGGGGGATTCTTCTCCTCTTCCTCCTCCTAGTCGTCGTCGTCTCCCGGCGGGCTTCGTGCCTCGGCGAAGCGGTGAAGGGCAACCACCAGCGGCTCGGACCGATGCTGCTCTCGACGCTCGGTTGCGCGTGTGTGTGTGTGTGTGTGTGTGTGTGTGTGTGTGTACACGAGTGCCCGTGTGTGTGTTTTTTTGAAACAGGACCCTGCTGCTGTTCAGTGAGGCTCATCTGGTGTGCCCCCCCCCCCCCTTTTTCTGTCTCTCTCCCTCTCGGTGTGTGTGCTGCATTCAAGTCCGACAAGCAAAAAAAGGAAAACAAGCTTTTCGTCGAACATGTTCGTCTCACTCTTGCCTCCTGTGAGGAGATGATCTGAATTTACAACCGAGTGTGTGCGTTTGAGAGAGCGAGTAAAACGAGTGAGTGAGCGCGAATGATTGACTGGCGGACATATTGACTGAGTCTATGTGTAGGAGTGAATTATCAACAGGTGTGCCACAGGACCACCCGGTTTCACTTAATTAGTCCAAAAATCATTTCTTAACCACAGGACTTCCCGGTTTCACTTAATTAGTCCAAAAAGCATTTCTTAACCACAAATAGCGTATCTTTTTCATCCACGTTCGCCATCTCAGTGGAGTATAGTGACAAGACGAACACTTGAATGCTCTGTGAGGACAGAGGTTACATAAAGAACCTGCGTATCCACTCTGTGCCATTTTTTTTTTTCAAATGTCGAAAATGTGCCCTCGTTCCATAAAGTTGTACGCAAGTGTAGGATAGCAAAGGGCAGAAGTGAAGTCGGCATCCTATGAAGTATCTGAGGCGTAACTGTGTGTGAGAGGCGAGCGGGAAACCGTGATAACGCCAGAAACTCCCTGACCACGCCCCTTTATTGAACCGGATGCTCCCTGGCGATGAGCTCGCCACGCATCTAATTAGTCATTCCTCGGTTTTAGACCATAATCCGTCCCAGAAGGCTGTTCGAAAACCGATTTGTTCGAAACCCGAAACCACGCTCTTTTTAAAATAAAAAAGTTTACCGAACACGTCTGCTCACAATGGAAAGCAACACGAGGAAGCGTCACTTCCGTGTAAGGAAGGCGAGAGGAGTCAAATGGTGCATTCAAGTGCGCTAAGTTTGTTCGAAAACCGATTTTCATTCTTAATCCGAGGCATAAAAAACTCGAAATTTTTGGTCGAAAACCGATTTGGTCGAGAACAGAGATGTTCGAAAAGCGAGGTTTGACTGTATCTGAATGCGGAAAGTTGTGTGCACGACGTACACGGCATCGTCCTACTTCAGTGAATTCTGACTGAAAGGCAAAGCTCTAACCTTACATCGCTGATGACTACATGTGAAAATATGGATCAGCACAGCTTTTATTTTAGTTTGTGTACTACTTTAAGCCCATTGATGGTGAGTGCAATTATGACTTAATTGATTCCCACAAAAGTTTGCGGCGGGCAATTTACAATATTTCCCTTCATTTCTCAGAGGATGAAGGATGAATCTGAACAAGAAAATTCAAACGAGTGCAGGTGGTGTGCATCTATGAGCCTGCACAATGATTTGGTACTGTTCCAAATTCGTATTGTTCAGCCTCTGCGCTCTCCTGAGTGCCTTCCCACTTTAATCTGTTTTTTGTCCTTTTGGGCTGCATGCTACAGTGGGTTTGCTGCAATGTTTTGGGCTGCTGTAACTCACATTGGACAAACATAATCAGCAGGCTGCAGACTACAGCGAGTTATAGAAGAAACTCTTGTATGGAGTCAATATTCCCACCTGGAAACCATGGAAACAAAATGAATCTGTCCCAAACCAAGTCATTATAAAAACTTCTATAAATTGTCTTTGTTTGTGTCGACTTATGTTCAGTGTATTTGGGTGTTTGTACAATACAAATTCACCTTTTTTTTTTGTCACTAGAGTACAGGTGGTGGGTTTTGCCAAAACAAAACTGCATGAAATCCAGAACAAATGCTATTTTCATGTCAAGCTAATGTTGCATTTCTTCATTTTTTTCACACTGTTGCTTGGAGTCTCATTATTTTGGAGCCACAATGCAATTCTTTGGAACCATCCATTATCTGAACTGCTTTATCCTCACAATGGTCGCGGGGGTTGCTGGAGCCTATCCCAGCTGTCTTCGGGCAGTGGGCAGAGGACACCCTGAACTGGTTGCCAGCCAATCGCAGGGCACAAGTAGACGAACAACCATGCGCGCTCACAGTCGCACCTAGGGACAATTTAGAGTGCTCCATTATCGTGTCATGCATGTTTTTGGAATGTGGGAGGAAACATGAATACCCGGAGAAAACCCACGTAGGCACGGGGAGAGCATGCAAACTCCACACAGGAAAGCCGGAGCTGGAATCGAACCCTACACCTTTGCACTGTTAGACTGGCGGCCAAGGTTCCACTGAATTTATATATATATAATTTTTTTTATAAACAAACCCTAAAGCCAGTAGTGCAAACTCCAACGGTAGACACAAAACCAAAATGTCATTTTAAAAGAACAGCAAACTAATTTCCTTCTCTGGGCTCTCTTTCCCACTCCCCGCTCATTGTTAACTTTCGTTCTGGTCGTCTGGTTGACTCCGAAATGAGCATGGAGCCGCAGAAGAGCGTCACTTATTCTGCAAGCATCCTAACAACGGATCATAACTCAGCGCCTGAGGCAGTGCAGCAAAAGTCACATGCAGGTGAAAGATGGAAGCTGTACCACGTTTCACCCTGTCTAACGTTGCCCCCCCAAAAAAAAGAACTGAAATGTCCCTTCTTGACACATCTCTCACTGTACCTGAATCTGAGCAGGATTGTTCGATTGGGCACTCCAAGAGGTGCGCTGCACCTCTTTTGTTGTGACCTTCATCAATGTCCTCCGCTCTTTCCTCAGGAGGCTCCCTACAGTAAAGCACAGTCATAATATCCCCCCCCCCCCCCCCCCCCCACGCCACCCCGCACGCTTAGCGTACGCGCTTCACACATGCTACCATCCTCCCAGGAGCTTCCCCAGGCTGCATATTGCACCAGCAGTATTCTGCAGTAAATTATTGAGCGGGCGCATGTTGATAAATACGATATACATAAAACATGAAGGCAATGCGCCTCGATAACTGCGCAGGTTGAAAAGGCTGTGCGTCAACTCGGGACTCAAAAGTCATTTGTCAATTTGAAAGTGCCCTTATTACTTCTCAGTGCCCCGTGTGAGAGCTGTTTGGGGTGGGGGTGGGCGGGGGGGGGAATGGTGCACATCGACAATCAGGGGACACACTGTGCTGTATTTGTGGACTACTGTAACAGTAGCATGATAAGCTATTTTCTTGGGCAGTTTTTTTTTTTGTGCTTCATACGTCAAGGACTATCTACGACTTTAAATTGTACACATCAAATCTCATATCCCCTGAAAAAAATGCATGTCAGTTGTAGTATGTGCCTTGCTCAAAGGCACCAACGGCTTTTTTTGAGCAGGAATAAAAGAAAATGTGTCTTCAAGCAAAGTGTTGAGATTTGGCCCCAAATTTATCTTCTTACGCAATGAATATTCACATTTGACTTGTCAGCTACCCGTGCGCAATTTTTATTTTTTTTTGACAGCACAGGAGGGACTTTGGCAGTGGGCAAATCTGGGGGATGGCTATCCTGGATTGAAACCTTCGGCAACTTCTTTGGCAACATCCGTCGTGTGTGTTCTTGTTGCATTGATAAATATCCAGAATCATGTTTTTTCAGGGGCGTAACACCTCAAGAACCGCATCTGGACTCGCTCGCGCATGGATGGCTTGAAAATGTGAAGCCTGTTCCTGTGAGTGACATGGGTGGCAGTAAATGCGTTTGTAGTTGGCTATCTATTAAGTGGCTAACCTATTAGCCGATGTTGTGACTGCGTTCTGAGTTGTGGCCATTGGCAGCTGGTGAATTAATGGGCTGATTCCGTGTTTGTTAGAAAAAGGGCCTTTGCGCCATTGAGGGAGTGAACACAGCCGACTCGCTTCCTTGGAAATCGAAGCGGCTCCTCTCATTCCCTTTAAATTCAGCGTAGGAGAGGCGCACGGTCCACAAGGCGGAAGCATAAAGCGGACTGCAAGTAAGTGATATGCTGAAAACGTTTTTTGATCATTTCACTACTGCCTGCAGTTACGGCACAAATATATTTTTTCCCTGAATTGATAAATAATAATACATTTTTATAAATGCGTTTTACATACACATTAAGGGCTGTTCGCAAAAGCACAGCATGTTCTTCTTATTTGTTTGAACTGTGATTATAAATGTGACAGCTGAGACAGTAATTCCTCACTGGCCTGAGCTTCTACTTTAAAAAAAAAAATATATATATATATATATATATACATATATATATGTATATATTTTGCCAGCGGAAAAACAACCAATCAAAGACAGAAGGTGTGACCAACGAGGTGTCAAACATTTGCCACGCAGCACCCCTAACCCACAAAAAAGGTTTCCATCTTCATATTTGACTGTCCGGATGTTGTTAGTTTGGTTATATTGACCGTTTTTTTTTTCCCCGATGCATGGACATCAACCAATCTGTGGGAGGCCAGAATTCTGCCCGAACTCCAAAGAATCCAAATGTCATGACTTTTGAATTGCGTTTTTTACCGCACTGATGATATTCTGTTTAATTTGTTTGCTTGTTTTTAAACAGCAAACACCCCCTTATAACCTACTGTAAGCGTCGTTACAAGCAAAGCATATCCAACGTCCCCCGAGTGGGACATCATAATATACACAATTCAAACAGCCCCCTCAAGCAATACAATTTCTGCGCATTCCACGATCTGACCAAAGGACACTTGTTAAAAACTACAAAACTTTCCAGTTTCTTCATACAACAACAAGCTATGACGCCTCTGGCAAAGTAAAGCCGTTGGTCCTATTAGCGGACTCCCACGCCGTCAAAACAAAAACAAACCAGAGAGGCAAGAGTCAAAGCCGCCCACACAAGAGTTCCTGAAAAGAGAGAGCGGATGAATGTTTGATGCGGAGGAAGAATGACTTTGGTGAAGTCGTCGGGCCGTCGTCTCACAACATTCCAGACACGTTAGTAGAAAATACTCTCGTGGAATGGCCGAGTTTGTTTATTTTCTAGTTTCTGTCGGGGGTAACGCTTTGGCAAGAAATGCATTTGCTACAATTACTCTTCAATATTGTCTCAGAAAAGTTTTGCGCACCCTCCACCCCCAACCAAACAAAAAATAAAAGGCAATGTTTATACAATAAAAACAGCACGGCATAATATTCTACTTTATAAAAATGAAATATAGTGAAAAGAATCAAGCAGTTGGTGCGTCATGATTACATCATTGGAGTCGCTTCTGTCAGGTTGAATGCGGGCGAGAATAGAAAACGCAATACCGACAAAGTACAACAAAGGTTGCTGGTAACAAAGAACCAGGATAGATTTTTTTTTTAAATTCACGAGATTAACAAAACAATAAAATAAGTACTCACACAAGAGGATTCAACACGTGAATAATGAAACATGGTCAAGCACTTGGTACATGGGGAGTGAGCAAGGTTGAATAATCCGACAGGTGACTGCCAAAAATGAAGTCCTTTTCAAGTCCCTTGATTACAAAGCGCCACGTGTGAGGCGCTGGAGGGAACGCCCCTCACTCACGCAGGCAAAAAGGGAAAAAAACAAAAACAAAACTAACACAGGGCTGAGAGCAAAACCAGAGCAGCTTTAAATTTATGCGAATTGGCAATCGAGTGGCAGTATAACAGTGACGCAGGCACAAACAACTGCTTAACCGGTACTCTAAGTTCTCAGTAATTTTGTTTTCCTCAGAGGATAACAAAAACGCGCCTGTGAGTATTATATTGTCTGTCTGTATGTGCTGCTGCACCATTTGTTTTCAAATATCCGTAGCTTAAAGCGTTGAACCCACCACACAGATGCTCTTTGTTAGCTGTTTGATGTTTTATATTGTTTGCTAGCATCTAGCTAAGCGGATCGTCGCAAGATTAAGCTATCCGTTTGTTTTATATGTTTTGTGGGGGTCTCCTAAAAAGTGATGATTTTTTTTCGAGACGCCTGAGCTATTCATGCATTAACACAAGCAGATATTCCTCTTTTGACTCTTTGTTCTTGAATGATCGCGCTCTACTATGCACCACATAGTGTAACTGGAATGACAAACGAAACATGACCTTGAGTTAATAATATAATGTGTGTGTGTGTGTGTGTGTGTGTGTGTGTGTGTGTGTGTGTGGGAGGGGGGGGTGAATTCAAGTATCAACTGTCAGCGTGTTGAATGGCTATCAAATAGCAGCCCGCATTGCGATCGGGCGTTGGCTAAAAACAGAGCACTCGGGAAGTCTTGATGGGTTTGTATTGGGAGCAACCGAGTGTGCTTACCTGTTTTGCATGCACGCACACACACACACACACACACACACACACACACACACACACACACACTGCCCATCAGCCCTTTGGCTGCCGACCACGATGACGGCAAACTGAAAGAAAGAGCAAACACACTTTCTGAGTAGCATCCGTGCATGTGCGTGCGCGCGCTCTCTCATCAGGCCTGCGTGAGTAATCTGCTCGCCATCCCGCTCGTCAGCCCGCGGCCAAGGCGAGCTGAGCTCAGAGGTGGCACGGGCACTTGACAACCAGGGCAGACATGTTCCTCGGCGAGCGCCTTCGTCACGGCAACAAATGCACGCGTACACAAACACACACACACACGTGCGAAGAAGGGGCACGAATGTGAGCAATCACTCATGGTGACATGATGATGCAAATGGCGCAAAGGGGCCCATCACACGACCATATCAGTCATGAGAGACGTTTTGTTCGGGAGCCAGCAACATGATGAAATGGTGCTAATTGGCAGATATTGAAGATGGTCTCGCACTCCATTTTTTTTGTCCAGATGAGGGGGGGAGTTAGAGCGTATCCCGAGCTGATTTTGCATTAAATGTGGAGTATAGTCCTAATCGCAGGCACATGTCAACAAACAATCATTCACGCTCACATAAACAACCTTTGCGAGACTTCACTGACTCTAAAATGAACATTTTGGAAATGTGAGAGGAAGCTGCAGTACGTTCTTTTGAAAAAAGGCGACAAAGAAAAGCACAAACAAATCGGAAGTGCAGGCCCTTTGCAGGACTTTAAAGGTATTTTTCTGAAAATCTTGGTAGAATTCCAATTGTGGGACCTTGAGTTGAATTCTTTCTGTGACTATGCCCACAATCAGATTCAAGCATTACATCAACAAACAATTTCTTTGGCTTTTATTTTGTTGTCATAAGTAACAAAGATGGGGAAATGTATACGCATAGATGAGAAGAAAGGAGCGTCAGCGCACAGCGCCGATGCATATGTGGAACTGGGAGTCGCGGCTTGGAATTGAAGCGGATTTAGATGGGACAGGAGAAGAGAGCCAATCTCTCTTTTTCGTTAATGGATGCTACAGCTTCTTGTTGCTACAGCTTAGCTTGTAGCAGACGTGTGCACATTGCCGCATGACGTCTTTGATCCACTGGTGAAAAGGACACTTTGATTAGCTCCTCTTTCATCTATTACGGCTTCAAACAACAAAGTGTATGCAGGAAAGTGGTTAAGATTGCACAATTGTCTGCGTTTCATGTGTTGTCTTGTATTATTTTGTCATTTTTTTGGTCAACTTTTCTTTTGATGGCGGCGCGGACACCCGCAGCGGCTCCTCTTGTTTTATGTTGAGGGGGAAGAAATTTCATCTGTGCTGTATGTTACACACACGTACAGCACATATGACAATAAAGTGTATTCAATTCAATTCAATTCAATTCAATAAAAAGTATACATTATAAAGTATACAAGATATTATATTTAGGCACTGTGGTTGACATAGTTCGCGAAGCGCCAGAATGGCGATCGGATCCCACAAACGTAGACTTAAACAAAAGCCCGCACAAAAATATTTAATACAGAAACACACCGACAAAGTATAAACAGAAATTATTGGTCAAAAGAATGAGGAAAACGATACTACTTTATAAGAAGCGCTTGTAAAGGAAAAAGAAACTTCCGAGATACAAACGAAATGGTAAAAAGTCTAAACAAAATACATGAGCGGATCAAAGATCAAATAAATAAATACTTACGCAGCGGGAGGCAAGAGCTCATAATCAACAATAACGAGATGGGAGAGGTCTAGAAAACAACACTTGAGCAAGAGCAGCAACAAGGACAACAATCCGACAAGGGACATCCGATCTTCGCAGTCCTTCACCTGATGATTAAATTGGCAGCAGGTGTGCACGCTGGAGGAAACGCCCTCCACTGCCACCTGCCGGAGACACACAAGAACTGGATCATGACAATAATGAGGAGTCCATGTGAAAGTTGCCAGAAATATAAATAATGAAGTGAAGTATTGTGCAGGCGTGAAAATTTCATACTTAAGCGCAGTCGCAAAACAAAGTATTTGTACTTCGTTGCATTACAAGACTAGGAAGGCGGCTAATTGAAAAGAATAGAGAAATTCTTTTCGTAAAAATGGTGAAAGTCAACATACAAGGGCAGCTCATACTTTAAGATTTTTTTTCTATGATTTTGATGATTATATTTTACAGCTAACAAATTCATCTTGTCAAGAAACATTCAAAATGACTTTTAAGATGGAAATCAAGCAGAAATCGGCCTTCATGAAACCATTTCCCTCCACGTTCCTTCAAGCCCGATTTAGTTTTACTTTTTAATTGGAACTTCTCAAATAAATGATCCAATATTCCATGACAGTCTAACGCATGGAGATCAATCTGTAGATGGTTTTCAGTGTCCGGCAGCAACATATAAATGACATCCCGCACTCCACGTTTTCCTTCATGTCGCAACTAATTGGAGGTGTTAACGTTTTTGCATCTATCCTTCAATACAATGACTTGAACTGAAGATTTTCATGGCGCGGCTAGGCAAGGCTAGGGTGAGTAATGAACTGGTGCTGTGGGGTGTTAGCGTGACGTTGTTTTCCGTGCGTAGGTTAGCACAGTCCCGCGCCTACCGGCCCGGACGGAGGTGAGTGAGTCACCAGAGATCAGCCCAAGCAGGAATAACAACAGAGATGCATTGGGAGTGGATTAGCGCGGCCGTGGAGTGGAGAGAGAAAGCCAAGGGAGAAAAAAAAAAATAGCCTTGCAGGAGATGCGTGGGCATGCAGGAGGAAGTCGACTTCCTTTTGTGAATTGATGGATGAAGTAGAGATTGAAGAGCCTCTTCAAACTGGAAAAAAAAAAAAAAACCTCAAGACTTGGTAAAGCAACATGTGGTATTTCACAAAAGGCTATTCTTGTGCACCGTGTTCCATCCATCCATCTATTGTTAAATTAAACATTCAGATACTGACAGCAACAGGATACAGTATAATGTTACTGGACTTTAGTGTTAACTAGATATGAAGTCGCCACTCCCTTACAAGCTATGTGGTTTGTGTTATGAGTTAAAATTCAAGCTAGCAACGAGCTAATAATTTGTAGCTTGTGGGATACTCACATTTTATTTGTCTACTCTATACCTACAGTATCTAGCTACAGCTAAAATTCAAGCTACTAACAAGCTAATAACTTGTAGCTCGTGGGATACTCACAAATTTTATTTGTCTACTCTATATCTACAGTATCTATCTACAGCAAAAATTCAAGCTAGCAACACGCTAATAATTTGTAGCTTGTGGGATACTCACAGATTTTATTTGTCTATATACCTACAGCATCTAGCTACAGCTAAAATTCAAGCTACTAACAAGCTAATAACTTGTAGCTTGTGGGATACTCCCAGATTTTATTTGTCTATATACCTACAGTATCTAGCTACAGCTAAAATTCAAGCTACTAACAAGCTAATAACTTGTAGCTCGTGGGATACTCACAGATTTTATTTGTCTACTCGATACCAACAATATCAATCTACAGCAGGGGTGCCCCAAACTTTTTTGACCGAATATCTACTTATTCGATCAACCAACCTTCCGCGATCGACCCGTTAGCGTGCACGCGCGCATGCGCACGCACTTACACACGCATGCCATGATGAGCAACAGCCTGACGCGGAAGCATGCGACGAACTTTTGCTACTATCGTAGCTCACACGTACCGTTTTAAAATGCTTCTCCATGATTCCCATTCTTTGCCCGCGCCCTCTGTGAATTGTACATGAAACAAACTCTGAATGAGAATAATGATAACAATAAAAGGTATAGCGCAACAGCTGCGATCACAAGCTGCAATTGCAGACTGCTGAGCGCTAACAACTTCCGGTGACGTAGGTCCCGCGCCATTATAATTTAAAGATGACCTGCTTTATTTTTTTATTTTTTTTAAATACTTTTTGTGAACGTGAGACTGATGGGATGATTAGGGCGCACTGTGTATTAACACAAAAATATATTACTAACATGCACAGAGACAAGAATATGTTTGTTTGTTTTTTTTCCTCTTCACCCCTAGCGATCGACTTGGGACCAGTCCGCGATCTACTGGTGGATCGCGATCTACAGGATCTATCGGTTCTGTACAATTTCTTTATTGTAGTAATATACAGTAGGAAATACTAAAGCCAACAAGGCAATGTCAAGGCAATGTCGTGTTGGATGCTGTGTCAATATACTTCTGGACAGCCGCATAATACAAGAGTGACATAACCCACGTAGAGTGAAAAATGACCCCCATATCGTCAGGGGACAAAGGAATGGAACAAAAGTGACCGTGAGCGGCATGTTTCTGGGTCAGCGCCAGTTCTGAGACACTCGAAAGATGGCCGGCGGCCACCCGAGGGCACGTCAGTGGGTCAACACGAACAAAACCGCCGGTGGCGTCCCGCCAATGTCAGGAGAGACAAACATAAGGGCACATCGCTCACGCTGGGGGATGCATCTGTCATTAAGGCGGACTAATTTTTTGCGTTTTAACGTCTGCCTCGACTGTGACGCGAGCTTGATGGATGACGCGGCGCATCAATGAAATGATCAATAATTGATTGTTGACATGTAGACTGGAAGAAATCAGCAGGCGTGCAGGTGATTCATACCCACCATTGGGTTGAGGATTTGACCCAGCACATTAGGTCAAGATTTTGCTCCAACAAGGGGTAAAAACAATCCACACTGATGAGTTAAAGCTACCAAAAAAGGGGTTACCTGGCTATCATTATAGTTTAATCATATTAATAATTTAATAATAACTTAATAATAACAATGTAATAGTTTAATAAAGATCGGCAAATAATTGCCAACCATTTCTAAGAAGAAGAAGAAGAAGAAACCGTCCCCCGTCACACGCTAAAATATGCTAACTTGTTTTATCGACCCAACTGCGGGTTATCAAAGACCTGTGAGTCGTCAATGGACCAAGGAGAAGGAAAAAAGGAAGAAGAAGAGGACGACGAGCATTTCTAGAGAGGAGTAGGAGTCCGCGCTACTTGGATTGGATTTTCCCCCTCAGCCAGGTAGTCCATTTCAAATTCGAAAACCTTTTTGGAGTTTTTCACGTTAGAACAGCTGCAGACAGCATGCGACTGCTGACTGTACTTTTACAGGTCAGTAGACTGGCAAATACGTGGAGATGAAACGTGGGTGTATGTGTGTGTGTGCAACCAGATGATGTCGATCTATTGCTAAATAGTGCAGCCTTTTTAAATCAAATTAGATTTTTTCATCTGTCGGACAATTTTTTTTCGGACTGACAGACTGATGATAGACAGACACGTAAAATTTACTGACAGAAGTGCAGTTAAACGAAAATGACAGACTGACTTGTCTGACGATTACAGTTTGGTTGGGCTATAAAAAATGGATTGATGATGGCAGACGGGTGCCCATGGCGCTGACGGATGATGAATGACGGACCGGCAAAATGTTGTCAACAACACAGAATCTGCCAGAAATTCCAATCGCCGAAAGTTCGCACACAGGCACTCGACAAAAAAAAAATATGAAGCCGATGATTTTAGAATGCTTCATTTTGGATGCTCGTATGCAAGGAAGGAAGAGAGTTACAAAAAGATGAAAAGTGGAGCGACATGAAAACCAGAACGAGAAGAAATGACCTGACAAAAAGTGCGGCGGTGGGCGGCGTGACTATAAATGAAAAGGCTCTCACACATCATGAAGAAAAACAGCCAGCAGGCCCGTGCCGTCCATCAACACAAGTGAGCGTTCTGGTCACCCCCCCCCCCCCACTCCGGACGAGCTGAGGCAGCAAACCAGGAGGGAAGGTCAAAGATCAGTCATGGCAGAAGTGATGAGGGAGCAAAGTGAGCTGGGGCAGCTCAGAATAGTCCGCCTGGGCAGATGAAATCGCATTTCATAGGACAATGTTGCTCTCTTGTTATCTTGTCGAATAAAAATAGAGTTCAACAAAGAACAGGAGCTTAGTCTGGGCTTGTCTTTTTCCATCCTCTCTTATGTTTTTCTTTTCATCTGCAAAAAAAACGGGTGCGGTAAAGGTGACCCAGCAGGCTTTCGTTCTGTATCATGCTTTTGGTCGATTTTTTTTCTAAGTCTCTTAGACAGGTTGTGTCTGTTCCATTTTCTTGCACCAATGACGATAAAGCTCTTCTGCTTCTAAATTTTGAAGCATTTGCTCAAAGTACTCGCAACTGACGTTCACTTTTATCAGGCTCCACTTGGAAAAAAAAATCTGAGGTCATGCTGTGGCATATAACCACAGCCACAGGGTTATGTTACGACGGCGTGACGTCACGGCCGTAAAGTGGGGGGTTGCAAAAGGATTGATATAAAAGGTGGCTACTGACAATAAACGACAGTGACCACAAAGTCCGACTCCACGCGTTTTATTAAACACAACATTGGCGACAAGGATGGAGCTTCCACTCTCGCCTCTTCCTCCGTTCCTCGCCCTGCCTGGCGAGCCGCCAGTCCCGTGGTCCCGCTGGTTGGAGTCCTTCGAGACCTTTATTGAAGCCTTCGGGCTAGCCGACGCTAGCGACGCGCGAAGGCGGGCAATGCTTGTCCATAGCCTGGGCTGTGAGGGCCAACGCATCTTTCGCACCCTCGGACCGGCCACGAAATTTTCGGACTGTGTGGCATTGCTCTCCGGACACTTCGCTGCTCCACAGAGCGTCATGGCACGGCGGATTATCTTCCGGCAGCGTCGACAGCGGCCCGGTGAGTCGGTCCACCATTACGTCGCCGACCTCCGGGGACTAGCCAGCCTCTGCAGGTTCGGAGATCTGGAGGGCGAGATGATTAGGGACCAGCTAGCCGAACACACGACGGACCTTAAACTGCGGGAGAAGCTGTTTTTATCGCCGGACGACACGTCGCTGTCTAGGGCGGTGGAAATGGCTTTCCAGCTCGAGTCTGCGGCCCTGTTAGCATCCCGGCTAGCCGCCTCGGACCCAGCTCCAGCCCTTCCCCACCTCGCTCCACATCTGCCTCTTTCATCTCGTACTGTTGCTCTCACGGCCCCACTCCCCGACACCACTGCTCCTCTCGACGAGCCGGAGGTAAACGTCGCGGGACGTCGAGGCGCCACGATGAGGCAACATTGTGGGAACTGCGGCTCCTCATCACACCGCACACGTGCGCCCGCGTGCCCGGCGCTAGGACAAAGATGCCAACGTTGTGGTAGGCTGAACCACTTTGCTAAAGTCTGCCGCTCTGTTTCTAATCCTGTGGACCCCGGGCCCCACCTAACCAACGCATCTGGCTCCACCACCATCCACTCGGTGGGCGCCTGCAGCAAGCCGTTCAAGTGGTGCGCAGTCGAGCTGGACGGCGTGTGTCTGTCACTGCTGCTGGACACCGCAGCCTCCAAGTCACTCCTGAATGAGGCCACGGTCCGGCGACTTTTTCCACGAATGACTGTTAAACCTGGCACGGAAGACCTGTTTGGTTATGGACACACCAAGATCGACATGGTTGGCACTGTGACCTTTTCCGTGCGCTATGGCGCTAGAACTCTCCCAGCTTTCACCTTTCAGGTGTCCCGCAAGGGCGCCAACCTCCTCGGTTTCGACCTGTTCTGTGCCCTGGGCTTCTCCATTACAGACAACATGGGTGCCACCATACTAACCGTCACCACGCCCTGGCTGCACCGCTGGCCCTCGCTGTTCGCTGGACTGGGCTGCCTCACCGCCTTCAACCACCAGCCGCTCCTGAACCCGGAGGTGACTCCAGTCATTCAGCCTCTCCGCCGCCTGCCCCTCGCCCTACGTGCTGATGTTACAGCCGAGCTGCAGAAACTTCTGGACGCTGGCATAATCGAACGAGTGGACGCATCGCCATGGATCTCCAACCTAGTGGTGGCACGGAAGAAGACGGGCGGCCTGCGCCCCTGCATCGACCTCAGACAGGTGAACAAAGCGGTGATACCAGATAAATATCCTCTGCCTACTACAGAAGAGCTCTCTGCCAAGTTTCACGGCTCCACAGTCTTCTCCAAGCTCGACCTCCGCCAGGGTTACCTGCAGGTTCTGCTGCACCCAGAGAGCCGCAACCTCACCGCTTTTGTGTCACACATGGGCGTTTTCAGGTACACCCGCATGCCTTTTGGGCTTAGCTCCGCCCCCAGCTGCTTCCAGAAGATCATGGCCACCATCTTCGCCGGCATCCCTGGTGTGGTTGTGTACCTGGATGACATAGTGGTGCACGGCGCGACAGCAGCCTCACACGACGACCGCCTCACCAGGGTTCTAGAGGTGCTCGCCCAACACAACCTCACGCTGAACGGCGAGAAATGCATTTTCTCCGCGCCGGTCATCGAGTTTGTGGGGTTTCGCCTGAATGCCGACGGCCTCAGCCCGCTCCACTCAAATGTGGAAGCCATCCTACGCCTGCCTGAGCCCTCCTGCCCCGCGCAGCTGTCCTCATTCCTGGGCATGACGGCGTTCTACCTGCGTTTTCTTCCACACTACTCAGAGACCACGGCGCCACTACGCGCACTCCTCAAACAGGATGCCCCCTGGTCCTGGACACCCATGTGCTCCGCGGCAGTCCGCCAGCTGAAGACACAGCTCACCTCCCCTCCAGTGCTCGCCCACTTCGACCTCCATAGCCCTACGCTGGTGACCTGCGACGCGTCCAACACGGCGGTAGGGGCGGTCCTGTCCCAGCTGCAGGGGGGGACTGAACGTCCCGTGGCGTTTGCCTCACGATCTCTGACTCCCACGGAGCAGAGGTATTCGGTGGGGGAGAGAGAAGCGCTTGCCTGCGTCTGGGCGTGCGAGCGGTGGCACATGTACCTTTACGGGCGGCACTTCACGCTCCGGACCGACCACCAAGCACTCACAGCCCTCCTGGCCACGGCAGGATCGGGACACAAACCGCTGCGCCTGTACCGGTGGTCAGAGAGACTGCAGGCCTACAACTTCACGACAGTGTTCACACCCGGCAGAGAAAACGTTGTGGCTGATCTGCTCTCCAGGGCCACGCCCACCTCAGCGCCAGACACCGCCCCGGACGGCTCAGAGTCAGAGCTGGTCCTCATGCTGCACGAGCCCCTCCGAACAACAGTCTCCCTGCAGGAGCTCCAGGCGGCCTCTGCACAGGACCCCGTGCTTTCACAGCTCCGCACGTTTATCCAGGAGGGCTGGCCTGCGAAGGTGCCAGAGGAGCTGGCGCCCTACCACCGGGTCAGAGACGACCTTTCCTGCTGGAACGGTGACTGCGTCGCTCGGGGGCTCTGCACGGTGATCCCCAGCTCTCTACGAGCACGCATCCTGAACATGGCACACGACGGTCACCTGGGCATTGTGAGAGTGAAGCAGCGCTGCAGGACCCTGGTTTGGTGGCCAGGCATCGACAGGGACATTGAAACGATGGTCAAGGACTGCGCCGCCTGCCTGACCAGCGGTAAGACGGGCCCACCCCCGACACCACCTTTGCAGCCCCTCCAATGGCCAGCGACGCCGTGGTCCCACATCCAGGTGGACATCTGTGGGGAGCTCCATGGCACTCCTCATCACCAGCGGTTCCTGTTGGTGGCCTACGACCTCCACTCCAAGTGGCCGGAGGTCCTCCCCGTGGGGTCAGTAACCACACAGCAAACCACTGACTTTCTTTCTTCCCTGTTTGCCCGCTGGGGTGTGCCAGACACCATTACCACAGACAATGGGCCCCAGTTCCTCTCGGCTGACTTCGCTGCCTTCACAGGGGAGAGAGGGATTAAGCACATCAGGACGGCCCTGTACCACCCGCAGGCCAATGGGGGCGTGGAAAGGTTCAACCAGACCCTCAAGAACGGCCTGAGAGCACATCTGACCGAAGGTCTCCCATTCAGCACGGCCCTGCAGAACACACTACAGCACTACAGAGCGACGCCACATGCCACGACAGGTAGCTCCCCAGCCCTTCTGATGCTCGGACGGGAACTCCAACTTCCCATGGATCGACTACGGCCGCCCAGCAGGGATCCTCCAGGCCCTCCAGCAGCAGGACCCTCTGTCGGCGACATGGTGGCAGAGGCGCAACGCCGGATGAAGCACCGCTACGACAGGGCACATCGGGTGAGAGGACACACACTCAAGGTGTTGGACTGGGTCCGTATCCGCCGGCCGCATCGGTCCCACAAGCTGCTATCCTTCTGGTCCTCACCCCAACAGATAATGGCACAATTGGGCCCAGCTACCTTCCTCCTTGCTGACGGCTCCCGTTGGCATGCCAGTCGCCTAAGGCGCGTCAAACCACCATCAGCACAAGAACTCGCCGCGGCGGCTGATCCGCGCCACACTGCCGGGGACTGGGATCTCCCTCCGGTAGCCCCAGGAATCCCACCCGAACTCGAAGTGCCGGCTGACGCCCTTGGACCGAGGCTCCGCCCTGTTCGGGCTCGTCGGCAGCCCCTGTATCTCAGGGACTACATAGTCTGATTATGTGGCAGAATAAACCACATGGCTATGCGGGTAAATGGGTAGTCTACCCTGTTTACCCAGATAGGTTGGCCATGTTCTGGCTTTGAAGTTGTGCACCATTAATATGTTTGAATGTTTTTGCACTTTTATAAAAGGGGGGGGTGAATGTGGCATATAACCACAGCCACAGGGTTATGTTACGACGGCGTGACGTCACGGCCGTAAAGTGGGGGGTTGCAAAAGGATTGATATAAAAGGTGGCTACTGACAATAAACGACAGTGACCACAAAGTCCGACTCCACGCGTTTTATTAAACACAACACATGCAACAGCTATTAAGCGCCTGGTGTCCAACTCTGTTTTCTAAATAAGATGCCAAGTGTGCTTGCTTCAAGCTATTTATTTTCATTCCTAGTTCCCCTGTAAATCTGACATATAAAAGGGCATCATACGTTATGTTTAGCCAAAAATGATGAACCAAACCATATGTTCTATTTTCATGGCACGAAGGTCAGCTGTCTTAATGCTAACATATAACGTGAAATGCCATGAACAGGCTAACGGATATTAGCATAAACATTTCGGTTATTATAAATATTCAAATAACTGCTACTTTAACATTCATTCATCCATCCATCCATTTTCCGATCTGCTTTACTCTCACTAGGGTCTCGGTGGGTGCTGGAGCCTATCCCAACTGTCTTCAGGCAGGAGGCGGGGGACAACCTGAACCGGTTGCCAGCCAATCGCAGGGCACACAGAGACGAACAACCATTCACGCTCACACTCACACCTCGGGACAATTTAGTGTGTTTAACCCCCATGCAGTAATTATCCCAAAATTGGACATTTCGGACACTTTGGATGATTTTGGACTGTTGGACAAATGGACACCACAGACAAAACAGTGACAAATAACTCCACGAAGCTGAAATTTTGCATAGGATGTATATCTATTTCTTGGCCAATTCCCACTGAACATTTTGAGGGGTTGAAAGTGAAAAAAATTAAAAGTGAAAAAAGATGTTGCACATTGGAAGAGGGACATTTTTGGGACGTAATACCCTTCATGCAGCCGCTTAAAAATACTGAATGAGGGTTAATCAGCCTGCCAGGCATGTTTTTGGAATGTGGGAGGAAACCGGAGTACCCGGAGAAAACCCGCGCAGGCAAACAGGAGAACAGGCAAACTCCACACAGGAAGGCCGGAGCTGGAATTGAACCCGGTACCTCTGCACTGTGAAGTCGACGTGCTAACCACTGGACTACCGGGCCGCCCCTATTTTAACATCAAACAAACAATACCGACAGCCATATATTCTCCTGCTTTCCTGTATATTGGAAACACCCACTGAAAAACAGAGAGAGTATAGAAATAAGTCAAGCAGAAATGGAGTCACCAAAGGTACACGTTCCCTAGCTACGAGTAAAATCGACGAGTCCGTACAACCCTGAGCGTCTACTATTCTTGTTTCTCAAGGACAAAAATCACAAGGTCCAAGGATGCGACCAGCGGGCTGGCGCGGTCATTGGCATCCGAATGGATTCCCGTGATCATTGACGCTCTGTGTACTACTGCGCCAACTCATGGGCATTTGCAATCGCAGCCATGCGCTCAACGCGCTGCCCACAGTGACAGCGCGAGAGCCAGATCGGGCACGGACCCCACGACGACGCCCGGCTGCGGTGGGCTTTAGGTGGGCTTTGCGTTATCCCCTTAAGAATGTGTTTGTGCACATTTGTCACATGCGCCACTTGACGCTCGTCGCCTCTGCTGGGAATGAAGCGGATGTATATTTAACGAGCGCATTTACGGGATGAAGTATTACTTTTATTTTTGGCTCATTTTTTTCGGATTTAAGACTCGGTGACCTTTAAAAGTGTGTGTGTGCGTGTGCGCTGAGAAGAATCCATCTGCTCCTCTCTGGAAACTTCATCTCCCTTTCAAACCTGAAGGCATGCTTGTCCGCTCCTGCAAAGTTACCGTATTAATTTTCCGATATGAAATTATCAACTGCAATACAACTCTTTCATTCATTTCTATCTTTCATTCATTTCTGCTCATAATAGTTCATTCCCATCAGGAACTTGATGTTATTCACTCTATATTGTGTTTGTGATGATGCGTCATCGGAAAAAAGCAATATCTTCAATATTATATTTGTCTCTAAAACGGATTCCGGTATTCGCTTTCTAGCATATTTACAATTTATCAAATTAGCACATTGTCATGTCCGCTTACATTTTATTTTGTTGTTTAACCCTTTCAGGGACAGCGGTTACTACAGTGGACAGCTTATCATGTTAGCAGGTTACAGGTTATCGTTATTTAACAAGGAAAGTTGAGATTTTCCATTCAATTTCATATTTATTTTATGGTTACAATTCATTCATATTTGTCAAGCTCTGATACTATTTTTTAGATGTAGAATAAATATAAATTGACCACAAGCATGCAATGTACATGCAAATAGCAAAAAATTAAAAATTAAATAATTGTATTGGTGACAGGGTGGACATTTTCGGCTAATGTTAGCATTTAGAGAGCACATGGTGGACCTTCACTTAGGATACTGAATGTGTATTTTTTTTAACAAACTTTCTCGTTTTTATATCAAATTTGATCACTATGACAGAGTGGACACACACAACAATGAGAGTTACAAAACAAGTGTAAATATTCATTCAGCAACTCTATAGGTCTCCGTTTAAGAAAGACAAAATGTTGGTCATAATGTAACTGAAACATTTTTATATTTTTTTTAAAGAAGAGCATCATTATACCGTATGTGTGCAAAGGGGTGGCCATTTATAATAAGATCTCAAGAGTTTCATTATTCTGCTACATTTTCATGATGTCTTAGGGATTCTGATGGCACCAAAGTCCCCTTACAGTAAAACGGAGTGCAAATATAGTTAAGTAAAATGGATTATCCCCCTAAAACTATTTTATAAGTGCCTTTTTCGACAGCAGGGGCTTTACTCTGAGACTGCATGCAAATGTCAGGGTGAACAAAAGGCATCGGATTGATCTGCCTGCCAGGAGTCCGAAGAAAACGGCCAAGTTGTCCACGTTGTTACCCAGCAGTGGCTTTGATTAATCCACCTTTTGTCCTAATCCAATCTCAAATCCACTCCATCTCCAAACGCGCCGTCTACACAAAAGAGATAGTTTGCTTTACTGAGAAAACAAAACAACGCCGGGGTCAGCTACCGCTAACTCCCTGAAGGCTGGGACACTGCGGGATACTGAGCTATGGTGAGGATCAGCGTGGGCAGAGAAAAAGAAAAAAAAAAAAGCTCTCACTTGACCGGGCAAAGCAAGTGAGTATGCGGAACGGTGTGGAAAATGTGATCACGGTTTCGGTTTGAGACTGTCAGGAGTAAATAAAGACAACGCGGCCACGACGCATTGAGGGCAGGATTAGGGGGGCGCTGCGGATGCCGAGGCTGCTTCCATTGCTCATTTCCACCTTTGTGCACCACAAGCACGAGTGAGTGACTTTAAACTGCTTAGTGTCAGCAGCAGTGGGGCTAAGCCTGCAAATACATACATAAACTCGGCGGACACTTCGTTAGGTAAGCCTGTACAATCCGAACACATCTAATACATCAGCGGTTTCAGACAAAAACTGTACGCAGTCCTTTGAGGATGATCTTGTTTTGTCTTTGAATTTGTAAATAAATTCCCTTTTTTTTTTAGTACAGTGATTCCTCGCTATTTCGCAGTTCGTTTATCGTGGCTTCTGTGCATCACGGATTTTTTCAAACATTCATAAAAAAATATATATATATTTTTTCCATATACATTCTTCTTGCGGACCGTTTGCGGACTTAAAAAAAAACACAACAACAACAATTTAAGCATTTTTTTTACCTGTATATGTTTATTGGTCGCTACTTTGCAGATTTTCATTTATCGCGGGTGGTTTTGGTCTCCATTAACCGCGATAAACGAGGGATTACTGTATCAATCCTGCCTTGCGTCCCAGTTTCCTTGTACTTGGGGGAGCGTGGTGGGGTGGGGCAGGGGGGGTCCAACGCCACGACAACGTCCAGTTAGTGACACCAGACTTAGACATACAGCGGCGTACTCTATTGCGCTATCCGTTTGAACTCATTTTCATTTTGAGGCTGTCAGGAGTCATTTTCACTTCACATGCTGCTTTATGACCGTATTTTCCGCAGTATAAGGCGCTTCGGAGCATCAGGCGCACCTTCAACGAACGGCCTATTTTAAAACTGTTTTCATATATATGGCGCACCGCATTATGAGGCGCATAGAATAGAAGCTACAATAATGGCTGCGGTTGCGTTACGCATCCACTAGATGGAGCTACGCTAAACGGAAAACAATACAATACGGTTTCATTTATATAGAGCCTTCACAACCGCTGCAGCTGTAACAAAAATACTACGTCCAAGAAATCAGTATATTGATCCATATAGAAGGCGCACTGTCGGCTTTTGAGAAAATTGAATGCTTTTAGGTGCGCCTTATACTGCGGAAAATACGGTAAAAGTCATGGTATAAACCAGTTTCTACTAGATAACTCGATCCCATTTATAAACTATCATTTCTATTTCTTTTAACTCTCTGCGGTGTGCTGCTTACACATCACACCGGCAGCTGCTTATAATATTTTGTCCGACTAAAGTAAAAGGCAACCAGCATGATTATTTCTGTAAAGGCAGCTCTTGTATCGGATCGCATGAGATCGCGCACAAAACGAGTTCAGACATCATTTTGCTCATTATATAATGTCTAAAAATAAAGCAAGCTGCGGATTATGAAGAGAATCCCGCCACTTTTGGAGGCCTCGTGCACGAGTCGCTCTTGATTCCCGCAGATCAGTGACATCACTTTCGACAACTTCTGAGCAGAGACGAAAATAACTTCAGGAAGAGGGAAAAACGTGGCAGCCTGTTGAAGGCGTCCGTTGGGGCTTACTGGAGGTTGGTCGTAGATGAAGTTTGGTTCAAGTGACAGTTCCCATTTTTTTTCGGATGTCGATGCTTTTGGAGTTCCATGCCATTCAAATGAATTGGAATCGATCACTCGGACGTGCAGTGTGAATCCAGCCTTAGAGAGCTTCAGGGTAGCTTACAGTTCACGGAGAAAAAGAAAAGCACCTATTTCCTTCTGCGGTTTTATTTTGGTGCAAAGCGAGCGGGGTGAGGTCAAGTGTAACGCACGCACTCACGCTAAATTGGACGTCGGTTTGCCAGCTTGCATGCAAACACGCAGATGGAAACTGCAAACTGCTCAGCGGGACGCCTGCTTGCCATTCAGGCCCGTTCGAGAGCTTCCGAGTGGAATAAAAGCTCGCCTAAAAGAAAATATGATCCGCGCAATAAATTAGAGGCATGTTTCGCTTACCCCCTCGCCCACCATGTGTCATCCCAGCTTTTGTTTATATTGGAGACAACATACGCTTTTGGCATTTTGTCTTCTTTCTCGGCGTGAGCGATATGCTGCAGGCACGCATGCAGCCAGGAGATAAAGCGTCTCCCTCACTTCATTCCAGGCTTTGATAGCACTCCCGGGCTACTTTTATTCAGTGATGAGTACTTGTGCGTTATCAGATGAGAGTGCACATAATAGCCTCCCCCGTCATATGCACATGGAGGCTGCGCCAGGGTGCTGTGGGTGGATTAGGAAGCGCTTTTTAGCCTTTTTCTTTAAAAAAAAAAAATAATCTATATCATAGCAAGATAGCAAATAACGGAAATACAGCAATAAGGCCACGGTCGCCACGGCAACCACTAGGGCAATCATTTATTACCTCCGCCATGGTTCACGGATGAGCTTGTGTGTTTTACGTGATTAGCGGAACCTTTCTTTCTCCAGATGTCGTTTCCATGACTTTGGTCGAGGTTCATCTTGGTCTCATCGGTCCATAAAACGTGGATGCAAAATGTTTTGTGGCGCATCTCGATACTTCTTGGCAAAATCCAGTCCGGTCTCCCGATTCTATTTGTTGATGATGGAGGGAACATCATGGCTCAAGCTTGCATGGCTGCTTCTGGAAGTAAGAAACCCCCAGAAACAAACGAGAACTGAAAGAGGCTGCAGGAAAGGCCTGGAAACGCATTTCAAATGAAGACTGCAACAGTTTGGTGAGGTCAATGGGTCGCAAGCTTCATGCAATCATTGCAAGTAAGGCTTATGTAGCCAAATATTGAATGGCGTTCACTTTCAATTCATTTAATCATGTCTGTTCTAATACTTTTGTTCACATGAAAAGTGGGTGGCTTCAAATTGTCGTTCCAATACTTCTGGAGGGGACTGTACATGGAGAGTAAAATTTCTCAGTATGCCCGGAAATTTTAGTTGCTCATTAAATAAAGAATTGATGCCTGTGAGGGCCCTGTAATTGTTTGTTGCATTAATTTAGACATTTTCAGCCAAAATTGGAAAACAAAATAAATAAAAAAGGATGTATTCACTTTTTAAGTCACATTCTTTGATAATTGTTTCTGCATTTATTGTAAATGATCAAATAAAAAAATATTTTCTCAAATAATCACATAATTGGACATTATATATAGTGAATTTTATAATTGTATTTTTTTTAGTATTTAATTTTAATTTTTTTTTACCCCTTCTAGAAATGACCTCGTCCATCTGCCCAGATTCCAAATCAAATGAGCACTTAAGTTTGGCCAGCCATCTTCTAGAGTGACATGTGAAAATCGTAAAACAGTTACTGCAACGCATTTTTCCTAAATTAAAAAAACAATAATAATAATCCCTCATGGTACGAGTTTTAGGGTATTAGACCGGGGAGGTATCATTGTACAATAAAAAGCAATAACTTGCGCACAAAAGCAAGACTTTTATGCGGCTCTGACCACTCCGAGAAATTCCAACGGCTTGCCTCCAGTTCTTCCACAAGCTTAACAACACAATGCGCTGCCGCCAATGATACGGGGCCTGTTTTATTTAAATGCAGATTAGGAAACTATTCAGTTCATCCAAGCATCTCGGGAACACAAAGCACCAATCCCCAAATATCTTTTTTTTTTTTTTTTGGTGACCACTGCTCCATTTCGCTCTAAGCTCGTTAACAGCGCGCGCCAGGAGAGCCGATTAGGACGGGTGGGCGCTCCAGTTACAGAGCGTAAAACGATGGGCGGTCTCGGACTGTCAATCTCAGGTTTGGGCAAAAGCATTCCAACCCAACCTGCCGTGCACAACTTCAAAAGGAAGATCTTAAAAACCAAATCCAAGATGTGACAATGAAGTACTGAGAAGAATTTTGCTGAAGGGCCTTTTTACTTCTCCAAGAAGCTTAAGGAGAAGGAAAGATCCAAGAGTGGCAAAATGTTGCGCAACACGAGTGTGGCTTCCACAGTCTTATTTTATTCTCACCTGGAATTGTGATTGTTTCATCACAACCCACCCACACACGTTCCTTGGAATTCTCTGCATTCATCCCCACAGCTCTGCACATTTTGTGGGAGTAAGCATTGTTTGGTGCGTGCATAGTTTCAGTAAGACACCCACAAAAAAAAAAAACAACAACAACAACAAAAAATCTCTTGCCCTTCCTCTCTCAGCACTTCAAAACGCTTCAGGCGACTCGGCTCACTATTTTTAACTCATCTTCTGCGTGGGTTTGTTCATTTGTCTTTGTTGTGCACAACGTCCTGTCTGCAGTTGGTTGCGCGATTTCATTCCTCATCGTTTGATGGGTCAGTGGTCTTCCTGCCATAGATTAGGGTAATATGAACTAACTATAATTTGTTTAAAAAAATAAAAAATAAAAAAGTGGACAACATATTACTGTCAAACCATTTTTACTCGCACTTTTTAACGACCATATTGGCCCGAATGTAAGACGGTGTTTTTTGCCTTGAATTAAGACTGAAAAAGGGGGGTCATCTTATATTCGGGGTCTAGACGTTATACCCATTTACAACACGAGATGGCGCCAGATGATATTGAAGCGAATGCTGAACTTGACTCCCCTGTCACGAAGAAGAAAAATAAAAAATAGCGGTAAGAAAGACAAGAGAAGAAAATAATAGAAGAGATAAAAGAAAATGGAGAAACGTAGCGACAATCTGGAGAAAAGTGTGTCGAAGATCGGCAGCTGAGGAGAAGTTATGATGTCATTTTACATTTCAAAAACCAGAAGCCATTCATTTACGAATGTGATTGCACTTTAGTTTACATATTTAAATGTTCAAATATTAAGATTTGAATGAGGCAAAATAACATGCTTTTTCTCTCAAATATACTGTTAGAATAATTTGTTTCAGATGTACTGTAATTATTTTCTGTGTAAAAGTAAATTTGGTGTTCAAAAAGTCTTTTTTCAAACTTGAGTCTTGAAAAAGAGGGGGTCGTCTTATAATCAGGGCCGTCTTATAGTCGGGCCAATACGGTATTCGACGTAGGGTGTGGTCGTTATCCCTTGCAGATAGCGGCGGATTACTGTACAGCTTTTCTACTCTGCATCAAATATAAAAATCCACACTTGAACGTATTCTGACTGCTAAACCTGACGGGTCGCTGCTCATCCTGCATCTAATGTGGTAACCTCTTGGCTTTAGAAGACATACCAGCTCCAGATGAAATTTCAACTCCTTCCACTTATTCAGATCTAAAATGGAATACGTTCCCCGAACGATTTCACGGCGTGTTAAACCCACGGCAGAGGTTAGTACGCTTTGTTTTCTAATGTATAAGGCAGTGCCTGAGCCATCCAGGCTCAGTCAATAAAGCCGCAAAAGCCCGTTTATGGCTCACCACGGGTCAGTTTTGAGAAGGCCTCGCTGACCCACTGAAATCCTTTTCCTTAGTCAACTCCAAATAATAAACACAGCAAGGCCCGGCTGAAATTCTTCGGCAGACACCCCCCCCCCCACACACACACACACACACGACGTGAACGCTCAATAAGCGTCTGCCCTCTGCGGCCTAGCACGCTTGAATCAATCACTCTGCCGTCCAAGAAGCGAGAGTAGATCGTCAGCGTGGCCAAGGCAAGACAAAATGAAAAGCTAATAATCGTCTCCAGACACCCGCAGGAAATGCGTGACAACGGCGGAAATGTTCTCGTTCCCTGTCGAGATACGGCGGCCTCGCCAACTAAGCTGCGAGGTGCGGCCTTTCCCTTGTTTCATTTCCTGTTTGCCTGGCAATCACAGACCCCCATTGATACCGGGACGAAATGAGCTGCACGGCAGTTCTGGATTGCGCTGAAGCATTCTCCCCATCAACTAACTAAAAGTGCTTATAGGGTATTGAAAACCACATCGCTTCTGTTAGCTCAACGTTAATGCTAATTAGCATCTATGTTGCAGTGCTTTAACATCGAGCAACGGGCCGACCGCAAACGGTGTAGCAACACCACGTAGAAAGACAATACTCACAGTCATATCCTTTATGTAGAATGACAAATTGTTCTTCAACTATTTACTGCACGTCACACAAAGTGAAATTTTGCATCGTTCTTTTTCAACCGTTTGGAATTTGTGCATCAAAGTATTAGCCCACGAGTGTCTCTGTCGCCTTTTCTTTGGCTTTATTTGTGACACCTAATAGATAAAAAGGAGTAGAGCAGATTCTGGCGTCCTTATTCGTTAACAAAGTCCAGGATCGATTGTTTTTATGGTCGTTTTACAGCAGCTAAATTACCGTATTTTCTGCACTATAAGGCGCTTCGGAGTATCAAGCGCACCTTCAACAAACGGCCTATTTTAAAACTGTTTTCATATATATGGCGCACCGCATTATGAGGCGCATAAAATAGAAGCCACAATAGTGGCTGCATTTGCATTATGCATCCACTAGATGGAGCTGTGCTAAAGGGAATACAATACAATACAGCTTTATTTATATAGAGCTTTCACAACCGCTGCAGCTACGTCCGAGAAATCTGAATATTGGTCCCTACATAAGGCGCATCGGATTATAAGGCGCACCATCAGCTTTTGAGAAAATGAAATCCTTTTCGGTAACTCTTATACTCTGGAAAATACGGTATTTGTTGACACAATTTTGTGCGAATTGAGAATGAGTTTTTTTTTATATATATATATATATATATATAAATGGGAGGCGCATTGGCAACGCAAAAATCACTTTAAAATTAAGACTGACTTGTACAATTGATGTTTTACAGTTAAAAATGGAACACATTTTTACACTTGTATGAGAGAGAGAGCAACATTGCCTGTGCTGATAAATTTTATCGCAGGACTATTTCGGTTGTGCCGATTGTTCTCTCATCCATCAACCACTCTGGCCTACTCCGTCTCTCCATCGCAACCCACGCGGCTGTGACAGACAGTTGCAGAGGTTGGGATCTGTTTGAGCTTGAGTTTTACACCTTGCCTCATTGTTGCCAAGCGCTTGCTTGGTTTTTCTTTAATGTACGAAGACGGTGATTCTTACCGAGCTCAGTACGTGCCGGGTCTTAGTGTGAATTGAAACGGTCATTAATATTGACTTCAGTTGGCTTGTATGATGCCGACACTTTCATCCTTGGCTGCGAGCCGGTGCTTTTCGAAATAAGAAATGAATGGAACTGCCTTGAATGGAACATCCCTTTGATTTTAGCTGAACCAGCACTGCAGTCGGCAAGGATGGTATTACTGCCACTGGGCACATGAAATATGCAAGTCCGGGATTTGACTGCGTATGCTAGTGTCAGTATGTGTCTCGCAGCATTTCGTGGTCCGTCATCACAAATGTGGTGAAGCGAGTTTTGACTTTCTTGTGAGCGGGCTTTGACAGTGGGAGCTGTGCCGCTACAGGGCCTGGGTCGGTGCCTTCTGAATATGACAGAGACAAACGTCATGGGATTTCTGCTTCCAAACCTTATACTTATATTTGAAATACTTTGAATTTGACATCCTTTTGTTTTGTTTTTTAAATCTGGGCTCTATCCAAATCTTGAAAATACAACAATAAAAGTCACAGAACTAACATTGCCTTTGCTGCTCATATTCTCGCAGCAGCTGGTCCTTTGACAGAAAAAAAAAAGCTGCAGATGATGCAAAGCTGCGGGGCAACCAAACATTATGAAATAAAAAGCAGGAGCTAAGAAAACACAGAACAACATCCCAAAAGAGCCAAAAGGAGAAAAAAAAACATCCGGCGGATGCACCAGTTGTTTTGTTAGTGGTGGCGAGTCTTAAACATCACAAGCCTCCAATCCTTTCATGTCTCTCTGTCCTACATTGCGCAGGAGCAAGCAACACTAACACAGCCCGAGAAGCACAAAGTGCTCTGGAGAAATAAACAGCCACAACATGCCCGATAATTAGACAGCTGGTAATTAGAACGGGAAGGCAGATGCGCTAACTTGGGGAGAATTTTAGGAAAGGGGCTAATCATCCCAAATTGGCCTAAAAACACTCGGTCGGGTGTGTTAAGGACAAAAATAAATAATACCGTATTGGCCCGAATATAAGACGCTGTTTTTTGCATTGAAATAAGACTGAAAAAGTGGGGGTCGTCTTATATTCGGGGTCTATACATTATACCCATTCACGACGCTAGATGGCGCCAGATATCATTGAAGAGAATGCTGAACTTGACTCCCCAGGCCAAAGTGAACCCCTGCCACGAAGAATAAAAATAGAAAAGTGGGTCGAAGATCGGCCAGATTAACCGGCAGCTGAAGAGAAGTTATGGTGTAAACTTCAAGATGCTTTTTCTCTCAAATATATTGGTATAATCATTTGTTTCAGATGTACTTTAATTATTTTCTGTATAAAAATTAATTTGGTGTTCAAAAAGTCTTTTTTCAAACTTGAGTCTTGAAAAAGAAGGGTAGTCTTATAATCAGGGCCGTCTTATATTCGGGCCAATACAGTACGTCTTAGAACATGTAGAGAGGAGTTTGACAATTCTTTTTAAAAGTACACAAATATTTTGTGTTTTTATTTGTCACTCTCTGGAACAAACCCAGAACCGATGGGTCCCAGACTCAACGGACAGAAAACAGTGTCAAGTCCACTCAAAACGTTCCCAAAGTACCTCCTTAAGTCTGTTAGTTCCAAAATTGGCCGCAATTTGCTAGCACGGTGGTGCCATCAACATATTGCTCATGTTTTCACCTTTCATTGATGAACCAGACTTACATTAGACTTGAGCAGAAGTAAACAAGTCAATGTGGCGGCCATGTTGGCAGGGGCGACAGTCCCATTAAAAGGTAATGGAAGGCACAGACGTTGCACACCATGCAGCATCCATTGTCTGATTATTAAAATGGGCAAACACCTGTAATAAAAGCTGCTTCTAAATAAACATTTAAAATCTAGCGTCCTTGTCGGCTGCCGCCTCGCCGTCCTCCCCGGCGTGTCGTTAACGGTCAGCCTCAGAATAGAATCATAAATGTGCGAATGGATTTTGGAGGGTGGAGGGGGGGGGGGCATAAAATCGAACAGTTTCCGTGAATTCAAAGCGGCGCTGACTTCAGCAGAGGACGACGGACAGGCAGAAAACGGCCGAGATAGCGAGCGGCAAAGCTTTTAAGTCTCGCCGGGCTTGGTGGGAGAACGACAAGAGACATGAAATCAAGTTGAGATAAGATGCCGGAGGCTTGCTGAGCGGCAGCTCGCAGCATGTAAAGGACACCAATAATCCTTGACGGAAACTTCTCACTCGACTTTTGCTCCTCCATAATGTGACAACAACTCCATGATTGATCTCGTCAACAAATGACACCAGTTGTCAGCTTTGATAACAAAAGCTTCGTGCAGATTTACATATTGTTTCATGAAGCACGAAAAGGTGAAGCGATTGTAATTACTGTTGTCATCCGATTTACTAATTTATATTTACGCCAAATTTGTGTTGTCAAGACGACGTGTGACCATGAAGCCGAGAAAAACGTGGCCTCTGGTGAACGCGCAGTCAAATATGCTCCTTACAAAACGTTTGGGGTATCAAGCTTCCCAGTGAAATTTTTAAATGAACCCCAAAAAATGCTTCATAACCTCTCCAAGGGAATGACCTTTGACCTTCTCTAAACTTGCATTCACATACAACAGTGTCAACACAATGCACAACTTGCTGTCCGCTAACAAGAATACGAAAACTTCATTGGTAAGGCTAGCTATGTTTTTCTGTGACTCCTCCAGTCACTCAGTATCACAATTGAAACCTGCTGATGACATGGGCCTCTTCAGACAGTCAAATTATGCCGCTGTTCCTTAACCTTTAAGGACTACGTCATCGGGTCAAGGAGCGACGTCAAGGTGCTCCACCTGTGGCGCGCACCTTGACCCAATCGCGGGCAGTGAAATATGGACGGACATGAATTTCACAACTAACTCTGGAAGCTTCAGCAAAAGTCTGTCTCTCATCGAGGATAAAGAATATATGCCATGAGTATTGTACCGTCTACATGCGGTTCTCCGATGTTTGGGTTCAAATACCCGTCGCTTAGTTGTAACACCGACAAAAATTAAATCGACATTTACAGTAATCCCTCGTTTATCGCGGTTAATGGGGACCAAAAGGGGACCAAAAGCACCTGCGATAAACGAAAATCCAGTAGCGACCAATAAACATACTGTATTCTAAAAAAAACAAAATTGCCCCACGTGGGCCTTCGCGCTTGAGCAGAGCGCACTAACACACACACACACACAGGCCTGGTGATCCCGCTTGTGCAGCAGACGTGTTTATGATTAGTCAATTAAGACAATTAAGGATGAAAGTGACCTGCTTTTGTTCTTATAAGCCTCCTCTCTCTCTCTTTCTCTCAGCAACACACATACACTCACCTGCGAGCATGCACACACACACACACACACACACACACACACCCACACACACACACACACACACGTGCCCCACATGGACCTTCGCACTTGAGCAGAGTGTGCACACACTAGCACGCATAGTAAACACTTAGACACTGCGGACAAACTTTTATGAATATGTTTGAAAAAATCTGCGATGCACCGAAGCCGCGATAAACGAACCGCGAAATAGCGAGGGATCACTGTAATTGTTTGTTAACCCGAGTGCGACATTGAACTTTTAAAGCCTGCGGGGTGTTTTGGGGGGAAGAATTGCTTATCCGCCAAACTCATGCTTGTTATGAAGGCAGCAGAGTTCACTCCCACAATACATCGTTAAGTGTTGCTCGCAAGTCACACCATATTACGAACGGCCAAACGACTCTTCTCTCCTAAAATGACCGTGTAGGACTTTCTTGGAGCTCAATTCCAATGGGAGAGAACAAAACATGTCATTTCTTCCCCCATGCTCCAGACAATGATTTATGCTCTGGATGCGCAGGGCCAGCTGGTAATCAGGCTGGAGGTAAAGTGCGACATACTAAAGGAGTGCGCTTTTGAGGTGGCGGGGCATGAAGTCAAGCGACTCCATTTGTGTGTGTGTGTGTGTGCACACAGCAGGTTAAGAGTTCTACTGCTGGCTGACGCTACATTGTCATGCAGCAGATAGCCGCAGGGTATAGTCAGCACCTGCTGCCATTCATTTAGGCTGTCAGCAAGTTCTGGTGGTGCACTGCGTCTATACATATACTGCATGAGCGAGTGAGTGACAGTTTGAGGGGTTTTTTTCCACCCCAAGGTGCTGCACTGACCTCTCAACCAAATCACTCTACATCTTCTCATAAAACCACAAACACCAAAATGGCTCACTGGGGGCCGAGCGTTACGTTTACAGCCCCCCCCGACCAGATGCTGCCGTCTTCACCTTGGGACTTTAAAAAGGGCTTAGGAAAAGGAAAGAAAGTTGGGCTTTAAAAAGTGGCCTCCAGCTGGCGACAAGAAGCAGAGATGGAGGCCGATGACTGCTTCAACAGAGCAGGCTAAGCGCTTCAGACAGTTACAAAAGGCCTTTGCCAGTTCCACACACACAACTGTGCCACTTGGGGAGATTGACAGCTTCCTTTGCACCTCAATGTCGCAAGATAAAACATCTGTCAAGACTTGAAGCAAAAAAAAATGTGTCTCAATAGCCAGAAGTTTCGATAAAGTTCACGTTAAGTGCAAACGCACTGCAGTAAGTACAGTCCTGCTGCTAATGGTGTAAAACAGTAATTGACAACCTGAAAAACAATCAATAGTTTAAAAATTCTACCGCAATGCGTGATCCCGAAATTACTTTGTGCCACATATCACTTTAAAAACTAAATACTTTGCAGACTCTTAGACCTTTATATTCATGGTATTCGGTCCTTTGACAGATTCTTTCTCCATAAGTGGAAGTATCACGCAAGGGCTAAAACCTCTCTGTAGGAGCCCCCCCCCCCCCCAAAAGGGGGTTAAATGATCCTAAGGAGCTGCTAATTTCTCAGGCTTAGTCACACACTCTAGCAAAGCGAAACTTGAAATCTTGCGAAGAGTTCCCCATTAAGCATGCTGGATTAGAGCAGATCGGCTCGGAAGCTTCAACCTCTCGTTGGAGCTCAAGCGTACAGAAGAAATTCAGGGAAGACTATTCATCTGCGGAGTGGGCTGTATGTGAATATGGATAGCAAGGCTGCCTGTGTCAAGAGGTTCGCTGAGCCCTTATATTAATCCACCCACTCATGATAAATACAGCTCTGCACTCGGCAGCCGGTGCAAGTACAGGATGCTGCTGATGGTTTAAAAAATAAAATAGTCCATCAGTGAAAAAACTAGTGGTATTAAAACATGGGTGTTGCATGCACCGCAGAACCACCAGTAAAAGGAAAGAGCTAAAGCACAGCTCCACAGAATTCAAAATGGCGCCTTTTGAATTGAATACAACTTTGTCAAAATGTGCTGTACCGTACAGCACAGATGAAATTTCTTCCCCCTCAACATGAAACAAGCTACACATTACCAACAAGTTGATAAGTACGGCATCGCGTTTTTAGACTCGGGGTACAAAAATCTACTCAAGTTTTGAGGACTCGTTGCAGCGTTTCGTGGGAGAACTTCAAGGCATCGCTGCCATCTAGTGGCCGCCTATGGACACTGCTGGAAATAAATGGAACGAGCACACGGGAGGGAGGATGGAAAGGTCAGCTAAGCTTTTAACCTTTACGTACTAACGCAAGGTATTGAATCCATTTTTATAAGACAGAAAAAAACCCTGTGCCATAGTTTAATCACCTTTTAGTGGGTGATTTCAGTTCGACTGGGAATGTCATATCAACTGAACTTTGACCATTATGCTTTCACACCTTGCGAGTACAACAGAGAGCCATGAAGTCGAGCCAATGTTAAATTCAAGACATTTTATTGGGGACCTAGAAAATTACATTATATACAAAACTTGTTAAAGAGCAGGGCAAGGGGCTTGAGAAGGTGTGGGCTGCTGAACACCCTGCAAGGTCAAAGGGGAAATGAAGTGCATTAGGGGCGGAGTTCCATCACAACTGCACATCAAGTCACCCACAAATGTGAAGCAGCCAAGTCATCTTACCGTGTCCACATCTTCGATCGTGACCGTCTTGTCGTGATCCTCAATGTCGCTCTCCGTGTTGTTGTGAGAGCGGAACTCTTCACTGTCCGTCTCGACAGAACTCGGCTGGAGAAGCGTCGGTGAAAAGTGGCCAAGTAAAACCACAGTGAACAGTGGAAAATGAATATTGACCAAGGGCCATTTGCACGATGCTACACAACCTCACAAACGCCAAAACGGACTCCTCACGAAAGGGGCAGATGCTCCAAACAGGTGGAATTGACCAATTTAGTCAAACAGAATCAGAAAGCGCCAACAAAGACAAACCTCATAGTCAGGATCCTTCTCGGAGCCTTCGTCAACCAGCTCCTGTGTGAGCGACCTCTACCCAACTCTGGTGCTCCTCACCCTCCTCGTCATCATCTTCCTCCAAGTCATCCTGCTTCCTCTTGCTGCCCTTCCCACAAGGCTTGGTGGGAGAGACTCTTACTTCTGTTGTTGGGGAAATGAGCCTCATTTTAGGATCAACAAAGCTAATCATTTAATTCTGCTTGCGAATTAGCAGGCATGCACTTTTTTTTTTTAGACAAATGTCACGTTTAATACAGTAATCACAAAAGTTACACACATTCACATGCAGTCTATGTCTACCTCATCTAGAGGCCATGTTGCCATCTCCAGCAAACCGGAAAGTGTCATCTCATTTAAAAATTGGAAATTGAAAAACAAGCCTGTATCGGAGCTATTATGCGTTTAACACTAGTCGGAAAATAAAATGACCACAATTACTTCCCCCAAGCTCGTTTGGCCTTGTATAAATTAGAAACTGATTGCAGTGAGAAATGAGTAGATACCTGGAGAGAGGGAACGACCGATGGCAGTGGGCAGAGGGTAGCCCAGGGCGCCCTGCACCCAGCGGGGCAGGATGTTGAGCAGCAGGCGGGTGACTGGGTGCAGGCGCTTGCGACCGGTGAGACACTGGCGCGCAGGAGTGGAGACAGTTGGGGCAACCTGCTGCTTTTGCTTGGGGTGCCTGAACCCCAGCACCCACCAAAAGCCATGATATGCATGGACCTGTGAAGACAGACAAATGGAATTGTGGATCTTCAAAAGAATTATACATTTTCAGATTTACATATGCCAAGAAACAATCCATGAAATTACACGCACAAAAATTTAAAATAATCAAGACGATTTTCGAGATATGCAATTTTAAAACAAAGCAAACTTCAACATTTTCAATGCTAACAGCAAAATGAAAATGTAAATCAGGAGCTCTGGAAAACAGCTTTACCATAACTCAATGGAGACGAGTAAAAAAAAAATAAAAAAAGATTTGGAAACTGGCTTTAAAGGCAAATTAAGCAAAAGAAAGATTAAAGACTGGTCACGTGCTGAGGCAAAGTTGCCAACATGACGTCATGAGGTACACATAGAAAAAAAAACTGCTTTGAAAATGGGGTTGGGTGGAGATTTAAAAAAAAAAAAAAGTAGGTTATGACACATACCACGATGCCAAACGGCCAGAAGAGTCCCCGCAACACTGAGCGAAGCACCCCAAATCGCCTCACCTCCACAGTCTCCTGTTCAGACGAACACAAGTAGAACACAAGCACACACAAACACGGCAAATAGACACAAAAAAACATAACGTCACCTCAGTAGTCTCGGCCTTCAATACTGTGTCATCGCGAGGTTCATCTTGCGTGGCCATCGTGCGGGAGGCTCAAACACTCGCTGACGACTGCATGGAGGGCCAAAAGACCAGACACATTTCTTCACCAGTACATACACACAAATGTACCCCCAAGTTTCTTGCAGTCAACCAATTGCAGCTCGCAAGCGCACCGGATTGCAATCGGCACCAGCCAATCGGCACAAGGCAGCAATTACCTACAGGGGCGTGACTCAGCCTCGCGCGCATTATGAGGAAGTTGTGATTTTAAAGGCGCCATTTTAAGTAACGCCCACAGGAAATTGTCATAGCTAGCGAGCGAGCGAGCTAGCTAGAGAGCTAGATTAGGCCCTGCCTCCAAATACTCCGTTTTGTAACTTTAATAGATTGAAAGTATGTCTCCTCTGTCTCGATAGAAAATCCAGTTACATAACAAAATAATATCTACATAATCCAAGACACAAATTCAAATTCTCAGAGATTATTTAACAGTCAAAATCTGTGCTGCAATTGTCACCAGTAAATGCAATATATTTTTCAAACAAATTGTTGTTGTTGTTGTTTTGCCAGTCTGTCAGTGAGATATTGTGCAATGGCTTCTGTTGTCTCATTTGGTGTGTCTTTAACCTCAATTAACTTCATTTTTCTTCCAGTCAAAGTACTGGATTGTAACTGGGAATATTTTTCTGTCTGTACAAACACCAGAGTACTGGATTTCTTTGAGGGCTCCATGAGTGAATTCAACAGAGTGGGGCGCTATCATGGCATTCAAAATTGCTTCGGTCTTCATTCGATCGCGACTAAATTTTTGGGCGGTGTCAGAGTCTGGAAACACAGTGCCCTTTTTAGCAAGGCACTAGCGCAATTCATGCACCTGTAGCTGTTACAATGTTTCACAGTGTGAAATGCAAACGCACCATCTGCTGCGTTTAGAGCATACGCAGTTTTCCCAGGTCTAATTACGAACTCAGTCAATTTTGCAGAGGAGCTCTCACCTCGCACAGCTTTTTTTGTGTGTTTTCGTGCGCGCTTTCAGGTCTCGGCACCTTATTAGACACCGCCACATACAGTATGCCTCCCATTTGTTGCTTGGATCCCAAAATAAACAGAAAAATCGTATTCCTTTATCCACGTCGCCATTTAAGAGCCTTCTTAGCATATGAAGAGCTTTTGAGGAAGGCTTCCTTTGTTGACAGAAGGCTCCCGAATTGGCTACCGTTTCCGTTGCGGGCTTTCGTCACATTTGCGTAAGTGCCGGGTGAAAAGGTATATAAGAGTGGTCTGTGCTGGTGCAATGGGAAGGAAGCCTCTGAGAGATGGCGAGGGACGCCGTGACGAGAACGTTTAGCATCGAGGCCATCAGCAGCAGAGTTAAGGCCAATGACTACACGGCGGGGCGCAGGCATAGCAGCGCAGGGGCGCGCGCACTTCTTTGGGCAGCTAGCAACGGCAGATCCTTCGGTTGCTCTCTGGCATCCAGCCGGAGAACATCTTCGCCAACATCCTGACCCCCGACAGCATCCCGCAGTTCACCATCCCCAGCCTGATGGTGCAGAACGGCCTCAGCGCGCAGGAGAGCTACGCGGAACCCAAGGAAGGCTGGGAAGGCTCGCAGAGTTCCGGGATCGAGCGGACGGAGTCTTCCGCGTCCTCGTCCTCGTCGGGGTCCCGACTGGAGCTGTCGGGGCGCAAGGCCGAGCGTAGCGACTCAGTTCCTTTGCGGCACCAGAGAAAGCGCCTGCAGAGGGAGGCGTCCTACCCCTGGTACCCTGCAGAGGCTCAGCACTGCTTGGACCCGGCCAGTAAGGCGGCGCTCTCCTTGCCTCACCTGGCTAAGGTGACCACCTCGTACGGCTTCGTCACCTTGAGCCAGAGCCCCCAGATGGCCAATGAGGAGGAGCTGCTCTGCCAAGCGGGGATACGATGGGCTAGCAAAGACGAGGAGGCCCCCGCCTCGGAGACCAGGACGGAGGTCTGCCGGACCAAAGAAGTGCAGACTGACTCGCCTGTGTCGTCTTCACACAGACAAGACAAGCTGAGACAGCGCCTCCGCATGGCCATAAAGAAACACATTCCCTTCTGTCACTAACCGACTACGCCAGTAGGGTCCTCTGTAGCATTCGTGTGTCATATAAAAGAATAATAAACCAGAATTATTTGAGCAGCAGTGTCGTTGTGCGTCTCACCTGTCACTTAAACTGCGGGAGAGCTGAGAGACGACCAATCCAACAAATGGTACAGTGAAACTCCTCTACAATGAAATCATGTTTGTAGCAAGAAGTTTTTCACAACAGGGGGTTTTTCACTGTAGCAAATTTGAAACAGGAAAGTGGGAATGGTGTTAATGCATGAAGATTTTTTCACACTAGGGGGTATTTTCACCCATGTAGATTTCGTTGTAGAGGAGTTTCACTGTATTGTGCACGATTGAGTGAAAACGGAGCGACTAGTATTCAGCTCATATTTGAAAGGATAATATCACACAGTTTTTTTGTCACAAAAATAATACATTGGGCATGCTGTGAGATGGGCATTCCAACAAATGTCATTGTGCATTGAAAACTATTGAGTGAATGCTGAGAGGAAACCGCTTGGATTCACACTTATGCCACATCGCGCTTTAAAAAAAAAAAATCCAAATTTATTGTTTGAATTTAGAGAACACACATTTTATTAGTACAAATTTTAAGATAAATATTACGTGAATGCTGACAGTGTAGAGGAGGGGAGAATTCTGTTTCTTTACGGCCCTCCTTGGACACAAGTCCTTTTCTTTCTCTATAAGGCGGAAGAAGACCCAACACCACGTTGTCTTTTTCTCAGTTTATCACAACACAACACGAATCGATTCGGGCTCCTGAGAGTTTCAGATTTCACCAGGAAGCCCAGAAAAAATACAGTCACACGTCTATATAGGCATAGTATGTAAATGAGGGGCAGGCAGTCCTTCCCCTTACGTAAAAATCAGAGACAAAGAAAGGTCAATGCAGTTCAATCTTGACATGGTGACGAAGTACAGACCACCTCTGCTGTGCACAAATTATGAGATTGGAGCTCCTTTCCCAGGCAACTTGACAGCCTTCAAGGACGTGAAAGGATGGGAGTACTGGGAGGAAGATCTTTGGGGCTGTTAAGTTGCCCAAGGACAAGAGGGGAGTCAAGCAAAATACAGCAGATGTTCATTATAGAGATTAGTATCAATAGTTCTCATGGTAAGGCAAAATTCCTCAACACAAGGCATAGTCTCTTAATAGTTGCAACACAGATACTTGAGACAACAGTTGTTCTTTTGGTGTTAAACAAGTCCTATGGAGGGGGGCCCTAAAAGTGGTGGGGGTGAGGGACACTAAAGGTGATTGTAAACACAGTGAGCAGGAAAACCTCCAACAACATTCTACATTCTTTGTTTCTTTCAGAGCCAAGTACAGTGGGGCTAAATAAAATCACAGTAAGGAATAAATTCCTTAACAACAGCCAAATCGTTCAGGATTTTGCTATTGCGTGTCGAATCAAATTGTGTGAATGCTGCGAGACGAGCATTCACAGTCACGCTAATGTGCATTAGGCAGACGCTCTTTTCCTCAGGAACTAAATACAGTACAGTGAAACCTCGGTTTTTGAACGTCTCTGTTCTCGACCAAATCGGTTTTCGAACAAAAATGTCGAGTTTTTTATGCCTCGGATGACGACCGAATTTCGGTTCTCGAACAAACTGAACGCACTTGAATGCACCATTTGACTCCTCTCGCCTTCCTTACACGAGGAAGTGACGCTTCCTCGCGTAGCATTCCATTGTGAACAGACGTGTTCAATAAAGATTTTTTTATTAAAAAGAGCGTGGTTTCGGTTTTCAAACAATTCGGTTTTCGAACAGTCTTCTGGAACGGATTATGGACGAAAACCGCGGTTTGACTGTCTTATGAATGCCAAGAGACAAACATTCACACTCATTTATTTTTAGATTTTGAATGTTGCGTGAAAGCTGAGGGGCGATCATTGAAACACGCCCGCGATCCGAATTCTGTTATACATCAAATACCATGCGAATGCTGAGAACCAAGCATTGTCACAGGAAGACAGTGTTTAAAGCTGCACGTATATTTGCTCTGATGCTCTCCCCTGTACAGTTGATACGATGAATTATTCTGACCTTTTTTGCCATTTCGGCTTGGTGACGTAATCTCTTACCACGAACACACGGGTTGGTCATTTTTAGAGCAAGTCTGCTCCTAAACGGTCAGTGTTTAATGTTAATGGATTCCTCCACCCACTTTCATCATTTAAATGTCAGGCTGTGGCCTGTGTTTTCTTGCGTCCGTTTTAGCATGTGAAGGGCTGCAGTGAAGGGTCTCCTACGCTAATGATGCACCCGAGACGGCCACGCGGCTGTCGTCATCACGTCATTGTCTGCGTAGGTGGGCCTCAAGGAGCCCTCGACGACAAGAGGCGACACACGCGGATTTCGAAACAGTCTGCCACGTTTTTTTTTATGGATGTGCGTGGCGTAAGCGTTTTGCTGCAAAACTCATTTTAATGCAATGAGCAGGGCGAGCACACTGAGCACACGTTGCGGCGTACATTAAATATAATATATTTTTTAATTGCTTAGGGCTCTTGTAATTTATTTGAAACATTTAAACAAATTTCTCAGATGAACTAAAGCGGATTTTTAAAAAAAAATACGGCTACTTTTTGGCAGGGCATAAATTAAACAAAATACATATATTCGTCATGATACATTTAAATTCCCCAAATTCACTAAAAGGAATTAAAGCCTGAAGTCTTTCTGATGTTTGTAGCAATATATAGACCTAATTTGATTGTACTGGAAATATTATCCTTTTTTTTTTTCCGTTTTATTAATACAAACATAAAATGTAATCTTTGATGATGTTTATGCTTTTCTTACTGCATTTATATCCTGAAAACACAATATAGGCCCACAAAATGGTACGGGTCATTATTTTGCGATCAGTACAAATGTTCAACAGTTCAGTTTCTCATTTAATTTCATAATTGTGACACCTAAGAAGTTATGGCTGCTCTCCAGTTAAAAAGCATTCAACGTGTTCTTGCAGAATGTACATGACTGCATTTTTTTAATTAAATCTTTTCCAGCAACATGCAGTCGGTATCAAAAAGTCTACACACCCCTGTGGAAACGAAACGTTTTCGTGATTTAAAAAAACAAAGACCAGAATGTAACAATCATTGTGCCGGAATATATGATTCTCTTGAAATTAATTCATCAAAACAAGATTTTTAAGAGCTGTAAACCATAAACTCTAGTTTATGAAATCTAACTCCATTCGTGTCAAAAAAATAAAATAAATAAAGGTTGCCTGATGCTTGACTATTACGTAACCCTGCGTGTGTGTTGATGAGTCATTGCGGGTAAACTCATTGGGTCCACTCGAGCACGACGGTCGGGATTATGACTCAAAGCGAAAATGATATTATAGTAGCGTTACGTTTGTGTGGCATATCGTGTCATCTGACGTACTACCTGCAGGTGTTTCCGTCGCCCCAAACGGGATGGATCTATAAGCGGTGGCAGTTTGAGACAAATTTTAAGAATTGTTTTGAAACATTTTTTAAAATGTTGCTCAGTTACTTACAGACCGTATCCTGTATTTCAAATACAGGTCTATTTTAGTTGTGCCTTTAACTTTTGAATTCCGTGCCAATCCAGGTTACCGTATATTCCCTGCCATGGTAACCGTAGTCCATGTTGTATATGGCGGCTGCGTACGTCCAGAAAAAGAGACGAGAGTGAGTATGAGGTGAGCACTTTTAATTGGTTCAGTTTCATCATGCAGATTTCTATCAGGTGAATCAAAGCATCAAATGAAAATCATGCACACATAGAAAACAATAGAATCCATATCAACAGGAGAATCAACTCGCAATTACTATGAAAACAAATCTACCTGGAGGAGTACGATTGAATTCAAATTTAATCATAAATATGCAGCCTGTGCAGATGACGATGGCGGCGATGATGATGAGGAGGATGGGGTGAAGAGGAAGTCGTCACTAGACGTCAAAGAAAGTAATATGCCGTTACACAGGTGACTAAAGGAGATCTATACGTCTTATTTGATTACGATACGTTCAAGTGGATGAGGAAAGGATGGCGCGCGACCGCTCGTTTTAGTCGTCGTCGGAGGAGGAGTCTCGCTCGATGCTGTAAGCCATGAACAAAGCGTCGGGGCGGGCGGGGACGAGGGGATGGCCCGGTCTCACAATCTCAAAGCCCAGGAAACTGAATGTGCGTAGCAGGGATGCTGAAACGAGACAACAACAACACGTGAGCTCACCAGTACGAGTCAAAGCTCCAACTAACCCGCTAAAAACCCGACACGTTCGTCCTCACCTCGATCGTCGCGGCTCTTGTGGAAACAGATGAAGACGTGGTCGCCCTCCAGCTGCTCCTCGGCAAACTCCAGCACGAGAGCAAAACTGCGGTCACAAATGTTAAAACACACCGTGATGAAATTCGACTGAAAGCAAAGCAAACATTAGAAGATAATTCATTGTAAGATTGAAATGTTTTTCTTGTAATTCATATCTCGACTGTTGGACCCAAGTTGTATGATTGCAACCTTGAGCTTTTTGGTTCCTCCCAACTGACCTGTCTTTGCTGCCATCGGGCAAAGCTCCGGGGGGGATTTCAATGTAGAGGTTGCCCGCTTTGAGCGCCGCCCTCCAAACGCATTTCTTGCCGTCTGAGAAGCGCGGCTCAAAGAGCAGGAAGCGCACTCGGCTGTTGGCCGGGCTGGGCTCCTCAAGAACCAGTAACTGAGCATCCTGATGGGAAGGAAAAGACCAGGACAAATTGTGGACACATGACATGACATCAAATTGCAAAGATACAATAAAAAAAAAGGGGCTTTCTAACGATACTGGATTGAATGAAACCAAAGCTTAAATGTTTTTTTTTCCAGGCCCAAGCATTAAAAAAAAAAAGTATATTTACATCTTACAATATATGGCTTTAGTTTGTAATACCACCAATCACCACTAGATGGCAGACATGTATTAGTTGCATTTACACTGGGAGTGCCCTATACTACAACGTGAGTAGGACTAATCATTTTCTGTGCATTTGGAATGATATGCAGGACAAACATAGCAACGGAATAATATAAACATTTTGAGCGAGTTTATTTTTTGTGTGAAAAAAATGACTGAAATGTAATGTTGTTTTTCTTGTTCAACAGTTTTGTGCCATCCTTGAACGTTAAATTTTAGAGACCTTTACACTGAAAAAAAATACAGTATCTTTTTGTTTTGTTTGTTTGCTTGAAAACCTTTGTTGTTGGCTTAAGATAATAAATCTTTTATTTTGCATGATCAAAACAGAGATCAAATGAGAGCATATATTTTGTGCATATGCATGTATTTTGTCTATAAGGAAAATGACATTTTTTGTCATATGTCTGATTAGGAAGGGCCCCCCCAGTAGCATTTTTGAAAAATATTGGTGCCCTCCAGCATTGACGTTGCCCATTCCTTGTCTCTACCTAAGGCAAAAAAAACTGAGTAAAATAACATTTCAGTATTTCAGGAGGAGACTAAGGGCACCAAACCATAAAAAGGTCGCCGCAGCCAAGTGGAGACTGGCGCTACAATACTGCAGCATCCAGCGCTAAGACACATCAACTTGGTAAGCTAACATTAGTGTGTTTTATTCAAAAGGAGATTGAGGGCAGTAATAAAATAGGGCACTGCAGCAAAGTTGAGATTGTGGAGTAAAATATTGCATCTTCCACAGCGAAAACAGAGTACAAATAAACCCAAAAAGCACTTACGGAATAGAATAGCTTAGCTGAAAGATTGCGATCCCGCTGGTCATTCCCTCGCCCACCTGGGATCTTCAGGGGTGGGTGAGGGGCATCAGGAGCACCACAGAGGCCCCGGACACGGGTTACTGCAACAGCAGGAGCACCTCCTGGGACTGGAGATACTGTGGAAAAACACCCAGCACGCGTGAACACATGGCCATGTGGGGAAGTTCTCGAAAGGTTCTGTTGCCTAACAACACATGCCACCTCTTCTTTACAGAACTGACTTGGCAGACATTTTACTGCCTAGCAACTCATCCGTGGCAAAAAAAAAAAAAAACTTTAATAAGTGACCATGTAGAGCTGAGCGAGTGTGATGAGGAACTTTGAACAGACGGAAAGGAAAGAGCGGGCTTGTTTGTTAGCGCATTGGGGATCTTGTGACCAACATCAAATGTCTCATTTGGGCATAGTCATGATAAAAATAAACTCCCCGGACACAACGACAAGCAGTCACGCACAATCCAATACATCATTTTATGTTGTCTATTTAAAAGTGTCGGTTTTTCAAAGTACCTCTCAGAAGATGAGAAGAAACTGAAGTCGAGATGCACCAATGACACTTTTCACAAAGTAGGAGTTCAAGTACTTCCATTTCAATCCTTGACTTGCAGTCGGGATGAAAATGTGTTTTCTTTTAACCAAATGCCGTTTGAAAATACAAAAGGAACTTCCAACTAGACTATGTGGACTGCAACACAAAGTCTGAACCCTAGGGGGCATTGTAGACACACAAAAAAGGAGCTAAAAGACAAATAAGAAAATATGAGAAATACGGACATGAATGTGAACTACAAGAATAAAGTAAGAACAAACACTGGACTGCTTCTGGTGAATACAAGTTAAAAAATAAAACTAAACCGATACTCATCAGTATCATTTACTTCTATATAATTACAGACTTACAATATATCAGCACATGTATACTTTTTTAACATTAACTAAGTAATTTTTTGTTGTTTTTAAGGTGACCAATGTTTTATTTGGATTGTATTTATTAAATTGTGTTTTGTACCTATGTAAAAAAAATATTAAATGATGTATTTAATTTATAGAAATATATCATCTCTTTTTAAAATATAGGTTAAAATTTAATGTACATTTCTGAAGTCATTTTATATTGATTTTATTAGCAGATATCACATTAGCATAAATATATAATGCACATTTTTTTTTAAGTGCATTTACAAAGCAAAAAACAATTGTGTGGCAGCATAGTAATCAATAAACAAAACCATTTTGGGACATTTTATGAAAAGTACACCGTGTACCTGGACCAAAAAACAAACAAACTGTACATTTTACTTTGGGCCCTTCTTTCAACGTACTTGTGTGGCTTGGCATTGCAGACTTTATCACATAACTGCCAACAACACCCCCCCTGACCCCCGCCGCCGCCCCCCCGAACACACGCACACGTTAGGCCACTGAGCTTTACGGCTGTAGAGGACAAACAGCGACCATATTCCTGCCCCGGGGTGGCTGTGCCACGTAACACTGGCACAACGACAGATGCAGGAAGAGTGTTGCTTGATGAGTGCGTGCTGTTAAGCGCCGGCACGCTAACGGATGAACGGCAGCTTCGCCGCCGGATCGTTTCCGCTTACGTAAATGACACCAGCGCGCTATATGTGGCGCAGAGGCGTGAAAACCAAATGAGAATTAGTCGCTGCAATAGATACTTGCACAGTTAAGAATGTTAGCGGGCTGCCTTTACGCGGTAGGTCCGAGACTCCAATTTAGGCGATCGGTGGGAGACTGACAAACAGTTTTTGTGACATGTTTGAAAGAAAACCAAATAGAATATTGTAAAATAGCGATTAAAAAAACAGTCATAAAAGAGAATGTAATATTCAACCGTTTTTATGAATTGTAATTTAGAATAACCTAAATAAATGTGCAGTCTGTCATTTTACCAATCGCAACAGTTTGACAGCTTTTATTTTTTTTACAATTATTTTACTATACTGTAATATAATAATAATAATACATTTTATTTATAAGCGCCTTTCAAGACACCCAAGGACACTTTACAATCAGGAACAAGAACAATAAAACACAATGCGGGTTGAGCAGCGGCAGCCAAACGCGCCAGCGTTCACTCAACCTGGAAGTCAGAAAGAAACCACAAGGGAGGGAGAGGGGGAGAAAAAAGACACACTCGAACTATCCTCATCTGAGGATAATTTGAGTCCAGGAAAAAAAAAAACTCCAGCACATAACAAGCGTACGACAATTACAACAAGTCACAAGACATGAACAATGAAGGCGGTGATACAAGGGAGTGTATGTGCGTGTGATTGTCTGGTTGTGTGTGCGTGTCAAGCCACAGCTGCTACGTCAAGGTCTTCTCATTTTCCAAATATATTTTTGTTCAAATATTGTTTTGAATTCTGTACTATAGAATGAAATCAAAGAGCAAAACCTGTTTTTGTTGCAAACGTAAATTTGGCAAGCTGGACAGAGATGAGGGGCGGAGACTGTTGACATTAGTCTACAGTACCGTAGCCAATCAGGATGCAGAACTCAATGCACTGTAAAAAAAAAAAACTGCGCTAAAAAAAGTATGTGAGACAGTAAAGCCGTGAAAGGTGAACCACGTTATAGCGAGGGTTCACTGTATTGTTAGCCTACTCGCATAGTACATATTTCACTTGATCTTCTTTGTTAAAAGTTAAATTAACCGAAAGTGCTGACTGTGACCACCCTAACAGTAGTCCATGTAGAAAAATTTGTGTATTTCGCTGCAAAGCTTCGAGGCAGAGATTTTGCTTCAAACTTCTCTAATTGTTCAGCCTATCCAATTGATTATTGCAACCCCAAAGGCATATGATTTCTGAACGACAGAAAGAAAACAGAGGCTTGTCAGCATCCTTGGCCAGAACTTGTATAACGAGAGAGGCTCCACTTGACTTGCTAGCCATGTTCTCATTTATATTTATTCAACACACATAGACAAGCTGACAAAATCGAATTCTACCTTTTGCATCACGTTTATTATGGTAGCTAGCATTTGAAAACATGACACACAACTCTGTTTGAGTCACTGAACGAAATAGGGGGTGTTTACAAAACCACCAGGGTGCACCAGAAGAAAAGGCCTCTATGTTTAATATGACATCACTAAATCACCCCCCCCCCCCCACCACCACCACCACACACACACACACCGCTCCTCCTCCTCCCTCCTCCCCCAAGCAGTCGCAGTGCAGTGGAAATTTCCAAAGAGTCTTTCACAACAACGTGAAACCAGAAAGACAACATCCATCCGCATCGGCCGATTCCCGTCAAGACACGACCCGACTAACGCAACAAATACCTGGGTAATCTGCTTCCCTACCACCCCCACCCCAGGTGAATAAGAAGAAAGAAAAAAAGACAAAAACACCTGACACCGAGTGCACAACACAATGAAAACAACAAACACACAACAAACACACAACTCAGGCTGTTATATCGATTCCCTGCTGAAAAAAAGACAAGAAATTAATCCCTCACGGCGATTTAATGTGTGTTAATCAGCTCCCGAGGATCACGGCAGACGGAAAAATACTGTGCAGTACAGAACAAGCAAGCAGAAGTGAATGTAGAGATATTACATAGCGACAGAAAAAGTCGTGAATAATTTAGTTGGTCGAAGCAATGTACAAATAAAACGAAAATACCGTATTGTTGGCGTCGATGAAGGCCAAACAACAGTATTGTGACGTAATCACACCGAGGCCGTAGCTACAAGCTAAAGCTGTTTGCACTTGCCATGACATTGACGTCAACACATTTGGAAATTGTATTCCAGTAAGACATTTAAACTTTAAAGCGAGGGCAGTTTTTATTTTTTTTAACCGTTTACAACTTAACTATCTCAGCCATTATAATATAGCTTTAGCATTTTTGACGTACAGTAGCTTTCGCTTATTTACGATCGCCTAAGGTTACGTACATCCTGTAAGTACATTTAATGTTCACGTTGAAGCAAGATCATTCGCGATAAGGTTATGCTTCAAATCGGTTTAATTGTCGTTTGGCATACACTTCACATAAATGCTGAGAAAACGGAAGTAAGCAATAAACAGGTAATACTGTAGGTGGACGGCTCCAGGAAATAGACGGAGTCTTTTAGCCAGGCCCCGTTAGCTTAACTTTGACAACACACAAACACAACAACATACCTTTCACTTTCCTGTTTATTACTGGTCTCTTCGATGACGGGCATCTTGGATAAGTGTCTCTCTTTTTCTCTAGCGAAGCAGTGACTATTCAAAATCGTTTGTAGGTTCGATTTAACCATCCGGACTACGTCCACACTCGCGTGCCGCTCGCTCGTCCTCCCACCTCTGCTCTGGCGGCTCTGAGGCGTTGACAGGCGGCCAACAGGCTGATGCTGCTGAGCTCCGCGCAGGGGGGAGTGTCCGATGTCGTGTGAGCAGACGCTTGCTTGCTGCAAGAAGAACACGCACGTTCAAACACAACCACAACATTCCAGCATTTCGTTTTTTTATGATACCACGATGAAGGGTTTGGGTTTAAACTTGGATCGTAACGTGAATTGAATGTTGACTTACGAAAAAAAAAAATCCCCAAAACGAAAAGGACAACAAGAACAAACATTGGAGCAGCCTATAATAGTCCAACATTTTTCATTGCAGTTAGCTTTTATTTCGTCTTAAGACTGTCGTTTTAAAAATGTAGTTAGTTTTATTTTTCAGTGTTTTTTTTCCCTCCCAAAATGCTCGTGGTTTGCTCGTTCGTTTTCTGTCTCGCTCTCTCTTTTTTATACACATGAAATATTTCATTTATATTTCTGTTTCATGTTCAATTTCATTTTATTTTGAAAAGCACTTTGGTTTAGCTGTGCTCTATAAATAATGTTACATTTTATGGGCCTGACAATCCCTACAAGTAGATATTCACTTTTTTATAATTTTTTTGTTATATTTTTATATTATTTTAGATACATTTTTCAAGGTATACTCTTTACGGTTATTTTTGTGAGCACTCAATCTACGTTTTTACAAACCGCTGGTAGTCCAGGGACCCTAGTTTGAGAACCACTGTGAGAGAAAGCAACATAATGTGGGTTCTCTGTTTCAATACAGCTATTTAGTGGTGAATAATGGCTCCACCTACAGACCAAACTGGGTCAATGTACAAGAGTTGTCCTACTTGGAAACCGTTCTCATCTGTGCCCGTCAATCAAAGTGCTAACAGGCAGGGTGTGTTCCGCCACCTCTCCCCTCCCTGTGAAGAACAGTCGTCACCGGCAGCAAGTGAACTTACCGTGGAGGCACAACGGAAGGCTTTTTTCCACACAAGGTATGTTCCTCTCTCGTGATTTTTTAAAACAATATAACTGAAACTAGTACAGTGGCCTATTTTAATACACGTGTGCTCAAAACAGTACACACATTATATCAAGTGTTCTCATTTGCAGGTTAGGCTAAAAGTTCGCAAGCAAGCAAAAATAAGTGAGACTTGACTCCACTTGAACCCGTCCACTGTTTTGAGATCACATGCTGCTTTTAAACTAATTTAATCTGAATGACGTCTTGTTCAGTGTCCTATGACAGGATTTTGTCCATGCAAAATCTGAACGAGGTTTCAAATCCATGGAAGGGATTCACCATGAACCGCTGCTTGGCGTTGGCGCTGATCGTGCTGCTTGTGGGCGCAGGGGTCCATCAATTTCACAGTGAGTAAAAATAAATACATAATTTCAACGTGCTCTGATGTGGTTGCAAAAGTGTTGCACAACTCCTGTAAGTGGGGATGTGGCCGCGTTTGGTTTGATCACATTTACAGCCATGTCAAATGGGGCAGCCATGTTAAATGGGATTCAGCACACGCCTGGCACCATTTGAGCTGCCTTTGCATAACCCAAAATAATGTTCCAAGTGTTCTAGTAGGCTTTTCCTGCCATTTTGTAGACACATTTTACAGGACAAACAATGGTCTGCAAATAGTTCATTTTATCACAAAAAAACATGACATTTGAACAGGTCAAGGGTGTGCAGACTTTATCTCCCCACTTTACATATTTTTCCTAAACATTGTGTCCCACAGATGCCGTTGACATATTTGTCGAAGAGACGGGGATAAATTCTTTCATTGGAAGTATTCAAGATGGTTCAATAACTCAGGTATTTATTGTCTGCTTATTAACACATGCCAGATTTAACCGCCCAGAGAGTGGTAGAATTTGGCCAAAGTATTCCAGAAGAACATGCCGTTTTGACAAAAAGTCAGACCAAATGGAATTCATAGGGCAATCACAGAACTAGAAATTGAACTTACATCGTTTTCTATGGCCAGATCTCCTTGTGGGACAAGTTCACGTCGTGGTGGGGATCTGAAGAACTCGGAGCGATAAGGAAACGGAAAAAGCCCATCGGCAGAAAAACGGCCCTGAAACCTAAAACCGCAAAACAATGATGGACGGATGCTTTTGGATTAGAAAGGTTAAAAAAAAGGCACAGAGTGTACTTTGTAGTTAATAGCTAGATGCAAGCCTTCCATTTTAGTGACTACAAATGGAGATTATACCTTTGTATAATTACAAGCAAAATAGGACATCTCGTCCCGGTGAAACTATACTGTAGCATCTTAATACTACAGTACGCGTGAATTCAAACGTGATATACTTATACACAATGCAGTAATTAATATACAGGGTGTCCCAAAAGTCAATTTGCGCTTCCTTTTTTCTATTTCATTTCAAGTGACTTTCAGACAAATGAAAGATGTGCTAGCAAAACCTCTCGAGTGGAAGTTGTCACATGTCGATGGCCTCACATTTGGCCAAACGAAACCTTAAACCACGGATGTCAAACTCATTTTTGTCGCGGGCCACATTGTAGTTACCGTTTCCCTTGGAGGGCCGTTAGGAATTTTTGGAAACCATATAAATGTTTAATCACCTCCACATATTACATACACAGCGCACAACAAATTGATGGATAACTAGTTTTCAAATCAGAAGTTAAGAATAATGACTGTTATTGTGGATTATATATGACAATTTGAAATTTTGGTTCAGACTTTAGCAAGCATCATGGAACTTGACATGCTTGATTTGCTTTTGCGGGCCACATAAAATATTGTGGCGGGCGAGATCTGCCCCCCCGGGCCTTGAGTTTGACACCTGTGCCTTAACTAAAACAGGAAAAAAAGTGTCATGATTTTTGTGACACTCCATTTCAATATCGTTGCTGTGCCAACACAAATTCACTTCTCACCGTATTTTGATCTGAAACGCAAACGAAAAAAATATTTGTGGTTTTAGTTTTATTTCTATAGAAACAAACAGCATATCATAGATATATTGGTTGGATAGCTACTACGTCTTCCTATATGCGCCAGAGTGTCAAATATGTGAATAAATAAGTGTAAATAAAAGAACCCGCTCAGAGAACCGTGTTTGTGGTCACTAAGTCAAGTGGACTTTGGCACACCAGTACGTGTCTATTAGCTTTAGCATTAGCTTTAGCGACAACCACACTCCTTTGCGACCATATCCGGGTGCGTGAAGAAAAGCGTGCCATGTTCGTTCAAATCCACCACCTCCAGTGACTCGTAAGCGAAAGGCACGCAGCACGGCGACCGCTCGTGGACGTTGCCGCTCTCAATGTGCGCGTTGAGCAACACGGCGTGGTTTACGGTCTTCTCCAGCGGGAAGGCGCACCGGCCGTGGCAGTTGTTGATGTTGGCCGTGTTGGGACCCACCACGAAACGCTCCAGGGACACCGTGAGGCTCCTCAGGCGGCACGTGGCTTCCCTGGCCGTGGGTCTGGGTTCCGCACGGGTGGCCCGCAGTTGCGGCAACATCTCGCGACCCACCGTCTTCATGGCCTTCAACAGGAGGAACGCGCAGTACTGGCTTTCACCTTAAGGGGGCAGAAAAAGCCATCAGTCATTATGTTCTATGCGCCGCATAATACGTTCCAACTGTGTCTTTCTGAAACTTTGTTTCAGGGAAAAATGTTGGAATGACAATATTATGCTACCTTAAAACTTGGCAATTAGCTATCAACTAAATAGAAAACGTGCTTAATTAACTGCAATGAATGTAACCATGTTGGAACATTAATCTAAATCAAGTGCAGTGGGCAGTCCTTGCTACAATAATGCTGGTAACACAACCACAGAGAGGCTAACTAACATTTATTTACTTTGGTTAATTTTAAGGAAAACACATGGCGCTCATGAGAATTTTGCTCGTTTACGCTTTCCCCAAGTGAGGTCACCTGTGACACTGACCAATCTCACAATGTAAGCAATAGCAGCATTATTCACCTTGGAAAAAAAATGATCATGTTCTTCCCACACCTGACTGTTCCACATTCTTAACACTTAGTCTTTTTTTTTTCTTCATTGCGGAACATGAAATTGCCCACAATTAGTCTCGGAAGGTTGTTTGTGTTGAAAAAAGTCTAAGGACTGAAACAATCAATTTATGTAACATTGATTTGTAATTGTGTACATGCTAGATGCATGGTGTTGATCACATGTTCATATAAATTATTCCCATTTAAACCATATCTGAAGAACCAGTACCCATATGGTCCCCATTCCTTATCATCGCAGGATCAAGGGACCTGCAGGAATACTTTTTGTGCACATTACCTGATGCCGGGTCCACCATGGGAAAGGCGCAGAGCTCCCAGAGCCTCTGGAGCCTCTTGATGCTCCTCTGGCCGTTCTCCTTGTCTCGTAAAACCTCCCTGATCTGCACAAGGTTTTGCTCCAAACCGTGCCTGAGTTCGTCCAGCAGGCCGGGAGGCATGGCCAGCTGTCCCCGGTGGACGTGATACGTGGAGCCCGTGAAGGAGAAGACGGTCGGAGCTGACGAGTTGATGAGTTCCGCCAGCACGGACTCACTGGAGGAGAGATCCAGGTTGATGGGGGGCGGAGCCTGTAGAGATTCCCGCCTCAGCGGAGGAGCGTGCGGACTCTTGTGAGGAAGGGAATCACTCAGGAAGCGGCGCAGCTCACACAAGAAGGAGATTGGCTGTGATAAGCCGGAAACTTTGGGGCTATTGAGAAATTGAATTGACACTTCAGAATAAAAAAAAAATGTGGGTTTGCATTTAAAGGGGAAAAACAAGGCGCGGGACAAACCTGATATCCTCTTCAAGAGAGAAAAGAAGAACTGGAGTCACGTTGCTTCTTCTTGTATTTCCATCCGTAAGGAGTTCTTTCATCCTTTTCTCTATGACAAGTACATTTGGATGAGCATGTGCACAGGGGGAAAAAATACTACTACATTATCATTTTTATTTATGATATTTAACCCTCATGCAGCATTTTTAAGCGGCTGCATGAAGGGTATTACGTCCCAAAAAATGTCCCTCTTCCAATGTGCAACAACTTTTTTCACTTTAAATTTTTTTTCACTTTCAACCCCTCAAAATGTTCAGTGGGAATTGGCCAAGACATAGATATACATCCTATGCAAAATTTCAGCTTCGTGGAGTTATTTGTCACTGTTTTGTCTGTGGTGTCCATTTGTCCAACAGTCCAAAATCGTCCGAAGTGTCCGAAATGTCCAATTTTGGGATAATTACTGCATGGGGGTTAAAATTACACTCATAACTTGACTCACAAGTTTTCTTTGTTCCATGATCACACTCTTAACTTAAAACACTCCTTTTGTATCGCTAGGTGGAAAATGCTATTTCTGATGAAATTGCTTTTGAATGCTAGAATACTAAATGAAAAAAATGGGAATCATGTGGAACCAAGCAGATTGACTTTTTATTCCAATTCGGACCAAACAGTAGTAATGTACTCACAAAATAATGAAGAAAGAAAACACATACTCATATTAGGGGATTTGGAGTCAATAGAGAGCATCCATCTTTGGTGTTCCATGGATGCTTGTCCTGTTAGTAGAACATATTGCGTTCCTTCTGACATGCACACAACCTCCACAAAAAAAACAAACAAACAAAAAAATGAAACATGGTGGATTATTATATCACACTGAATTGACCCAATTGCGATGGAGTCTACCTGCGTGTTGGGTAGCAGAGACTGACTGGTGAAGGTGATCTGGTCCGAGTCGTCTCCACTGAAGGGACTTTCCAAAGCCAAGAGCAGAACAAACTTGTGTTGGAGCAAAGGGGATTGTGGGATGTGAAAGTCGAGACTCAGTGCTTCCCGATCATCCTCCTCCTCCTCCACTAAAAACACTGAGGAGAGTAAACGGTGCCAACGGTTCACTTCTTTTTACACGTGTATGACAGTGAAGATCATTGCAATGCTAATTAAAACAATTGTACAGTTGAGACCCTGTCATGAGAAAGGGTCGTAACAATCACCAAAGGGCCCCGGAATTTATTGCAGCCATAAAACTCGCAAAATTCCCCAAATGGACTTGCCCCTCTCTTCATCTCAGTAGAGAAGATAATCAAAATTTTATGCTGGCTTCAGCTTGTTGTGACATCATTACCTTCAGTGGGATGCAGGAGCTGCACTGTACCTCCGAGCTTCCTCTTTGCATCCTTCGCCAGATCCAACAAGACCGCGAGGCTCCCAGAGGCCGCGCACATTCCGAATAAGGTGGCGCCCCCTGGCGTCAGCTGGCCGTCGTCCCCGAGAGCCTCTCGCATGGCGGCCAGCACGTCTTCCAGGAAGCACGCTGTGCTCTTCGGAGGCACAAGGGAGGCCACCGTGGAGCGTGTCGGCAACAGTGTAAGGCTCCTTTCTCCTGCCTCTTTGGTGGACGCCGGCCTCTTCGTGGCTATAAATACAAACGGCGCACCAAAAGAAAAAACCCTTTCAAGGCAACTGGAATGGAATTTGATGCCAAAGCATCACGGATGTGGAGAGTAGAGTGTGACGCGGTTGTGGAAATTGTGAAAGAAGGCGACAATTTCTCACGTTCACACACAGTAAGTGTGTCGTTTTATTTTTCACATCACATAAAACTCTCGAGCCAAAAAGGTAACGGCTGAAAATCCGTTTCCCTAGCAACAAACAAAACTAAACATGGCGGTCCTTAAAGGGAACGCAATTACTTTAAGTATTTGCAGTTCGTGGTGAATTATGAATTGCGAAGTCACTACAAGGTTTTATTTGATTTCAGAAATATAGAAATGGTGGGCGGGAAATATCGTTACAAAATATATCTATTAAGTAATATATTCAAAAAATTATATTTACAAAAAATGAAAAGCATCAACATATTATATATATATTTCAGTTTAATTAAATAAATTACCACTAAAAATTGTATAACTTTACAGTTTATATGACAAATATTAAATACATAAAATTTGATGTACTTGTAATATATTTAGCAAAGTTTGAATATTTAAACAAAAGCAAAAAAATATTGCATCTGGGCAATTACATTTAGATATTTGATAACAAAAATACATAATTTAAGAATTAACATTGAAATTGAATTAATCTGAATTAAAAATACATTGTACTCATAATTAATAAAATAACTACAAACAATAATATTGATAGCATCATTATGAATAATATCCATTTGATATGCAATGCTGGCTGCAATACAGCGCTTTTAGGAGTAGAACAGTACAATGATGGGCAACCACGTGGCCCATGTCCACACTCTTCATTTTTTAATATCGCAAAACCCTGAACCGGGGTGTGCAGACTTTTTGGTGTACCTAATAAAGTCTCCCATGAGTCTCACCTGCCATGGTGGCTCCCGGCTGCAATCCAGGAGAGTCGGGCAGGACCACGCAGCAGCAGCAGCCCATCCAGCAGAGCATCATCAGACCACGGTGGAAGACGCACAGCGACATGCTGTCATGCACAAAGAACACTCTGCCGTCTGCACGTGCATGCAAGTGTTATTAAGAGGTGAGGCATCGGCAGGGTGGGTGTTCTTTCTCACAAACCTTCTGGCCTCGCCAAAATAGGAAGATCCCGTGTCCTTGATGCACTTGGAATCCAGTGAGGGTTGGGGTTGGGGGGGGGGGGGGGGGTGTCAAATAAAAGGGCTAGTCAGGGAATGACGCACATCAAGTGGCCTGACATTTTTTTTGGTCAAAGTGCCATTGCGAATGTCACGTGAATGAATCCAGAAAACAGGTGAGCCGCGACGTTTGCAGTTGATGTTAATTCCAGTCGCCAGCAGAGGGCGGTAGAATCTCCAAATGGCGGCGCCCTTAAAACCAGGGGATGAATTTGGGTAATTATTCATCCGAATATTGTGTTTACAACTGTAGGGGGTGGTTAGGACATATTATTACACGCGTGTGTTTTTGAGGTGGTTTGAAATTGCGCTTGCTTCCAAAAAATGTCAACAACGAAAAAACGAGATTGTTTCCTCGGAGGTGTTGACACTCGCACAGCTGCAGTGCAGTTATGCAGACAGTCAAGGTCGATTCTTCAAACACATCCAGCCAAGCTCATTCTTGGACATCATCAAGCATCACCAAAAAGGTTCTCTTTACTGGGCTACACTCTATATTTGTGTACACGACATGATATACCGTCGTCTGGCCTTTCATGGGCTAGCATAGCTTGACCGTGGCATGCGATTTGGCGCACAGGTGGTAGACTTCCCCTTGCGCTGAGGTCCCGACTTCCGAAGAGACTCGTTGGGTGGTCTGCTCCTTTTGAAATTAGAAGAATGCTGCGGGTGACAAATGAGTCGACCCCGTGAAAAGGACATGGAGGACACGACTCGAGTGGGAAGTTCACTTTTGACAAATTGTTTGAACTTGGCAGGACCAAACAACTCCCGTCGCCTACTTGGGAATGATGATGAGTGATTGCAGCTGCCGGTTTTTCCTGCATGGGATCCACTAATACACGGAAAAATGGGCAACGTTTGAAAGAACAGGTTAGAAAGTGTGCCTGGCCAAATGTCGATTTGTCCTTCATCGGCATAAGACTTTTGTTCAAACTGAGTTGCAGAAGCAGCAATTACGTGCCTCGCCTCGAGTAGATGACAACCTGAGGATGTCTCATACACAAATTAACACCTCACCTCAAATAGTTTGTAAAAATGCCTCGCTTCAAATAGACGTCTTGAGAACGCAAACGTTTCTTCTGAAAGACCCCTCATGCTCAAATAAGGTCCTCACTGTCACCTCACACATCCCATGAAGACAAATTCCTTACCTCAAATTGATACTTCATGAACATGAATTTCCATTATTCTATTGAAAAAAGTTAAACTGTCATAGATTATAGATTCTGATTCTGGGGCCACAATTTAAACTATTTCAAGCATTTTTGGGTCATTTAAAAAAACAAACAAACCATAATTTGGGTTTCCTGCTTGTAAAACCCACAAAAACTGGATTTCCAAAAATTAGAATGCTATGACATTTTTTTTTGCAGGGGTGAAAAAAAATTAGGATCACATCTAGTCAATGAAAATATGGTACAGTGATCCCTCGCTATTTCGCGGTTTGTTTATCGCGGCTTCGGTGCATCGCGGATTTTTTTCAAACATATTCGTTAAAAAAAATTAAATAATTTTTTTTGTTTTGTTTTTAAAGTCCGCGAGAAGCTCGCAGTTGTTTTGCAGCTTCTCGCGGACCGTTTGCGGACTTAAAAAAAACAAAAAAAAAACAAAAGCGGTTTTGGTCCCCATTAACCGCGATAAGAGAGGGATTACTGTATTTTCGAAACAGTATGTCAACCTTCTATACTTGGTTTGGAATTACAGAAAGAAATACAACTTTTCACATTTGGGGGGGTGGAGATGTCCGTCTAATCAGCATACTGAATTTTGGCTCTTTTATGCCACGTTTGAGATCATATTGAAAAATAAAACAATCAAAGCCATTAAAGACTAATTGCAAATTCATCAAACTTTTTACACATTCCCCAAAGAAGATTTATTGAACCTCTGGCAATTGGAACGACACATCTTACCTTTCACATCAGCTATTTTGGCTCAACAATCCTGTATCATCGATCAAATTCCTTTACGGCCGACAATAAATGTGACTGCAAAATGCAAAGATCATATGAAACATTTTATTACTATTCATAAAATGCAGAGGGGGCGAAAAGCAACACAAATATTCCATTTGTCATGATTACATTTCAGGATGAAAGCACCATCACCACACTTGAGTTAAACACATGATTCCACGACAAGCCGGGCTTTGCCGTCATTGCACCTTCTCCTAGCTGCTCTCCCCCCCCCACACACCCCAACACCTCCCTCAAACAGTCAACACAATTCACGGTGCAGGCCCACCGCATGCGGAACAAAAAAAGTCGCCGCCATGCCGTAGTTTGAGAGGTCGATGCTGACTCGCGGAGTTTCCCGAGGCTGGACGGATGTGCCAGTGAGAACCCCGAGTGTGCCCAAATGGCACACGTTATTTTCGTTTTTTTTCCCCCCACAAAGATTGTCCTTTCAGATATAGCGACCAAGTTTAAAGATGTGTTAAAAAATTCCTGAGGTAAGTGCTTTGGCAGGACTGAGCATTTGAGGCCTTGGACAGCAAGGTTTTCGTTCTACAAGATGGTCGCTTCATACTCCCAACCAAAGGGGGGGTCCATCTCCAAGCCTCAAAAGAAACTGCTTTTTTTTTTAATAACGTTTGTCTTCCGAGTTTAAAAAACAAACAAACAAACAAATGTTCACGATCAACTTCCTTTCTATCTTTAAGGGCCTGGTGTCAAATTCTAGGGTGGGGGGCCGGATCTGGCCGGCCACATAAATTTTGTGGCCCACGAAATCGATAAAGTTGTTCGGAAAATTCGACTTAAAAAAAAAGATAAACCATTTAGCATTTATCCGGTGAAAGTGGCTTGGCGTATATAAGGTTCTATGAACCCCACATACTGGGAAAATGTTGGATTGCGTGTCAAATACATTTATATAATTGAATCCATATTTTGGATAATTCATCTTTTTTTTTTTGTACAACAAATAAACGGACAAAATTCTGACACCCTTTTGAAGGCAAAACAGGACATGCCGTACGGTTCAGAAACAAGCACGAGTCGTTTGATGCTCTCCAGGGAAAGCTAAATGTCCAATAGCTAACGCAATCGATATCCATCAACCCATTTTCTCTGTGAAACCAAAACTAACACAAACCCGGAATTGCGTTGAACTTCTGAGGCTACTTGTCCACCTTTGTGTATTTGGACCAGACATCGACAATAATGTGCTGTGTATTGAAAACACTGATTACAATGCGCTACAAAAGTGTCTGGAAGCTGCGACAAAAATGCAGGTTCTCACTTGCACATCCCGAAACGCTGCCCGGACGAGCCCTCCGTGGAAAGTTTACTGGCGAGAAAGCGAAGCGACAGCTCGAGGAGTGGCATTTTGAACGATGTTGAAGGAGCACCAAACCGTCTTGTCTGACTAGCGGTTCTACAAACAGGACAGCAATCTGTAAGACAAAATTAAACTTAAGAAGTATGAGGGAACTGACACCTATGGTTAAAAAAAAAAAAAAAAAAAAAAAGACAGTGCTGGCGACAAACGAACGAGAGTGGTGGGGTGGGGTGGGGGTTTACATCAGCTCAGATACGAGTTATACACGACTCAAAGTAAAGCATATTGGGCTTTGGGAGGAAATTTCAAGATCAACCTTAAAATGCACTTGAACCTTCACTAAACTTTTGGAATGTACATGTCCAAAACTGTTTAGCATTTGAGCACTTTTTGCACCATTCGCTGCTCAATAGCAAGGAGCCGAATGGCAAATTTGAAAACGGGGTCTTGATCCATGACTGGACTGACAAATGTGCCCAATTCTGGTCCTCGAGAGCCCCTATCCAGCCTGTTTTAGATGTCCTCGTATTATCCGTGAAAAGAGAGAGGCGGGCAGGGAGAATTGAGGGGGGGGGGGGGGGGAATCATCCCTCTCTATACGGCTAACTGTCAGGTGACAAAGTCTGGTCGCCAAGGGGGCCGCTACACTGTGCTTGAGGAGCTTTGCTGAAACTGTGGCGGAATATCGACCGACGATTAGTTATAATGGGAAGTAAATGGAGAGATCCCCGACTAGAATGAACAAGTATCTGAGGAAAATGCAGAAGCGATGCGAAACTAGCAACATTTCTGCCCGACGGGATCGTTTTATGACCTCTTTTTTTGATTTTGACAAATGATTGTACATGCCAAGAACAAACATTCCAAACCAGTAAACATTTAGTATTCGCCGCACCATCATGAATAAGTCATACTAACAACGCAGCAGCTGTGGTTCACATCTCGACATTTCAACCGAAAGCCCAAAATATGATTTTGGTGAGCAATGTATAATGAGCATTTGTGGGTTGCCTTTCTTGGGGCTTTTTTTTTTTTTTTTTCCTATCAGGTTCTGCAAAATGTTCTTGGTTCTTAAAAAAATGTCACCGTGGGCCGCAAGTCAGCAATTGTGTTCAAAACAAGACACACTCCAAAAAACAAGTGCGGCTCTTGCAGTACCCCGAAAATCCTCAGAAGGGCTTCATCCGTAAGACACGTCGCTTTGTTTGCACCATCAATTGTTCAATTTCATGTTTAAAACAGAAGCACCGTTTGTTTTTGTTTTTTTTTCCTGCAGAGTTTAAGAAAATGAAAACAAAACCAAACACGACAGGAAAACATCCCGTCGTGTTCGCTCCGCCACAGCACCTGGGCATGTTAAGGTCATGTGGTGGCTGAAGACTGAATGTGGGAGTCACAATGCAGCACCGATATAATTTTTTCCCCTCATATATATATATATATTTTAGACATATGTAATTACATATTAAATATAGCTTTGCATTGGCAATTTTGTACAAAACAGTGGTGTTTTTTTTGTCCACTGAATGTTTATCCAAAAGTGTTGGACACCCCAATACAATATTAAATAGAAGAAATTTATAGGCCAAAAAAGGGGAGTTTACAAAAAAAAATTAAAATAATAATAAAAAAGAAATCCCTGTGTTTAGCACAATGTGCCGACCTTTTGATTTTTTTTTTTGGGGATGTTTTTCCACTGGAAGAATAAATAAAATCAGGCACGGTCCAAATTTAGCACCATTGTTTTCTGACAGCGACTCACATACTATATTGCATTGTACAACATATTTCAGGATTTTTTTTTTTTAAGAAAAGAAAAAAAAAAAGGGAAATAGGGGGACATAAATATATAAGTCTAACAACTGTACAGTCAAGAGAATTAATCATATTCACAGTACAAACACAAAAACGACAACACAATAAAAATAAAATTAAAAAAAAGTGTGAAGTAGTCCAGTAGTTTGTTGTGGCAAATGGTAAAAAGATTTTCCCAGTGTGTGAGAATGTGTGTGTGTGTGTGTGTAGCGCATTTTAGAGTCGTAAAACCTTGGTGTCCATCCGCGGCACCCAGCAGCTCAAATAAATATACAAATTTCAGCTTAAGGTTAAAAAAAATTCCTGCTTTGAGAAGGTCTCAAAGTAGTGCCACTTGGAAAAACATGAATAATAATAATAATAAATACAGAAACCCATGCAGCGCTTCTGTTTTTTTCTTTTCTTCCTGTCATTATTATTATTGATATTATCTACCTGGATTTAGCTTCACTTAACTCGACAGCAGTGCCAGAGAGAACGAACACAGAGCACCATTTCGTAGCAGAATATTGATTTGTGTTCACGCCTTGACTGTTGCTAGGCAGAAATGAACAGATTTTTGGAGTCAATGCTTTTTTTTTTTTTTTTAATGTCCACCGACAAGTTATTATGATTATGTATTATCAAAAGTCTGATGTGACTGAGGAGAAAAAGAAAAACGGAATTGCTTTGATCCAGTTCGGAAATCTGAGCTCGGTGAGCTGAAAGCAGCCGGATGAGTTCCATTCAAGCGCTTTTTCACCGTTAACTTTTGAATGAAAGGATGGATGGATCCTAATGATACAAACCATGATGCTACAAATGCAACTGTATGTTGTTATCCAGTGTGAACGTCATCAAAACATGACTTTCCTCATCTTGTTTACATAGTTCAGATGTCAGAAAAAAAACTACAACAAAAAGACACGCTTGTGAGCAGATATCAATGAACAGGTCAAACAGGAAGTGGCTCCTCCAAAAGAGGAAGTCGTGTGCTTGTTGCATTAATTCATTTCTTTCTGCTTTCTTAAAAAGATTGAGATCGAAACAAGACCAGTTCCTTTGAATTCTGCTCATGATCGCTGCAGCGTTTTGTGTGTGTACATGAGTGCGTGCCTATGTGTGTGTGTGTGTGTGTGTGTCCCAGTACAGAAGCCAGTCTTGGAGGCGATCCGGTAGTCTAGACTTATTAAAGCACCAGTGAGCGAGGAGCAGAGTGCCTTGGGTCCACACCTGGATATTTGCATAGTTTTTTTTTTTTTTTTAATGATGAGGTAGTTTTCAGCAATTACCTGAAAGGCCAAACAAGACAAAACAAAAGATGTGCTCGGTCATTTTACTGACCCATAAAAAGTGCGCATTGCCCCTTTTCCAATGCAAGGTTCCACTTGCTATTGAAGCTTACCAGGTACCGTTTCGAGTACTCTAGTGGTCTAGCTTAGCCTGTTGCTGCTGCCTTATTATTGCTTATGATCAAATTTCACTTAATTTGTCCAAAAAGTATTATTTTGCTCCAGAAAATGTACCTTTGTTGATGTACAGCAGCATAGTGACAAGCAGAACAGTTGCCTTCTCATCCACTAGAGGGCAGTAGGTACAGATAGATTTGTGAGTAAATCGGGAGGAGAGGTCACTTGAGTACAGTATATGGCCAGCCGCCAATAGCGAAAATCTGTGTAGAATTCCCGTTATGAATGTATGAGAAACAAAAGACAAAATTTAAGCGCAAACCAATTCCTGACCTCCAGTTAGCTTTTTCCATGAAAAAAAGGTTTTTAATATTTAAAAACATTTCTAATAAAGGCGGCTCGGTGGAGGAGTGGTTAGCGTGTCGACCTCACAGTGCAGAGGTTCGATTCCAGCTCCGGCCTCCCTGTGTGGAGTTTGCATGTTCTCCCCGGGCCTGCGTGGGTTTTCTCCGGGTACTCCGGTTTCCTCCCACATTCCAAACACATGCATGGCAGGCTGATTAAACACTCTAATTGTCCCTAGGTGTGAGTGTGAGCAAGAATAGGCGTTTGTTCGTCTGTGTGTGCCCCAGCGATTGGCTGGCAACCGGTTCAGGGTGTCCCCCGCCTACTGCCTGAAGACGGCTGGGATAGGCTCCAGCACCCCCCTTACTTACCCTTGTGAGGATAAGCGGATTGGAAAATGGATGGATGGATTTCTAACAAAATGTTAATAGGTGCTGAATTGCATGTGTGCAGGGTAGAAAATGAATGGATGGATGATATTGACCCAAACCCAGACTTGCAGTGGAAAAGGGGCAAACACCAAGTCATACTCAAAAATGACTCTCATTCGAATATTGCAGGATTAACTTACCTTGTTTAGTTAGAACAATGAACTCCCTATAAGTCCCGCTCTTTATCTGCCCGCAACACAACCTCCCCCCAGCCCCTCAACCCCAAAACCTATCTCGGTCGGGAGCCAGGGAGCGGGGTGGTGGTGGTGAAAGTGCCATGTGTGCCCTGAGTCCTCCGCATGCTCCCGCCACCACCTGAGCTGCTGGCGGGAGGCGGCGGTGGCAAGCGGGGCGAGTAGTGCACTGCGTATGGGCGAGACGTGGAGGATGACAAAGAGGAAGAAGGGGGGGCGGAGAGAACGACACAGGAGGAAGAGGAGACGGTGAGGGTGTGGACCCTCGGGTGATGAAGCGAGGCGTGCGGGAGACGGGACGAGTGAGGCGGCGGGGGGGTGTTGGCGGGCGTGGGCGCCAGCGTGGAGGAGGAGGGGGCGCTGTGCAGGGGCGGCGGAGGGGGCAGGGAGTGCGCGGGGGCGGAGGGGCTGTGCAGCACCGACTGGGTGCGACTATGCTGGGCCTGCGACGGGGTGGGAGGGAGAGGCGAGGAAGCGCTTTGGGGGGAGGAGAGACTGAGCAGGGAGCCGAGGCCTCCGGAGGTGGGCAGCGACACCCCAAACTGATGGGAGGACACTGAGGGAACCGCGTGGTGAAAGGAACCTGCAAATCATATAGCAGAAATGGAGGAAGTCGAGGGGGCAAGACAGCAGGGAAGCAGATACAAGGAGCAAAGAAAAGGAGGGGGGGTTGAGGGGTAGGGGGGGGAAGAGAAGCAAGGGCTGAGCGAGGTAGCGCCAAGCCAGTCTCCAGATAAGCACGCACAAAGCAAAACAGAGTCAGATCACCGCTCCTTTCAAAAGAACAACTGGATTTGCTTTGAAAGGGGACATATTAGGCGATGAAAATGGACTAGACTTTTTTCAATTAAAGTAACTTGTTGCTAATTTTCTCCTGCCGCTACATTTTATTTTGGTGAGAATGAATGCCTAAATACGCAATAATATTTTGAAACACTGAATATTGCAAAAACGTCAGTCAAGAGCTTCAGTTATTAAAAGGTTGATTTGGTGGAAGAAACCTTTTTGGGTTTTGTTCATGCAATGCCACAACTTTTATTATTACTATGTATACATTTAACAAGCAGCATTTATTCTGTGAGATTTCCAGACAGATGTGGACATTGACGTAAATATACAATGATACCTAGAGTTTTAGAAAGTTGTTTAGGTCATGTAATGTGATTTTTTTTTTTAAATATACAGCCAAACCTCGGTTTTTCGAACGTCTCGGTTCTCAACCAATTCGGTTTTCGACCAAAAATTTCGAGTTTTTTATGCCTCGGATGACAAACAAATTGAGCACACTTGAATGCACCATTTGACTCCTCTCGCCTTCCTTACACGAGGAAGTGACGCTTCCTCGGGTAGACGAGGGAGTGACGCTTCCTCGTGTTGCTTTCCATTGTGAGCAGACGTGTTCAGTAAACATTTTTATTTTAAAAAGAGCGTGGTTTCGGTTTTCGAACTATTTCAGTTTTTCGAACAGCCTTCTGGAACGGATTATGGACGAAAACCGAGGTTTGACTGTATTTGTAATTGCTTGCACCAATACAGCAGGAAAAATTTAGAAGAGTCAGGGGTGAATGTGGCTCCTAAACTCAAAACTGAATGACGCCCCAATTACGGGCTACAAATTAATTTTCCGGTGGAGACTTAAAGGGCCAATAATTTGCAGTCTGGAAGCGGAAGGGTGACCACCTCCTACTATGCAAACAAACCTGCACCCGCAAAATAATTTGATCCGAGTGTAACAAGTGGATATTAAGTGAGCCGGAATTCTTTCTACGATACGTACTGGATGCTGAGCAAAGTCAAAGAAGCAAAGCCTTCTATTTGGACACCCAGGCACTCCTAAAATCATGGTGCAAAATAAAGCCATAACATGTCTCCTTTCAATCCATAATCAGCTTTTAGTGTGCTAGTGAAATGACTCTGACAAACACACACCCACAGAAAATAACAAAAACAGCCAACCTAAAAACCTTTTCGTCGGCTCAAATTGACTGTCACTTTCTTTTGTTCCCATGCAGCATTTTCCAAGGGTGTTTGCAACTGCAGCCAAGCAGCCAGTCAAAGCACAGCAGCGCAGCGAGCCGGACGTCGCAGCAACAACTTGAACCTCCACTTACCTCACCGTTAGCGGGCCTGTTCTGTTCCCTTTCACAGGAAGGCTAACACTATCCCTCACTCGGACTCTTTAATGTTCCCGACACCGGGACGAATAAAACCCGAAAACAAAAATGTAGTCACTCACCTCCTGCTGCTCCGCCTGCAAGCCCGGCGCTAGAGAAGCTGCCCAGGCCAGAGTGTCCGTTCACCAGTCGCGTGTTGGCGCCGGCGCCGGAGCTTCCTGTCTGGGCCCCGAACAACGTCTGTAAGACCGAGGTCCCTCCAAGTGGGAACTGAGAGCCCAGGTACTGACCCACTGAGGATCCTGTCGAAACAGTGACAGGGCTTCCACCGACTTTGCCGCTCAGAATGCCTGCGCCGCTACTGGCGGCGGCGGCGGCTATGAAGATGTTCTGACTGGAATGGCCGCTACTTGTCTTTAGCTCCCAATCCCGAGGGGGCTTCTGCTTCTGTACAATCTGCCGAGGGTCAGAACCGCTGCCAGCCTGACCTCCTCCGCTACCAGTGCTTCGGTTGCCAGCCTCTTGGCTCAGGAAAGGGTTGGGATTCGTGTAGCTGGATAACTCGCCATCGTTTCCCTTCCTGGGCTGTTGATGGTGTTGTTTGTAATCGCCGTCAGAGTTGGACGCCCCCATACCAAACGGAGAGCCCCCTTGTCTGAGGTCAGAGTTGGGTTGCTTGGGGTCAGAAATGGGTGAAAAGGTTGACTTCCATTTGCTTGTAGAGGACAAGGATGAGGAGGAGGAGGAGGCCTCGCTGCCTGTGCTGTGACCGCTGCTGCAGCCTGACTTCCTGCCTAGCAAACGCAACAGGAAGTGGAGACTTTTTTTTCCCTTTTTTTGCGGTACTTTGACAAATCGTCCAACAAGCATGAAAATGTTTTAAATTGTGAAAACGTGAAGCATTGCTCATTACCTCTTTCACTTTCACCGAGTCTTCCGGGTCCGTCTCTGCTCTCCAAGGATATCGTCGCAATTTTCCTTTCAATCCTACAACGGAAACAGGCACAGAAAAATCCACAGAAATGCCGCTGTGTGATGAACGGGTCACCTTATACTTCGAATCACTACATTTGCTCCTAAAAAGATGTCACAGCAAGTCAAAAAAATAAAGTGAAATAAAGACAACTCAAAATCAATGCACGTTTTCTGGTTTTAAATTCAATCTTTTTAAATACAGTCAAACCTCGGTTTTCGTTCATAATCCGTTCCAGAAGGCTGTTCGAAAACCGAAATTGTTCAAAAACCGAAACCACGCTCTTTTTAAGATAAAATTTTTTACAGAACACGTCTGCTCACAATGGAAAGCAACCCGAGGAAGCGTCACTTCCTCGTGTAAGGAAGGCGAGAGGAGTCAAATGGTGCATTCAAGTGCGCTGTTTGTTCGAGAACCGAAATTTGTTCGTCATCCGAGGCATAAAAAAACTCACAATTTTTGGTCAAAAACCGAATTGGTCGAGAACCGAGACGTTCGAAAACCGAGGTTTGACTGTACTTGGTCCCTTAAAAGGTGCTATGTAACTCAAAGTTATTACTATTATTTTTTGGTTTATAACCAACGCAGTTGATCTTTCTCAATGTATGAAGGCATTTTGTGGCCCTATTTATGTAATTGAATTTTTTACTTTAGCCTCACTCCGAATATGTATTTTGAAAGATACATTTGCCTGGTTTGACTTAATGACCATGATCGGAAAATATGGGTGATACCAGAACCTGGATTAAAACTGAATATTAATTGAGTGATTCTCATTAAAACAGATTATCGATTGTCATCCATAGGTGGTCCTCAATTTCTGACGGAATTCTCGTAGGAAGAAGTTGGAAGAAGTTGGTCCGTGCCAATAATAATCAGCCATATTTACAGTTAATATTTGAACGGAAAACACTTACGCCGCTTATATAAACGCACATTAAATGAAAAACAACATTTTGTAGGAATGACTGGTTTGAAGGGAGTTACCGTAAACTGGTGCTTTCAGCCGGGTATCCCGAGTCCTCGTCATCAGTGCTGGGCGCGGAGGAGTAACGACCAGTGCCGTTGACCTCCAGGGGGCGCTCCCTCTTCAGAACAGGAGGATGGTCCAGGGTTGACGCACTGGGACTGCGGCTTGATTGCTCCGGTGAGGAGATGGCGGCGATTTCCAAGGGCTGGTTAATGTTGTTCACCTGTTGATGACAGAAGTGAGCTCACACTTCAAGCTCCGGGGGGGGGGGGGAATGTTTGTCAGGAGGGGAGGGGTGACGAACCATGGAATTGATGTTGAGCGGGGACCCGGAGGAGTGGTTGTTCGCACTGACGCCGGGAAAGGTCCTCCTCTTTGGTGAGCCGCTGGTTGTGATCGTCACCGTGGAGCCGCGCTTCCGCCGCCCCCGTTTGCGTCCTTCTTGAGGAGCGAGGCCGTGCGTGGGGGGCGTGTGCGCGCGCTGCGTGCCGGGTGACTGGTGGTTGTGGTTTCCGTGGTTACTGTGGTATCCCTGCTTGGTCGAGCTGCCGGCGTGGTGGTGGTGGAGGCGCAATCCGCCGCTGCCCGATGACGAAGACGAGGAGGAGGAAGAGGAGGAGAAAAAAATTCTCCTCCGCAGTTCATTGTCCTGGGGCTCAGTGTCGGACTCGGTCTCTTGGCGTTCCTGGCCATCTTCGGAAAGAATCCTTGGGGGTCCGTCTGCATAATGAAGAACCCCTCCGGTGCTGAGTGGGGGGCTCTGGATTGGACCTCCTCTGCTCATGGGTCCCGCCAAGGGTGTGTTTGCGTGTGGAGGCGATGAAGAAGCACCATTTTGTTCCTCTGAGTGGGGACCTCCATTCATGAGCCCTGAGCTAGATGAATATCCTACAGTGAACAACAAAGATAATGAAGCCCAATTACAGTGTAGGTGCTCCACGTAGAGCAGTCATTTGGTTCATTATTTTCAACAATTTGACTGAAGAACATGAAGGGCATTTGGAACGTATTCACAGCCTCTTTCCACATCGTACATGTTACAGATTTACCGTTTCTAAAATTGGAATAAATAAAGTTTCTCCTCCACGGAATTTGACACACAATAGACCAGGGGTCGGCAACCCAAAATGTTAAAAGAGGCATATAGGACAAAAAAAACAAAAAACAAATATGTCTGGAGCCGCAAAAAAATAAAAGACTTCTATCAAACTTAGAATGAAGGACACACATGCTGTATGTATGTAGGAGACTGGATTGTCTCAGAATTGTTTATGTCATTCATTCCTTTGTTGGGTGTTCACAAATGGAATTTATTTTGTGATTTCCTCGCTTGATATTTTGTTTTGGTGCATTATCTTCGCTTTTCTTAGTGTCAGTGATCATTAATTCCGTTTTTCGGAGGCTGTCTTTGAACGCCTCTCGAGTGGAAGAGAAGAGAGAAGGCACGGAGTCGGACGCAGACGTGTCTGTGTTTGTCGAGACTATTAAAAGCATAAATAAAGTGTACGTTTTAAAAAAAACAACACCACAGCTCTCCTTTTTCGGAGCTGCAACGTGTATCTATAGCTATTTGAGCTCTATTAGCCTACTATCAAAATCTTTTTCCATTTTCAAATATTTTTTATAAAGCTCCAGGGAGCCACTAGATGTCGCTAAAAAGCCGCATGCGGCTCTGGAGCTGCGTGTTGCCGACCCCGCAATAGACCACAAGGGCAAGAAAAACAGATTTTGAATTGGTTGCAAATGAATTAGAAATTAAAAAACACAAAAACAAAGAAATCCCATGAACATAAATATACACCACCTTCGCTCAATACTTCTGTTGCTGCACCATTGGCAGCGATGACAGTTTCAAGTCTTTTTGATGCCACATGCTTGGCATTACCTGGAGGGTGTTGGCGCACAGCCATTTACAGAGCCCCCCAAGAATTGTTAAATCGGACCGGGCTTTGGCTGGCCCACCTCAAGGACATTCAGCGCTGTGAATATAATTTCATCGACAATATCGGAAAACAAATCTTTGCCACAAATCTAAAATAATAAAATGAAAAAGCCCTAACGGAGAGGGGCCTTCTTGTGATCTTGGGACAACATTTTTCGGCCGCAGCGCAAACTAGTACATTGCACACCACTCGTGACCTCTGGGCGTCGGATGTCGGGGATGTTGTAAACCGAGAAGTCTCTGTATAACCCGGTGGGGAAACAATTCATCAAGGTCTATTCCCAGGGCTGTTTTGGAATCAAATTAAACATTTAGAAGTTCCTTACCGTTGGTTTGACAGGCCTGAGAGACAGGACTAGGAGTACTTCTCTGCAACGATGCACAAAAAACAAAACAAAAAAAACCAGCATATTGTGATGCCAAATAAAAGGTGAAACCTTTCAGGGTGTCGAAAATACTCACCAGTCTCTCAGCCCGACTGGGTAGCACCACACTGGCGAGTGGAATGCTGACTGGAAGTTTGCTTGGGTGAACAGTGCTCAGCGGAATACTTATTGGAAGGCTCGTGATACTGTTGTCTGCCTGAACAGATGGACTCTTCTCCTTTCCACTCTGAAGGGAAAATGACTCTTTAGAAACCAGAAGACCATCTCACGTGACTCGTAACGAAAAATCAATTACCCTCTCGGTGCTTTTCGGTGTATTCTGAGCATCCAACGCGTGAGGAGATGGGCTGCCCTGCTTGGCTCCGAGAGGAGAGTTAACGCCGCCCATTTCCCCTCTGAAATGGAACATATTGATACTGTGACAACAAATCACTAAGCTTCAGGAGGTTTTCGCAGCTTCGCACACCTGTGTGTGGGCGGGCCGGGGCCTCTCAAGTGGCCCGCGGCTGTGGGTTCCTGGTTGAGGTGCCTGCGCAAGGCAATTTTAGCGGGGGAGAAGCGCGTGTAGTCGGGAAGAGCGTAGGAGACGTGCTGCCTCTGTCGAGCCTCGGGCATGGCTGCTGCAGCGTCGTGGTCGGGAGAGATTGGCAGATAGCGTGAAAGAACCTCCGTCTTGGTGTTCCCGCGCTCCATAGAAGGCGAGCCGGTACCGTTGATGGAGCGGTCTGGGCTTATGCCGTTGAGAGTTGGGACTGAGGGCAGGCCGAACTTGGGGGCGTCCACGTCGGCGGACGAACGGGAGTCCGGGTTCTTGCGGAAAGGGGAGCCCTCGTGAGGGCTGTATGATTTGAGTTGAAGCAGCTCCTGTTGCCTCTGGCTTTTTTCCAGCTCCACAATGCTAATCTAGAAACACCAGAGGGAAGCTCGACATGCTTCAATAGTCCTGGAATGTATCACTATGATGCTGACATTAAAAAAAAAAGGGTCAATTTTACTCAAAATGGGGAGACAGGGGAGACCTACCTGCAACTCTAAGCAGTGTCTCTGCTTCTCCGAGATTTGTCTCCGCAGGGCCAGCTTCTCTTTCAGCAGACTCTCCAGACACAAAGAGCCCCAATCCAACTTCAGCTCCTCACATCGAGACTTGAGCTGGAACCCAAACTCGGTTTTAACTCTCCTCAATACCAAAAAAAAAATAAAAAATAAAAAAAATATTGAAAGCAACTTGGCAGCAGCAGCGGTGTCTCACCAGCAGCACGCTGTGATCTCGAAGTGAAGCCATGTCTCTCTCAAGCTGTTTGGTCTGCTCTTTCAACTGATGGTTGTGGGACGATATCTCCTTCTGGGCCTGCAGCAGGTCCTCCGCAGTGAGAGCTTTCACTCCCAGCTAATCACACACAAACACAAAAACGTGATCACTTTTCAACATGGCAGACAAGAGCGTCCTTGATGACGACACGGACGCATCTGCGTCATGTACTTGCAACCAAGAAACTATACAACACAACGGTACATTGAAGGTCGGGCGAGTTAAAGCTTGTAATATTTGGAGATTGACCAAATATTTCAGGAAAAATACCACCAAAAAATTCCAATTATAAGGAATGTTTCCAATCTATTTATAGTAGATTGGTTAGCTAGCATTGACGTCTAGGACTAAAATGTGAAAAGGTTCGGTTTTATGACCAAGACAGTTTGGAGTCTGGAACAAATTATTCCAAATATAATTGGTTTCAATGGCAAAACTTGATTTGAAAAATGGGAAGTGATCGAAGGTAATGAATACAAGATATCGAATCACTGGCTGTGGTATTCCACTAACGACACAGGTGGTTGTTTTTTCCTTTTCCTGCCATTTTGAACATGGGTAGCACTCACCTCATCCAGTTTGGTCTGAAAGAGACCTTTGATCTTGTCCTTATGAGACTGACAGATGGAATGGAGCTGCTCTGCCTGCATGGACAAATCCCTGTGTTTTTGCTAAAGACAAAAGCCAAGGCACAGGACTTTAGATTTAAGATGGACAAACAGTTAACCCGTGAACTACTCGAGATCAAAACACGAGTTGAAGGTCCCCTGCCATCAAAATTGATTTTGTTGAGTCTGGTTTAACTCATTCAGTACCAGCCAATTCTAGACCAAGTCTGGAAAAGACGTCTAAAAACGTCTTTGGGAGTGAATGAGTTAAGTTTGTATGCAATTTGTTGATTGAGTGCAGTAGCCGTTTGAAGCACAATTTCGCTGAGGATGACTTTGTAAACATCACGCAGGCTACTCCACTGGCCTTAAGTATTCGTATTCTAAAAGTAAAATTGAACTACTTCACATCAAGCGGCATATTTGGACCACACTGGCATCAACCGTCAACATAGCAAGTGAAACTAGAAGACGACATCCGGTCAGATTTAGGGTACTGTTTTATCTTGGCAGCTTTTAGGATTATTCTTGCCTCAACGCATCAGTAGTAAGAGATCAGAGCTGTCTCACTACAGTCTCAACCCAGCCCACGGCCAATGGTTGGTGAATTCTGCCTTCATAGTAAGACCTGACATCGAAGGCTCTAGACGTGATTGCATTGAGCGCTTGAGATACTGCGTGGCACCAATCACCGCAAAGCCATTTATCACTTTTAACTTGAGAACGGAGGAAAGCAAATCACATATGCATGTCAAATATTCATGAGAAAGAAATTCAGCTGTCTCATCTGCTATCCTGCACATTTCTAATCGAAATTATTTTGCAAACGCGATAAAATTATAGACATGAAAAAAAAAGTGTGGCTTCATACCTTTCATACAAGAACAACAAAAGTGGAGTCTTTTACCTTCTCCTGCTCTAAAAGCTGCTGCAGATTGGATTGGTACTGAGGAGTCTTCATGTAGGCCATAAACTGGAGGTATTGAACTTTGATGTTGTCTGTTGAAAGACCGGCGACACGTCAATCAATCCAAAGGGTTCTCAGCGAGTTGACTGGAAATCGCAGGTCGGGGGTTCCCAGTTTTCTCCTCGGCTTACCTAGCAGTTGTTGCAGACCGGGAGGGGTTGGGCTCAGCAGCAGTTGATTGGCTGGGTAGTGCTGGACCTTAGGAGGTAGTTGGTAAAAGGGACTCCGCGGTTGTAGGTATGCATCTGCGCACACGGCAAGCACAAAGAACACCAGTCTCAAAAGCACATACGCGAGCAAATGACGATATAATTCCTCTTAATAACTACAACAAAAAGGGTGCACAGCATTGTGCGTTCCTCTGACCCTGAGGGGGCGCTGCAGAAAGGGTCTTGGCATGCAGCAAATCCAAGGCGCTCTGATTCTTCTTCTTGTCGCTAGCCGGCGCCGCCTTCTTGGGTCGACCCCTCTTCTTGTTGTTCAGCTTGCGACCCTTGGCCAAGAGTTTGGTTTGGCGGGGCTTGGCGGCGGCCTTGACCACAGACACCAATGGGAGGCGCTGCTCCTCCTCCCCACAGGAATCCTGCTGGAGTACCGAATACAGGTACTGTACGTGCATACACAGTGGTCAAACGTATCACTTTCCAGATAGGTTATCTTGTATCCGCGACAGTCAATAACGTGACACGTTTATCGGTCTCTGTGCCGTTAGTTACCAAATCTTAAGGAGGGATTGAAAAAAAAAAAGTTATATTTTACTGATCGGGGTTTGAAGGAAATTTGGAAAAAATCGGGTGCGTCCGTCGGCGCCCCCGTAAATGTCTTGGTTTCATTATTTATGTCATTGCGGGCATGTAGACTTTTTACAGCCACAAATACAGGAACACAATGTGTCAATGTCTTGCCTTGTGGAAACGATTACAATAAGTGCATTGGTGAGGAGTGGCTTTAATCATTTGCACCCATTTGTTTCGAGTCCGTTCTGACAAAAATTGACGTGAAACCAGTTCCGTGGCAGACAAAAAGTTTGAGTCCCGCTACAATCACGTCAGCACAAGTTACCTTGTTTTGCTCCTTGGTTTTGGTGGGTGTGGTGCTATTGCTTTTGCTGTCCTTAATATCTTTCTGCTGACGTCGTCGAGCTGCCTCTTGCTCTTCCTGTATTGAGATATTGGAGGAGTTTGACACAGAAACTTCAATACTACTGCGGGGCGTTTCATCACATATCAGGACTTACCCTGAGTTTAGGATTGATGAGACTAGCAAAGTAGTTTTCAAGCTGCAAATCGGGGACACAGAAAAAAAACCAAGTTGCACCAAAATAATATGCTTGAGGAGCCATGAGTGAAAATGTCGAGTGAAGAATCAGCTGCCAAATAATTGCTGACTGTTTTGTTTCTGAATGCCAACCCAAAGGCATAATCAATCATCATTTTGAGATATGTCAGCATATATTTCCTTATAAATTGACCAGACATTGAAATAAGAAGCATGTCTGGAGAGTTCGCTACACATTGGCTTTAGTGACACAATTAGAAAAAGGAAAAGTCATATTTGCCAGCAGCTCTTGAAGGTGGAAATGATGTTGACTGAATATGAATTCCGTTCAAGGTGTAGAGACGTTCTCCTTACTATGGTGCGGTCTATGGTGTGCAGATAGTAGGAGACTGGCTTTCCAGTCCAGGACACGGAACCCCTCAGTGGCGAGAGCTCGACCACACGCATTATTGTGCCTATATCTACAGGTGACAGAGAGGAGTGTCAAAGCTATCCGTGAAAAGAATTGGTCAGTGGGGAGATTAAAACGTGCAGTCAAAAAAAACAACAACAAAAAAGTGAGGCACTTACCACTTAAATTTCGGCTGTTAATTCGAAAGTTCAAAGGTGCAAATGGTTTGGAAGATACAATCTTTCCACCTGAAAAATAAAACTCGGATGAATTTAAATGCGCCGTGCAAGGTGGACAGTGGACTTCACGATGATAGCAATAATGGAAGACACTCCAAAAGGACATTTAATGTTCTAAATATGAGGAGAATGAGTCGAATTAAGGTATTTCCGAGGGCATTTTATGATGGATGATGTACTAAAGCAGGGGTGTCAAACATACGGCCCGCGGGCCGGAACCGGCCCCCAACGAGGTTCGATCCGGCCCGCGGTATCATTTAAAAGCGAAAAAAATGCATTAAAGACACAGAATGAATATTTTAAATAAAATGCAATTCGTGGATTATCCGCTAGGGGGGCACACTGTTTTGAGCACAGTAGAAGACAACATTGTTTTGATCGGAGAAGAAAACAGCAGTCTCAGTCTGTCACCGAGATAGACCCAACGCAGCAAATAATATGAAAGCGCCAATCAATGCTTCTTGAGGCCAAAACAAAGGAAAGAGATGAGATTTTGGTGATTCATAGCACAGTATGGTATAATGTTAATGGTTCGGCCCACTTGACATCTACCGAGTCCGTATGTGGCCCACAATGTGAAATGAGTTTGACACCCCTGGACTAAAGGGAAAGCCAGCATTTGGAAAAATATGCTAATATGCTAAGGGTTTTCTTGACGTCATCTCTCAGCAGTGTACGAACCTTCCTTCATGTTAGCAAAACGTTCCTTCAGCTGGTGATCTACCTCTGGACCAAAGGCAAAATTATTCACAAAAATAATACTGCAAGACAGAAGGAAAGAAGCACCAGTCAGAAAATGACTCACAACTTTGCTCATACAATGAATGGGTCCACGTTTTTTTTTTCATGTCAACCTTGTGGTGGCGATCCTTTCTTTCCATTCTTCAGACAGAAAATCTCCTCTCTCCAGCTGAAAATGAAAGACAAGCGTTCTTGAGGAATTTCGGGCACTTTCTGGTTTTAGAAATGCGCGCACTAGCTACTTACAGTGTACTCCCCGTGTTTCTTGCCATACCATTTCATCCACTTTTTAAACTCTTTGTCCATGCTCTGTGAGAAATATCAACATTACTCCATAAATAACCGAAGTAGAAGGACCGCAGGGCACCTGAACGGGCACCCTTCTGATTGTAATTTGCTGACACGCCCGTCCAACCAAATCAAAGCACCTTTTGGATTACTGGAGAACTCTTGGGCTACATGAAGATGTCATGGTATGAACCTGACATTGACTTAATGGGGAAAGAAATGTCCCACTGTCGCCACAATTAACGAAAGAGACCATTTTTGGCCTAATTGATCTGAAATTCATCCATTTTCAAATGATTTTGAGTTGCGTGCGCGCATGAGTGTTACCTCTGCATAGGTTGCTGGAATGTCTGCTTTCTCAATGCCGTAGTAGTGTTTACAGTTGGTCGCCGCCGCAACCTGCAGCACCACTTGACCCACACCTACACAGGACGAGCGTTTGACTTCTTATTTACAACACAACGGGACTCGAGGACTCGCGCGCTGGGATTTTGTGACCAATGTACGGTCGGGCTCACCGCTGCCGAGGTCTACGAAGGTGTCGTCCTCCATCATTTCCATTTCGTTGATGATCTGCGCCACCAGGTCGAAGGAAGTCTCGCCGTAAACCTCGGGCGAGAAGGGCTCGTAGTTGTTCAGCTTCTCCGGGTCGGTCACAGAGTGGTTGTACACCTGTTGGAGGATGTGTCGCAGCAGCCCGTTGGACGGGCGCTTGTTCAACTTCATGGGTTGAGTCGTCCCTTTCCACTAGAGAGACAGAGTAGATTTATTTCATTTTATTGTAATGTTTCCCCCCCCAAAAAAATTCGTTTTTTAATTTATTTTTTTAACGTGTTTCAATGTTGTCATGGGATATTCTTTTGGTAATTTTGATGAGCTATTTTCTTTGCTTAGCTGGTGAATTATCTTTAGCCGAGACTGCTTGAAAATGCTTTTAGGTGTTTCTGTCTTTGGTTGTGTGTCTGCACACCGAGCTGCCTTGTGTCTAAAATGTGCGATAAAAATATGTTCAGCATAGTACACAAGTGACATTCATTTTGTCAAACCTTCATGTCATGGTAAATATAGAGTTGTGACATATGGACTTTCCAACACCTTCGTTGGCCTTTTAATGCTGGTAAGGAGAACCAACAAGCCGAAATCGATCAAAATCACATTGGACATTCTCAAACCTTCAGCACTGATTGACTGATTCAGATGAATGTTTTTATATGTTTTAGTCCAAAGTAGTCACACTTGTGTGGCGAGAATGGCTGTCTTTACAGCAGCTCCTAGACTTTTTGTTCTTCTACTTTCGTCCTTTCATAACTTTGCTGCTGTCAATGGGGAATTTCTCCATTGTGAGACGAATAAAGGTTTTCTTATTCTTAATTGTTGTTTTTTTTTTAATCCACACTTGAAAAAGAATGATTCTCATGACTCATTAACAGTAACCCATGCCTCTGATCACAACGGCATGTTCCATATTGGATAAAAAAATAAAAAAAAGGAGAAATTACTGAGTTGGAGTAGTTCACTGTTCCACATTTGTTAGATGACAGAAAATTTTGTAATCTATTCGCATTGACTTCACTTGTTGCTTACCAGCTGGTGAATGCTGTCAATGGCCCTGTTGTATTTGTCGCACAGTCTCTGCATACTCTCATAACTGTTTCAATTAGAACAGCCCAAAAAAAACAAACAAACAAAAAAAACAACAACAACAAAAACACAAGATTAGAGACATCATATTGGCATTTGCGTGGTGAAAACAGAGCAGAAACAGAGCGGAAACCGTGCCAGACATTGTAGAATTCAAAATTAAGTTAATCTTTGGCTTTTTGTGAAACCAACCTCAACAAGGTCTCATGTCAAAGCCGAGAGGTAAGCAGAGCTGCACTGAGTTTACAATGCACAATATGCGCCCATCAGTGATGCTTTGAAGCGGGGTGCTTGTCATTCTGAGGCTCACCTCTTGGTGTCGTAGTCGATGAGCACATAGTTCTCCATCGCCAGCTTGAGGTCTGGAATCTCCTCGCACACCCACCTAAGAAAACACGCACAATTTAGTCACAAAGCGATGCACTTGACACAGTCACACGGCAATAAAAAAAAACACACAAACAAAAGGCGGGTTGAGTCAGGGTGCAGAGGCGATGCTTACCGAATGGTCTCGATGATTTCGTGGGCAGCATCGTGGTGTTTATCCTGGTAAGAAGAGAAACAAGTGCCAATTACCATCATGTCACGGCAAATCGGAACGTAAGAGTCCGGGGGGGGGGGAAAACCACAATATGAATGGTGAAAAATCACTGCAGAAATGAGCTGTAACGGAACAGGATTACACAGGCGTACACTCATACGCCTCACGGTATTACTCACAAGCAAAGTGAGAGGCACTTAATAGGAAATGACTTCATGATTACAAACGCCGTGCTCGCTTTTCTCAGTTGTGACACACGGAGGCCTGCTGCAACGTTTGGAGTCCAACACAAACACGGCTTGTCATATTAGGAAATGAAATGATATTTTATAGCCAATCCCAGCTGAATTTAGGTAAGTGGACCTTTCCACGGACTGGTCACCAACTCATCGCAAGGCACATATATTAAAAACAACAATCTCCTCGCATATTCGCACACCTATGGACAATTTACAGTCTTGAAAGAACCTCACAACCCTGTTTTTTTATGCTGGAGGACAAAAAAAAAAAAAAAAACATCGGAAAAGCACAAGTAGAACAACTATTTTAATACGGTGGAACACGAGGTCATACACGAGAGTCTTAACCACCATCGTGCGATACAAACATACCTTGTATGTTTACATTTGTCCTAAAACGGTAGCAACGACGTTGATTTGAGGAATTTAGCTTATATAAAACAGCAAAAATTGGATCGACGCAAGGCGAGAAGAGTGAGTGTCTCCCCTCTGTTATGGTTCGCAAGAGCAACTCAGAAAGTGACTGGGTACCAGTCATACGTGTCGGTGCAGTTTTACATACCCGCAACACGGAATGTGAGAAAGGGGATAAAGTTCACCTGTAGTAGCTATTTTGGTTTGAGGATTTATAACTATTGATTACTTTAACCCCTTCATGCACCCTGTAACCTGATACGCTGTCCAATGTCGTAACCGTTGTCCCTGAAAGGGTTGAACACGTTACAGTAAAAAAAACAAAAAAACAAACAAAATACATAAAAACGCAGGTGACTAGACCAGGGGTGTCAAACATACGGCCCGCGGGCCGGAACCGGCCCCCAACGAGGTTCGATCCGGCCCACGGGCTAATTTAAAAGTGAAAAAAAAATGCATTAAAGACACAGAATGAATATTTTAAATATGATGCAATTCCTGGATTATCCGCTAGGGGGCACACTGTTTTGATCACAGTAGAAGACAACATTGTTTTGATCGGAAGAAAAAAACAGCAGTCTCAGTCTGTCACCGAGATAGACCCAACGCAGCAAATGATATGAAAGTGCCAATCAATGCTTCTTGAGACCAAAACAAAGGAAAGAGATGAGATTTTGGTGATTCATACCTCAGTATGGTATCATGTTAATGGTTCGGCCCACTTGACATCTACCGAGTCTGTATGTGGCCCACAATGTGAAATGAGTTTGACACCCCTGGACTAAACGGTGTCCTGGTGTAGCCTCTGCATACTCTCAAAAATGTTACAACAAAAAAATGTGTGACAATAATGGTATTGGGACCGTGCTATCAAGTTGTTGTCGTATGCTAGGAGAAGCTTTTGAACTCATTCACTCCCAAAGACGTTTTTAAACGTCTTTTCAGACTTGGTCTAGAATTAGCTGGTGCTGAATGAGTTAAAACGGCACACGTGAGCTGGGATAGTGATGTGCATATAGTTAGCATACTGCAAAAGTGTGTTCCACGCCTCCGCATCAGATCTCTAATAACTCTTGTATCTACTTTAGTTTTCTGTTTCAGTCCTAGAGATATGTATTGAAAAAGAAAGCAAAAATGCACAATGGAAAAGTGACCCAACGCCCCTCAAAACAGGCCTCTGAAGTTGCACAACTTGGAAAGCTTGAATGCATTTTTTTTTCCAAGTCAGACGACTTACATACTTTCACTTACGACAGTTGAGAATGGAAAAAACACTGCCTGTACAATTAGTAAAAGGCGCTCTGATGGCGAGTCCTACTCTGAAACCGAATGGGTTCGATTTTCATTGTTTCCTGCGGGGTAAACTTCTCGCCGGCTAATCTTTCCTTCTTTGGTTTCAAATAGCAGCTCGGTGTCCTCAGACATCCTGAATAAAACCGAATCATGTGCGGGGCTAGATGGCAATCTTGACTGCAGTGCGCGGGAGCAACGGGGCGCTCACGTTGCAGCGTGAGCCTGAGATGACCCACTGACCCACTTTCCCTACTCACAGGGCGGTGCGCGTCCAAGGGAGTGCCTCTGGTCGGAGGGGAACGCAGGGAAGGAGAAAGTGAGAAAAGTCAAGTGAGGTGGCGAGAGGTGTGTGTGTGTGGGGGGGAGGGGGGGTGGGGTGAAAGTGAAAGCAAGGAGGAGTGCAGAGAAGCGGAGAGGACGGCCAGGCTGGTGGGCGCGGAGGGAAAAAAACGGCTATTTGTCAGCTGTTCTGCGACCTGAGCTAACAGCTCCCAGGCTGCGGATTCCCGCGCAATACTTCCCGCCAACACCCCGCAAGCGCGCACATTCAAACGCGCACAGGAAAGGCTATTCCTGTCAGCGCAGTTAAATTATCAACACAACCACGAGCTATCTCGCAGCTAAGTCCACCCCCCAACCCCCTCCCAATCCCCAACGCGCTAACACCCTTTCGCGACGACACAAATACATATAAAATGCTCGGTATGCGCGCGGGTTGCCACATGAGGGAAGTCACGTGATGGCACAGAACGGGCACACAGCAACTCCGGCAAAGAGCCGAGGCTAAAAATAAAAAGGGAGACGCGCTTTCAACTCACTGTATGCTGTGAGCACAGTCATACAAAAAATCTACAGGACGCGAGCGAGGGTGACGGGCGGCATGGAGGACGACAGACCGGCTGATTCAGCCTTCGGGGTACAATGAAGTCATCATTTCATGCGCCATCATCACCACAGCGACCGATAACGCACGCCATGTCCCGAAAAGACCTTTTCGTTGCTGTGTGTGTTTAACTGAACTGAATTGAACTTCTTGCCTAAAAGGGACAACACAGCCACGGGCTGCCATTTGTCCCCATTTTTCACAGGAAAATCTCGCAGGGAAAAGTCATGGAATTTGGACTGTGAGCCTCAAAAGTCGCATGCAACTTTGAGAAAGCGCAGTCACGCATGACATTGGGGAAACGATTTTAAATCCGTTCGGCGAGTGTTACAGGCTTTGGCTTTTTGCAGCCTCAACAAGGACTCAACTGGACATTACGTAAAGTACGCATTAAGACGTTTTTAAAAAAAAAAAATGTTTTCACTTTCGAGCATCATTTTGCACACTTTTTCAGCATGCAATTCCCAAGCCCAAATGATCGACCGACTTTTTGACACCCCTTTCCCGAGCCATCGTCAACTCACGATCGACGCAATGAGTAGGCGCTTTCTCCCCGCCAGTCAGCGCCAACACCAGTCAAGCAGCAATTTCCCCACTTTCTGAGATGGCATCAGAGTGGTGATGACACCTGTGAGGGGTTTTGCGCAAGGTTAAGTTCAACCTACAATCCGAACTTTAGCCACCCCGTTGTTTTGAAAGCGACTGCCTCGACGCGTTTGCTCACAGAGACGGAAGCGGACGTCGAAATTGAGCATCTCTCGTGACGGCAGCATCCCGCTTCACTGGTATCTGTGTTAACGGCAGAGGCGGTGCTATACTTGTCTTTTTGCCAGTTGTGTGACGGTTCATGTTAACCCCTTCAAGCACCAATAATGATAACCTGTAACCCAATATCATGATAGGCTGTCCACCGCTGTCCTTGAAAGGGTTCAAATGGTCCTGATAACATTGCATGTACTGTACCAAAATGCTTATGATACCTGCATAAAGTACCTTGATACCGCTTACTGAAAGGAGTCCTCGACAAAAAAAAACGTAAAAATCAAAATATGTCGTAGCCATGGGGGCTGTACAACGTATGCCGCAGGATACACAAGCACGCTCGTCCGGCTTTTGTGCTTTCGATATATTATCCAGATTTTACAGTCATGATTAATGAACAGCTTGAAGTGAGCACATTTGAGCCCTTTTTGGAGAACTGTTAGCTATCAGAAATACCATTGCTAAAAAATTGGCTTATTCCAATCCATTATTTTTCTTTTTTTAGATTTCCGAAATACTTTTTTTGGTGGACACCAATTTTTGGTTGTTCGATTTTCCGCCTAGAGCCCTCGCGATCAACTTGGGACCAGTCTGCAAACACTGGAGAAAATTGATTTATCGATGATTTTCGGGTGCAGAAAGCAGCCCACTTACATTGCATTCTTACGACAGTAATTGTTGAAATAAGTAGAAGTGACTCGAACAATGAATTCTGTCAATGTGATGTCATTGTGTGTGGGCATCCAAAGCAGTTGATGAGCGTTGTACAACAACACAATAGTCTTGTTGTGTGAGAGTGTGTGCGTGTGTGTGGAAACGTTTTCAATATTGCGCCTATGCAATGTGGGAGAAAGTGATGCAATCATCAGTCATGGAGTAGGATTGATTGCTATAAGCTGACACTTAAAACAGAACGTAGGAATGCGACTGCTACTTCCATCTGGCCTCTGTAGTTTGGACCATATGGACATCGGGAGGAGAGAGGAAGTCGTGCCTCACTGAAAACAGTCGGGGTTGTGCTTTAGGTGACATGACACAAGGCCCAAGCGTATTGCCAATTCCTGCCGTGCCTGTTCTTGTGCGTGTAGCCAAGCGGACCACAACTAAAGGAAACGCGCGAGCTCGTCGAGGCAGTTGGCAGAGTGTTATCAGGAGCGTAAAAAGGGAGGGTCAACATTTACACCCAAGCGCAGCCTGGAGTGGCTGTGACGACTCTATTTCCGTACTCAATGTTGCCGGAGAGGAAACTTACAGAAAAGAAACCACCCACGGGTATTCTGAGAATTTCCAGTTTTTTTTTCACTGCTTACTGTCTCACCGCAATCATAACAGAATAGAAATACGGTTCAGTTCATGAGTCTCACTAAGACGATACGACAACCACTTTCGTTTCCGCCTCTTCAGGGGTCCTAGACAGTAGCACACAAACTACCGGCAGAGAGTCTTTGGAAGCTAGATGATCAGTGAAAGCACGAAGAGACCAAGTTGTCAACACCATAAGTCTTTGCCTGAATTTACACTGCAGTAAGGCGACAACTAATCGAACATATCAAATAATTTGATGATGTGAAGATGGCAACCAACGGAACAAGAATAAAACTTACATGGTAGGCATGTGTTTAACCCTCATGCAGTATTTTTAAGCGGCTGCATGAAGGGTATTACGTCCCAAAAAATGTCCCTCTTCCAATGTGCAACAACTTTTTTCACTTTTAATTTTTTTTCACTTTCAACCCCTCAAAATGTTCAGTGGGAATTGGCCAGGACATAGATATACATCCTATGCAAAATTTCAGCTTCGTGGAGTTATTTGTCACTGTTTTGTCTGTGGTGTCCATTTGTCCAACAGTCCAAAATCATCCAAAGTGTCCGAAATGTCCAATTTTGGGATAATTACTGCATGGGGGTTAATTATGCAAAAATCACATTTTATTCAACTACTCCATTAATTACGTGATCATTGGAAGGATAAATACTTGATTCTAAAAATATTCAATAGCTGGAGCTTTGACGTCAAGGTCGTGTAAATAGAAAAAAAAAATGCATGGAGTTGGATAGCTTTAGATGGGAAGGGAGCCTCTTCCAAATGTGGATAAATATCTGATTAAGTATCAGATACGACACACACACACACACACACACACAATTAAGTGCTGTTTGTGTGTTGGCTTTCGCCAAAAGGCAGATGTGATAAGAAAATATATTTACCAACAGTAAATATAGAATTAGTGTGTCATTTTAATAATGCACGTGGAAATAGACAGTAAAAAAAAAGATATAGGCGTTAAAAGGGAATTGTGAATACTTGAACCATACAGTGTAAATCCAGCCTTCAGGTCAAAAACAGCCTTGCCACGGTGGCCACGTGCTGCTATAAGGTATGCGTTACAGTAAGTACTAACAGATGTTCGGTCTTTGCGAGGAAAAACAAATGTATGTGCCTGCATTTACTGCCAGGGAGCAGCATAAGAATGTGTACTTTGATGACACAAACATTGGAGGACACTTAAACAGGCTATCGAGGCACTCTAATGTATTCTAAAGCTGTCAGGTGTTGGACAACAGTGTTAAGAATGACCCTCACATTTTCTTTAGCACCCGAGTCACTTGATTTCTGCCCATTAGTCCCGATCAGGCACCTCAGCAATGTATTAAAAAGACGACAAGAGCATGCATGCAGCCACTGTTCATGTTTTTCTGTCAGTTGAGAAACCTCATCGAGTTGCTAGTTCAAGTGCATTTGCTGCCTTGCATCAAATGTACATGAGAAAACAACGCGAGACAACGACAATTGCTGCATGCAGGGGTGACAGATTTATGGGATATGTCCCCATAATACCAGAGCTTTTGAATTGGGTCATAGCTGAGGCAGGAAGGAGTTACTGGTTGACTATGTTTTATTAGTGCCCCATACACTCAGAAAATACATTGCATATATTCGAAATGATTAATCATTTACGACTTTTCAATTGCAGTTTTAGAACCATTGCTCTAATCAACGTGACAACATTAAGAGGTAAGGTGAAACAAGGTGAACGTGCGCCCGGGTCCTTAGTTGACACACCGGCGCTGTCCTAACCACACTAGCGTGCCCGAGCTCGGAAGTGGCTAGCACCAGGGGGGCTCGGTAACAAAGCCAAAACATACAGAATACAAAATACACAAGCTCTATTCCACAGCGGGTTGACGAATAATAACACTTACGTAAACCGGTAAGGGCCACGGGTAGCCAGCGGCTTCTGCTCCAACCGGCGATTTGAGCCTCAGCTCCAGCTTTTCTCCCATTCTCCACTTGACGGCGGCTTGGGTTTGCGGCTAGCGAGCGAGACTAGCTGGTAGACTTGCTCTCCGCGAGCTACAACGTGATCATGTTGCGGTGGATCAAAACGTTTTTCAAAGGGGAAAAAAAAAATAAAAGCAAAAAAGAGCCCCCAAAATAGGCGTCGCGGCGGGGAATTAGCACACAGTGACGTCTGACTCAGTTCCGAATTGTGAATAAAAATGCCCCCTTTATGACCACTGGCAATAACACCTCGTCTGTGTGGCCGCCATCTTGCCCGGCATTGAAAAACTATGGCAGGAGGCCACACACAGGGGAAGTCGACGTCACAGAAGGGGAGGGACATTGAGGTCAGGAAACTATAACAGCCGGTGACGGCGTGCCACTTTTCTAATTATTTTTTTTGCCGGGTAAATATTCACACATTCAAGATAGTAACGAGTCTAAACAATGATATGAATATTTTAAAAGTATGCAAAATTATTTTAAAGGAATAACGTCACTTCGGCGAGGGGTTGACGAGACCAGCCCTGACACGTCTTAAAGCGCCGCTGGATTGGCTCCTGAACCATAAACATCATTCATAATCGATGACAGGTTTTCCAAGAATTCCAACACAGAATTTGAACATCTGTTATCAAAACAGAACAGTACTGCAAACACAAAACAAAACAAAACAAAATACTAAAACCTGCGTTACTGTTCTGATAAGACTTTTTGAACCCACAGCCGGTAAATTCACTCATATTTTTGTAACAACAAACAATAATAACGGTAATAATGATATATTTCATGGAACCCAAGGACCCTTAGATTTGTAGACAAACAGTCCAAACAGTTATCTGCATTTAAATACTTCCCAGGGCTCCAAAATGTGTCTTGCATACCCTGCTCTCTTCAGGTCACCCCATTGATATTCAACTAGATTTAGGTCTGGGCTCTGGGTCAAGTTGAATCCAAAATTTCTGCATGAACCATTCTTTTGCCGTTTTGGTTAAAGACATTCACTTGGACAAATTAAAGCAGAAATTGCATTGTACTTTCACCTAAAATAGGGGGAGAGGGGGATTGTGGAGGGGGGTGGGGGGTGCTGTGCCAAAAAATTACAGTAATTCTCTTCTTATGAAACTCATCAAAATCGTGTTGCAACAAATCACGTCAAGTCACTTCTCAAATGAATGACAAAGACTTCCCAACTATCCAGTTCTGTCAGTATTACATCATCACATGCTGACAATGACCAGAAAACACGTTGGTTTATTTTTGGGATGGGGTGGGGGCGGGGGGTAATGCCACCTATCATCACTTCTTATTCAAACTACAACAATCGATTTCCAGCAAACCACATTGAATCGCCCTTCAAATTAACAGAGCGGAATGATGACTTCCATGATCAGCATTATTCTGACAACATTACATCATATGATGACTATGACAACAACAACAAAAGCCTGACAACATCACCATGCTCACCCTATATTTAAAAAAACTACAAAGATGAGACATTTATTGTTCAATCTGATAAATGTGATTGTTTTTAGCAAATAATCATTAACTTTGAATTTTATAGATGGGACAGGGTCATGTTTACAACTGTGTTGCATCACCTTTTCTTTTGACAACATTCAATCAATGTTTGGGAACTCGGGACACTACATTCGAGTTTTGTTGGTAGAATTTTTTCCCCATTCCTGCTTGACAGTCTGGGGTCTCCGTTGTTTTTTTTCCCGTTCATAACGCGCCACACATTTTAACTGGGATACAGGTCTGGACTGCAGGCAGGCCAGTCTCTTTTATGACAAAGCCACGTTGTAACAGCTGCAGAATGTATTTATGTTTAACACAGCGTCTCAAATTCATTGGAATGAGGTTTTCGAGATCGAGTCACACCTCAAATTATAGCGCAGGATGATGGCTTCCACTTTTGTGAAAGTGACAAAATCATTTGCACCAAACCACAATGAGTTGCACCTCAATGAACGTGCTTTATGGGGATGCACCAGATATAATTATTTTGTTAATATTCAGTTATATGATGAGCAGAATACATTTAAAGTCACAAAACTCTTATTCGCCAAAAAAAAAAACCAACAAAAAAGTCAAATTGTAGTGCTTCATGAGGGCATCCAAGATCTTTCATTATTTTGTCAATAGTCCATCAATGGCCCCAAAACATGCTTTTTGTGTCAATGTCCCCAATCTCCACCTCGCACGAAAATCCAATTCGTTTCAACAGCACAAAGTACACCCTCACACAAACATGTCATCGAGTAACATGGTGGGCACCCTGCGGGCGACACAGCTACTTAACTCCAGTCAGAATGTGTGCCTAATAAAACCCAGAGAGGGAAAAGGCGGAGTCTTCCAGTGGGTTCCACATGCGTATAAACATGTCAGCATATACTGTATAGCCGCTGTATGCTGGGGAAGACATGGCGGCATGCTACAATGAACCCACTGACCGCATCCCTCCTCCCTCACTCGAGCCGTGCTGCATGAGGCCAACTTTGGGATGCGAGCCAGTAGCAGCATAACACACGAGGCCAAGGCCAAGTGGAGCAACAGTGGCTGTGAGGAATTCTGGGATCCTTCAGCACAGTGTCAGATTACAGCTGGGGTCTCTTACTGGCTCTGATGCAATGCCAAGGGATCCTCACTGGGTCGTGTGATGCGTTTAAAGGTACTTGCAAAGATAAGGATAAGTCTGGACTACATTCATCGAAAAAGTTGTTTTCCCGCACTTGAAGACAGTGTAATCAGTCCGTGTAATGCGCCCTGAAGTGTTGTTGACATGTCAGAGGGAACCATGCAAAGTGTGGCAACGCAGTGTGGAAAAGATTTGGCTGGAGTCTGCTGCTTTCTAGGAGGGGGGGGAAAAAAAAAAATTAAGCTTGTCAAAAACTAAGCCAAGCTGGTGGAAAGGAGGAGTGTGCTGCCACCAAGAGGTCGAACGGGTTCAAATCACAATAAATAGGAAATTGCTGTACAGCTCATTTCTGGGAATACTTTGGACAAATACATATTTTGCTACACGGTCTAAGCAAAAACAAAAAACCCAGCAGCAACAACAACAAAAAAACACAACCTAGATATATTACTATTTTTTTTTCTTTTTAGTAAGTTCTGTAGCCAACCCGAAGGCCACATGTCGACAGACGAGGATTATTTCACAATCACACCTAGGGGCAATTTAGACTCTTCAATGAACCGAACACTCCTGTTATTGGAATGTAGGGGAAATCTGTCGAAGCTGAAGGAAAAAGCAGAGATTCAAAACCCCCAACCTCAGAAGTGTGAGAAAGACGTGTCAATCACTACAACAGAGTGCTGGCAACAAATTAATATTAATAGATCTAATCTACTAGATAATAAATAGTATAAAATGGCTTGTTGAAAATCTTGCCCCTCAAAATAACAAAGACAATATTTGAGCAACTCCTCTCAGCACGATGTTGTGGAATTCAAAATCACCCAAATTCTAAATCAATCAATCAATCAATAAAAAAAAAAAAACCTACAGCAACTCTGCAGCAATGTAAATCAAACATAAGAGAATGTGCAAAAAGCAGCCATTTCAGTCCCCCGCTTGTGGATGTAATTTGATTTGACAAGAAACCACCACACTCAAGGAAAGACAACCAACCAGAGAGATACGACATGTCCCAAAAAAAATGCAAATGAATAAAGTCTTGTGTTGTCGTGACACTTCATTACGAATATGCTTTTTTGGGGTGACAGATTGGCCCGAGGTCGCAGGGGTCTGCACACGAGGAGATTGACATCTCATCTGTCCGTGATTGGTTTATTTTCCTCAGATGCAGTGGTTTCTTGTTGTCAGATTAGAGGCACAATATGGGGCAGATTTTCTTTTTCTTTCTCACATATATTTATTATTTATTCCTGTCCAGTCATAATGACTGCTTTTCTTTGTTGAAACTGCAAACTCGTCCTCTGGTATACATTTAAATTTCGTTTTTATTTGTATTGGGTCTTACTGAATAAATTAGGTGTCAGGTGAGTGTAGCTGACCATAAAAAAATGCACACTTTTATCTTAATACTGAAAAAAAAATCTGTATTTAAAAAACAAAATGGTGCAAAGCTAAATCAACATCCTCCAAAGTTGTGGCTGTTCTAAATTAAATACACATAACAATTGTAAAATGTGTTTCTGGTCTTAAACTTCTACCATTTGTCATACAAATATATAAAAAAAAAAACAACTAACAGCTGAACATTAATATTCAAAATTAAGTAAAACTACTCACCCCTTAGAAGGCGCTCGACAGACATGTAATGAGGGTACAGGAAGGTTTTTGCAGCAGCTGTCACCTTGTGGCATTTCATAAATATTGCTGGAATTAACAACTGTGAATCATAAGTAAGCAATATTTACATTAGCATCTGCTTGGTCAAATGTGATCATTGCGCTGCTCATTTTACGGAGCAACTTGAACTTTTCCGATTGCCACCATTCTTTTTATTTCCTGAAAAGCTTCAAAATGAGTGATACGAAATTTCAGTAAGTTCATGAACTGCCATTTTGTATCGCACTGTACATGCTTCAATCGTAAGCGGGTGCCCAATGCATTGCAGAATCAGACAGACGGCAATAACGGGGTCGGGAATTTGACGAATCAGGATTTGAAAGAATTTTTATTGAAACAAAAGATTTTCATTTTCAGTCCCAGTCCCTTATGGTTTTTCAAAAAGCGTGCTTTGGGTTTTAAGCGCTGACATTTCCAGACTCATCTACCTCCTGAGTGACCCCAGCACCCCCTCCTTCACCCCCTTGTTTTTTTTCTTCTTTTGTTTGTACATCAGCGAGACAAGAGGGATGAGGGAAAAAAAAAAACAAAAAAAAAATAACATATACAACAAGGTCCTTTTGGCACAATCACTCCTGCGTGGCTGAATATTCACTCATAATGGATTTTCATCGAGACCGGTGCAGGTCTGTACGCAAACAGAAACAGTGCTGTAAATTCTCTGATGGGGAAAGCACTGAAGGAAGAAGAGAGAGAAAAAAAATCCGAAACACAAGTTCAATTGATCACATTGGAGCGGAGCTTGGATTTTTGTCAACCCGAACGCCCTGCTCCAGGTAAAGCATGCGCTCCCCCCAGGCCCCTCAAAAAAGAAAAAAAAATCACGTGGACAAAAAAAGACAAACAAAAACACCCTGACAGATAACAGCAAGGTGAAGGAGGGGGGGGAAAGTGCTGATTTGTCATCTTCACATAAAGCAGGGGATCTTTTCCTATCAGAGGGCCTTTATATTTATGTCAAAACAAGTGAGCATTTGTGGATTTCTCATCATAGTTCCTCCGGGGGGCTTTTTCTCCCTTCATTTTCTTGACCCCATGGGCTGTAGTTTCTCAGCCCTTACGTAAATGATCACCTTATGCTGTTTGTTGACTGATGAACTGGACTTGCTCTCCCGCGAGCTTGTCTGACATCAAGTTTTTTGGGGGGAGAAGGGGTGGAAAAGGCAAAAAGTGGTCAAGGGCAAACATCTGTCGCAGAGGACGATGGCTTCATGTTAACAGTCGTGCGGACGCAACGTGACCCGAAATGGAGATCTGCCATCGGAAATGAATAATTGTGATGATATATGCTATTCACAAAAAGTTGTTGGGTGAATTTTCAGGATGAACCTAAAATGCACGACAATCCAGACAAAGGAATGGAAATTGACCTTGAAACTTCCAACTCGCGTCAGCCGTTTCAGAACTTTTTGAACAACTCGCACGGCCACCGAGTTTAGAGTGTTGTCAGCAGGTTACATGAGAGATGCAGAAAGACTGGAAGAGTAACAGAAAGGCCAAACAAGTGGACGTCCTTGGAATACAATTGACACTACCTTATGTTCTCAAAAGGATGTGGCCACCGAGTTTAGAGTGTTATCGGCAGGTTACAGGAAAGGTACAGAAAGACTGGAGGAGTAACAGAAAGGCATAACAGTGGACATCCTCTAAAGTGTTCGCTCCTTACTCGAGAACAGTTAGTTGTGCAAAAAGTACTGAAACGCTGAACGCATGACTGAAAACTTTAGAGGATTGACTTGTAAAGGGTAGAGTGAATTTCAGGGTTCATCCTGAAATGAGCCACAACTTTTTGTCAGTTGAGAATTTGTGGATTCAATGTTTTCCAAAAGAGGTTTGATACATTTAAAAAAAAAAAAAAAATCTGATCAGATTCTCTCTGTTGGCCACCAGCATTTGAACGTCTCTTCTCAAGCATGATGATTAGCGAGACAACAAGCCTCAGTGCTGGAAAGCATTTCCTGAAAGCATGACGCGTGGCTCTATCGACCGTTGCGTGCTCCCTTTAAAGAGAGATGAAGAAGAATGAAGGGCAAAAGGCAGCTTCTGAATAAAATACTGGCTGGCGTTCAAAATGAGGAGAGATGGCCTTGAAAAAGCGCTGATATTCCCCCATCACTTTGAGGCTTCGAAAATAAATACATCTCAATATAGATAAGGCGGGGAAGACTCTTTCATTTGTTTTTTTTCCTAACTTAAAACAAATAATTGGCCTGCACTTCCCAGTCTCAAAAGCAGGACAGACATCTCCTTGGAAAGAGCTGATTTTTTTTCTTCTTTCTTCTTTTGTTTTTTTTTTTAATTCCCTGATTCTTTCACATCTCACAAGAAGAAGCTGAAGAGAGAGAGAGAGAGAGAGAAAAACCCAGCCTCAAGAGGCCTGGCAGCGACATCTTCCACAATGTAAAGTAAAGAGAGGACAAAGAATCCGCGTCCTTGTTCGAGTCATCTTCTGAGAGGCTTTGGCCTGAATGAGAGCATCCTTGTCCAAACGCAAAAAAAAAAAAAAAAAAAGGTTCCAGAGTTTTTTTCCTCCTTTTTCCTCATCCAAATAAGTACTTTTACTTTCAGAGTTGCTGTTGATCGTACTCGCCGATGACTCTTTTGATATGTGCCAGTTTGTTGTGCAGATATTCACAGCGGTTCTTCTCTTGGCTATAATGGGGATTGATCTGCAAAATCAAAACAAGTATATAATTGCAGTGGTGCCTTAAGATACGAGTTGAATACATTTCGGGAACACACGCTTAACACAAAACACATCTCAAATTGTCTTTCCCCATTGAAATCCACAGAATTCCCATTAATCCATTCCAGCCAACCCCACCTCCCCCCACCAAACAAAATGTTTGTTAAATGTTTATTCATAAGAAAAGACCACTACTATATATTTTATATAAATACATAACTAAATTGAACTTGTTACCACATCTTTTGCTGTGTGTGTGCGCGCCTTGGCCACATAGGGGCAGTATAATCAGGGATATACAGTATATGGAGACGGTCACAGCTCCTTCATAAGCTGCAGTCACATTCGCCGTTCTTCACGGAGGATGAAGAATACTTGCCTGTGAGTATTGTCCTCTTATTTGTCTACATACATTCATTCCTCATTTGTGTTCCAATAGATGCACCACAAAATGAATGCTGTTTGTTAGCCCGTTGATGGCATTTAGCATTATTTGTTAGCATGAAGCTAAACAGACATTCATAAGCAAATTTAACTGGGTGTTTTCAATACACTCAAGTCACAAAAATAATTCTTTTAGTTTTATGTTTAGTTTGACTGTAAATTTCAACACACAGCTTGTAGATGCTGGACATCCCTATAGATGTTTTTTGCTTAGTTATAATTAAATGATTTAATCAATGTGTTAATTGTATTATTTACAATGAAGCCCCAACCTTGTTGATACTACAAATTTATATCAGCAATATCAGAAATTGCTAACATCTATCAACATGTAGAACATGCTAATCAACTACACATTTACAACACCGGAAAGTTACTATCGAGAATAGATTTTTAAATGAATACTTCGAGAGAGCGCCTTAGTCATTTTCCATTTTCGTGTAGAAATTTGCAGTTACAGTGTACCCATTCAACACATAACAAATGACTCTGAATAAACAATTTGGTCAGGGCATACATGTTTATATTTCTAACCGGCATTCATTCATGTGTTAAAATGGCAAAAACGTACCTTTTTAATGTTATGATACTCTTGGAGTATCTGATTGTGGATTGTCTGTAAAGCACAGAACACGACACCGCCTTGTTTTTAATGTTGGCGCGACACAAAGATATTACTTGCGTCTGAACAGAAACGCTACCTTGTACTTCTCTGTGCCTTGTTGCAACTTCTTCAGCTCGTTATCCAGCTCGGAGAAGTGCCTGGTGATGCTTTCAATGCGAGCGTGCAGACCGCGGTACTCGCTGTACTCCGAGTTGAAGTCGTTTTTATACCTCTGGCGCTGCTCTGGAGACATGATCACCGTGTACTTCCTAGCAGGGGTATTACGAGAAACGGTTACAAGAAGAGCGGACAAACTAAGTGGAAGTCAAACACAATCCATTATTTTTCCAGTTGGAAATAATAAACGTGTAGCACAAAATGGAATAAAAGCTGTGAGTGGTAGACAGATCATTTGTTGTCACATTTGTTGGGTATTTTTTTCTTTGTTTTTTCCTTTAACAAACTCAAGGCTCGCGGGCCAGATCTGGCCCGCCACATCATTTGATGTGGCCCGCGAAAGCAGGTCAAACATGTCAACTTGCACGATCCAAAATTCCTAATTGTATCAGCGCTTGGGTTTGCAAGCTTAGATGTTCCGCTGTAAATGTCACTTCAAGGCTGGAGGGGAAACGCAAAACATTGAAGGACTTACAATAAGTAGTCGGCCACCTCCGGTGACGATGAAATACTGGCACTGTTGCACATCCCGTTCAGAGCTGAAACAAAGTGACAGTAACATGAACATGTACCGGGAAACTCCATAACAAGCGCAGTGTCACGTGGCATTCAAGACCGCTGGCTAATTGGAAAAGCAGTATCCCACTGAGTTCATGAGGTCCAACCACAAGAGAGTCTTGTCGAACGTACGCAAACAAAATGGCTGACAACCATGTGAGAGAACAGACATTAGCGTGTCTTGTACGTTTAGGTTGTTTTGTGTGAATCGTAGCTGCAACAACAAACATTTCTTTTTTCTGACAGCCTCTATCATTTAAATGAAGGATATTTGTGCCACAGTGCTCAAACTCCATGTTGGTCATTAAGAGAAAAGGCAGAGTTTTCAGTTGGATACTGGTCTAACTCAACAGTCGGTTGCAATTTTGACAGACAGTGAGCAGACCTTTAAAGCACTCTGCACTTTTCCTGATTCATCAGCGCATCATCGTGCCAACTCACATTCTCCAAAATGGCCGCCGGTGCCAGTGTATTTCCCCGAGAGTTCAAGGGAATGTTATCAACTTTCATGAAATATCAAATGCATTTGACTTTTGTTTGGACTTACACCCATATTGAGCCATCTTGTTTCTTTCTTTTTTCTTCTCTTTGAGGCAATCTAGATGATAACGGATGAAGATTAAACTGTTGAAACTGATGAGAGTACTTCAGTGGTGAATTAATTTATCCAATACTAATATATCCAATATCATCCAAGTGCAAAAGCATTACATTTAGTAAATGGCAAAACCTGAGGAGAACCACAACTTCTGTAAAAATAATAATTGAATGACAGGGAATGAAATAACCCCCCCAGATTTTACAGCAGTCACATATCCGAACTTTTCATTATTCTCCCAGAAGATAACAAAAATGGAGTTACCCCACTCAATGTCTCAATTTACCAAATACATTTATGGACAAGAGATATTGCTCTGCACCAATTTTCATGCCTTTTGTTTTGAATGGTGTGTTCCATGTTGTCATAGTTAAGAAATGTCCAGCTTTCAGTAATGCATCAGGTTGGCTGGATCAGTGTGCCCAAGTGGCCAGCAGAGGTCTCTGTTTCATCCGTGAGTCACACGCAAAAAGAGAATCCCTTGCAGTGATGACTTATGAAGCAACGTGTCAGGGTTCGCTTCTATTCTACTTTCTAACAGAGTAAATAGACATTCAGCCCATAATGAATGACTCATACCCTGCGCAAATGAAGACTTCTTATTTGTTAAATGGAATTCTATTAGCTGGAGATGACAAAAAACAACAACCACTATGTTGTATTAGAAGCTTGCTGTCTAAGTGCAATATCCAAACAGTCCTATTCCAAGGTAGTATAAGAGGAGTATCAGGGACAAGTGGCACTAGCCAGAGTGTGAAATTTAACACCTAGCCCAAACTCCGTGCCCACACCCTTTGTCGCTGTCCCAAACATACGCGATGATCTGATTGCGAGAAGCCACAGTGGCCGTGCGCAGGCACACTTTGCAGTGGGGAACTGTCAGGGTTCGTTTGCGACTTATGTCTGGAAAGGTCAAGCGAATGACGGGTTGCGTAATTTGTCGAGAAGGCATTGTGGAAATGGATTGGGTATCATTCAATCGTATCAAGCTTTATTGTTGGGTTTGAAGTCACAAACAAGAATGCATCGTTGCATGTTTATTTTATCGCGGAGGTTGCATGATTGAATGTAATGCGTTATTTGGCCAGTAATAAGATTTGTTGTTTTGGAGGTGCTGGGAAAAGTCTGTATAGCAACTCTGTCAAGATGCAACATAAAAAGCTCAAAGCATAAATCAACACTCTCTTTGCTTTGTGACACGATCACGTTTTCAGGACTCGTGAAGGATAGCATGCTGAACACCAACCAGCGTTTGCCAACCTGCACTGAGTCAAGGTACACATTTGAAATGATGTAAAGTGTCACACAAAGTATGCAGACTGAAATATGAATGAATTTGTTTTCAATTTACTGACTCCGTATGTAAATCTGCGCCTGTTTGAACACCAGGTTGCTATAGTGTGGATGAATGGCAACACGGTCACTATTTGTCACGAGTACAGATTATATAATAATTTTTTAACTCTCTTGGTGAAATTGATGATCATTCGAAGTCATCACTGCTAAAAAAAAAAGGTGGGGGGGGGAAAGAAGGCTGCATTTGACGGACCGTCGACTCCAGGAGGAGAACACTTGTTACTTACTTGTGCTTTTGAGTGGAATACTGTTGCTTTTGAGGTTTTGTGGGCTCATCTCACAGGTCCTAACAGGCTCAGCCACAGAGTGTGGACTTTTCCTCCCCTTCTCCTCTTGGCCTTTGGCTTTCCCCTTATCTTTCTTCTCCTTGTCTTTATGCTTCTTGGATTTCTTCTTGGGCTTTTTGCTACCGGTGGCGGCTGGCGGACTCCGCTCACGCGGAAGCGGAGTTGGGGACGCGCTGGCGGGGCGCGCGGCCGTGCCTGGAGGAAGCGAAGGCGCTTGGGAAAGCCTCTCTGCTGCCGTTTCCTGGGCGTCGCAGTCTTTGCCGTTGTGGCTCGAGTCGTTGCTGACGTCTGATAGCGCTTCAAACGGTCGGGGGATATCCAGCATGGCGAGGGGCTGGGAGCTGTCTGACAGGTGAGCGCCGAGTCCTGCCTGCGCTCCGCCCGCCTCCGCTTTGCCGTTGGATGAGCTGACCTTGCCATTGTTAGGACTTGGCGCAGCTTTGCTGGCGAGGTGCGATATCCTCGGCTTCTTATTGGCCAAGGGGTCGATGAAGTCGACAGCAGGACGTTTCTGCGAGAAAAAAAAGAAATATGACACAATATCAACAACAGATTCAAACATAAGGATATTTGTTCATTGTTAGCCTACTGCAAAAGTTGAACTTTATTCGGGGTTAATCAGAAGCACTTTAAATGGTGTGTGTGCTGACTCCCGTTTAAAATAACATGAGTCGAAATGTGATTCCCAGACATCCCTAGTTATAAGAGCTTGTGCAAGCACATTATCGCAGTTGTTAATTTTTTACTGCCGTTCTGACTGGTTGTTCCGTGTTGTATCAGTTGCTCGGCAGTTGCTGTGGACCTTTTATGCTTTATGCTTCTGGTCACCTTTATTTTTTCGTATAGGTCTGATGTCTCGGGATCTATAATCAGCTCGGGTTACTCTGTGACACGTGGTCAGTATGTCAAGTTTTCTTTGAGTGGGAACGTCTGCTTTTTTCCATGTCCTCTGCATCTAGCCATTTTCGGGAAGACTTTCACTTTTGTGTCATGTTTACTTCTCGGTCCAAATTCTGCTCCTCACGTGACAACTTCCCCTTGAAAGATTTCCTTTTTCCAATTTGAACAGGTTATAGATCTCATTTACTGGTGGAAAATATTTTGTAATAATTGATTTTCGTTTCATTTTTTCTCGGTCACAAAAATCTTGCGTTTGAGCAGGGGTGTGTAGACTTTTTAAATCCAAAGGGTTAGCAGTTTTACTTTTACTTCATAATTTGGGTAAAATAATGCCAAAAGACACATTACCGGCAATGCATTTGAATGAAGTTGTTAACGGCTGACAAGTGTTTTATATACCACAACAGATACTGATGTCATCAAAGTGTTGGGAGTGTAAAAGCCAAAAGTATTGTCGCTATAGCCCACTTTGCTGTATTCTGTGTAAAATACACAGCCCTTGACATCTACATTTTCAACCTGTCTAACTGCCATTTCGGTTCTCCTTCACTCTCACACGCTGACTTCTGCCACCCTGCTGGACTCATTTTACTCATCGGATGCTGACTTTGTCACACGTTAAATTAGCATTTTTGGATGCCACAGTGCTGCGTATTTACGGCTATTATACACGAATTTGGTTGGGTCTCTGTGTGAAAGAGGTAACCGGTGATAAGGGTACCTTACAAAAACGTGCGATTTCAGGCTCTAATTATTATTATTTTTTTATTGTGACAAATAGCCAAAATTAAATGTTATCATGGCACACAGTAAATATCTTGAATGTGTTTCGTGTGAAGGCAGCAGGATGCTCACCTGTGACGGTGAGCTGCTGGCTAACTCCTTGGGTGGGCTCACTGGCGGAGGAGCGGCATTGTTCTGAGACTGGCACTGCTTCCTGGAAGAACAAACGCATTCATTCCCAATAAGTGACCTCCCATACTTTCCCCCCCACCTGCGACTGGTCGGACAAGAACTGTTTTTCATGCGATCAAACGGTGCAAGCAGATAACTCAAGTCGGCTGCTGTGGAATTCAGCTTTTGTACTTTTTTACTAAACATAACTGAGTAAATGAGACACAGCTGATTTTCAGTAAGGTGGGGAGGGGCTGTTGGACACACAATCTAATATGGTGTCCCAAGCGTTGTGGGTGTTTTCGTGTGTGTGCTGTGGGCTCGAATAGAGGCGGTCAATTGACATGGCTGAACCTTGGACTAATGCCACCTCGCAAACACACAAACAAGATGCACACTGCATACACACACACACACACACACACACACACACACACACACACACACACACACACCAGGAAAACAGAGATCAGCATGTGCTGGAACTCGGTTGCATCACGTGCCGTACAGTCATGTTGCTGCGTGCGTCCTTTGCGACTGATAGCTGTCGGAGCGGTGTGAGAGTGTGTAAGTAGATGTGTGGGTGTGCTTGCGAGTACATTTTGGGAGCAACGCACTAATGATGCACTCTAAGCATGAATATAAACCTCATCAGCAAACATACAGATATTGCAAGTTAAAAGGGTCAGAATTTTCAAAAAATCTATTAAAAAAAAAAACTTTTACCTTCGTCAAATTGCTAATTTGTCACTAAAAACACCCTCAAAGTGGTCTTTTCCTCCAGTCAGCCATCTCTGAGCTTTAATTTCCTGTCTAATGACAGCAACTCTTGATATTTTTAAGTGAGAATAATTTAGCTTCGAAAATGTGCGAGTGAAGAAAAAAAATTTGGGGGCTGTGAAAAGTTTCGGATGTTGGTGATAACGCACGTTTTTGTGCTGCAGGAAGTATTAAATTCGAGTGGCTTTGCAGAGGTCTCCGCTCCACTTTCTAAATGGTTAAGCGGCGCACTCGATATTACGGCAGCATTTCTTCATCACAAACAAGCTTATCCCGTTCAATTCAGTCATTAGTGATCGGCTGAGCCTGATCTATATATAGCCAAATGGAAGCGAGCCTTTCCTTGTAGCAGATCCTGAGGAACCAGATTTTTTTTTTCCACTGGGAAGAAAGCCAACAGCTCATGATGTCAATAAACCCAAGCCACTGCACGGATGGCAACATATCAAGTTGTTCTTCCGAGGCGCCACATACAAAGGGTGCTTTCGAAACGGCCATAATTAGGCATCAATATGTCAAATGTGACTGCATAATCCATGACATTTAGTTGCCTTTTGATACATGACAGCCTCTATTTTTTTAAAGTACAGGTTGGTACTGTCTTTGCTTTGAAACGAGAGTTCCAACAGGAATGTCTGCTAGGAATTCGGTGACAAAACTAATCATAACTAATAACCGTGCAGAAAATAGAAGTAAATGTGAAGTCAGCAGAGGAAATCAGTTTGGAACAACCTGTGTGCCTGAATATGAAGGCCCATAAGGAAAAGATAACTTCTAATAGTACATTTTTTTTATTACTATCGCATAAGGCGTATGATCAAAACTAATCACAATCTTGCCAACTAATACAAAATTGATGGTGATGACTGCGTTACATTAAAGGCAATCGTACCTGAACAAGATTCTCTTAAGAAGCTGCTGGTCTCCTTCCGTGTATCCGGGCCAGTCTTTATGAACTTCCTTATATAAGCAGTCTTTCAATGTGAGGGTATTATCTTTCCCATTCAAGTTTGCCACCTATTAAATGAAAAGAGGTCAGCGCTAAAGACGGATTTGAGAAACGAAGTCGGCCAGCTACGGCAGAGAGCGCATGTGACCTGTTGCAGGTGGCTATCCAGGGAGTCTTTGTCAGACTGTAAGAGGCCGTCTTTCTGCAACCTCAGGAGCAGCTCGGGCTTCTTGTAAGGCTTGAGGGCCAGCAGGTGCACCAGGCGCTCTCGGAGCGACCTGTGCTGGGCGCTCGCTTTCTTGACCGCGCTGCTGGAGATGATGACGGGCCGAGAGGTCCTGCGCGAGGGGGCCACGTCGGACAGGGCCGATGCCGGTTTCCGGATCTGAACCCTTTTGCCTGAAGGGTAAAGGAGGAGGAGCCACAAACATTGATGATGGGTTGCATTTCGGAATGACACTGCAGTTAGCAAGACTTGAACATTTGCGTAGTCGCATAAATGATATTTCCTCAATGGGTATTGTTCATATAGTTTTTTTTGCTATCACTGGTACACTTGTGTGTGTCTTTAAAAAACAAATCAGCCAAGCTGAATAATAAGTAAATGCCATTTGTGCAATGATTGTCGACGTCGCCCGTTTTTCAAACAGAACAGAAGCAATAATTCTTCTGAAGACACGCCACATCATACGATCACCATTGAGAATAATCACTGTGTGTTTACCCGCCTGGAGATGCCCACTGACTGAAGTCTCATGAGATTTGGTGAAGCCACACATGGCGATTTGAACTTGTTGACTTTTGAGGCATCTTTTCTCTTTTTTTTGTGTGTGTGTTCAACACTAGAGTTTATGGCTTTGGAGGGGTGCACCGTTTTAAAAAATAAATAAATCTGCAAACTCCAGTGTAGGTGGTATCCGGGAGCAAGACAGCTTGGGAGGTTGCAGCATGCACAATTTCCTCTGAAATTGCTACACGAGTGGAGATATTTTCTTTTTTTTTTTAATGATGCGGTTTTTTTTTCTTCTGGTGTCTGTCTTAAGGAATGCCGCTCACCGACAAATCTGCCGCCGGGCTTGATGACAATGGCGCCCCTGCTGCGAGTCTCTTCCTCGACCTGGGCCATGCTCTCACGAGCCTTCTGGTAAGAGTCGTCTGTGGCACATACAGTAATCTTGTCTTGGATGGCACCCAAGCAGTCCAGCTGAATGCTACCCTCGCTGCCAAAACAAAGAAGAGAGACCGTGAGAGAGGAAGAACAGGGCGTGGTGACTCAAAGATTCAAAGGGAGGGGGGGGGGGGGGGGGAATTGTTATTCTAGACAAAACATTTAAATAAACGACAAGTTTTATACTGTAACCAAAGGCAGTTGACTCCGGACATGTTTTGGGTGCAACTATTACTTTCCCAATTACTGTATGTCTGGATTTCTCCACATGAACACAGCAAATGCCTCTCTGTCTGACCGCTTTCGTGCGTCCATTTTAATAGATTGGCAGCAAATGAGATGCCGCGGCAGCTAGAGGGCCGAGCGCTGTCATTTTATGGTTTCACATGTACGCCCCGGCGCACTGATAAGGATCCAGCCCGAGATGTGGTTCAACTCACACGTGACTCCACTTGCTCAGGGACAGAGAGTTTTGACACTCGGCAGAGTGCATCTTCCTTTCTGGTTTCGACTTCAGTTCAAATTGTATTTGATTCACATTCGACATTTTTTTTGCACGGTGGGACAGCAATGAGAGCTAGTCAATGTACTTTGGTGTGGAAAAGGTCAACGATACTTGACAACATAGAACCGGAGGTCAATTTGTAGGGCTCAAGGATGAGTCGTCCGACTAACTTCCGGTTTCACTGGCCTGTCTCTCGGTATCTTGGTATTTGTCCGGCCATGGTGCGGATGTACAATGGATATAATAAGTCCACACACCCCTGTTCAAATGTTTAAAAAAAAAATTACCAAGAGTATATTTAAAAACTTTTCCCACCATATTTGTGACTTCAAGCCTCGACAACTTAAATTGGAAAAAATACCTGTTTTAGAGAGAAGAAGCACCAGGAATAATGTGATTGCATAAGCCTGCACTCCCTCTTATTACAAGGGGTGTGGCTGTGTTTGAAATGAACCAAGCACACCATCACACAAAGTTCCTCTCATTCAAAGTTCAACTGTTCTAGTAGGCTTTCCCTGACATTTTTTTAATTTACTTTCTAACAGAATCCTGAATGTTTTGTACTGACTTATATTTAGGACTGTATAAAATTATGTTTTTGAGGACAGGCAAAAAAAATAAAATAAACTAAGCTACCCCTAATGTTTGGGCCTTTTACATACACCAAATAAATCTGCCATCCTGAATTAGACATTTGATTTTTCTGGTCCGCACCAGCTGATTATCAAGGCATCATCAAACTTTCCTTCCTAATAGTGGGTGAATAATCCAACACTTGGTGAATTCTATTTCACAACGATATAAAATGTGAAGTTGCTATGAACTGTTTACAGCCCCTTGCGCCTTATCTGATCTGCTGGCCTGCCTCCTGGGATTGTTTCCACGCTCTCGAGTGTCAACGCATGATTGACTTGCTCAAAGCCTCTCCTTTTCACCCATTGTCCTACCCAGTTCCATAACAGTAGGTAAAACTGATCGTTCCTCAGTTGATATCCCAAAAGTGCCATCGACTCGGGACATATTTTATGATGATGCGGAGCGGCTGAGCAAAGCGACAAGAGTGGGGCCCTCACCTGGTGATGTACTGCTGGATGCAGTCAAAGCTGCCCTGCGGGTTGTCTCTGCCCACGTTGGACAGGTAGAAAGTAAACGCGTGCAGTTCATTGGAATTTTCCGACCGTGGTATTGAAATTTTCTGCAAGAGGCAAAAACCAACAACATCAACATGTGACTCAACAAAACAAGTTCCGTGGATACAGAAAGTGAAAATCTGGAAGAAAGATGCTATTGTGGTACAGTAATATAAGGAATGATGAAATAGATGTTGGCAAAAAATATGTCAGATTTAATATTAAAATACATTTGAACCTTGTGGAGAATCGACACACTTTTTGAACCTATAAAGCACTTCCATCAGGGTTTTAGAAGCATCTACAATCCTATTCTCTCACAGCAATACGTTGGCACATAGTACTCCTCTTACTCCGTAACTTGGGTTGTATTTTGTTTCTTTCGTGCCAAACACGGAATAGACAGAATATTATTTGAGGGGGAAATTGGAAAACCACAGCCATGGTAAAGTAAAGTCACGGTATCACCATACTTTGGGCTTATTTTACTTTAACTACGGTAATCTTTTCACTCTAAAACCCCAGAAAAAAAAATACCGTTGACATAGCTTTGCCTAACTCCTCAATATGATTTTCTGAACTGGAATCATTTGAGGATATATGGCAGGATCATTTTCTCCACCCCCTGCGCAAAATAATTGAAAACTGCTGCTATCCACACAGTGTGGGAATGCATATAATATTTGTTCTTTCCCATCTCATTACAATGACCGTAATTTCCGGACCATAAGCCGCGACTTTTGTCACACGCTTTCAACTCTGCGGCTTATTTAATGAAGCGGCCTATATAAAGACTTTTTTAACGGCCGCCTGTGTACCGTCTATCTTTGTAAATATCTCATGTAACAATATGGGCACCTGCGGCTTATAGACAGGTGCGGCTTATGTGTGTACAAAATGTTTTTTCCCTTTAAAAATGTAGTGGTGCGGCTTATAATCTGGTGCGGTCTATAGTCCAGAAATTACGGTAAATTGAATTTGAAAAAAGTCCACCCAGGGCTTCGCAAATGTGGTCCAGTACTTTTTTTTTTTTAACTAGAAAAAAACGGTAAACCTCTTCAAGCCACACAACACAACAAGCACATTCATATGCTCTCTCAAACGGCCCATCACTTACACCCAGTCACTCAACACACAAACTTGCTAACGGTTAGCCAGCTAGCCAGCTAGTTGCTAGCCAACCTGTGCCAAATACCAAGCAACTACAGTCTTATTTGCTGACGCACACGTCACTCACCAGACCCCGCCTTTTAAAGTCACACACACTCAAAAGCACAGAGATGGCAATCTAAAACGTGACACATGTTAAACAATGCAAAATCAATATATATTTTTTTCAATTACTCAATTAATTGATGGGATAGTTGGTCAAATTTGGTGTTCTAAAAATATTCCAGAGCTGCAGCTCGAGATCGAAAAATCAAGTCTTGCTTTTTCTAAGGCTTTTTTTGTCGCTTGAAGTGGCGGCAATAAATGAATTCTAAAGTGAAATTCTGACGAAGGCAACTTTAACTGAGTCCATTACGTACGTTATGTTCCTCATCCCTCGCAGTGCCGACATGCGGTCGGAAGGAAGGCGGCTGAGCTCTGTTTGCCAAAGGGCTTGACACACGTGTGAAGCCTGCAGGTGGCCCACTATGAATACATGCCCTTTCTTTCCTGTCCATTTTGCTCCACTCTGGCATGTAATAACACCCACTTGTACTTAGCATAAGGAGCTGCAAAAAGTTGCTTTTAAATTACATTTATTGGCTGATACGTGCTTACAACGAATACGAGGTAAAAGCCCACTCAGGGACCCGACAGGAAAAAAAATCACAAATCTTGTTTTCTATGCGACGACTATGATTTTACGACTCTCTTTGGTTGTCGCGTGCACACAGTGGGTTCAACAAAACAAACAGAAAACAAACTCCAGTGAGTGCAAACGCATAAATCACAACAGGTTTGTAATTTAGCGTTATTGGCAGAGAACGCTGGTTGGCGGCTCCGCAGCTATACATTACAGGGGATATAAAATGTAATGCTGCAATTTGAGCCGGAGACCTCGGAAGCCAAGAGGAGGAGATGGACGTGAGAACGATTGTGATGCAGGGAGGCGAAGCCGCAGAGGACTGACGCAGTTGACTCAGTGACTCACTGTAAAGAATGAGTCGAGAGCGAGGCTCCCCCACACCAAATGGCTCGCAGGCCCAAACTCATCACATGCGTACAATTTGTAAGTGTGAATAGTCAGAATATGGCCGGGCGGTAAGAGAGAAGTCAGAATTGCATTGTCCTCAGAAGATTTGCAAAGTTGTTGCTCAAGCAAAAAAAAGAAGAAAAAAAAAGAATGTTTGAATAAGACAGGCACAAATACAGAACCAGTTCCAATACTGAATTCAGGACTCATATTCTGACTCAATGGTGTTTATTTGGAACCGGAAAGCTGAGCAAGCGGCAACGGAGGAAAGCGACGTTCTACTATTTACTTTGGGGCCAAAGGTAAGGTGCGGAGGCATATTCGTGGGAATAGAGAAGTGCAGCAAAATCGAGACTGAGGAATACAATCTTGCAGCACCCAGAGCTAAGACACAGCAACAGGGTAAGCTAACAATTTTGATTTAGTACCAGACAAGAAGCAAAGTGCACTGCGAGTGCTTTGCGTCACTGAAACCACAAAACAGATGAGGTGAGTGTTAAGACATTACTAAAACGCCAAATGAGACGGCACTTCCTGTCTACAAACAATGCCCCGTTTATAGCTTTGGCTACTGGTACAAGTGGATTTAAACAGGCTGCCCAAACACTCCCCTCCGGCTTTGTCGTTCGTGCCTGCAAGTCTGCTCATCTTTTCATTCTGCTTGGCATCAAGAAAACAATACATCTTTTCAGGATGGACTCATTAGAAAAAAAAAAAAAAAGGACAAATTCAAAGCCACGGAGAATGACCCAAGAGACACAGAAGTAGAGCAACAATGGACGACTGGGCTACACTGCGAACAATGTTCTGGGATTGTGTTCGAGTGACATGTTCACTTCACGACTCACTTGCGGATCAATCATGAACCACAATTAATTCCTTTTTTTTAGTCGACTATTATGACTGTAATATCATGTGTGGCTTGTAGGGGGAAAAAAATGTTGACAAGCATCCCTGATGACTGGCATTTAATTTGGGCTCCTCCCCGTTTCCATAATAGTGTGACATCATGGCATGGTCGCAAGACAGTGTCTCATAAAATAAACTCCACACGGTAAAGTGGGAAATTCTTTGCTGATGACAACCGGTCTAGCCCCACCTTACAGAAGCACAGTGAGTTGTACTACCATGACCCAAAAAAAAAAATTGGAATGGTTTTGGGTTGGATTATTTTGGGAGATGCAATGGAATGCCTACCGGACACAAAAGGTTTCGTGACAGAGTCCAAAGCAAACGTTTCGACTCATATCTCTTCATATTCTGGACTCATCTCCGTCATGAGTATTAAAACTTGAGCTCCAACCTATAAGGAATGAGTATGCTCACGATAAAGGCGAAATTATCAACGCAATACGTAAGAAAACTGACACGCGCCTTTTCAAGGGTGTCGACGCCATTAAGCAGTGACATTTTTTACAGACATATGACATCAGTGCCGATGTTTACACCAATCGAGTGCCCCTTCAAGGCCAGCGGCTCCTCTCATCCACGCGACTCAGACATCTGTGATTACGCACGTTCATCTCCCCCCCCCCCTTTTTTTTTCTTGCCTCTGCCATGCGTGCGTAAGCTAATCCGAGAGCTGAGAGCGAACGCTTGAAATTGTGTCATGGAAGCATCTGCTGTGTCATTTAGCCACTTTCGCACTTGCGCCGAACATTCTGACCTCAGCGGCAACACGTTTTCCGAAAGGAGTGAGTCTGCTGCATCACTTCAGAAGGGCATCGGATTGCATTAATAGACTGAGACATCCAATCAAGAACATGTGGCAAACCATCCGATTTAGGCAGATGACAAACATGACCCATGAGAGGATCGTACAGACAAAAAGCTCAAATGGGCAAACGCGGTTAACTCTTCATTATTTGTGCATAAACAAGGCCATCGATGGTAACAAGGGTTTTATTTTAATTTTTTGTGATGGGAGGCATTTATTTGAAGGAGACACATTTGATTCCTACTTTACTTTGTGATGCAGTGGCGCATGGAATGATCCAATATATGTGCGAGGGTAAGAATATTGCTTTTTATAGTTAATATCCAGGCAGTTGGATTGCGCCATGTTTTTTCGCATTGCCCTTTGGTTGTTTCGGCCTTGTCTGGACTCTACTTGGGGCAACAGTAATGGCAACGTATTCTTGTGACTTTGCCGATACTGTTCAACTATAGCACTGGTGTCAAAGTCAAGGCCCCGGGGCCAGATCTGGCCCGCCACATCATTTTATGTGGCCCGCAAAAAGCAAATCAAGCATGTCAACTTCCATGATGCTTGCCAAAGTCTGAACCAAAATTTCAAATTGTCATATCTAATCCATCATCACAATGTTTGAACCAGGCATTATTCTTGACTTCTGATTTCAAAACAAGTTATCCATCGATTTGTTGTGCGTTGTGCATGGAATATGTGGAGGTGGTTAAACATTTATATGGTCATGACGGCCCTCCGCGGGGAAACCGTGACGACAATGTAGCCGGCGACAAAAATGAGCTTGACACCCCTGAGCTATCGGGACGACGATGAGAAACGATTCATTGATCGTGAAGAATGCTGCTGATTGCGAAACGAATCGGTCAACAGTGTCTTGCGGCACTTGAGGCAAAATGGAGCTCACTTTGTGGCTGCTAGCGGCAGTGTCAAGAAGTTTGATTTTGAACTTCTTCAAAGTACGACATAGAACATTAGAATTTGCTAAGTGTCCCCATATTTGACATTCGAAATGGAGTCAAATGTCCATCCCTACATCCAACAGCATGCCTGTGTGTATATGATAATAAACTGTTATTAAATTTGATGATACAGTGTGCAGGGGGAAAGTGCAAGATAGAGTAGTTCGGCACATGGCTGCGGTCCAGACATGATCATGTGGTTATGTTCAAAGCAAAAAAAATAAAAAAAGTTATTTCATTGAGTTGAGCTAAAAGTGACAACGTGCAACCAGATAAACAAATGCGTGGGTCCATAACTTACCCCTTGGTTTCCATTAAATGTGATCAATGGTTGTGATGACAGGACCTAGAACGAAAAAGAAAAAAAAAAAAAGGAAAAATGTCACCACGATCAATCAAGCGATACAATTCTCGCAACGCACGTCATAAAGGTTGATCACATCCAGGGAGGCAACGATTCATCATTTTGACTGAAAAACGTGCTCCCAATAGGTGCTGCTGTGTCGGTTAGCAACAGAATTCAAAAGCAAGTAGCAGTCAATACTATCCATGTGTAAATAACCTCGATAACTGTTATCAATTGCATCAATCGCGAGCCGAGCATAAGCCAGCGAGTCTGCTGTCATTGTGTCCCCCAGATGCATGGCTGACGACTGGAATTCTTCAGAGTATTTGAGGATCACAGCCAAGAATAAACAATAAAATGGAAGGAGGAACAGATTTGATTTTCTACACTGCACTTTAAAAAAAAAAAAAAAAATCACATGCTTCCTGGTTTCATATAAGACAATACACAGAAACCAATCTGGGAGGGTCTGCACTTTTATCCAGATGCTAACCAACACTCAAAACACACAAATAAAGTTTGGAGCTTATGTTTTATAAATATAGATCATTATTTTATATACCTGTCATGTTCCCACCTATGAATTTGCATTAGCGTATTGACTGCGAAGAATCAGATTATTAAAACAACTTTCTTTGCAGATGACAAATCTCACTCATATTCCAGCAAAGAGTGGACACCCACACACACACCCACACACACGCACACACACACACGCACACGCAAAGAGGAAGTCAAAGAGGCTGTTCCCCGTCCGCACGGCGTTGGTTCAAATGAATTTGAAGTTCACGCCAGGTCAAGCCAATCAAGCTCTGTACTTTCACGTACCAAGCGTTCAATCTTTCTTCTGTCAAACGTATGATTCACGTGATTTTTTTTTTTTATCTTGAATCAGCTGTTTCTGGAATGTATAGTTGACCAACTCGGGTCACGAGTGGAAGGGAACAAAGGCTTTACTTGAAGCGGCAGTCACAAGTTGTTGCCACTTTTGACTTGTCACTCGCACGATTTGTTTGGCACAGTTTTTATGTTGCATGGACTTTCCTGACACAACCCACGTCATTGGGGCAATCAAATCGGTTGACTTCAAATTGGCCACCGTGATTTGGAGGTGCAACATACATTTTCAGAGCCTCGGTTGGCTGTAATCTGCATTTGTAAACTAAACAAAGGGAATTGTATTGCCGTCATGGGATTTAGAGAAAGAGCGAGGTGGTGCAAATCCTGCCTTGACATTCCTGACAGACTAAAGTGAAGTTGGTTTCTGCAAAGCCCATTGGCCGTGTGAGAGCTCTTTGCTCGGAAAGCACGTTGCTTACAAAATTCACTGCATGATTAATCATGTCTTAATATTCGCGAGGAAATGCCGGGAAAAAAAACAAAAAAAAACCACTCACTCACCCACGATTGCACAAAGATTACAAGGCATCCCACGTTTGATGGAAATTAGAAATTTGCAGAACTATGACCAAAATCGGGTTTGAGGCTACTTTTGACTCATTCACTGCTACCGTCAACTACGATCCAACAAGGGCTGAGGCAATGAAGAAGAAAAAAACCACACCCTCTACTACCAATTACTGAAGAACAAAAGAACGCTTTTTCTCTGGGGAAAGAATAGAGTCTACTCTTTATTTTTGGTAGGTTCACAGAAGACAATCTGGAAGGCTTGAAAGATCAGTCAAACTGCGGTAAAACGACTGGCAGGGAATGAGTTTGACATGTTTCAAGATAGAACACAGAAGTTCCAAATGTATTCTATATTGAAACATTTGGATGAAAACAAGTGCACCGTGACATTCCAAACGCCCCATAAAATAATTTTAAAAAACATTTAAATAATAAAAAAAACATTTCTTCAGGTTTGGTGGGATTTTGACCATTGCAAAACATTGAAATGGATCACATGCCACATACAGTACATAGAAATTTTTTTTGCCTTTCATGAGTTTTGTTTCCTACTACACATCATCAATTCAATCTTATTAGATGGATTGTGTATGCAATATTTAAGTGTAAGTTTTTTTTTTTTTTTTAATTAAACACTTTTTATATTTTTAAATACCGTATTGGCCCGAATATAAGACGGTGATTTTTGCATTGAAATAAAACTGAAAAAGTGGGGGTCGTCTTATATTCGGGGTCTAGACATTATACCCATTCACGACGCTAGATGGCGCCAGATATCATTGAAGTGAATGCTGAACTTGACTCGCCAAAAGTGAACCACTGTCACGAGTAAAATAATAGCCGTAGCATGAAAAAGAGGGGGAAGAATCGTCGTTATAAGATCGGCCAGGGCAGCTGAGGAGAAGTTATGATGTCATTTACATTTAAAAAAACAGAAGCCATTCGTTACGGTGATTGCCTTTAACATATTTAAATGTTCAGTATTACATGTCAGTTCTCTCAAATATACTGTTAGAATCATTTGCTTCATCTGCAATTATTTTCTGTATAAAAATGAATTTGGTGTTCAAAAAGTCTTTTTTCAAACTTGAGTCTTGAAAAAGAGGGGGTATAATCAGGGCTCTTACTCCTTCGTATGAATGCATCCTCATGATTAATTCTACCAGCAACAGACCGCTTCGCTTCCAAAGCTGTGGGGACACCAAGAACCCATCTAGACCTTTCATGGAGTCACCCTCCTTGGTCAAACCGAACCCGTTTTAGCAGTCCAGCCCCCCCCTTCCCCTCTCCCGGCTCCGCATACATAGTGCTACCATCAGCCCGTTTGTTTGAATAGGCTGCTGACACGCCACTATTCTGTGGGACCTGATCCCAGAATGTTCCACAGAGCTAACCTTGGGGGACAGAGCACAGGTCTGGACCGTGGGATCGATGACAAGGCCGCAGATGCCACCACGCACTGCCAACTAGAAGAAGAGTTCGTAGCAGAACCGTTCGGGGCGATATCGGTGCGTCCAGGAATTTCCGTGATGCCAGGACAGAGCTGTTATATTTCACACACCGAACGGCACTCACATCTCCCGCCATGTTGTGTTGACAGAGCAATGCCCGACAAGTATTTTATACATCACAACAGACGCTGACATCACATTTGTAATGAGCCGAATAAAGGGATGTCATGCCAGGTTTTCTGCTACGGGTACAATATGGCCCTCATTATAAACTGTGTGTTTTTTTTTTGAGACACGTTGAACTATGGAAACCGCAAATAAAAACTGATTAAAAAAAAAAAAGATCTGGCATATAACATCTAAATAATCCAATGAAAATATGACATAATGCTATAAATTTGAAAAGTCTCTTTAAAATGACATTCTTGACAAAATTACAACGGTAGCATAGCACAGAAAAGGCCTAATACTGTACAACACATAATCCGTCTGAATGACTTTAAAAAGAACACAAGAATGCTTTAGCAGAAGAGCTTTCGTTGTGAATCAAATCAAATTCGTTTTTTTCATTTCACACTGTATCCTCATCGTTAAGGGAATCGCGTAGTTAATGAGAGCTTGGGAAAAAAACCAAACAAAAAAACATCTGGCCACTCCTTGTCACTCTTTGGCCACTCGATACTGTGGGAAAAATTTTGAAACCTGTGATTTTTCTGTGGTTTTCACATGGATGCAGTACATTTAGACTCCTTTCGATACTCCACCATAAGTTATTTTTATTACCTGCATATTTTAAAAAATAACTAGCCAATTGATCTGAATGCAAACTGTCAGAGAATCTGTCTTCAAGAAAATTCAATTCTTACAATCCATGTCTGTCAAATTGCTTACTTTCGCACCATAGCAAGCAAACAAAACAGCCGAAAAGTCATTGTTTGTCATACCATCCACAGTCACAGTTTCATTCAACAAAATGCACACATACTGCTTTTGGACACTCTGATTGGCTATAAGATAGCAAATCAGTGCATTGGCTTGAAGAACACGATGAGGTAGCACACAAAAGCGAAGCGACAGCAAAGAAAATGGCACTAACTAGTAAATCAAGCTCATCAAAATGTTACTTTTTTTTGTAACTTGGACTTGTTCCTGCGTGATTATGAACATGATGACCATTGTTCTGGACGCGTGTACATTTTATGACATGAAACCCTGACTTATGTTTTTGTGATTTTATGTCCTGTTTTTATATAATATTTCTCTTATCTATTTTTAGATTGTATTTCCTTATTGTCCGTACAGTGTCCTTGGGTGGCATGAAAGGTGCTTTCAAATAAAATGTCTTATTATTATTATGGCCCACTTGCGACCAACCCTCACTGAAATGGTGTGACACCCTTGCCAGCCTACTGAAACATTTCTGGCTACACTCATGCCTTTTAACCATAATACCGAATAGCGGTAGATACCGTTTATGCTAAGACCGTTTTGCCACTAATAACTGACTCCTATGTGACTTCATTGTGCGATTTTTTTTACTGTCACTGAGCTGATTCAGATGTTTCGGATAGAAAAACACTGCACTGAATAATCTAATCACTAAATCTCCGTTTCCAAATAGAAAGTAAAAGACACACTAGTGTTCCTCTAGCAAAGACTCTTTTGGCCAAAGTCCATCTATATATCTATTTGGCCTATGCTAATAAAGAACAAGGAATCTTTAAAGACGAGTCTGGCCATTGATTGGTTCATTACGACTTCCCCTAATGAGTGACAGAACATCATTAAAGTGACAAAGGGCTTAGGAAGGAAAGCAAAACCTGCGCGTGGATAAACTCACCCTGGGGGCATACCACGCCCAAACCAACGGGTGATGTACGTGCCACCACTTCCCCGTGTTGTGGGTCAGGGAGTGCGTCCGGCGCGTACGCCGTGACATCCAGGGTGACGTGATCGCTGGCCAGAAGGTTGCCACACAAGACTGAGGACTACTGTGACATTTCGAGTCATATTTGGCCTGAGCGGGTAGGGTCAACCCCCCCTCCACACCCCCCACCCTCTCTCTCGCCGTGTCCCATGATCAGCTGAAACTGGAGAGTCAGCATTCCTTAAATAACCACTGCAGTGGCACATGCTAACTCGCTTCAAGCTACCAACCCCCGAAGTCCAGCCACCAAGCTCATCTCCGTTGCTTCCCTTGTCATTTTGACGGTCTGGAGCATGACAAGAACAAGATGTCCAGTCATGGAAAACAAAACTGAAAGTGTGGCCAATGACAAGTAAGAAAGGTAAATAGCTTTGATGAAACTCCGTGTGCAGATTTTGTCGATCATGCATCCCGTGAGAGCAGACGCCAATCGTGATTGGAGCCCATTGGCTCCGTATGACTGGATTTCTTCATTTCAGATGGATCCATTCAAAATGGAAAAAAATCAAGCCAAATGTCCACACACACACACACACACACACAAAAAAGCCCTGTTTTATAATGTTCATAAACAACTCATTGGAAGGAGCAACAACAATGACACTCAGGTTTCCGTGAAGGCCCAACAATGCAAATTTGAATCGGTGCCAAATGGAGCCGCCTTCGCACTGCCTTCCCGGGAAATCGGCCCGCTGGAGGAGTACATTATGCAAAATAACGAGTGACTTTCTGAGGGAATGAGACAAAGCGTGCACGGTCACGGTGCCGTTGCAGCTTCATGCACTCAGATAATGAGTAGCGTGGCAAATGAGAGTGCCAACACCTTGGACTGCAAGAGAGGGTGCGGATGGAGAGTCTCAAGTCAGGTCTAGAGTTCTAAGTTGGAGTTCATTCGTTCATACCAAAAAATAATAACCCTCACCCCCTCAGAAAAGAAAAAAAAAAATTGGAACAAAAAATACTGAAACCTGCCAGTAGGTGAACCTGCAAAGTGCCCGACTGCGAGAATGCCGGCCTGGGTCCACTGCACACATCTACGGCTGCTTCAGATTAAATTACAGGTTATTCCCTCCCACCCTCCCCCCCCAAAAAAGGTGTATATATATATATATATATATATATATATATATATATACACACCGTAATTTCCGGACTACAAGCCGCGGCTTTTGTCACACGCTTTCAACTCTGCGGCTTATTTAATGAAGCGGCCTATATAAAGACTTTTTAACGGCCGCCTGTGTACCGTCTTTCTTTGTAAATATCTCATGTAACAATATGGGCACCTGCGGCTTATAGACAGGTGCGGCTTATGTGTGTACAAAATGTTTTTTTCCTTTAAAAATGTAGTGGTGCGGCTTATAATCAGGTGCGGTCTATAGTCTAGAAATTACGGTATATATATATATATATATATATATATATATATATATTTAATTTTATAAATTAACTTTACCGCTGAGAGGCTGAAACCACAGGATTTGGGCGATTTCAAGTTGAACAATGTCTCAAAATGATTCATTGATGATGAAAATAGCATGAATAACTAATTAGTTGTGAAATCATCAATGAATGACTTGGCCTCAACTTTGATGAGACGATTAGGCAAAATTTTAGGGGATTCTTGGGAGTAATCCTGTGAAGAATGCAGACATTTGGCTTTGAGACCGATGGACTGGAAGAATGTCAGGGTGAAAGGGATGTTGAACCCTGGGATTTTCTTTATTTATTTATTCATTTTTTTACTCAGCAGAAGCTATGGGAAAAACTGAAACAGTGTGCAGTGGACCAACAACGGTAACTTTGCAAAATTTTTATCTTAATAGTTAATCGCTTCTAACTAAGAAAGAACCACAAGAATGTAACACCGTTGCCTAATCTTGTGAACTTGCACGTCAACGGCCATGAAAACTAAATTTATGAAGGGGAGTATATGGAAATGCTTGAGGCGTGACGGGACAACAAAGACTTTGTGTGAATGATTATTTTTGCCAGACTGAACGACTGAAAACAATCAGAGAAATTCAACAAATACCACAATTATTACGCCAGCCTTCGAGAATGCAGAATTTCGGCACAGCTGTTCATTTTACGGCGTCACAAAGGACGATGTGGACCTGCAAGGGCTTCAGTGACTCATCGCACACGAGTGTGACAGAGCAGCTACAGCTTGCCAGCTAACTTAGACTGTCCATGACTAGGGGGCTGCATGACTATTTATATCAATATTGTAATCACAATGATGAATCCTAATTACTCCTTTATGCTGGGGGGGAAACATCCATCCATCCATTTTCCGAACCGCTTTATCCTCACAAGGGTCGTGGGGGGTGCTGGAGCCTCTATATCTATATTTTTATTGCAATACTTGACTGAAAACATGTTTTCATGCAAAACGAAACAAGAATAAACGATGACTAATACAAAAATAACATTTACCCATCCATCCATCCATCCATTTTCCGAACCGCTTTATCCTCACTAGGGTCGCGGGGGGTGCCGGAGCCTATCCCAAGTAGGCGGGGGACACCCTCCAGCCAATCGCAGGGCACACAGAGACGAACAACCATCCACGCTCACACTCATACCTAGGGAGAGTAATCAGCCTGCTGCATGTTTTTGGATGGGAGGAAACCGGAGCACCCGGAGAAAACCCACGCAGCCCGGGGAGAACATGCAAACTCCACACAGGGAGGCCGGAGCTGGATTTGAACCCGGTACCTCAGCACTGTGAAGCCGACGTGCTAACCACTGGACTACCGGGCCGCCATAACATTTACCCAAGAATTCAAAATTCAACAAGGGCTGACTGAGTACATCTGGTATGATTTGAACGTTACACCCCCTGAATCCGAAACCAGATAATGGGTATTGATTCGAGTGTGTCGCAGTCAAAATCAGGACCACGATTAAAATTTGATTAATTGTGCAACTTTTTCAAAGTGGGCGCAGACCTGCGTGAAATGAGTGAAACCAGTAAAACTGCAAGATGGAGGCCAAGCCAGTCGATAACGATTAAACTGTCACCAGCGTCTTTTCAATACCTTTGTTCTGGTTAGATGTTTTTGGGAAGTAATCTAACTCTGCAAGTCACCGCTGCCCCACTTACACTGCCTGTAAAGGCTGGTATTTTCCCGCCTACTACGTGACGCTATTCCGTATAAAAGTCCAGCTGGCAGTTTTCCACATTCTAAGGTAGAATCAAGGCCAGAGCAAGAGATGGAACACTGACTGTGCGAAAGGATACTCTGCAATGCCAGGACAGGGGCTGTGAAGTTTAGCTTTCAGTGGAGTAAGCTTTAAAAATCCTGCTCCTGTAAAGAATCGACAAAAAACTCAATGAAAAAGTTCGGCAAACGCCGTGAGATCATTGCCCAGTGAGGATTGCAATCCTGGACTTTGCACCGAGAGCCTAATTGAGTGACTTGTCGCTGAAATTACAGCCGGTTAGGAGGAAAGTTAGCTGTAGTTTGCTACTGCTCTTGTAAAGGGAGCGCGACCAGCTGACAGTCACGTCTCAAACAGGAAGCATCAAAACGCCCCGGCCGTCTCACTGCTTGATGACGACTGTTGCACACTTGGACGTCAGCACAAAGAATTATGTTGGGGTTTTTTTCCCCCCTCAGAATGCTACTTGACAGCCTCACAGAGTCAACTAAAATGGGTCACATTCTGCAGAACAGAATAAGTGAAGCGACAAAGCCATACTATGTGTAGCCTATCACAGAGTAGCATGTGTCGGAACTTAATGCTAATTCATATGAATGGGAAATTTTGAATAATATGAAGAAAAAAAAAATAGAAGGTGGCACGGTGGTCACATGGTTAGCACATCGGCCTCAGAGTGCAGAGAAGCAGGGTTCGAGTTCCAGCTCCGGCCTTCCCTGTGTGGAGTTTGCGTGTTCTCCCCGTGCCAACGTGGGTTTTCTCCGGGTACTCCGGTTTCAACATGCATGGCAGGCTGATTGGGAACGCCAAAAGTGTCCCGAGGTGTGATTGTCAGCACGAATGGTTGTTTGTCTATGTGTGCCCAGTGATTGGCTGGCAACCAGTTCAGGATGTACTTCGCCTACTTCCCGAAGACAGCTGGGATAGGCTCCGGCATGCCCGCCACCCTTTCATAGGATGGATGGATGGATGAATGGATGGATGAAAAAAAATGGCATGAGAATTCTGCAATACAACTAAAACTGAGGCATTTTTTCATATTGAGTCAAGAGAGTCAAAATAAAAACACACAATTTATACTTAGTGCTAATCTGTTAGTGACATTGTACGCAAACATTGCATAAGGACCATGAGGACTTCTCTTGACCAGTCAGGTTTTCTCTGTCAAATATTTATAGGGACTGAAATGTTAGAAGGCAATCGTCTGGACGAGTAGCAGCAGCCCCAGCGCAGCACAGCGACTTCCACAAATTAAACCAGGGCCATCAAATTCTCTTTCCTTTTGGGCCACGATCATAGCTATGGTTTCCTGCAGGATGCTGGTGTGACGGTGCTGTCCGTTGCTTTAAGAGTGAAAACACCGCAAGATCGCTGCTAGCTTCGTTAGGCTATCTAGGGCGCCCTACATTGTGTGTTAGCATCAAGCTAGCGGACTTTTGAGCAAAACGTTACGTGCCGTATTTTGATGAAACAGACATGATGCAGTCCTCTTTTTAAATACAGTGGAAAAATAGGTAAAAAAAAACCTCTCTTTTTGTTGTTTGGTCAATATCTGCCAAACTGCTGCTTGCTGCAATCTTAGCTACTGCCATATAGCACCCGTGACTCCAATTTATACTCGCAACTGAAGAAAGAAAAAATATATGTTTAAAAATCATCCGGGCAATGGCTTCTCCAAAAATCTACAAAAACAAAGTGTAATTTGAAATCAGAAGTCTTGTAAAAAAAGAAAATAAAAAAAAGGCAAACACATATTATACACCAACTCTTCATTTTATGTTAAGGAATATAGTAAAAATATTGATTAAATTGAAGGTAGAAAATACCAACAAGCCCATTAAATAACATTTGGGGGGCAAATGTTGCATGGGTTGATGAATCATGCTTCTTTACATCCATGTGGTATGTTCATTTGCGCTTTCGCGCTCATGAATAGTGAACTTCATTTGCTTTGAGCCAAGCATCTTTAAGTTTTTTTTTTTTAATGTAAACATGCTCCAATTAAGTGATTGTGCTATTTCGAAAAGGTTTGTCGAAAGTAACTTATGCAGGGGATTAATTAATCAAACTTTTTTTTTCAATAAAAAAAGTGTAATTAAATCAATTAATTATTAAATTAACGATTATTTTCATAATCGATGAATTGTTCAGATACATTTTTCAATTTAAAATTCACCAAATGCTTGGAATTTCAACTTTCCAATGGTAAATATCTAATTTCTGTAAGCCTCCATGAAAAGTGCACTGATCATCTTTGTGTTGATTTGCTTCGACCATGGAAAACAATGATAAACATTTTCTGGCGGATGTTACGAACGAAACCAGTAACAACCAGTAAGAAATCGTAATTCATTCATATTTGCATTTTCTGCACTGTCAATTTGAAATAACATCATGATTTTTAATAAAGGGATGGAAATAAACATGATTTTAAAATCCGATTCATCAACCAATTGACAAAACAATCACCGGATTGATTATTAAAATCATTAGTTGCGGGTTTGAAAAGGCACAATTCCGCCAAGTTTCAAATAATGTCAGTGTAATTTGCTTTCTCTTTATATTGAAGGGGTGGGAAATCAATACAAATTCAAAATCAGACTTTTTGTGGAAAACAAAAATGTGCCGTATCGCCCAGCCCTAACCTCGACTAATAAAAGACTGACAACGTACCTGCTGCTGCATACATGGCAGGAGAGATCGTAGAACTGGCCACGCCATTTAAAGGCACAACACACAAATGTGACATTTTTACCAGAATTACACTTAATAAAAGTAGATAATTTCTTTACATTCTCATTTATTACATTTTTATGTTACTATTTATTTGATATTTTTTTCCTGTTAAAATGAAAACATTGTAATTTTGTGCTTGCTGGAGAGGAGGGCTTGGAACTGATGAATGGCAATTCCATTCATTTAATTGGGGAGGTTCGTGTTGTTTCGAGAAACGAGTACTTCGAGTTACGACACGTAACGAATTAAACTCGTAAGTCAAGGCGCCACTGTACAGTAGCTGTGTTATATTTAAGAATCTCCCACTGATGGTGCGGCCACTTGCCGGGTGCTTCATCAGATTGTTTTGACTGCTTAAACTTTCCAGAAACAACTTTGAGTGAAATATATGTCACAAACTAATTGGGGAGAGGACATAATCCTCGAATAAAATAAAATAAAATATGACACTCGAGTGTCCCGGTGGGGGTTTCAGACTCAAGTCTGGTCGTTGCTGGTTAAAAAAAGCTAGCTACCTAATTCAAGTCAAGCTGCTCAGTGGGGGGACCGAGTGGCCGCTAAACTCCCCTGGTGTGGCCGCCTGTCGGGGCTCAAGAGGGGGGTTAGCGAGTTGGAGTGGACCGACCGACCCCCTTCTACACTCCAGCTTTACTACCGCCGCCGCCTGTCACAGCCTCGCGGATATACTTCCAACAAACCCCGCTCCCTCCCTCACCTCAGCCCCAAATGTCTCGTTTCACGAGGGCCGGGGGTAGTCTTACCTTGCCGCCGCGGTAACCCTCGAAGGCTCTCAGCGCGCTGTCAGTGAGTTTGACGTGGAAAACGGAGACATTGCTGCCGTTGCTTACTCTTCCACAGGACAGCCCGTAGCTCCGCTCCTCTTTCAGCGCCGCCATCTTGGCTGCCGTTCCCACCGCCGCCGCTACACACTCACACACAAGCGCACACTTGGACGCACGCACGATCACGCGTGCGCGCACACACACGTACGCTCAGCGCGCAACACACAACGCGCGGACGTACGGGGGGCGCGCGCGCACACACTTGGGCCGTATACGGACAATTCCCGTTTCTTGACAATTGGGTAGTCCATATACTGTCGTCACGTTATGACGTCACGCCAGCACATTTTGATTGACACGCCCACACAGAAAACGTCACTCCCATTGAGTTTAATAAAGGCAATGATGAATGCATATTTTAAGAGTTTAGATTACAAATGGGTTTGTTACCAAACTGGGAAACTAGATGGACAACACCCCAATGACAAAAACCTTTCAAAACAGGTTGTTTTTTTGGTGCGTGGAGTACAAATTACCGTAAAAAGCACTTCGTTCAGGCAGGCTTCATTTCAAAAGGGGGAGGTAGAGGAATTAGATCATTCCAATTACGTCATTATAAGGTCCCCACCAGTGTGGAAACAGATTGTTATTACGCTAATTTGTATGATTCAAACCTAAATAAAATAGTCAAAACTACAACAAATATGAAATGTAATAAACATGAAGTATTAAATGTGATTCAGCCTCAGTCAAACCTTATTTCAAAAAGGTGAAAATTTGATCAGTAAATTCGACAAAATACCACATAATTACAATTAACATTGATGAAAGATTAAAAACAATGTCCACCAAACTCGCTAGAAATGTATTGTTACAAAAAGCCAGAGTTGGAAGTGTCTTTGCACAAATAGCTCACATTATCACTGTCCAATGAAATTCGTATACAATACGGTATGTTCAAATGGTTCAGATCAAAAACAAAAACTCCCTCAATTTTGACATAATTTTGTAGGGTCCTCGAACAAACCAGCACACAGGTTTGATGACTTCAGGAAAAGTTTATTCTGATGAGGTTTGATGACTTCAGGAAAAGTTTATTCTGATGAATATAAAATTAACACAGGAAAACTGTGACAAACTGTTAATGGAATATTTTTTAATTTAGGACACATTCAGCGCGGGTAAATTACAGAGCAACAAGCAATGACGCTAGAATAAATTAACACCTAAAAGGAAACAAAGTAATCACAATCCACCGGTGTTGGACTTGTCAACATTTGGTCTTCAATGGTCAAAACCTGAGGTATAAGTGACAAAAATGTCCAAAATAGGCTTTCTGCAGTGTCAAAACTTGGTGTAGCCGCACACCGCCCTGGTTGTCACGGCGATAATACGAGTCATCAATTTGTAATTATATGCGTACCGAACATACTTCGCTTGCATCTTGGATTGACTTTGTTAATGAGATGACGACAAAGGCGAGGTAGGACTGTTTAACCGCATTCCAGATCACCTCAGAGTGTTCTGAACGTTTAGCTTTGGATGTTTTGTCTGAGCACACCATACTTTGTACCTTATTCAACACACATTCTCTTTAATAAATACTAACTGAAAAGACTTGGGCCATTATTGTAAGGGTGGTTATAAGGAAAAAGCATAACAGTGCACCTCCCCCTATTCACAAAGCATAGCGTATATTAGGGATTTCCTGATCCCAACTACACGATTGGAAATTGGGCCCGATCACATCATTTTCACCTGATCGAAATCAGGGGGGGGGGGGAAAGAGAATATCATGTTTTTACTTTTAAAAAAAATGTTTTTTAATCGCCTTCAAGGCAAGAAATAGAGGTATGCAAATATCCCCCCCCCCCCCAAAGGAACAAGGGGAAGAAAATGTTTTATACTACGCAACAAAGTCAGTAGGGGAACGTTTTGGAAGTTGTCATGGGAAACTTCAAAGTGCAACGGTGACTTGCAATGTGTGCATACTGCATTTTGCGTGTCGAAAGAGATACGGCTGCGTCAAAATCAGGTAACCCGGATGAGAGGGGCGGAGGAAAAAAAAGGGGTCGGTGAATGGCTTTTTTTAATGAATAAATGTAAATGAAGCTCCTCCCTTCATTTCAACATCGCTTCTTGGCGGCAAGATACCACCCAAGAAGTATTTTTATATTAGACAAAGCTTTTGGCCATGAGCAAAAAAACAGCAAATTGGTGCGAACTCAGCATATATGTGGGAGGAAATGATGAGCTTTTTATGACTGTTACACGGGACCCTTTTGCGTTGCAGATGCAGCGGCCATTTGCTAAAAGGGGATCATTATTAATTGGAAGCTGTAAGGTTTGTCAGCATCCGAATACACTTGTGCAAACTCAAAAACTTCCCATGAACAACTCCTCAAAAATCATCCGAATGACTCTACTGACATGTCCTCAGTGCCAGATGTGCTTATTTCTTGGTCCGTTCACTAGCTGACAGACAGAAAAAAGAAAAAAAAAAAACAAAGAAAAAAGGAATGGGGGGGGGCTTCAGTTTCTGGCAGCCAAGACCACCGATAAGGCTACGCCGCCGATGGCAACCGCTGTGGCGCCAAATAACCACTTCCAGCTGAGACCCTGTAGAGAAAAAGGGGGAGAAAGAAGAGTGTCAATGTTAATAAACAACACAATGGAAGTAAATTGAAGTAAGAAGTTTTCATTCTCCCTCAGTTAAAATAAGGAAACAAAAAAAAAAGCCATGATTAGAGGATTGTTTAATGCATTACATTTTTTTAAATTAATCAGCCCATTTCGCGGTCACCAGTATTTTTTTTCCTCAGCCTTTTCAGTCTCACAATATCCCTCGCAGTGGAGTCCTTGTGTCAAACGTTTATCTTGTTTCTCGGAATGAATCGGGTCATATAACATTATTCTTACACTACTCCCAACTGTCGGGCTGTGAATTAATCACTCAAATTGAGATGCGAATTGGCTGTAAAAAAAACCCCAAAAAAACAACAGAATTAAATGAATCAGAATTTTTGGATTCAAATCAGAACAAAACATTTTAACATGTTCGCATAAACTGAATGGCAACACTGTGTGAGACATGTGACACGTGAAAGTAGGCGGCAGGCTGTTTGAGCGATATCCTGAAGTATTAAAAGACAGTGTCAAAGTCAAGGCCCGGGGGCCAAATTTGCCCCATGTAATTTTATGTGGCCCGCAGGAGCAAATCATGTGTGTCAACTATCATGATTCTTGCTGAAATCCATACCGAAATGTCAAATTGTCATGGCTAATAAATAACGTTGAGATTTTGCACCGGCATGTAGAATAATGGAAAGCAAATCTTTTGGTTTATAGTACAAATATCGTCCAATTTAGTGATGTGTGAAAACTAAGTGCTTGTATACCCCGTTTAAGCGAAGGAATTTTTCCACCCAGGAGGTAATTATCAAAATGTCAAGAGGTTCTTCCACAGCCTTTTGTAATAGTTTTGACATCATAGTTTTGATATCAGACTTGACTCAAGACACCTCAAGGGGACATCTCAAAGGGGCTCACCCATGACGACTTGATCCAGCGTTTGTGTGTGCCACTGTTGGCAGGGTTGCCCAGCATCTTTTTGTACATGGCCTGCTCCGCTCCTCTCTGCTCCGAGTGTTTCTTCACCAGTTTCGACAGCTCTGCGTGGATGGTCTACAGGGGCACAATGGTTACAAATGAGCCAACGTGGATAATGGAAGCGTATCAAGAGGACAAAAGGACAGACGATCATACTTGGATGGTTTGGAAATGATGAACGGCAAAGGAAATGTGGCCAGACATTTCTCCTGGATGCACAGACGGATGACGCAGAAGGTAATCGCCCTCTGCCTAGTCAACAGTGTCTCTTACAAAATTTAATAAAACTGTTCCCTGAAGTTTTACATTGATCGCTTATCAGCCATTGGATTGTTTAAGAAGGCCGATGCCGATATGAATCAAAACGGCAATTATCGGCACAGATAATCGGCCTGGCACACGCACACACAAAAAAACTAACCCACACAAGTACATAACACCTATATTCATTTACAATTGGCACGGTGAATGAAAAGCTGAAAAAGCCAAGTCGTGTAGGACAGATTGGTGTAGGACTGCATGGGGAGTATTCTGGCCCTGAATCACACATGGTCACCGAACCTTATATGTCCATCTGTGGGAGCGGAAGAACAGAAGGCAAGAGATGGCAAGGCCAAACCTATTTAAAGCCACTCGAAAGCACATCCTCTGAAATGATGAATCAGCGGCTCAGACTGACGGTTGTGACCTGGTGGCGCCATCTAGTGGCCCATTACAGTGCCTTCAATTGAAAGGGATGAGTGCCAAGCGACTCAGGGAAACATTCCAAATACAGTCTAGGACCGGTGTTACTTCAAAGTGCCAAATCTTTGGACTCATCTCCTTGATCTCCACCTAGAATTGTACATCAAGGCTGTCAGTAAAAAATAAAACACAAAAATAAATCACGCCACTCATTGGCTATTGGCACAGGTTTGGTTTTTAAGCCCTACAAGCGTCTTGCGTTTTACAGTAAGCCTGAGTACCAATAGCGTCTTTTTTATACGTTTTGTTCGCAAATCTTAATAGGATTTCTAGGTTGGCATGGAGAAAAGACGGCTGCAGAGAGCTGAGTAAGCAGCAGTTTGCGAAAAATGGCGCCCTCAAAAAGGCCCGCGCATTCGTTGAGGGACGAGCGGCTATTATGGAGATACTAAACCTCAAAAAACAAAATCGTCGACGGGAGGATCTCGACACTCAATGAATTAAAAGAGTAGGTGACACTTAAACCGCTTCAAGGAGGAAATGAACGCAAGTGTCACAAAATGTTCTTAGAAACACAAGAGCAGCAGCAGGAGAAAGATGCCATCCTCGCTATGAAAAAGCAAACAAAACTACAAAAGAAGCGGACGGAAATGTAACTTGAGAACTTATAAATTGGCTCAACTGGACAACGAAATCTGTGCCTAAAATGTGGGTGGGGGGCCCTAATTTTCTCAAGTTTTCAACAGGGAATAAGTCACATCATCTGTAGTTTACAGGGGGGGTATTAGACAACCAATGAATGAAAATAGTTTTTTATAGACATTCCAGTGTTTTCATTGTCAGAGGTCTGAAATGTCCCCAACAGCCCAGTTTTCCGGATTGCAGCATCGGGTGAAAATGACCTTGTTGCTCGGTTCCAGCTTCAGTGCCTTTCTCAAAGTCTGAATGGCTTCTCCGTATTCGCCTTGCAAGGCCAGCACCTGGAGTGACAATACAGCACTGTAACTGTCACGGGGGCTTCAATGATGACAAGGACTCTGAAGTGAAAGTATGCGAAACGTGTTACCTTGCCCATGCGGAAGAGTGCTTTGATGTTATTGGGCTGGTGAGTGAGGGCGGCGACGCACGACTTGAATGCGGCCTCGTAGTGGTCCAGCTTGAGCTGCGCCGCCGCCATGTTGTTCAGACACTTCACTTTCACGTCTGTCAGCTCGTTTTCCTCCTCCGGATTTATGTCCACTGTCGAGACAAGCAAAGACAGATGGGCATTCGGTTCTTTTTTGCAGTGTGAGGGTCAACTTGTCACGCTACCTTTGGAGTTGGATTCTGTGATCTGCAGGGCGATGCTATAGGTGTTGATGGCAAAAGCAAAGTCTCCGCGCTGATAAAGAATGTTGCCCCTTTCTCTCTTTCCACTGGCCAGTGCAATCTTTTCCAGCGGAGGCAGCAGCTCCATGTCTGGTGCATCGCAGACTTTCTTCAGCTCCACTTCCAGGCAGAGCTCAGCATTGGGTGGCACATCTGGGTCACAACTGGATAAAGATATTGGAAATAGCATTTTACACAAGAAACGTGCATCAAGCAATGTATTAGCAAAACTCTGCCACTACCTTCCCCAGGTACCGTACGCATAGATGGCAGCAGTTTGGACGAGTGCCTTCTCGCCCATTTCCATGAGCAGCACTGCGAGATCCAAGGCCTGAGAGAGCAAAAATAACAATGTACACGACAGTATTGGACGGTCAGAGATTTTCTCATGAATTCCCATACCAAACTGAAAATAAATCCATTATAGTGGCGCCACCTAGTGGTCAAGAGAATGGATGACAGTTCTTTTTAATCCTTTGTCAAAATAGTGTAGTATGGAGCCGCTATGGTGACATGGGATTTTGTATTCCTCGCAATCACTGACATAAATATTTGCGAGGAAACGCAGTTTTTTTGTGCGAGGGAAGGCAAAGTTATGAGCGAGGGAACGGAAAGGGTTTTTTTTCCTTACGTGTTACCTTGAGGGCTCTATAGCTATAGTTCAGTCAAAATGGCAGGAGAAAGCATTTTTGTAAAATGGTAAGGTGAACACAAGGTAGAATTTTTGGAATAACACAGCAAAGACAAACCACGCTTCATCAAAATGGAATGAAATAGAACATTAGAGTATAGGATGGATTAGAGACAATTTTAGGTCAACATGGGAAACAAAATTTATCGAGTTTAATCAAAATCAAAGCAGCAGAGACTATTAGTCAAAATGGGATGAAAATTAAAATTTCGAGTCAGTGTGCAAGGAGAGACCATGTTTCATCAAAAATGCAATTAGTAGAGGACATGTTTGATCCAAATGGAAGGGCATACATTTTTGGGGTCAAAATGTAAAAAGGTGCTACCATTTGAGGGCAAGCTATAAAGAGTAAGCATTTCTTGTCAAAATGGGACAAATAATTTTTACTCAAAACGGAGTTAAAGCTGTTGGTCTATTAAGAAGCTCCATAAATTCCCATTGAAACATCACAACAACAGAATACAGGCATGCATTCACTGTAGAATACTGCTGGAACACATGAAACACTTCAAATCAAATCGACTTGAGGTGTTTGAAGCCAAGCCAGAACAAATAGGACTCACTGGCCATTAATTACCTGGATGACATCGCCGTCACCGAGCGTGAACGTGAGCTCGGGCTGCTCCTCCACCAGCGTTCCATCCTTCAGGAATGCTTTAAGACAAATGGTCACGTTCTGTCCTTTCTTTGGACGACTGTCCCGGCCTTCGCCTGCTACAAGGACCTTTTTCTTTAGCTGCTCATTACCTAGGAACAAAATGTTTTTATTACAATTACAGCACATAACATTCTGTCTCAAACAGGAACAATTTCTTTGACTAGGCAGAAAAACAATACCAGCCTTCATCTCGGTTTTTGCAAATGTACTTAACCTCCTCCTCACATTTCACAGTGACATTTAACACAATCTATATATTGAGGTCTCTTTTTCGTTAATGGACGCTACAGCTTCTTGTTGCTTTTAAACTTAAGTTTGTAGCAGACGTGCACATTTTCAGCATGACGTCTTTGATCCACTGGTGACAAGGACACTTTGATTCGCTCCCCTTTCATCTATAACAGCTTCAAACAACAAAGTGTATGCAGGAAAAGTGGTTAAGATTGCACGACTGTGTCTTGTGTTGTACAATTTTGTCATTTTATGTTAACTGTTCTTTTGATGGCGGCGCGGGCACTCGGAGCGACTCCTCTTGTTGTCTTGTTGAGAGGGAAGAAATTTCATCTATGCTCTATGAGCACATTTGACAATAAACTTGTACTTGACTTGCAAAATGGCGGTAACAAATCATTTGCACAATGCTCACACTGTTGGTTTGAAGAAAGGGGTTTAGGAAATGGCAAATCAGTGTGCTTTTGGTGCTTATGTGGAACAGAGGGTGCCATCAAGAGGGCTGCTAGAAACCGCGAATGTGCGGGGGAAACACTATATGGTTAAAAACATTTTCTCCAGTGCGTTAGCCGGTAGCCTCGAAGCAAAGCACCAACCTAGCACATCCAGCCATTCCTGAGAGGCTTCTTCGGAGTCTGCCTCCTGGTTTCCGCGTTCCTCATGCGCGTCCTGGCCCTCCCCACCGCCGGCGTCTTCCAGAGGAGGGGGGTCGTCGTCAATGTCATCGTCATCCAAGACCTCAAAGTCTTCCCCGCTGTCGAGCAACGACGTCCGGCCACTCTTCTTGGCCGGTGCCGCCGCGCTGCCCTCACCATCGACGACGTCCATGATCTTTCCCGGTCATAAGATGGAGGCGCTAAATGGGTTATAAAACGTTGATAGCAAATGTAATATCCCCATTATCAACACCGTGGATGGTGGCGTCACAATCCAAGGACATTTTCGTGACGATTTCAAACATCTCGAAACGCTTAGTTTCTTCTCTGAACGTGCCCATTAATGTTTATTAATAACTCAAACTAACCAAACGTGCAAAATACGTCACTATTTCCAAGTCTTCCTCACGTTTCTGGAAGTTTCTAGAAAGTTCTCTTAACGGTCCCAACAAGGATAGATGGCCTTGATGTAGTTATGCTTGAAAGCTAACTGGCTAATGCCAGTCGTTGGCTCCAAATATATTAAAAAATAGCAAGCGTGTAGCTGTGTATCTTACCTTTGAACACGGTCGCTTGTAGTGGCAGCCCAACACTTCATTCAATTGACGGTGAAGTGCTATCTATTTCAGAGGTCAGCCTGCTTGTGTGGGAAAACACGAGTAACAATTTCGTCAAAAGCACCACTTCCAGTAACCCTTGCACTACCGCGAGACTTGAGTGTGGGGAAACAACGGCGGAGACAGTTTCAAAATAAAATCACGTGCACGTCTTTAAAGCGTCAAACCACGTTCCTATTCACTATAAAGAATAAATATGATTACATTATTATGACACTGTTTGGGTGACGTTTAATTGACAGTCAGTGCAACCATCTTATTTTGAAATGGACTCGTATCAAGGCCTTTCGCCGTTGTGCTGAGAATAAATGGGTAGGCCGAATCAACCGGGGATAACTTGGACATTTCATTCTTCACACGCCTCTTAGATGTACATAACAGCACTGTTTTTCTTTTCCTAGCTTTTGAGCTAATGTTACAAATTTGTGAAAATTGTACTTGTGAGCAACTTAAATCACAAAATACAATTTAGCCCACCTCTAAAACATAACTTTCGTACGTGCTAGAATTATATTTTTAATTCACCTTATAAGGAAACTATTAAATCAAACATAACTATTACGATCATAATAATAAACTAGTTTAAATATTATTGACTATGTTTTAATAATTGTCACAACTTGGATTTAGCCTTCAGTGTACATTGAGCAGATTAATAATAACGTTTTGATCCAGCAGTTAATTTCATTTAGCAGTTCCCAAACAGTTAAATGTTTATTGTTAGCAACAGAATTACATGACGTTACATTATTTCCAATGCGAAAATGTCTTGTGATCCACTGACTGTAGCATTTTGCAGAAGAGATTCAAACAATGAGGAAAAAACAAATGACATTTATTATTGATGCATTTTTTCTTCTGATAAGCAAATTATCTGTCCCCGCCCCGCCCTCCTTTCAGTCTAAAGAAACTTTACAATATAAAGAAACATACAAAGAACATTTTTATTACCTACACAAGACATCTACGTCCCTAAGACAAGATTCCCAACTATCCTAGCATGAAATACAAAGCAAACCAGGAGACAGACTGCTTCATATTGAATACTGCAGGAGAATCCATTATGCCCCCCCCCACCCCAATACTCCCCAAGCCCCGCCCCCTCCCACACTCAACATGACCAGCAGATCTTACTCCTAATGGTACAGTATTATACATCACAATAGAAGTACAGAGATGATCCATATACACAGAGGACTGAGAGCGTGTCTATACAGGACTCCATAGCAAAGGACACCGTTTTTCTTTTCATCCCGTCATGTTCATTTCAAAACAAACTCCTCTTGAGTGTTTTAACCGGCTAAAAAACAAACAAACAAATCCTTCATATTAAAAACTGCAACATGAGGTCAGATTTGAATGATTACTCCTAGTCGTCCCTGTACCTTAGAACAACTTTTTTTGTGGACATTCAGCCACATGTGAGCCAAACAGTCGACAGGCGTCCTTGCTCCTCTATGACCAAAAAAAAAAAAAAAAAAAACATGGACAGTTTCATTAATAATTTACTCTCAGCTGTACTCATCGGTAGTGACTGACATATCAAAACATGTCCATGATATCAAAATGCATTGTACAGTATTTACAAAAACAGGGGGAAAAAAAGAAAAAAATGAAGAAGAGGGATGGTACTCGAGGGAAGAAAGGGAGGGTGAGTGTCATGTTGACCGGCGAGTGTCTCCCCCACCAGCTTCCTCTGGGAGCTATATCTTGGAAATATCCACCCAGCTAGTCTGAGATTTTTATCCCTTTAAAATTGGGCCAAATGTACAGGAATAATCATGTTACATAGGAGATTCTGTGGATTATGCTTACAGGTGTATACGTAAAAAACAAGGGGGGGGGGGGAAATGTATCACTTGGTTCTTTCTATCACCTTCATAATGGTCTGGATCAATGTCTTTTGGCCAATTATGGAGTATTAAGGCCACACAAGAAAAAAAAAAGTTTCAACATGTGAGGACAACGTAACACCCGAAAACATTGTTATATTATGAGAATAAAGTTGCAAAAAGAAAAAAAAAAGTTGCATTAATATGGGACAGAAGTGACGATATGATGGAATCCTTTCAGGGACAGCAGTTACTACAGTGGACAGCTGATTATGTTATCAGGTAACAGGGTGCATGTAAGTCTTAGACAAGTTGTAGTATCCTGAATGAAATGTTTTAATTTTGCAAGAATGACATTGTGATCGTACGGGTCAGAATTTTGTAGAATTAAAATTTGTTGAGCTGTGAGGAAAAACTGTGACGAGTTGTCAAGGGGGAGAGTTGTCACAGAACAAAAAACACGGAATATTATGAGAATGGAAGTATGAATATCCAAAAACCAAACGTGTATTTTTTTTCTAGGAGGAAAAAAAACGAATATGGTTGAAAAGTTTCATTTTTTTTTTTTTCAAGAAGTTGAAAACTGAAAATCACACTCAAGTGTAAACTGACCCGATCCTCAACAGTTCCCTGTGTTGACACAGATTTATGCTTTGAATATTATGACTTCATTCTCATCGTTTTATAACTTTATTCAAGTAAGATTATTATTTTGGTCAGAGCATTTGAACTTTTCTCTCTTAAAATTCTGAAAATGTTTGAATGAATAATTTCTTGACAGTGTGGCGCTAATACTCCTTTCACAATTGACTTCCAGTCCAAATAACAACGATAAGTCCTGAATTGAAAAGAGGTCAAGTTGAAACTTCCCAAAAAAACAAACAAATAAACAAACAGATTTAGGGGTGTAGAAAACACATTTTAAAGATTTACAGGCACAATTGTATGCATCAAAGAATAAAAGAACAACAATTGGGGTTAAATGTTTACACATAAAATCAAATCTGCTCATGGATGAATGGCTCACCTCGAAAAGACTCAACATTGATTTGACTGAAGGTATATGTACTGCATGAAACGGGAAAACTGGAAAAGTATGACCTCAGACCAGAAAAAAAGCTGCTACAAGTCAAAGTTGCTACTTACAAACTTGGCGGAAATCACGATGTACCTTGAATGTACAGTGCATATAAAAAGTCTACACATCTCTGTCCAAATGGGAGGATTTTTTTTTTTTTTGTGAGATAAAACCACCAAACTAAGATAAATAATTTCCAAACTCATTCGGCCACTAACGTGACATAAATCATTTCAATGTATTTATTTAGTTTCTTTATTTTTTCAACTTAAACAACTGAGGTAATACGGTTGCAAAAGTGTGCACACCCTCTTATAATAGGGATGTGGTTGTGTTCAGAATCAAGCAATCGCATTTCAACTCATGTTAAATGGGAGTCGGTACACACCTATCACCATTTAAAGTGCCTCAGATTAACCCCAAATTAAGTTTGGATGTTCTAGTAGGCTTTTTATATCCATGGTACATCATGTATGTATGTCATCATAATGTACAAGTATATCTATCTTTAAAAACAGCAAAAATAAAGGAAATACTGGCCGGTATATATATTTTTTCTTTTCAACTGAAAGCTTACTTCCCATTTCCGACAAGGTCTTAAATGCAGTAAAACACGTCAAGATTTGACAAGAGATTCGCCAAGAGACAAAAAAAAAAGTTGCACATATTTGGGGGCCTGTGCTTATTATTTCTGCCATTGTTGAGATTCATGACTGGTTGAATGGACTGGGGTTGATTTATAGATATTTGTGGTGGGGGGGTGCTCCAAGGCTCATGACGAGGAGGGATGGGGGAGTGGTCGCAGCAGGTGAGGAAGAAAGTCTCATGTTCGTACACCCATTTTACAGACGTTGGGATGGGGACCCTTGAGGGGGGTCCTGCTGTCCATGGGCATTCCAAGGGGCTGCACGCCGATCCACACCGATGAAGAAGGGAAAAAGGGGGCAAGGGAGGAGGGCAATGCAAGACGCACCGTGGGTGAAGGGGGAAGAATAAAAGGGAGATGAAAAAGTAAAATAAAAGATAAAAAAAAAAATTAAAAAAAACAAAACGGAATCACACACTCATCGTCATGTTGGGTGAATACTGTAAAAGGAGAGAAAAAAAGAGAGAGGGAAGAGAGAGAAAAGATAAGCCCATACTCTTATTCAACTTAGTCAAGCAACACTGGACTATATGCAGCCCCCCCCCTTTTTTTTTTTACAGCAGCATGTCATGGAATAAATTATCATGTGAGTAAAACAGCAGCAAGCAGAGCCGAGGACATACAAGAGGAGGAGGAGGAGGAGTAGTGCAGCCCACAGAAGAACGTTAGAGAATATAAGGTGGCAGTGATAGATTTGTGATGCGTCGTCAGCATCCTGATCAGTCGTCTTTATATGACGATAGTTTGCATGCGCACTCGTTGTGTTTCCATGCGTGGGTTTGGTTGTGCATGCCGTGTTGTTGCGAGGACAAAGGCACAAAGAAAAGTACTGATCACCATCTTAAGAGCGTACGTCCACCAGGACTGTTTTTAACATTTCAGGGATGCAAGGTCACGTGAATATGAATTTATTTCTCATTGCATGATTGAGGAACAATTTGAATTATAATTCTTTATTTTTGGGGAGGTGGGAGAGGGGGCTCTCACAATTAAAATAATATATATTTTACATTATATATTATAAAATCAAATAAAAATTGTTATATAATTTATTGGTCTCTAGCATTTGATAGTTTCCGTCGTAGATTATTCCAATCTGGAAAAATCCACATCATAAAAACCGTTATCATAAACATAAAATTGGAATTTATTTTTAACTAAAACAACTTTTAGAATGATAATGAATTACTAAGAATGACACTTTTTAAAAAATGCTATTTTCTTTCAAATATATGTTTAATTTATGTTACATTTAACGTGTAATTAGTATGTGAAGAAAAAAAGCCATCCAGATGAGATGGTCTCCGTTCAGTCATATTCCCCCCCCCCACCAAATTGCCAATATTTTCCAAATTTACCCAGTAAACATACGAGCACAGCTCTAACTAAATTGCGGTAAACCTTTATCCAGATCTTGAATTTCTTCCCGCGAAGAAACAGCAACATGCCATTATTTTCATATATATTCCATTTAAATTTAAAACTTTTTTTTAAAAGGCAGACTTAGAAAAATTGACTGAATCAACTTGAACCAAACCCATTCAATTTTAAGTTTCAAAGCAAATGGCGTGGCCTTGGTGGAGGCAGTTGAATACGTGACGCTACTCACACTTTCACTTTGGAATGGGTTTAAAAAGTTGCCTGCCATCTCGCCGTCATCCCGCGGAGTGCCAGGGGGATTGTTCATGCCTGCCATGTTGTTGGGAGAATTCTACCACACACAACCGCACAACACAGTCAGTAAGTAGATTGACATGCTTATTATTCAACACGCACAAGGGGTTGTACAGACCAGTCAATGCTGACTTTGCGTTGACGTCGACTAGTCGCTAATAACATGTTTGCTGGCAGCAACAGATGATTGAAATGGACTTCTACGACTGAAGGTTTTGATTAATTTTGGCTCCACAATATCAAAGTGGAGAGAGAGTTGGGGAAATTAAAGAACACCGCACTTAGTTTGCGAAGCGCAAAGAAGATGGTAGCACAGCGCAAGCTAAGTGACCAAACAGGAAGTAGCCTGGTGCCTTTTGGCACCGGTTCAGAAGTAAGGTAGCTCAGCAATATGCTGTGAAAGGCAAGTGAAAACTTTCATCACATTACTGCCAACTTGAAAAAAAAAAAAAAAAACCCGGAGTCGTGCAACCCCTAAAACACACAACAAAGACTGTATTTCACCTCACCTTTGGCAACCCGTCCATGTCACCGGAGCCTGTGAGCACACAGTAAAAAAGAAAGCTTAGGAGCGGTCGACTTCCTAATTGACAAACCCGTCCCGAGCACCCTTATAAACTTGAAGGAAGCTGTGAGTATTTGACACACAAGAGCGCCTACGGTGTCAGCACCATCAACTCATCTCATCTCATTTTAATTACAACAGAAGAGAAGAAGGAGGCACTTCCTCGGCCGGCCTCTAGAAGGCGCAGTCTGCCTTCCAATAAAGAATACACCTTCATTGCTCACCTAGCGAGCCGTTCATATGGTGCTGTTCCATGGCGCCCATGCCACCCATTGGACCGTCTGGCCCTGGTCCCATTGGGAACTACAAAGAAAGACCAGAAGAGTCACTAACGAGACAAGTATCATTTTCATCGAGATTTTTTTTCCCCCTCTTACTACTCACATTAGGTCTGTTTCCACCTGGGCCGATGGGGTTCATCATTGTGTAGATGTTTTCACTCGAGTTTGTTGAATCTACAGGGAAAAAGCAGGAGCATGTTTGGAAAATGTGTCATGCATATTTATATGTTTAAAAAAAGGAAGTTGAAATTGTAAAGAGGAAAAATGTAAATCTATTTACTATCTATTTATGTAATGTTACTTTTTTTCCTCAGAAAAACATGAATATTTTCTCATAACACAATGACTTTCTTCATAAAATCAAGTTTGGGGAATTTTTACGTAAAATGGTGACACATTTTCAAATACATTAGTGCAACACTGGGCTAACTCATTTTCAAGATCGAAATGAATAAGACTCAGAAATGAAGTACTGTAGTACTTTAGCTTGAATGCCAGTGCCTCTAGCTGTTAGTATAAGTGAAGATTATTTATCATCTTTCATTAAGTTTTGATATTTGATGGCTATGTGGACTTATTTCACAACCTCCCTTCAACCCACATTTTATTTTTTGACAAATCAGGCAACCGATATGATCCAAGTCCAAAATTATTATATTTGGCAAAATGCCAAAAGTGTTCAGTATCCAGGAGAAGAAATAATTGCTGTAGAAATTGCTGTAGAAATCGCCAAGATAAAAATCCCCCAAATTTGATTGCAATCATAAGATTTACAATTTCGCCCCTGCAAAATGACCGAAATGGAGTTGGCCCACTGTAGACCTCAGTGGCAATTATCACAAATTTATCCTTGTAATATCAGTGGAACTTGTTTTACATAAGAGCACAACTTCATCCTCGTAATGAATTTAGCCTTTTTTTCTTGATTGTTTTTGTCTCGTATTTTGCCTCATTTTATTGTACAATAACTTTATGCTTTCAATATCATAGCTATTTTCTTTTAAAATGATGACCTATTATTTCATATGACTACTTTCCTGAAAACTACAAACCTTTTCATTGATCATACCACAACTAATTTCTCATAACACTGCTATTATTTGCGTAACATGATTTTTTTTCCCCCCCTCAGCATATCCCAAGTTCTTCTGTTAACCGCCTGGCACCTTAGCAAAAATATTCCTTGTCGCCACTTGCGAGGATGAGGTGACCTTGATCTGATATTACCAACGGAAAGTTGTGCATAAAAGGCTTCGGAGAGACGGCAGATGTTTGGATGTGGCATGTACAAAGTGCCTGAGTCTGGCCATTGTTGTTGGGACTGAGGGCCAATAGTGAGTGGGAGGTGTACAATTTTGGAGGAAATTGAAATGTGTGTCTGATGTGTAGTCTGGGCGACTGCCAATGGAAAATATGTCTTCCCTCGTTGAGTATATGAGTCGGGAACATTTTGTATAGAAGGTTTCCTGGGCAACGCAGCACAATAGAGGCTAGTAATAAAAAAAAAAATACAATGGGCCCTATTTTGGTAGACTGGAGCCCGTGAGCTCGTCGTAAAAACGGGCGCAACTTCATTTTCGTGCCAGCGGAAATCTAGTCTAGTGTGCGTGGGTCTTTCTGGGGGTTCCGGCACATGAAGCAGCCTCGACACTGAAGCACCTGATTATTTGGTGAAGAGAGAAGTGTACGTTGGGGCGTAAAAACAGGCGCATCGTCATTTTCGTGTCGGGGAGATGGTCTAGTTCAGTCGGTGTGTGAATTTGGTAGACCCGTTACGCCTCACTCAGCGTTACTTTTTCAGACCCCCCCGGCGCATCTTATAATTTGGTGGCAAAAAAGTTGACTAGATTTTAAACTGGCTAAAAGGAGGTCTCTTGTGCAGCACAGATTTTGTCATGCGATTTTGGTTGATTTCATCGAGGCACAGGCAGATAAATTCAGCGCTCCATGGACGAGTGATGGACGTCACCAGATTTCATTCCAAAATATGCCACCAGTGTACGAGAATCCCCCTGAATGATTGTGGAAATTAATTACCGTAATTTCCGGACTATAAGCCGCGACTTTTGTAACACGCTTTCAACTCTGCGGCTTATTTAATGAAGCGGCCTATATAAAGACTTTTTTAATGGCCGCCTGTGTACCGTCTTTCTTTGTAAATGTCTCATGTAACAATATGGGCACCTGCGGCTTATAGACAGGTGCGGCTTATGTGTGTACAAAATGTTTTTTTCCTTTAAAAATGTAGTGGTTCGGCTTATAATCACGTGCGGTCTATAGTCCAGAAATTACGGTAATTGAACAAATTATCATCATTATTTCTAAAACATTTTTATATCACCCCGTCACTATTATTTGTCATACACGGACGCACAGTTGTGCAGGTGCAAATTGCACTCCAATTGCCCACTTCACATGCACAGCCGACCACATCATCCGCAAGGGGAGATCTTGCAGTTTACCTGGCAATGTCATGCACGGACCTCAGCGAGCATATTTCTGTGTACGCAATGTCAAGTACGGAATACTCGGACCTACTCCATTCCGACTGCTTGTTGTTGATCTATATTTCTACTTTTTGGTTTGTTTTCTTCAATGTTAATGAGACAATGTTTTGCAGAGGTGTACTGATAACAATTTTACATACAACAATGCTATTTCTAATCACAGAAGAGAGTTGGGGGAGCGCAAAATATTTTCCTCTGCCTTTGGGGGTGTGAGACAGAAAATAAGTGAGAAGCACTGTTTTAGGGCCTACTCTGCTCTTCGTAAAAAAAAAAACAACAAAAACAAGTTTGTATGTACCGTGTATCCAGTATATAGTGAATTAGCCCACTCTAGTTCTCAGTACCTGTACTATAAGTACTCCTGCACAAACAAAAATTTGCGCGTAGAAAGGGGAAAAGTCTATACATCACCTCCTGGACTCGGCATGATGGGAGTTCCTGGTGGACCTCCTCCCCCCGGGGGGCCCTGAAGAGCGAAACCAGAGGAGAGTAAAGTAAGCACTCGGCAGTGTCGGCACGCCTCCGCTTACACATCACAGCAGAAGTGGCGGATCACTTCATGGTCCCCACCCCCCCTTCCACACACACACACAGAAGAAGCCGTCAGCGGGACACTCACCACGTAGTTGCCCGGAGATGAAGACGAATAAGCTATCTGTGGAGAGACGACACGCTGCCATGTCAAACACGCTCAGATGTCAGCGCAAATAAAGATGTGAGTGGAGGGAGTGTCACTCACCGAGTTATTGTTGGGGTTCGGCCATGGACCTCTGCCGCCAGGACCCCTGATGGGAAAAATACATGCTGTCTATGATAACACACACTGGACACAATGACACGATACAAATATACTAATGCTACGTTTTGAGTCACACACTCCAATGACTGGGGGATTTTTATCTAGTAGGCTATTTGGATTTATCCTCCAATCATTTAGGTCACAACCATATATTTATCCCACTATGTTTATGTATTTTAAAGCCGGTATTATTTTTTCCCCCCACTGTGGTGGTTCAGCCTTTCTCACATTCTCCACTGTAGTATTATGTGAATATGAATGTCGCCTCACCTTTAATGATAAAAATTGGAACAAATAATTCAAGTAGAACTAAATGCTGTTGTTTCCAGATGAGCGTAAAGCGCAAAATTAATGTAAACAAAGCACTTTGTGTCCAGCAGTAGTGTTGTGACGTGTTGTTCCATGCATTGCATATTAAATACAAGTAATTTGTCTAGTTAGGACATTTTGTCGGAACTTAAGATAAATGTTTTTAGAATTCATGAAAATGTGGTGGGGTATTGTTTTGAAGGTGCTTTGAACAGGCTACTAACATGTTCATGCCCGGCATTCCAGGCCCCATGGAGTTTGGAGGAGGCCTCATCCCTCCACCGTAATTCTGTCAAAAAAAAACAGAAAAAGACACGCAAACGCTTAGCTCAACACTTCTGGAGTGAAATATCCTTATCCTCCTGGCATAGTTGCATCTGTCACAAGTGAATATTTTCAGAAAAACAACAAGAATCCAGTTGCCTCGATTTGACCTTTGCAGATTGTCATAAACTAGATGGGCTCATGATTTACACCGCTAAGAAAAAGGATTTCTTTTTCTCAAACAGCAAGCTCAAAATGACTTGTGCTTTTAGGCTAACAATGGACATTTTCATGACAGTGGAACCACAAAACCTCGAGTTGACCGCCAGTTTGTTTGGATTTCAACCCCCCCCCCTCCAAAAAAAAGGCGTCATGTGTTTTTGAATAAGGAAAACATTCCATGACTGTGATCACAAATACGGTGACAATGGAGTCCTCTTGCTTATATGTGCATATTTACGTCATGTAACTTCCTGTGTCCTAATTTAAAAAAAAAAAGGCCAAATACTTGCACTGAGTTGATCGTCTGATTCTTGTTATGTATGCCAACATCATCGGTGAGACAATTTAGAGGTGTGTTTTCCCCCATAAAACATAAATGGTGGAATTCAGAATGGAGACCTTATTTTTATACTATTTTGTTTACATTTTGCATATGTACAGAATATATATATATATATATATATATGCCTGCGCTGCCTGCGTTGCGACTGAGGCCCCACTCCGAGGAGGAGTTTTGTTCAGCAGACGAATACACTTGTCGAGCAGATGCCACACCAGCTGCCGGTGTGCTCTGTGCCAAGGGTGGCATCGTAGTAAATGGTACCCCCAGTGCAGGCAGGAGGGGGGGTCACCGAGTGCCTGTGTGTGTGTGTATGTGTGTGTCTTTATGTGTGTGTGTTGTGAGACTGCTGCACAATCAAGCAGCTGTCCAGTCATTGTCATTTAAAAGGACACAGGACAAAACAGCAACAGCCAAGAGTGTAAAAAGGAAAGTGTGTCACATTGGCACAACTTTTGGTGAATGCGTTGGCAAGCATGCGATATTCTTCCCAAGGTGGGAGTCATCAGGGGGGAACGTGGAGAGTGGGCAGATTCCAGCGAGGAGCCAAGCTCGCATTAAAAAGTTGTCAAGTTGGCAACGGAACGCGGTGAGTGAATTTGCTTTCGCGATGCAAATTGGAAGCATCGGCGATACAGCCAAGAGTCAAGACAAGCTTGCAGTGTTGTTTCGAAGCATTCTACCTTTTTGATACACATACAGGGGGTCCTCGTTTTACAAAAGTATGAGCTTGAATTTGATTGTTGTATATTTATGGTCTGGAAGAATGTTTTATACAAATATTGGATTGTAATTATGATTTTATTATTGTGTTGTGTGAATGTTAATGATAGACTGCGACGTGTTATGAACTCCGTGCAAATTCAGGTTACATTGTCGCTATTGTGGTGTTCCACAAGGCTCTGTACAACATCCACAGTTTTTTTATTTTTTATTTTTTTACATTATACTCACATAATTGTCACAACTGCTTGCTGTTACAGAGGAAAACTGGCAGCTAGTGAAAGCACAATTACTAGGTCCACACTGCATATGTCAAAATTATTTGGCATTACAGTAAGATAAGAAAGATAAAGATAAAGAAATTCGCAAATTCACAGTAGAAGAGATAGAAACGTTTGATATTAGCGGTTCTCAATTTAGGACAGTCCTGACATATGAGGGTTCAAGATTTTGAATGGCGTGCATTGAACTAGTTTGCCTAGCAGCGTAAGAATGCTGTATGCGGTCATACAACACAAAAAGCAAGCTGAGTTCCTGCTGCAGTTAGAGTTTATCATTTGAACATATTATAGTTATTTTATTATAACTATATTTACTACAATGATGACTTTACAACTCCTACGTGAGTGATTATGGAAACCACGGTTCCTGTACTTGAATCATTTGTACCTGTGGCCCCATGCCGCCCATTCCTCGAGGGGGATTCATTCTCATTGGACCGCCCATGTTTGGATGTCCTGTGCAGAGAGATGAAGAAACAGTCTTTATGAAAACAACAGCACTAAAGTAATGCTTGGATTGGAATAATTACAAGATTTGATGAGCTACCGTATTTCCTCAAATAGTGGCCTACAGACCGCTACTAATATTGCTAATACTATTTCCACGACTACCATTCCGACTACTAATACTACTAATATGAGAGTACTGCTACTTCTCCTCCTTCTACTACTACTACTACTAATAATAATAACCATAACAACAACAATGATTTAAACCAAATTAAATCATAAACAGCTATTTTTTCCTCCTCAGGAAACATATGGGTGGTAACTATAATTAACTCAGTCCATAGATGCTACTGTTCCCGCATGGATATGAAATACTTAACATCATTGCTAACAAAAACAATAGCACCTAGTGAGTAATGGTGGCCATAAAAGATCATCTTTCTGCATTTTTTAGATTTCCAAATCAAGGACACAGAACATCAATGAGCCACATGCTGCTTCACCAACATGTGATCATCTGATCACCTGGAGCAGCCTGATCTGGTGAATTTTCATATGACCAAATATATGTAAAATCAGAACGATGCCACGTCATTGTTAAAGTTGCTACCTTGCGGTCTGGTGGGGTCCAGGCTGTTTGGCAGGAGAGGTTGTGATCCAGGGATGCTCCCTGGTGGCTGGTTTGGCATGCGGAGTGTGGGTCTCGGACCACCTGGGTACCGCGGCGACATGAATGGCTGCAAAAGAGATGAGAAAAACGTATTTTTATTGTTGTATTTATTGTCATTATTAACGTAAAGGCAAATTTGTGGATAAAGTTCATGCAGCCAGTGAGTGTGGCCAGTTCAAATCTACGTCAACAGGGGGCGCTGTTGTAATTCGGAACAATGCGACTGCTGGGGTTCAGTTCACAATATGACATTCCCAAGCAAAGGGGAACTTCGGGATGGTGAGTAGGAGCTCAGGTAAGGCATTAAGATAAAGTCAAAGAAAGACAAATCTAAGTGGAGAGAGGTTAAAAAGAAACACGCAACAGTAACTTTGTAAGGAACAACATAAGCAAAGAAGAAGAGGAGGCGTTCAGCATAAGTGTATTAGTGATGGTTCACATTTTGTGCAGTTCAGTGCCTCTTACGTAACACTGTTGTGTGTTCATTGTCACATCAGCTTGGAATATAAGAAATGAACAACATGCAACATTCACTCACTGGCCACTTCATTGCTTCACCTGAACTGTATAGAATGAAGTCTGCCTTTAGAAATTATTTAACAACATGCTTTATGTTGTGTTGAATTGCAGCATACTGAGAGCTGTTTCTACTATTGTGTCACTCTCACGCAGCTGGATAGGGAAAGCCAGATATTGCAAATATTGCACATATTTCTGTTCAACTTTGAACAAAAATAGAAATCCATAAAAAAACTAACTATATATACATATACATATATATACATATACATATATATATATATATATTTTTATATATATATATATATATATATGCGGCTCGGTGGCTAGTTAGCGCGTTGGCATCACAATGCAGAGGTGCAGGATTCGATTCCGGATTTGGATAAGAGCAGAGCCTGTCAATGGACTGCTGGTTCCTTAAATTTCCTATATATGAGGAGCTCCACAGGGCTCTGCACTAGGGCCACAGCTTTTTAATTTCTACTCCCATATGTGCACAATACAAATGCACACGATGTCACGTCAGATCAAAGTATTTCATTTTCAGGTTTAAGAAGGAAAAAAAAACAATTTTGTCAAAGGAAGTAGTTATGCAACACCATCTTGATTTATTACAACGCTTTTTCTCTTGTCTCTTCTCCTCCGTGACCAACTTGTGGTGGGTTTACGCGCGAGGAAACGCACCGTTGTCAAGCCATGCTGCAATATTAATGCTCCACTGATGGGCTCCGGGACGGCGAGTGCCTGGCCGAGGGGGGAAGAGAAGCCCATCCAGATGCATCTCCGCCCCTTCCAGCCCGGCCCGCCACTCCTAAATTATTCATCTGCCACGCCGTCCTGAATGCTGCTTGTCCCGAGCCAGCGAAAGAGTGAGTGTGTGAATAAAGAAGTGTGTATGTGTGCATGGGTGTGGATGTGTATTACCTGCCCGTGAGGACCCATCATGGGATTGCTGGGGTTGTGTGGGGGAGGCTGCGTATGGGGGGAGGGTTGAGATCCTGGGGGACCCTGGATACAAAAACACATGGCCGTCCGTCTCAATATAGATCAAGACTAAATTCCAAAGGATTCAAACATTTTAGTTTTACAGTGGTTATAAAAAGTCTACACACCCCTGTTGAAATGACAGGTGTTTGTAATATGAATAATGCGACCAAGATAAATCATTTGGAAACATTTGACATCAATTAAGTGACCCGTATCACTTTTTAAAACATCATCAGCAAAAAGGAAAGTGAAAAACATAAAACTCAAATGAGGTATTTGCAAAAGGGTGCACACCATCTCATAAATAGTAGGTGGCTATCTTCAGAATTCACATTCAAACTCATGTGAAATGGGAGTCAGCGCACACCTGGCACCATGGAAAGTATCTGCGGTTAACCCCAAATCAAGTTCCAGTGTTCTAGTAGGCTTTTCCTAACATTGCTTTCAAGCAAAAGTCTGCTTTCCACTGCGCAGAAAACAGTTTCGACACAATAAAACATGAAATTGCAAAATGTGAGTCCAGAGCAGAGGCAAAGGCATGCTAATGTTAGCATGTTCATTTTTTTGTAATCCCTCAGTAAATAACACATTCCTAAGATTAAGAAATAAACACCGCTATATGTTTGTCATTGTCTTCCTTTATACTAACTCCTTATTTACTTAACATGGACCCTTTCAGTGACAGCGGTTACTACAGTGGACAGCCTATCATGTTATCAGGTTACAGGTTATCATTCTAGGGGCATGAAAGGGTTAAGCCACCTCAATATCACAAACGTGCAATTGTTTACAGCGACTGACAAGATTCCCTTGCCATTGGTCCCGTAACGCAGGAACGATCAGTCTTTTACTAAAATCAGTGTTTTCACATCACACCGTGTAACCAGGTGATCGCTCATTTGGGTTTTAACAATCAATTCATCAATATGGAGAAGCAGGACTACCCCAAGATGCCGTGGCCTTATCTGCTACCTCTGTCAAGCTCTCAGCTATCAAGTGACAGTACAGGTGTGTGTGTGTGTGTGTGTGTATGCGTGTGTGTTTAGGTGTGTTTGCTCTCCTCTCATCTGATGTGTTTCGCGCATGTAGGCATGCTCCCAACAGGTGTGTATCTAACATCGAAGTGAAAAGCCAAAAGGATTAGGGGATTACTTGCAATATAACCTAAGACACACACACACTCAAACTCTCTCTTTCTCGCTCGCGCACACACACGCACACACACACACACACACACACACACACACACTCCTACCATAATTGTGCCGGTACGCAAATCAGACACACCAAGTCACTGAGGTGGGATGATTGTTTTTCTTTATTAATTAAACTTTTTTTCCCCCCCAATATGTGCAGTGAGAAATTGACCTGATTAATACAAGTATTATTCCCTCCCAGTAGTGATTTACTCAGCTAGCTGTTTTGAAGAATACCAATTATACGAGTCACTTTTTCTTTTTTTTAAGCCCTGTGCATAATGCAAAACTTGCACGACATCATTACATCCATTTTTGATAGCGTTGATCCTGTTTCAAGTCGCGGGTGAGCTGGAGACGATCCCAGCTGACACATGGCTGGCTGCTTGCCAACTATAGAGCAAATATAGACAAACATCCTGACTTTATGAGAGCTGTGCTGTCCAACTACAACGTCATAGAATTGAAAACAAGGCAAAAGTGAACAAAGTGAAGTTTGTGTAGCAACAGGTGAAAATCTCCTTGGTTCCATTCTACACCTTAACAATGGTTGCCAAACGTTTTACCCCACCCAAAAAAATACTTATCGCCAAATACAACCATCACGGTCCAAAAAAATGAAGGAAAATTAATCCAATTTTCTTTCATTTTTGGGGCAGGCCACATTTAGTTGAAAAATCAGCAAAGCCACCAAAGGAATAAACGCAGGTGCTGCCTCTTGCTTCGCCTGTTGACTTTCAAGCTGTTATGAGACGAGCGCGGTAAAGCCGCTTATTAGGCAGACAAACAGCATGCACCCGTCCTGAAATCTATCCCTGTGTTATGAAAATGTTGGTTTTGTCCGACATGCGGCGGGGTCTTGATGTGTTGGCACAGTAGTGACTCGTCCGTGTGTGTGTGTGTGTGTGTGTGTGTGTGTGTGTGTGTGTTTTGGGGTGGTTAACACCTGCTGTCCTGGCCCACTCTGTCTCTCAGCAGGTTCACGCTGGGGCTAATGCAGCACGAGCTCCGTCTGACCTCAGAGGTTATTGTGGTTGTTGCCAAGCCAGCCAGCCATCCAGCCAGTGTGTGTGTGTATGTGTGTGTGTGTGTGTGTGTGTGTGTGTGTGTCTAACAAGACAGCCCTGCAGGGTCTGGCTGCATTGACCCAGATGCAGCTTCTTCTCTATATCCTCACACAGGCTAGTTTTCCTCACTTAGTAGGAACCCGCGTTGACATTTCCCTGCTTCATGCCCAACTTCAACACTCCCCTTCAATAATTCACTGCATCATCTGAGAAGGAGCTATTATATTCGTAAAAATCACAGTTCAGTTGTGTGCCTTGTGGGGACAACACATTGAACACATATGCGTCGGCGCGGGCATGTTTTACAATCTTCATAACACAGTATTTTAGTGTACAGTGTACCTCTACTTACAAAATTAATTGGTTCTGAAGGAAATTTCTTAACTAGAAAATTTTGTAAGTAGAGACGCATTTTCCATGTAAATGCCCTAATTCGTTCTAAGCCCCCAAAATTCTGACATTAATTTTTACTAAATCATACAAATGCATCAAAATGCATCAAAATATGTAACAAATACATGTTACAATTCGATTATTGCACAATAAATGAAAGTTGTGCATAATGTAAAAAACAAAGAATTGAGTCAAGAATAAAAATGACGGTCATTTAACTTTTACCTGCGTCCTCATTGGGTTTTTTTTCCCTCTCAGGTCAACTGCCGATTGCCTCAACCCCACGGACGTATAAAATAACCTGGATTGCAGGCATCCTACGTTGTCTCTGTTCCTGACAACTTCTGTTATTTGTTTCGCTGAAAACACTATCAGTGGCCTTTTTTTTTTTTTTTTTTTAAACTCCCGATGGAGTAATGAGAGCTTCCGATAGAGCAAACTTAACTGGCTGCCGTGACCATTCAGAGTACAGTCAAACCTCGGATTTCGTCCATAATCCGTTCCAGAAGGCTGTTCGAAAACCGAAATTGTTCAAAAACCGAAACCACGCTCTTTTTAAAATAAAAATTGTTTACTGAACACGTCTGCTCACAATGGAAAGCAACACGAGGAAGCGTCACTTCCTCGTGTAAGGAAGGCGAGAGGAGTCAAATGGTGCATTCAAGTGCGCTCAGTTTGTTCGAGAACCGAAATTTGTTTGTCATCCGAGGCATAAAAAACTCACAATTTTTGGTCAAAAACCGAATTGCTCGAGAACCGAGACGTTCGAAAACCGAGGTTTGACTGTATATTATTTTAGGATTATGTATCATGACTTTTTTATTTGACTGACATTGAAACCCACATGCATTCAGTCACAGATAGTCACAGCTACTACATTACATAAGATAATGCTACTTCATAGATTTTCATCTATCGTGGGGCACAGGGGGGGGGGCGGTCCTCTGGAAAATAATACCTACAATTAAGAGGGGACTACTATATATATTAAACAAAAAAAAAAAACAACAACAAAAAAGCCCAGTAAATCACTCATTTCAAGCTTGCCGAACTAAGCTCTCACGTGAGACGCTGAGGCTTTTGAGATGTTCTTTGCTGACTTCTATTCAGACAACTTACTTCCTGTACCTGAAAACGGGGCTGGACATGGCGTGAGTCGCCTCTGTGTAAACAGATTCATGCCCCCCCCCACAGCATGAAGAATAGCCCGTGCACACTCTTTTCCCATAATGTGCCATAATGGAGCACAGTGTCTCGGCTGGCTGGGCCTCTGCGGGCCTTCCTGCCATTACATGTGAATGAGCCGGCATACGGCCTTTATGACCGCACTGTTTCCTCCACAGGTCCCCGCAGAGAAAGAACACTTCAACTGTCACAGAGGTGTACGCGGGCCAACACTGTGTGTGTGTGTGTTTGTGGAGGAGCGGCCAGGAGTAGAGGAAGAGTGGAGTAGGGGGTGGGAGGTATGGGCGAGGGGGCGGGGGGGGGGCATGGGGAGCGTTAAATGAAGCAATTAATAAAATCATTTTCTAGCCGGCTAAGGAGATAACAGCTTGGCACGGGACCACGAAAGCAACAACGCAGGCCCCTCACTTTCCCAACATTGCTTTCAGCTCAAGGAAGACCTGCACAGCAGCATCTCTGTGAGTGGGTTTCACTCAGCCGCCACTAGAGGGCAGTGTGTAGCTGCAGTCGAACGCTAGAAACGCACACACAGACACACACGAACGCACACACGGAGTGAGAATACAAAGCAGCCTGCATCACTGAACACAACAAACAAAGCCAGGAGCAACACACACACACACACACAAACGCACGCACACACACACACACACCCTCACACAAATTGTCACTCCTTGCTAACATTCCAGAGAGCTCTCCAGCTAGCTGACAATATATATAGCAGGGTGACAAGATGACAACATGCTATCAGGGCGGAATGAGAGAGATTAAACATGATAGAAAGGCAACGAGTCGTCCGTGTCAATCGGGCAGCGCGGCGGATGAGCGGGAAATGAGAACGTTCCGGGTTCGAGTCTCACTTTGAGCCCCAAAAAGATGTATGACACGCGCAATGATGAATGTTTACAAGACAGCAAACCGAGTAAGAGTTAGAACTGCTGTAATGGAAATTTAACCAGAACAGAGAGAAACATATGATTCAAGTGGAGATAATGGTTTTTGATTGAGTGAAGCAGCATGTGACTCGTTCTGTTGTCGTTTTTGTACTTTCTGTGCCAAATGACTGTCAACAATTTGTTATGATGAGGCGGCTACTGTTTGGTACAAGTGTGACAGCGGCTGCTGTGTTAGTCAAGATCGGTATACTGCATTCTGGTTACTGCTCTATACAATTTCAGCCCCTAAATTACACATTCAGCAAATTCATGCAAAGAAACTTTAACTTCTCCACCTTTTACAAAGATCTTAGAAAAGTTGAGACGTATGCTTTCAGCATAGTTCCTTCACCCCAATTATGACTTTTTTTACTAGCCAGGGCTTTGTAGCATCTTATGGCCTGACAGAATGAAGCAAAAAAAAAAAAAGAGAAAAGATGAGTTTTTCGGTGTTTTTTTTCTGAAGCAAACGTCACAGCTGACGTTTACCTTGAGTGAGCACGATCAAGGACGGTAAGAAGAAAATGTTTCAAGTGCCCGTCATTCTTCGGAATCCCTGAGGAAGAATCGCTAGGTGTCACTTTTGTGGCAAGACAAGCAGCACTGATAAGAGTCAAGTATGACTCCATTCCTCTGTGGGATTTTGATATTGAAGCCAGTGACACCTTTTTGGCCCATATGAGACGGTCCCCCCCACAATATTTGGGCGAAACATTTCCAAGGATTTTTCCCTGAGCTTGCCGTTCTGTCTCCACAATGTTATCGTACATGTAGACATTTACATGTGGGCAGCGGGAACTGCCGCAGCACCCTGAAGAACATGAGGCGGCCGCGCGTACCACGAGACAACCTTGCTACCGTTTTTGATATCGTTGAGGAAAAAAATTCAGTATATCTCTTAGAATTAAAAAAAAAAAAACAATACTGTGATACAGATCACATTAAGGGCGGCACAATGGTTGACTGGTTTGCACGTTCGCCTCACAGTGCAGAGGTGCAGGGTTCAATTACGGTTTTCCTGTGGGGGGGGTTACATGTTCTCCCTGTTCCTGCGTGGCTTTTCTCCGGGTACTCCGGTTTTCTCCCACATTCCAAAAACATGCATGGCAGGCTGACTGAACACTCGAAATGTTCCTAGGTGTGATTGTGAGCGCGAATGGTTGTTCGTCTGTGTGCCCTGCGTTTGGCTGGCAACCGGTTCAGGGTGTCCCCCGCCTACTGCCCCCCCGCCCCCCATTTTGGTACCTTTCTATAGGAATAATTTATTCAGTAATTGCATCTGTTAGAATCTCTTTCATAATTTTTAGCAACTCCCGTTTCACATTTAGACTAGAGTTGGAGACGACTTAGTAGTGGGACCGATCAGAGCCAACATGAGTCTTTTTCCTTTTGAGAGCCACAAGCTCGCCATGCCTTCGCTTTGAACAGTGCTTGAATTTGCCTTTGATACTTGCACCGCTTGTTCTTTAAATGTGTCATCAAACTTAATCCTCTCGTTGGGCTTCGTCCCGGAAGCGCTGCGATTACCTGTGTGCTGAAAAAACACAACCACCCTCGACTTCTTGATCATGTTTATATTTTTGGGGGGTTCGGGCGGCCAAGTGGAGACACGCCATTGTGGTCCAAACAGCCTCTTCCACACGTCTTAGAGGTGTTTGATTGCAGGTCATATGCTCAACCCAATGTAGGTATTAACATGACATGACATTATTTGCATTGATGTCATCTAGACTTTTATCGCACTCCTTCATTCTGCGTTGATGAATGACGCCGATTCTACGTTCACTGCTGGATTTCCGCATGTACACACGGACTATGTGTCATGGCACATTGGCACAGGAAATAACTGAATTTTCCTTTATCAGTCCAAAAGTATTTCTTTTTATACTACAAATAATAAATCTTTGTTCATTTATCGACAAGGCTCAAAAGCGGTTTCACATCGCAAGTTCACACTTTGTGACTCATTATAGCGCACTGTGAATAGCAAAACTGAGAATCCCAGATTTTTAAAAAACTTCCGCGGAGAATCAGGAGACGCTCTCAAAAAATGTTGCTTAGCTGAACGCACAAGTATTAACGTGGCGCAACGCGCTTACGTGACCTATGCTGGGAAGTAGGAAGTCACGGCAAGGTGGGTGCTAATTACGCCACATCAGCTAGCAAGCAACGAGCTTCAGCTGGCTAGCTCGTGTGGCTAAACACATCATGGAGTCGCACCTAAGTTAGTATTCATTGTCTCCGTGACAACAAATAAGCTTCACTTCTGACAAATATCATTCTCACAAAGGGATAACGAGGAAATACAGACAACACATGCTAATTGCTCAGCTAACCTAAGATTGACATGTACTGTAATCATGAAACACCAGAATTAAGTGCCTGGGTGATTTGAGTACACTTTTCACAGAAGTCTGGTAGGAAGTGCATTAAAGCGGCGCGGATATAACTCTGAACAGCAAATAGCAGGCAATTTGGTACATACCTGGAGAGAAAATGATGCACTATGCTACACAGCTAAACAGGTCTGACACCGGTAATGAATTATATTACGTCGTAGTGTATGTCAGCTGGAATTGCGGTCTACATGGGTAAAAGTATATTAGTGAACTATATTGAATATTTATAATATCACCGGTGTTATTTGTTTGGTTTATTAAGTTTTATTTTGACTTGTGAGAGCTGCACGATTAATGTTCTCAAAATTACATTACAGTAGATATATATGTCTCTCTCTCTCTCTCTCTCTCTCTCTTTCTCTCTCTCGTGCAAAGAAAAAACTTCAATTTCAAGCATTGACATATATGCCAGAGACATTATTGCCTGGTGGAACAATTAATGGCAGAAGGTACATGTCTACCTGTTCCCATTCATTCAACAGAATTCAATGCTGCCTTGTGATACGAGTGATATAAGACAAACAGCTGCCATTAGGCCATTTTTTTTTTTTGACTTGCCAGAAAAAAATGGAAATGCAAGCACTGTAATGTGGCTGTGAACTCAATTCACGTCACAAAAAGCAGCAGTTTGGCAGATTAACAGTTCTTTAAAAAATAAAAAAAAAAAAAAGAACTCCCAGTTGAAGTTTACTGTCAAACACAAAACTACGAGAATGACTTATTACCATGCCGGTGTCATACTGAATTATGCCGGCCATAGGAGTTGCGACACGGTGTGAATGTCACCCAGTTAATTGCATACACAATCAACAGAATTCTTACAGACCAATTAATCGATTATCTTGCCTCTGCTTCCGAAAAAAAAACACTGGCGAAAGAGTCTCCCGATGCCTTTGTGTGCTCTATTCCTCCTCCTTTTGCTGCTATCATTAATTCGCTCTCCCCTCCCCGCCATCTCCCCTCTGCCTGTCCTCCCCAGAGGGCCGTGATGCAGCAGTGATGGACTTTTGCCTGGGAGGGGAGGGGGCTTATATACCTGACGTGTACACTGTTTGGACCCTCGCACCGGTTTCTGTTTGCGCATCTCATCTATCTCCCGTTTGCATGCAGCAGCAGGGGGGGGGCTCGTACCACCTCTGCCCCTCACCCTTGCCTCTCTCGCAAACAAAGTTAGGGTCGCCCGTGTTAATTACCTCGCTAGCACAGCAGGGAAGGCAAATAAGAAAACTGTTCACGAGTCTGCGAGTGAGCGCGTGTCGCCGGAGCGGCGTGTGTGAGAAAAGAAGCGTCGCTTCGCATCCCCATTGTTCGGCAGATAGAGTGAGAGTTTCACAAGAATCAGATGGAAAAAAAAAAAAGAAATCTTCCCCTTTCAAAAGCGAGAGTTGTGCGAAAGGCTGCCAACCGCAGTAGCCATTAGTTGAGCAGGGGAGTGAATGTCAGCTCGCCAGGAATGCGGCGTGTACGCTTTCAGCTCCAGTTTCAGCTATGTCATACTCAAAGTATCGCACAGTCGTAGTGTGTGGGGGTAATTTTCAAGAAAGGGCAAGGGAGCATTTCACCTGCGTTTGCTTCATGCGTGTGACAAGATATCTCTCCTTACGGACCAATTGTCTCTCTGGTGATTTTGTACTGATACCCAAATTGGTATCTTTTTTTTTTCGAGGCACCATTTTACATCCAAACTGTACATCTAAGACAGGGATGGGCAACATGCATGCTAGATTTTTCATCCGTGCGACTTGCGGGGGGCCACGTCGGACCATGCACTTTTTAACGAGATGTATGATCAAAATGCTATTTCAAAAATGGACAAAATACATGCATATCTGCCAAACATTTCGTTTTTGAAAATACATTTTGCAAGAGATGTATATAAGATCCACTATCCTAACCCAACAACAAAAGGCTTTGAAGCAAACAGCAAAATAACCACTAGGGTTGCTCCGATCACAGTTTTAAAATACCGATACTGGGTCATCCATGAGTGTTATCGGTCGATACCGGTCACGGGGATTACCAAAATTAAACATTTTGCTTCAATATTCGATTTTTAATTCATCACAGGACCACACTTCTGAATGCAATAATGACAAGATGATGCAATTCTGAGGACCTGACGCTAACTGTTGGCAATTGAGAGATGACAGAAAAACGAATAACAATAATAATATTTTTTTAAAAAGCTATTCCAAAACAATTGAACTCATTGGCTGCCGGAGACGTTTATAACCGTCATGTATAATCCCTATTTTTCATCAAGGAGGATTTTCAACATGTGGGTGAAGAAGAGGGTCTCGCCCAGCTTGTCTGTGGTATTTAAGCATCCACGTAACTGTAGTGACAAACAAACACCAGCGGATGGCGGTGTTGCATCACTTTGGATTTGACGTCAGCTCGGCGTAGGCAAATGAGCTTTACCTGCCGGTTAATTAGAAGCACTCGTGGCAAAAGCCATACTGTGGCAGGGGTTTCAAAAGATGATGCAGTTCATGTAAAGAATGGCAAACATCATGTAAAAAGCCACCCACGTTCAACTTCAGCCATGCGGTCGAGTCAGCGTCGCTCACGGAGCTCTGCATAGTTGCAAACAAGAATGGAACTCGAAAAAAATGAATACAAGAGAATGCAATTGTTGAAGAACTCGAATGCGTAAGAGCTGTTGCTGAGCTGACGTGCTGTCAAAATGAAATGAATTGTGACAATAAAAAACAATAATCAAAACTTGGGAATAAAAAAACGCCAGAGAAATGAATGCTATGCGCATGCAGTGTTATCCGACAAACCGCAGGTCAAGCGCATGTGCACATTTGTGTATTTGCTGTTTTCACTGCCTGTTCTCGACCGAAGACGGTGAAGAATGCGGTCATGCTCCATTCCTCTTGTTACTCCCTGCATCCCCTCTGCCATTCTGTCTGTCCGCCTGTCTGTCTGTCATGCGCACAAGGTCTATTTATGGCACGGCGTGTCACTCACGCAACACCACCAGATAGCTTTCCCCCTGCCTGCGCGCTGCTCATACAACATTAACATTCTGCGCGACCCTGACACGCACGCACGCATGCAATCTCATCCTTGCGCACATGGACATGCATGCAAATGGCTGCGTTGCACACGGTAAACTTTTCTGACCAAAATGGACATTCATTTTCATTAATTTTACTGTCAATTGAATTTATATTGATGTAATTGATATCCACATTCTGTATCCATCCATCTATCTCTACAGTTTGGCGTCACAATCAATGAAAAGCACAGTTTTATTCAATGATGATAGCATTCCATTAATGGAAAATAAAGTGTAGACCAGAGAAAATCTAACAAAAATGTTGAGATTGGATTTGTAGCCAAAATGCGCGTTCGCTATTCATCTACCATTTAACCAGCGAGTCCTGAATCACACGTGTACACTGAGACGCTAGCGCAGCCACATCAGCCGAAGGAAAGATTTTCCTTTTTATTTTAAAATAACTTACTTTAAAGTCCAGGATTCCAACAGGCAGAACCCAGGGTCTTTTTTTCGCTTTTGGTAAAATTTTAAATACATCCGTGTACTGTCATATATGCTAGCTAAGCTACCGCTAAGCTAACTTGGGACTGTTCGTCTCTGCTCCAGCATCCAAGTTTGCGAACCCTGCCCCAAAAAAATCGGATTTTGCATTCATCCTGAACTCATTCACTCCCAAAGACATATTTATATTGTCTTTTCAGACTTCACACATTCAATCCCATGTACTTAGGTTTTCGTTTTTCCTATCTTTTTTTTCCAAGACTGAAAGTCTTTTGTTTTTTTTGTTTTTTTTAAACGGGTCTGAAAATGGCTGGTACTGAATGAGTTAATGGCCATTTCACATCTCAGTTCGAGTCACCACTGATTCATTCACAGCTTTAATACATACTTTTTTTAAACAAACTGTATATACACATTTCTACCAAGTGAAAAATTTTAATCAAAATTATAATTGTAGAAAGTGCTAATAGGGTGTAAAAAAAAAATCTAAACAAAATTTAAAAAGTGTTGTTTTGGAAAATAGGCACATTTGCGAGTGACCGTCAAAACTTTTGAACCCTTTCAGGGACAGCGGTGACTACAGTGGACATCTTATGTCAGGTTACAGGTAAAGGGTTAGGGTTAGGGTTAGGGTTAGGTCTTTCTAACGTTTCAACAGCAATGTACACCTACAATATATTTCAATTACAACACGTTCAGGACGACAGTCTGTGCGCACCATCATGCTTCATTCCTGACAAAGCCAATAAAGTTGTGCTCACGGACACCGCCATGAGAAAAACAGCCATGAAATATGAATTTTCATCTACATGCCATCATAAAATTCATCTCTGTTTTGTTTGTTAAGTCACGTTTCGCCAGGACGCCTCCTTTCAAAGAGATAGAAGCGATTACAAAACCTCCCAATTTCAAACTAGTTGGATGTGGGTCACAGTAAAGTGTGCCGTAAAAGGCTTGCGTGTGTGCAAACTGAGACCCCTGTGGACAGCCTTCAGAGAACAGCGATGACAGGAGGAATTAGTGAAGCAACACAAACCGGGGAGAACAGTCTCCTCTCTTTCCACCTTCCCTGACACACTTCGAGGCTGCCATGGTTAGTTGGGCTACAAAACGAGGAGAAAAGGCTACAAAGTGCACAAGGAGTCAACAAGCCGGCCGTGTGACATATGGGCGGGGGGCGGTGGGACAGAGCAGGGCGCACATCTGGACAGGGATTAGGGCAGCTAAAGAGGCTAAAAAAAAAAAATTTAAAAAGGAGGAGGAGACAGAAAGATGGGTTTAAAGGTGGTCAAGGGAGGGGGAGGAGGTTTTGGTCATTGCTGTCTTACATACAAACTGTGCATAGCGTGAAAATAACATTTGCCAAAGAAATGAATGCGGAAGAGCTGACAGTTGAATAAAATCGTATATACAAAGGTATTGAAATGTTTCATTCGAAAAATCAGATCATGACAGTAACTCAAAAGACATGTCTGAAGAAGCAAATACTCAAGTGCTGGCCCTAAGCTTAAATGGTGTGCAACAGGGTACCCTTGGAAGGCCGTTTTGACTGTGAATTTTGTCAAACCAAAATGTTTAACCACATCTACATATTACATTCGCAGCGAACAGCAAATTGATGGATAACCTGTTTTGAAATCAGAAGTCAAGAATAATGGCTTGTTCAAATATTGTTATGATGGATTACATATGACAATTTGACATTTTGTTTCAGACTCTAGCAAGCATCATGAAAGTTGACATGTTTGATTTGCTTTCGCCGGCCACATAAAATGATGTGGCGGGCCAGATCTGGCCCCTGGGCCTTGACTTTGACACCTGTGCTGTCAAATTTGACCATTTCAGAAATGACAAAAATACAAACACACCCTAAAAAATACAGCGTTGCTTACTAACTCACTCGCTGAGTAGCTGTGGATCATGAACAGATTGAGTTACTTCTACCCAAGTTGGGTTAATTATTTTTGACCCGGTCAATTGGGCTGAAAAAAAAAAGCATTTGGCTGGGATAAAGACTACATTTGTGAAGTGGCTGGATGACTCCGTGGGTAAAACTGCTGAATTTGGGCACAGGGATCAGGGTTCAAATCCTGGTTTGGGTAGTCAGCCTACTGGTGAAAAATGGGTGGGTTGTGCCAGGTGGGCTCAACAAATTGACTGGGTGTGGTGATCCCTGACAGAGCAAAGCTTCTTCATCTTAAAATAAAATGTTGCTCACAAAAATCTGATTATTTTTAACCCTTTCAGGGACAGCTTATCATGTTATCAGGTTACAGGGTGCATGAAAGGGTGAATCATAGCAATACTGATAACCTGGTAATCCAATTCTTGGTGGCGTTAACTCATCAGTATGTGTAGATTTTACCCCTTGCGGCCTCTCACTCTTGACCCGAGTGTTGGGTCAAATCCTCACCCCAATGTGGCCGCATAGAAATAACCCCGCATTGACACGATCCCTTTTGGTCCCACCGCTGAGTTTGCGATTTCACCCAATTTGGGTTTACTGTGAACCCAGCGCTTTTAAAAGTGTACAACAAAGACAATGCAATTTGTGTCGCAGAATTTGATTTGGAGAAATAGAAACACGTAAAAGCAGAATCTAAGTGCTTGCGTGACTGAATGTAGATGTCCAATGCAAAGCTTGAATGGGAAAAAAAAAATCAGAAATTTGTTTCGGGTGCTTACTTGAAAAAAACCCGGAGGCATGGGTCCTCCCGGCATGCCATCGTTGGGCGGCATGTTGCCCATCACTGGACTGGGGGCGGCGGCCGCGCTCTGGAAAACAACACAGGGAGCAGATATTGAGCCATGGAACAACTACGCCAATCATCTATGGGTATGATACGACAATAAAGAAATGACATCACAGTGGAAATCACAACCCTCCGTTCTTTCGCCCGCGGACCTGCTCTGAAAATAACTCACCAGTGATGGGACATTGTAATTTCCTGGAAATCATTTGAAAATGGAAACAGATTTCTTCCCCCCACCCAAAAAAAAAGTGTTACATATTGACATCCGTCTATTTCCTACCTTGTTAAATCATGATTGGCATCTTCATAAAGGAGAATATCATCCGTTATTAATGATACCTTAATTAAAGGTCATTTGAGCAAATTTCGTATTTTAAGCGTGCCTCAAACTGGCAGCCCCTCCCATTAATCAGCGCCGAGGAAATAGCTCTCATGTTCAAAAAGGTCGCTGACCCGTGATTTACTACTTCATTGTCAAAGGTCCTGTAAAATTTGAGGAATTAAACTCGTTTAAATTATTCCCTGAAATTAGTTCATCTAAATGCTATTCATTCCGTTTGAATCTATTTTGTATTCACCCATTTTATTAAATAAGCGGTTGGCCCATTTATTTATACACCGGCCTTGGATTTTGTGAGAACACAAACATGAATCTTCTCACAGTTTTGGGAACCTTCCTCACGTGGGTTTCATCATTTTCTGACTTTATTTGTATTGGGTCACAATGTCCCATTTGTCTCAATTGTACAGGCTATTGAGGCACGTCCGGCTATGTTTTCCACAGGTTTGTCTTGGACCTGTCGTGACATCCGAGAAAGGCAATAACAGATTTTTTTTTTTTTTTTTCATGGGGATTTGCTTCAATGGAATGAGTCACTTTGTTTCATGTTCTCTTACGAAAATAGCTCGAGACGTGACACCCCGCTAATCTTGACCCGGCCCTAATAAAACGCCTAATTTCTGGCGGTTTTGGGGTGGAAACGACAACTGGATGGAGGAAGGCTGCTTTAAAAAAACAGCGAAAATATCAGGGCGTATGATCTATAACAGAAGGCTCGAAATCAACTGGGAAAAAAAGTGTAGCCCCCCCCCCCCAAAAAAAGTGGCCATTTCTGCCTCCAAAGAGGACTTAAAGGGTCAAGACGTTCACAATTTGATTTTTACGTGCAAGAAGAGTGCAAGGCTCCACACACCACGCAGGTGAAGCAGCAGCAGCAGCAGTAGCAGCAGCAAAAGGCCCCCTTCTCCTAGTTGCCATGACAACCCCGACCTCAGCTCCTGCACTCCAGTGCCCATTAAAACCCTCAGGCCGTCAATCAACAGCATGGCCGGGGTGGCGGAGGGAAAGCGAGCGAGCGAGCGAGCGAGAGAGAATGAGAGGAAAAATGAAAATGAGGAAGAGATGCAAAACGAAAAGTGAGATGCCGTCAGACAGATCTCTGTTGTCCACCGTTATCGTCTTCGTCCCCTTGCCGGCAAAAAAAAAAAAAAAGGACATTACGGCAATCGCCTACAACCATCCCCGGAAACAATGAGAGGGGCATTCGTGTACCCTGATGCACTGTTTTACTTATGAATGCTGCAGGATTATTCTGTACTCCACAATCTCTATTTTGCTGCAGCAGACCGTTTTCTTGATTCCCTTGGACTCATGTCATGTTTTAAAAAAAAACACACATATGCCAAAGATAGCTAACACTGTCGTTGTGACTAAGTCCTGGACTTCGCAGTACTGTATTATAGTCCACAGTCTCCACTTTGCTGCATTTGACCCTTTTATTGCTGCCCTCAATCTCTATATCACACATGCTGATGTTATTTTAGCCTGTTGTTCTGTCTCACCTCTGGACATTGCAACATGACATGCCCATAGTCTCCATTTCGCTCCAACTGAGTGACGGACTTTTTTTTTTTTAATGCCCTCAGCTTCCTTTTATGCAACACACAGCTAACCCAGTTGCCATGTGTTAGCACTGGACGTTGCAGTATTATACTCCGCAATCTCCACTTTTCTGCAGCAGACTTTTTTTCATCTGCCACAAGTCTCCTCGTGAATAAGACACATGTCTACTCCCGTTACTGTGCCTTAATGTAGCTCTAAACGCTGCAGTATTATACTTCACAGTCTCCATTTTGCTGCAGTGATCTGTCTTCTGGCTGCCTTTAGGTTTTCGCGAGCGTACCCTGTTGCTGTGGCTCAGTTCTGGTGTCTGTTGTGTAATATAGGGCCCGATCGATAAATACATTTTCTTTTTTCAGGCCGATGCTGATTCTGATATTTGGCAGAATATAATCAACCCCAAAAACCAACCCCATCTTTTTGTTGTCGGACATTTGAATGTCTTTGTCTTATGTTGCAATGTGGTCATGTGTCGATAAAAAAAATGCCCCCCAAAAAACACTGATTTTTAAACGGGCCGCCGCTTCATCTTTTGGGCCCTGTCATTTTACTTCATAGAGTACACTTCTTTCTGCCCTCGTTCTCCCTCTTGACTAAAGCGTTAGGTAATTAGAACTAAAGTATTCAGTGCGATGTGGTATTTGCTCATTTATTCTGCTTTGAAGGACATTTGACCGACCCTCACAAAGCCAGTGCTGTCTCATGGAAAAACCAGCTCCAGACGTTTAGCATGAGATGCTAACGGTGGACAAGTAACACTCACATTTAATCCGGTGGGTGCTTTGATTTGACAAAAAGCAAATTTCTTGACGGCGCTGGAAATTTGTGGAGTTCACACGTTCACACTCAAGCTAATGTGAGTAATTGAAGGCAAATGAGGATGGATGTCACACTTTCACTTTTTTTCAAGTCCTGACTCATTTAAGGTTAAAAGTGGGATGACAGTTCCGTTTGCAGTTCATGTTTGATGGTTCTCGAACAACAGAGGGGCCCGCTCTCCTTTGCCCCGTTGCTTTGTGAAGCTCTTCAGCTCCATGCCAATGGCTACTTTGCCTGCCAGGCTGGCTGGATGGCCCTCAGACAGTGAACAAGCGTCTCTATCAATGTGGAGATCAGACCGCCGCTTCCGGTGAGTAATAGATCCGCTGTTATCTGGTTCCAAACAAGCAGACCGACATCCTACAACCTGCTGGCCACTGAAACTGGTACATGTACGTGTCTGGGAATATCTGTTCGATCTCCACACATAATAGTCAAAATTGCTGTTTTGGAGTCTCCATAACCTCACAAAGCAAGCCGATAATTCCTCATGACTACCGTCATCACCGCTATCCCCTTCCCGGGGACCTTCTGTCATGACCCTCCTTCACCTCCTCTTCCCTCAACCACAAGTGGTGCAATAAGTCTGTCAGTCGATGCGATCCCGCCGTGATAAGCAGAGGCGGGAGTGCGTGAGGCTGCAGTAGACGAGAGAGTCATGACGAAAAAAGAAAGTACCTCACGTCAGGAAGTCCTGAGAGAAGGCACTATCTGGGGGGAATCTACAGTGTTCCCCGGCTATACAACAGTTCATCGCTCATGCTCCATGTTCAACGGACGTTTTTATGGGTATTAACAGGGACCTTGAGATACGAGTGACCCAACCTATTAAAGTTTTTCAGATAGAATACGTCGGTAACTTTTAGTCTGCTAGCTTAATGCTAACACTACCATGTAATGGGAAACGGACATATACCCAGTGACGGGTGCATCAGTGAACTCCCGTCATTCGCCAGCGGTGAAATCCGCAGTCCGTCATCGTCAGTCATCATTATTTAATATTTTCGCATAAACGGAGCAGCAACGCATTTAGAGATTTAATGTAGAAGTGTTTGTGGTCATAGATTCTTTATCCTCTGAGAGGAGCTGAGATGAGCTAAGGCATCTGTACAGTACAGGAATCCATGTGCTTTGTTTCCGTCTGTCCTTCTTGTACTGCTCCTACGGGGCTAAGCTGTGAAGCAATGGCCATTCAATTGGCTCACGTGTGACCAAAATGTAGTTGTTTTTAATTCCATCGAATTAAGATAAAATAAGAAATCCTTTATTAGTCTCGCAATGGAGAAATTCCCAATTCACAGCAAATTATACAGCAAATTATGTCTTTGCTGTACAATAGCATTGAGTGATATTTTTTCTCAAAAAAAAAAAAAGAGAAGTTTTGGGTTTGTTTTTTGTGGGGTGACTGGAACGGAATAATGGCATTTCCATTCATTTTAGTAGGGAAAGGTGATTTGAGGTTTGACTTCCTTGACACCAATTAATGTTTTTCTTTTGTCCAGGGCTATGGCAAATTCTTGCAGCATTTTCAGGCAATAAGAAAAAGGGAATAAAAAATGTTTTATGATTTATTTTTTATGTTTCCCACAAAAAAAAAAAAATTGTGAATAGGTGGATTTCCACGCGTGGTCGGTGGTTCACTGCATGCCTCCCAGGGGTCATGAAGTACATGCTGCTCTGACAATACTACCTGAGCTGACAAAATAATTCCACACGTCCATTCACAGGACGAGATAAAAACAGGAACGACGACAAGGACAGTAAACTTGATTTTGATTTGAGCCATAGACTGCAGAGGAGGACACATAGGCATAATACAGGACACATACAATGCAGGTGTGCTACTGTACCACCTGAGTGAGATCGAATGGATTCATGTTTGTGATGGTCCGCTACAGAGATGTTTTCTTTGAAGCATGCTCACGCCGCGCGTGTTTACTTCCAAATGTCAAGGGGATGTCATCTTCACTAGCTTTCAAAATGGGCAAGGAACCATCCCTGACAACTTCAAACTTTCAGTCAAAATGGCTTCTCCCAGCCAATAACACTTCGAATGTTCTGTACACCTGAAAATTTTAACAACGGTTCATTTCTTTTTATACTTAGTCATGTCGTCGGATTTGCGTCGGCAAGTTTTGGATACTCGGGTGAAGTTAACATTTTTTTACTCTCAAGTATATTTTTTAAAATTGCTCAAATTAAATGAGGGTTTTCCATACGATGCGATACTTCTGAGTTCCCTTCATATAGTTATGAAAACGTGAAATGTATATCACCTGAGTCATACAAGTATTGATAGAATGTCATTTAGTGAATCCTTCCACACGCACACACACACACCACGCAAACGCAAGCACTCGCCAAAGCCTTTATTAGCAGTGTCGGTAGTTAATGACCATAGGTTGCCGACGGCCTGCTGCTCACCCGGGTGACCCTTTCAAACACAGGTCCCTCCTGCTGCCACTGCTCTTTAATTACACACACAAACACACACGCACACACCCATGTGATCCCGACATCCACCGCCACTCGCTCGGCCGGTGCCCTTTCACTCCCTCATTAGGTACTCGATGTCGCCACGAGCGAATCGGGACAAACGCGCACGCGGACTCTATGAATGGAACAAGCATTTGCAGCTAGTTGCCTAATTGAAGATCATTAACGCTGCTAATTAGGGAACGCTTGGAGGCTAGAGACAAAGCTAAATGCGGCGGGATGAAAGGTGTGCGGTGAGAGACGGATGGAGAGAGTGAGGGAAGCGATCCATTCAGAGATGTTATGTTCAGCTTTTCTGGTCGGCTTTGGCTGATGTGTTTTTTTTAGCTTTCTACGAGAAGTCTGAAGATGGACCGTATTTTCCGTATCATAAGGCACACCTAAAAGCATTTGATTTTCTCAAAGCCAACAGTGCGCCCAACAATCCGATGCGCCTTATACAGTGAAACTCCTCTACAACGAAACCTACATGGGCAAAAATACCCCCTAGTGTGAAAAAAAACGTCATGCATTAACACTATTCCCACTTTCCTGCCCCCGATACAACGAAAAAAAAACCCTGTTGCATTATACGAAATCTTTTTCTCTGCTCTTGCCTCGCGACGAGATTCACTACAATGAAGTCCCAACAGCGACCTCTGCTGCTTCGTTCGGAAACGGCAACAGCAACCACCACACTGGTTAACACATGCGCAGTAGTCCAGGAAGTATTTGTTATTGTTTGTTTCAGACGCAGCAAGAACGTTGCATTGCTAAAATGGCTACAAAACGGACCTTTGGATGTCAAGCAACTAAGACAAGAAGAGCTCTGACGCTGGAAGAGTGGGTAAAAGTGATCCAAATGAAAGACGGAGGAAGCAAAATAAGACGTTATCCAAGAAATTGATTTAAGTGAAAGAGAATGCTGATCGTAAATTTCGCAATTTCTTTCCCTTTTTTTCTTTCTACACTGACTATATGAAGGGTCAAATAAGTCAAATACCACCATCTAGTGGATGCATAGTGAAACCGCAGCCACCATTGTAGCTTCTATTCTATGCGCATTATATTGCAGTGTGAAACATATGAAAACAGTTTTAAAATAGGCCATTCATTGAAGGTGCGCCTTATAATCCGAAGCGCCTCATAGTGCAGGAAATACGGTGCCAACATTGACTGGTACCCGGTACTATAACTGATCACTAGGGTCGCGGGGGGTGCTGGAGCCTATCCCAGCAGTCTTCCACGGGGGACACCCTCCAGCCAATCGCAGGGCACACAGAGACGAACAACCATCCACGCTCACACTCATACCTAGGGACAATTTAGAGTGCACAATCAGCCTGCCATGCATAATGTGGGAGGAAACCGGAGCACCCGGAGAAAACCCACGCAAGCCCGGGGAGAACATGCAAACTCCACACAGGGAGGCCGGAGCTGGGATCGAACCCGGTACCTCTGCACTGTGAACTATAATGATCAACTAGCTTTTTCCACATCGTCAATTTGTATAACTGGAATAAATAAATTATGTGTCAATATGTCGCCTTCGCTGGGTTAACCGCGAGAGGCAAAAAATACTGCGGCAATTTTGCCGGATCTCTGAGTGAAAGAGACTCTTGTTCCTCTTCTGTTTAGGACTAACCGGACATAAATCCTCAGAGGTGAAAAACAACCCGCCAGCGCCTTTAAATCAAAGAGCAAGCGTACATTTCATCAGGCGCGCTTTCACCCAGACATCCACTAATCATAAAGATGGGGGGGGGGGGGGGGGTGCCATTAGAATGGAAGCATGGGACACACTGCGCTCTGCAAAAAAAAAAAAAAGGAAAACATCCAATTCTACGAGCACATGCTTACATGTTGTACCTACACGTGAAAGGAAAACCATTAGCAATTCCGCAGGCCAACTGCTGCCATGTGAAGCGGGTGGAATTCGCTGCAAAAGCGGCGACGTGTGCAAAGTAAAGCAGCAGACGAAAAAGACTTGGCGCCACAAAAGGTATGGAGGTTGGCAGCCAAAACACCAGGAATGCGTTTAGTGTCTGAGCCTCATGATAAATAACCCCTACACACACGCACACGCGCGCGCGCACACGCACACGCACAGACACACGTCACACACACATACATTGCTGGTGGGAACGTACTGTATTCGCACGCCCTTCACGTTATGACATTTAGCGAGCAATACAGAGTGGCATTTAACGTTGATTTGCTGAGGCGACACGCTTCTGTTACGTCCCCTGCATCGGTCTTCACGAAGAGACGTAAATAATTGGAGACGAGGGGAGCAAAGGTGAATCTAATATAGTCTGGGTAAAGACAATTATATGTGTAAATAGTGTCACGTTTCTGCTTTTCACAAGTTTGCAAAGCGCTTCCAAAATGTAATTGATCAATATAATTGCAGCAAAATGGATACAAAGGCTACATATTCAGTATTATTATAATAAAAGGTATCCCTTAAGTCTGGAGGGACAAAGAAAATATCTTTTTTTTTTTTACCTCTACAGATTAACCCCCATGCAGTAATTATCCCAAAATTGGACATTTCGGACACTTTGGACGATTTTGGACTGTTGGACAAATGGACACCACAGACAAAACTGTGACAAATAACTCCACGAAGCTGAAATTTTGCATAGCATGTATATCTATGTCTTGGCCAATTCCCACTGAACATTTTGAGGGGTTGAAAGTGAAAAAAAATTAAAAGTGAAAAAAGTTGTTGCACATTGGAAGAGGGACATTTTTGGGACGTAATACCCTTTATGCAGCCGCTTAAAAATACTGCATGAGGGTTAAATATGTTCATGTGAGATTCCAATGCTATCCTGATTTTTTTTTCCGGGTTATGCCGGAGGAGAATGAAATGAATTCATAAAAATAAAAATAAATCACAGATGCATCACGCTTGATTGAACTCATAAAGAGTGAATTTGCTCCAATTGACGGCGATGCGGAGTTACTGCATTGAGTTAGGGCGAACCCGGCAAAGCGCGTCAACCTTGGTGTCGCAAATGTTGGAAATCAAACGCTCACTTTCAAACGGAAGAAAATAGTATTTACTCCTCAATCCCAGCTTCACTGACGCTCACAATTAAGATGCCGCGCGGCGAGCGGCGCGGCCAAAACGTGACCGAACTGAACAATCATCAACAAAGGACACCCGCGCAGCTGGCGACTGACCCTCGCGCACAATACCAACGATGCTGTGACTCCCTGATGCTCTTTATGTTTTGAAGCGTGCTATTATCATTTTAGTGGGCCACAAAAATTATGGTGTGATTCGTCAAGCGAGAAGCCATGTTTTATTTATCTATATATTTATTTATTTTTGCTCTGGCCGCTATATTATACAGTGAAACCCCTCTACAACGAAACCTACATGGGTGAAAATACCCCCTAGTGTGAAAAAATCTTCATGCATTAACACTATTCCCACTTTCCTGACCCCCATACAACGAAATAAAAACAGCTGAGATCAAATTTGCGACATTGAAAAACCCCCTGTTGTGAAAAATGTCTTGCTGCAAACATGATTTCGTTGTAGAGGAGTTTCACTGTAACAATAAAAAGTCACGCTGCTCAACTGTGTGGTACAATTTACTTGTCAGGTTGCTCGGCATCATATGACTTTGAAACACTCAAAAAGCGTAGTCATTCTTCCAAAAATCCACTGAATCTGGCTTTTTGTCGTTGCCAAGTTCTCGTGTCGCCACCCCCCCCCCCCCCGGCCCCAAAAAAGTTCTCAAACTGGCGCTGAGCGTAATTCGGGGACAGACAAACTACTTGCCGGGTGGCGTTTTGCAACGTTCCCCCCCGATGTCAATCGGCGAGCCATCGGCAAGCTTCTAAAAACGGCAAAGTCTAAACTGTCAAATACTGATGGCCTCATTTCCTCATTTTATACTTTTACAGTATGACAGTTCTTTTAAAAAAAAAAAAAAAAAGCTCAAACATGACTTGGGGAAACTTTCTTGAGCAGCGAAGAAAGGATGTGTGATGGCAAAAGCTTGAGCGTGGGAACAAACTTTATTCTCTCAAGCCTCCGTATATTTCAGAAACGCAAACAGAGGCCGTTACAATCTTTGCATTTTCAGGGTGTCATCCAACCTACAGGCGCACTTCCACACTTGCTACTGAAACGTGTTGCAGCTCCAACTTTTTTTTGCCGAGATGTAATAACATAACATAACACTTCATCAGCCAGACCTCCTACGGGACTATTAAAAATGAAAAGCGTTTCTGGCAACCTTCTTCCTAATATCTACCTCCTTATTCTCTGGCAATCTTTCGTATTATACTGGCGCTTTTTTTTTTCTCTCCTTGTTTCGATCTGGTCTGAGGTAGAGAGAGGTCCACTGCGACGGGGAAGTTGCACGGTTAAAAGCTGCGGCTAGAAATAATACTAATTTGATGACCGTCGTTTTCGAAGCAAAAGAAGGAACTTTACGCGATCAGGGGTTGCCACGGTGAGCCTATTGCTGTCACGTTTTGCATGATGGTGGATGTTGAAGGACCCCAAAAAGGAGGCAGGAGGGAGGAGCAGGGTGTAGTTGAAAGATTGTATTAATAAAACACAGAAAACGAATCCAAAACAAACAAAGTGCTAACAAACAAAATCATCCAAAGTAGCAAACAAAACCATGACTGAAGCAAAAACTATCAATCCCAAAAACATGACTTAAACATAACAAACAAACATGACAGCAGCAAAGAGCAACAACGACCCGACCATGAGTGGTCGGGAAGGGAGTCCTTTTAAATGGCTAACGACCTAACGACCAACAGGTGTGCAGCTGCAGGTGGAGCCCTACAGTGCCACCTGTTGGTCCCAAACCGAATCATGACAATTGCACACTTTTAAAACAGCTGGGTCAAAAGGTAACCGAATATAGGTCAAAAGGGACTGACTCAACTTTTAGGTTTACTAATTTAACTCCAGAAGTCGGGTTAAAATCAATAACCCACAAACAAAAGCATTTTTGGGGGATGGGGGGTAGTTATGGGTTAGTCATTTGATCCAACTTTTTTATTTAGTTATTCATCCGTCCGTCCATTTTCTGACCAGCTTTATCCTCACAAGGGTCGCTGGAGCCTATCCTAGCTGTCTTCGGGCAGTAGGCGGGGGGGGGGCACCCTGAACTGGTTGCCAGCCAATCGCAGGGCACACAGAGACAAACAACCATCCGCGCTCAAACCCACACCTAGGATCGAACCCATGACCTTTGCACTGTGAGATCAACGCCTGGATCACTGAGTCACCGAGTTATTTTTGGGGGGTAATGAAAACCCCTAAAATATGTGTCGGTAGCTTTTTGGTGCATGATTTTGGACCCAACCGTTTTTAGAGCGCATGATATGATTGGTACAGTTTCTACCACGGATGCTCCCGGCAGTGGCAGGGAAGCGGCATGTGGCCTAAAAAGTCATGCCAAGAATTCCAACTGGATGTTACCGTTCACATTGACCAGGATTTGAACCTTAACCCCCCTGTCCCCATGTGACTTTGGGTCAGATTTGTGACCCACTGAGCGCTAGGCAACCACCATCATTTCCTCTGAATGTTACATTGTATTGACTTTATCTTCCCGACGCAACGAACGTCATCCAATCTTCAACTCAATCTGCTGGGTCAAAATAATTAACCCAATCTTTGGTCAAAGTAACCCAAATCTGCTCAAAATCACAGCTACCAAACAAGCGGGTTAGGAAAACAACACAGCGATGTAATTTTTTTTGGTGTGTGTGCATATATTCCATGCAATACGGTGGACGCTGCAGTCAGACGCCTTTGGCTTGAAACACTGAAGAAATTTGCATGTTATCCTGCATAATGTCACCCAAAAAACCCCCAACAAAAAACCCCGAGCTCCGTAATCGCCCTGGCGAGGATTGTGCACAGAGTCCGTTCCGTTTCGCCACCTGCGACCGTCGGACGTTCCGCCCCGCCCCGTGTGGATGCGCTGCTTATGTTTAGCGTCCGACAAGACACAGGCGAGACATTTAAAACCATCGCACGCCAGTCTGATCCACTCAACCCGCTTCTATTTTAGCGCACGTCTGTGTATGTGTGTGTTAATGTGTGCGTGGAGCCGGGCAGGAAGAGGCATTCCCAAAGGAGCAGTCCTCTTGAGCACCAGACATTGGGGGGGGGGGGGGGGGGGTTGGGCAATGAGACACACACACACGCACATACATACATACACACACACACGCAAATACGCATACACAAGTAATTTCCATTTCATATCCCCGAGGCAGCAGTGCGTAGACCACCTCCACCTCCAAAGGCCAAACCGACAGCTTGGGATTGAAACGTTTTGATAAATGGAAAAATTCGCTCGCTGCTCTGCGACGAGGGAAAGATTTTATTGTGCGTCATGTTGCGTCATCCCCTCAGTCAGTCAATCGCCATGTGACATCGACGAGGGTGAGCCAAGCGAGCGCAAACCTAAATACTGCAACCTGCACAAATTTTCCCCTGAAGCCTCCTTACCTTTAGCATTTAGCGTGATAAGCAATTAATTGAGCAGGACAAATCCTGCCGATTCATCGCCAGTCGAAGCAATTCGAGCTAAAACTGCCGCCTGTACAATGCAGAGTGGGGCTCTCGTTACCATGACGACCAGTTGAGACGAGGTGAGCGGTCAAACAGCTTGCGGTCTGAAGGGAAACCGCCGCAAAGACCGTCTCAACACAATCTGTATTTTCATTCGCGGAGGCAGCACTTCATCACCCACGCACAAAATGACACTTGCCAATTAGTGTAGCACAGTGCTGTTTTTAACATTAAAAACCACGTAGAACCTAAAAAAAAAATACTTAGATCTCCATGTACCATGATAATGACCAAAATTACAATACAGTATTGTGTTCAAAGCTCAAAAGACGTTTTATTCCTAAAAAGTATATTTATTATTGTCAAGCCAAAGTAACATTACGTAAAGTTAGAACGTTAACATTGTGCTTGAAAGCGGGAAAAAAATCTCTATATGGTTCAATTAAAAATGCATTGCACAAGCTCATTCACGGACACCCATGTCACTCACCGGGCCAGGCCCCGCCTTTTAAAGCCATACGCACCAAAAATTATTCATTATTTCAATGAATAAAATGTTCAATTATATAAATCAAGCAGCGCGAGAGTGACCATTGCTTTTCAACACAAAGGGCCTTGTGCACTGATCGGATCTTGATATTCCGTGACATACTTGTGATGTTACGCTTCTGAAATGACCTCGGTGACAAACTGGCAGTTTGACTTCCTGCATCGATACCTTTTACACAGGACAAGTAAAAAGGCGGAAAATAAAAGCCGTCTTCGGTGTTAAATGGGCGGTTTGCAAGGAGCTTTTGCTACACATCATTTACCAACTGAGATAAATGTAAACGACTCATAAATCGATATTTCCGGTGCTAAATCTGTCCGATATCAGTCATTTGCGGTCTGTTTATATAAAATATGCTCTTGTAAAACAGTTTTATATCGCTGCCGCGTGGGGAGGGAAGAAGGGACGGTTTTCATCGTGTTTAATCGATGAATTGATCGTTTGATTTCATCCATTGTGTAGACGTGATAAACTCACGGCGGTAACACCAGCAACAAAGAAAAACCAAGTGGCAGCTCACACTTGCCCAGCGGTAACTTTTCAAGGTCTATCCACGATATTAGGTGCACCGCCGCAAAACAACTGTCAGAGTTAATCAGGGAAAAATAGTGAGAGAGACATCCACCCTGTCAAGTTCAGCATTCTTGGGAATCCCACTCTCGAGGTAAGTCAGGCTTCTCGTCTTCAAGTCTCCCGCGCCGACCAAACAACACCTTCGCCTGTCTGCTGCCAGACAGGGAGGAGGAGGAGGAGGAGGAGGAGGGGGCGGAGAGGGAGACCGAAAACCACATTCCCAAGACAATGGCTGGTCTGTAGGACTTGCTGAAACTGCGAGGAGGGCCCCCTCCCTTAAGGGGCGGGGGGGGTCACGTGGCCCCGCTGAAGGGCAAAAAATGTTTCAGAAAAGAGAAAGTAGCAAGAATAAACGAGGGGTGTGATCCGCAGAACAGATATGGACACAACGGAAAATCGAGTGTTTCAACAACACCACAGCAACATAACACAAAAGCATCAATAAATATTGTGTGTGTGTGTGTGTGTGTGTATAAGATCTAATTGTATGATAGTAACTGCTACAAAATACCAAGTCAACATGAAAAAAACTCGCTCTATCCATCCATCCACATGATGTCGATTTAAATTCGATGAATTGTTTCGCCCTAGTTTTGGCATGAAGAACACTGACGCCTCGCCGGTCGGGTTAAGCGAGTATAAAATTGTTTTGGAGGTGAAAGCGAACTTATTTGCCGATTGAAAAACTAGTCTCAATAATGTCGATGAATCGACGTAGACTCGACTGTCATCACCATCGCGTCGATTAAAATGAACCCGAAGTCGTTCAAGCATTCGTAGACTAGCCTGGGAACTTGTTTACAACATGCAGTAAGTCTCAACGCGGCTTATGTGCCTCGGTAGGTACTCCTGTTTTGGTTAGCAATAGAGTTCAAATGTACTCTTTTACGTGATAGGATAGCTTCAATGATGCTAATACGTTTTCTTCCCAAAAGGGAAAAGGGGCGTGGTTTACGAGAGGAAGGCATTTATTTGTATCAAGCCATGAAAGAAAATATGCCACGACATAATTCTTGTTTCGGAAGACCTCTTTGGCTCACTCAGGCAAGTCTGCCCGTCGCCTGCCACGACTTGTTGTCATTGAACCATCACGCCAAGTGAGGCGGAGAGCACGGAGGGCTTCCTGGGGTCGCCGCGCCAACACTTCCTGGGTCAGCCGGGATGGAGGTTGACAAATATTTACTCTGAGACAACAGAGGCCGAGGAGGAAGAGGAGGAGGAGGAGGAGGAGGAAGAGCGGCTTCGCACAGAGCGCACGTGTAGGCAGGCTCACCAGCGTTCGCCATCAATAAATAAATGGAGGCTGACAGAAATATCCACGGCGCGGCGGAAGCTAGCCATGCGTCGCATTGGCACGCACACCCAGAAAAAGAGGACAACGCACACACTTGTACACACGGACAACACACCCACGCACAAAAAAAATGAAGCACAACGACGAGGGCGGGGAACAACACGGACAAGAGAGAGAGAGAGAGAGAAGGATAAAACGAAGACATTTGCGATAGGAGGAGAAGATGTCTCCAAGTATTAGTCAGTGGCAGGAAGGTGGAACATGCTTGCCTCCTTTTGACCCTCTTTGGCTCCACCCCCACACGCACACACTGTGAGCGTGAAGGGGAGGGTGGCGAACGAATAGTGGCTCCTAAATGAGAACCAGAAGTTGAGACAAAGAAATGGAGCTGTTTCGTGTGTGTGTGTGTGTGTGTGTGTGTGTGTGTGTGTGTGTCCAAATGGGAAGAACTTTAGAGGGTAGTTAAAAATAAATCAATAAATCAATCAAACTACGGGTGTATTTCTGTATTTCTATCTTAATGCAGCATCACCTTTGAGAGCATGTTACACACACCGGAAATGGCCACCACAAGAAAACCCCGTCGACACGAATGCTTTGTGTGCGTGTGCTCTTGTCTTAGTGTGGAACCACCCTTGTTTGTCCCACCTTGACAGTATTGAGGAGACAAAGTTTGACTGATCCACAGAGAAATCTCGAATAGACTGTACGTGTGTGCGTGCATGAGTTGCGTATGTGCACGTGTGCAAACGGGGACAGCTTTCCGGTAAAAGAATGTCATGAATGTGTGTGTATCTGGTCTTGTCTTTCTGTCTTTCTTAGTACATTTAGGATGTTCTACACAGGAAGCTGTGTTAGACGGTGTGTGTCTGCATCTATGCATGTCTGACAGAGAAACTGGAGTGTGTATTAGTGTTCTTGTTTTTCTGGTGTTGTTGGTACATTTAGGCAGGACTCCACAGGAAGCTCTATTTGTGTGTGTGTGTGGGTGTGTGTGTGTGTGTGTGTGTGTGTGTGTGTATGTGTATGTGATATAGAGAAAGAAGGTGTGAGCCTGTCTTTCTGTCTTTCTTAGTACATTTAGGATGTTCTACACAGGAAGCTGTGTTACAAAGTGTGTGTCTGCATGTATGCATGTCTGACAGAGAAACTGGAGTGTGTATTTGTGTTCTTGTTTTTCTGGTGTGGTTGGTACATTTAGGCAGGACTCCACAGGAAGCTCTATTTGAGTGTGTGTGTGTGTGTGTGTGTGTATGTGTATGTGTGTGTGTGTGTGTGTGTGTGTGTGTATGTGTGTGTGATATAGAGAAAGAAGGTGTGAGCCTGTCTTTCTGTCTTTGTTGGTACATTTGGGCTCACGCATGTGTGTTTATTTGTGTGTGTGAGAGAGAGAGAGAGAAAGAGAGAGAGAGAAACAGAGAGAGAGAAACAGAGAGAGGGGGGGACAGAGGGGGGGAGAGAGAGAGAGAGAGAGAGAAACAGAGAGAGGGGGGAGAGAGAGAGAAACAGAGAGAGAGAGATAGATAGAGAGAGAGAGAGAGAGAAACAGAGAGAAACAGAGAGAGAGAGTGCATGAGTATATTCTTGTTTCTGTCTTTGTGTGAGGGGACATTTTTCTTTGTGTGGAAATTTGGACTGATCCACACAAGCAACGCTGTTACATTGGGTGTGTGTGTGTGTGTGTGTGTGTGTGTGTGTGTGTGTGTGTGTGTGTGTGTGTGTGTGCACGCGCGCGCACATGTGTGTGTCTGTGTGTTTGTGCATGCCTGCAACCGGATACACTTTGACATGTGCGGTGCACAGCCCGACACGTTTATTATACGCGCCACAGCAAGCGTGCACCATGCAGATCCTATTCAGGAAGACACATGTTGCCCCTCTTCAATAATTAGTCTAAATATGCCAGCGATCACAGAACGGCGGGAAGACTGCACACACACACACACGCACGCACGCACGTACGCACACAATGTCGCCCGTTCCCCATGCTTTGAAAAACATACTCACCAATTTCATTCACTGTTTGTCCCTCGAGCTGCGCCAGAAGGCTGCCAACGCACACACACATGCATGCACGCACGCACGCACGCACGCACACCACATACAGGTACAGTAATGCTTAATATGTGATCCCTGTTAGCCTTGTAATGCCATCGGATCACAACTATGGAGTGACTCTACAAGTTCCTCTCTGGTACCAGTGAGCCACTCTCACTGCATGTTACCTTCAGGCTGTCATTGAAACAGAAGTTCAGAACATTCAGAGTGATATTAGCTTCAAAAAATATTCAAGTGATTGATCAAAGACTTTTTCTCCCGACAATGGAGGTGGATGGAGGTGCTGATTTATTTAACTGAGAGCGTCTCTTAAAATATCTAAAAGGAGTTCAGAACAATGCAAAAGATTATACAAAAAATATCACGATGAATTATCTGATTTATTATGAATTAAAGATCTCCCCCCCCCCCCCCCGACAAAACATCTCTATGATTGTCTTTCATGATCTCGTGGATAACGCCGTTTCATTTATTTAACTGCAGAGTGTACCAGGCATGTCTTTGGGGGTCAGGCATCAATTTTTAAACATGAGTGGATATGGGTGTTTATTTACTCAACGGCAGAGCATACCAGGCGTGTCTGAAGGTTAAGGCATCAATTTTTAAACCTTCGTTTTATTTTTCCCCAAATAATGACAGACAGACGGCTGGCCAGACAGAGAGGCAGACATTACAGAACTTATTTAACCATATGCAACCGGGGGAAGGAGGGGGGGGGGGGCATTTACTCTACTGCAGAGGTTGCGGGGCGTCTATTAAGTCGTCTATTTTTTGGGGGGCAAAATAATTCAATATTTTTTTTTTGTCTGAAAAAAATCATGCGACTTAATTATTCAGCGTACAGACACACATACGCACATCTCTCACAGGGGGGAAGAAGGCTGGGCTTATTAGCTCTCAGCAACGCGCGTGTGCCAACATTTACATGCAACAGAGAACAGCGGCATGTGCATACGACCCTGAGAAGATGGCGCGCACGCACACACACAACTCCCCCCCCCCACCAAACACACACACACACACACATGCGCGCACAGGTTTGTGCACTCGGTATCTCACATACACACACCTCCCGAGCCACCCTCCTCTCCCTCTTTATGTGAAAGCCACACAAGCAGACTTGCACAACCCCATGAGGAGAAATGGGGTCGTTTGCCTCCGTTATCTCCTTTTCTCAATATCGCACCCCCCACACCCCCCTCCTCCTCTTTTTACCCCTTGCTTAACTTACTCTCTCTCCAATCACCCCACCTTCCTCCCCTCCCTCCTCCTCCTCCTCCTACGACCCCCCCCACCACCCCCTACCCCCCGCACTTCCCATCCCACCCCACCCCGCAGCCCTCAGCCAATAGTGTCTGGGTGTCAGGCAAGCTCGGAGAAGCTGTTGTCATGGTGACGGTACTCCTGTCTGCGCTCTGTCCCTCAGGCATCCCACATCCAGAAAGCAGCATTGTGTTTACATGAGGAGGGGAGGAGGAGGAGGAGGAGGCTGGAGAAGGAGGAGACTCGGAGCAAACTGCCCCACTTTGGTCAGCTTTTATTGTGCACGCATGCATACGTGTGTGTGCGTGTGTGTGTGTGTGTGTGTGTCTGGAAGGGTGTAGACACACAGGCATGTCACACTCCTATTCCTGGCACCTCCACCCAATCTATGACCTTTCCTGGACTCCAGTATGCAGACCGGCAGGCTTGGCCCGGTGCAAAACCACACCTCTTTAGACACCACCCTTCCTAACACACACGCACACACACACACACACACACCCACACACACACACACAAACACACACAAACACACTCTCCATTAGATCAAGTAACCAACCCAAACTACTTGCACCTGGTGCAGCCCAAAATAAGATCCCCAAGAATCCCCGTGATGCGGGGTGGAACAACGCTGATCATGGGGGGGGTGCAGGGTCACGTAACTATTCTCACAGCACAGGTGCATGCTAGTGCATGGTAATAGCAGCCCTGTACCAGTTCTGGAAATGATACACTGATCAAGCTGGTGAAGGAATTGGAACAAAGAAATATTATTTAAATAAGGAATGGGCTTTCGCACCATTTTTTTTAAAGCCTGAAATGGCCACTTCAAAACAAAATGGCTAACTTCCTGTCCGATTTCGGTCATGGGTCCTTGAGACTTTTTCATGCAGCCTTGGTGTCGGGGGTGGGGGAGATCATCTAACTTTCAAGGAGGCAGAAAGGTCGCCGGACGCTGACTGGCACAACCGAATGTGACATATTGGACCACTGCGAAACAGTTTGAGTTGCTGACAGCTCGGTGCGCCTTTCTATTCTATATACCGTAATTTCCGGACTATAAGCCGCGACTTTTGTCACACGCGTTCAACTCTGCGGCTTATTTAATGAAGCGGCCTATATAAAGACTTTTCTAACGGCCGCCTGTGTACCGTCTTTCTTTGTAAATATCTCATGTAACAATATGGGCACCTGCGGCTTATAGACAGGTGCGGCTTATGTGGATACAAAAATTTTTTTTTCCTTTAAAAATGTAGTGATGCGGCTTTAATCCGGTGCGGTCTATAGTCCGGAAATTACGGTAAACTGCAACCCTATGTGTCGGGTTTTGAGGCCCCACCTACAGTAGGACCATATTATATTTGTATGGAACAGCAAAAACATGGTGCGATTGTCTCGGAGGAAGTGGATTGACAGGAAGAGAGAAGGTGACTATTTTGAAGGCTGTTGGTCAAGTGACAGAAACTCTCCCTGCTTTTCTTTCTAGAGACAGGCACATAAAAAAAAGGAATGATGTTGAAGTATTATTGCAAAACATAGTATACATGTACTGTATATATAGTGTATATTCTGTTTTGGTAGCGCTTGGCTTCATTTTAGAACGTTGCCAATGTCTGTTCCATTGGCAACATTGGGATCCTGTTCACCAGCATTTCAAATTCAAACGACGGTCGGCCATTCATAAAATCTAGTTGCCGAACCTCAAACAGTTTTGTTCTCAAACCAACATTTTCACAAGGATTAAATTACCTTCAAATGTCTTTGAGAAGAGGGAAAAGATCTCAAAATTGGCCTCTGAATTACACCGACAAAGACATGAACAATTTAAAATGGCGGTTGCGAAGACTGTCAACACAGCCTCGGTGTGGCCTTTTGGAGGCACTTGTTCATGCTTGTTTCATTTTGACTGCTGACGTGGCAGTTGAATGAAAGAAGAAGAAAAAATGTTTTATATATATATATATATATATATATATATCCATCCATCCATTTTCCGAACCGCTTCATCCTCACTAGGGTCGCGGGGGGTGCTGGAGCCTATCCCAGCAGTCTTCGGGCAGTAGGCGGGGGACACCCTGAATTGGTTGCCAGACAATCGCAGATATATATATATATATATATATATATATATATATATATATATATATATATATATATATATATATATATATATATATAAATGTTTCCTTCCCTTACTCAAGCTCACTTTGTTACAGCACTTCACCGACAGCGAGTGAAACGTAGTTCAGCAGTCAAGAGGCTCGGCCTTGAGCAAACAGGATGTTAATGGTTGTGAGAGCTCAGTTTGGACATTAAGTGCCTAACCTGTGCGCGGCCCGAATGGAAACGTCCGGCCCGGGCGAGGGGAAAACGTTTGACAGCCGCGATGAGTGACGGAACATTCCGGCGCGGTGGTACAGTGAGCTACAGGCGGCCCCGGGTGTCTGTGTTTGCCTCCACAATGCCTTTCATACTCCTCGTATCAGCCCTCCTTTCATCAGACCACCCCCGCTGTGCCGCTTCAGAGGAGGGGTCCGGTCGGAGAGGCGGATTAGCTTCCTACTGGTCCTGATTCTGAAGGGGGGGGGGGGGAGGGAGTAGGCTTAACCAGCCTTAAAAAAGTAGAGGGGAAGACACGGGAGGGCGAGGAGGACTCCTTAGTGGGACAGATGCTGCTCTTTCCTTGTTGACATAGAAACATACACTGAACCTTATTTTGCCTCTTAGGATGGGTTTATACTGCAGGTCTAAGTCCTAAATTCTGATTTAGTGCCCTTCTGATCTCTTCCAGAGGATTCTCGGTTTCCAAAACGTTCCGTTCTTATGAGTCAGAACACATCGTCGTTTATCACCAAGTTAGGCTAATGCAGGAGTATAGTTAGCATGACAGTAGTTTAAAAAAAAAAAAAAAACTTTCAGAATGTGACTGCAAACATGAACGCAACAAAAAAGTTGATTCAAGAGTTTGTGAAAAGGAAATCACTGCCTAACTTAATGGGGGATCTGACGCGGAGGCATGGGTTCCCCCCCCCCCATTTCCCCCTACACCCTCTCGACTTGGGACCAGGCCGCGGGCTACCAATCGATGGAAATTCTCAAGTTCACACTGTTACGCGTGGTGGGAGCGTTTCAATAGAATCCCGCCTCACCCTGTTAGCCGCCGATGCTAATGCTAATCTCGTTGCATGCTCCACCCCTTAAAGGAGGTCTCAGTGCGTTTGGAAACCAATTAGAATTTCATTAAAACGGACTAAAGGGTGGTAGTTTGAAAATACAATTGAGGTTTTTTTTGGGGGGGGGCAAACATACTACATAAAATTTGGACAAGCAGGCCATGTGGGTGGTTTCTCGTGTTCTATTAGGAGAAACAACCAAATTTGATCTTTGTGATGATGTAGACATTCAATTGATCTTGCGCACTTGAAAAACCCAGCCTGTGTGTGTGTGTGTGTGTGTGTGTGTGTGTGTGTGTGTGTGTGTGTGCGCTCGTGTGTGTCACGATGTGAGGACATCCAGCAAGATGAACACCTCACAACCCCTTTTATGTAAATTGTCTTATTACCGCCACCATTCATGTGTGATTTCAAATGATGCCTAATAACGAAAAGAAAAAAAACAAGAAACAAAAAAAGAATGGACGAACGCCCCCCCAGCAGACGCAATCTGATTTAGCACTCGTTGAACCTGATCAATCAGGGTTCAACACTTGCTAAGCATAAAAGACAAGCACTTTGGAAGAAAAATAGACATTTTTGTCAGAAGACAAGGCAAAAAGAATTGGAGCCAAGGACGTTCTTGTGTTCTCTCTTTGATACTGATTGTTCCTTAATACAAGTGGAGGGTGTCTATTCAGAAGACATGCATTCATAGGACAACTCGATGGAAAGAAATTAGCGGCAAAGTGGCGCTCGTATTCTCCTCTGATGTCGTGTTCCAAACAGCTCACCTGCTCCCATCCTCCAACCCCCCCCACCATTTTCCGCACCCACCCATCCCCGCTGCCCTCCAGCCTCGCAGCAAAGCGCAGAGCAATCCCTCGGCGGGTCAGCCAGATTAAACCGCCGCTGTAATCGGCTTGGCTTTCACCTCCTTGTCCTCAGCCCGAGCGAGAGATGGATGGAGGCGATGAGGAGAAGGCGGAGGAGTTAAAGGGCAGCGGGATGGAGAAGCGAAAAGAGAGCGGAAGGGAGCGTCGAAATGACAACAAGGGCACGGGAGGGAGGAAAACAAGGAGAGCCAAAGGGGCTAATGAAAGCCGCAAAGGGACGACATTAAGGGACGGCCGAGCTCACGATGATGAGCCGAACATGCTGAGGTTTTGTCCAGGCACCCTCTCGGCCGATCGGAGCCCTGTTGTGTCCATTTGGGTCATGTGACTCATTAACAGGTAGCCGCAACCTTTAGGATCATAGAGTGATGGGGGGTGGGGGGGAGGCTGTGATATTTGAGCAGGCCATATGGTGGTGGGAATGGGGGAGTTTTGCCCATAAAAACCAAAGGCGGGTGGAAGAAAAGGGGCCGGTGTAAAGAGAGGGGTACAGTCAAGAAGTGATGGGAGGAAGGGGGAGGGGCATGAATGGGAGTGAGACCCTCCTCCCTCCGTCAACATTGAAAAGTCATTTCAGTTCAAGCCTGCAGTAAAGTCGCACATTGTGCACGAAAAGCACCGGGAGGGCAACTTTAATGCGGAAATTCACATGAAAGCAGCCAGAAGAAGACATTCGGACTAAAGAGAGCTCATGAAAGCATAAAAGGATAAAAAAAAAATTAAAAACCGGCGAGAAGTTAGTGGGATTTTGGATGAGAACACCCAGCCTAACTTGTGACTCCTCATAGGTTCCATCAATGCAAAAGTATTTGTACACAACCTTGAATGTAAGTCGTTGTGGGGCATTTGCACACCGAGACAATGAGGCACTCTAAAGTGGCCACACAAATGTGGAGCCCCTGTCCAAGCGCGACACTGTAAAAAGCGCGATCCCTGTTTTTGGGCCCAAAAACTTTAAATAGGAAATAACTGACATTTCTTGGAACAATGTTTGTTTGCGCAACGAAGCAAGCAAGTTGGTCTTACTTTGTTGTGTCTTTAAAGGACAGCCATTCTGTAAACTCTCATATTTGTTTGTTGTGAAATGCAGGAAAGGCCATTTTCACCACAGCAAAATTAAAAACAATAAATGCCCAACTTAAAAGTTTGTTTCCTTGAAATTTTGACTTTTTACAGCGTCATGTCAAATAATTGATAACGAGGCGCTCTAATGTGGCCACACCAGCCGGAAGCCCAAGTACACATGCTGGCTGTCAATCCTAACAAACAAACAAAAAAAAAAATCCTCAAAATAAATTCCTGCTCTTCACCCTTCCATATTTTCCTGCGTGATGTGCGTGACTTCCCATCTGACGATGCGGCTCTCGAAAGCGGCAAACATACAATATCTGGAGTTCTAAAGGCCAACAGGGGGCTGAAAGAAAACGTGAAGTGTACAACATTTACTCACTGATGACTCCGGCATGCTTGCGAATGCGTAATGATAATGAGCTACATCAATGAGACAAGCACATGAAAGACAAGCCAAGAAAAAAAAAAAAGGTTAAAAAAAAACACCCCCACAACACGCACGCACACACGGGCCGCGTTCACGCCTCACAAGAAGTGATTGATGATTTTAGGAAGCGGGCTCTCTGACACAGGAAGTCCAGTCTGGGTCAGACCTCATCTACCATTATCAACACACACGCGCACACACACACACACACACACAAGAGAGAGACCGCTTCCTCTCGCACGTTCTCTCGTCACCCGGTTTTGGGCCTGGGCGGGCCGGCGCGAGGCTGTTTTTGACAGCGGTCATTACGGCGAATAATTGAGGAGCAAATGAAGACAAACGATTTGATTGCCGCGCACGCCCCAGCAGTCAATCCGCCATCTCGGTGGCTCCCATTCACGTGCATTGATCAGCTTTACAACCTAAGTAGCCGGCCAGGAAACTAAACGGTGGTGATCAATGCTATTTAACAGATTATTGAGTGCCGACTGGTTGCCCAAGACCCGAAGAGAGGGGGAGGGGCCTGATAAAAGGAATGAGAGCTGAGTGAGATTGGTTGCTTTGGTGATGATGAATGGTGGAGGAATGGGAATGGTCTAACGGAAAGATTCTGCTCATCTAACTGGTATCGCTGATAAACTTAACCTCTTTCAATAACCCTAAAATGGCTGCGTCAACCAAAACGGGTGACTTCATTTTTTTATTTTTTTTGGGCAAGTCATCAAACTTTGCTGCTGCACGTAGTGACAAAAATTTTACTGTGTCATATCTCGTCCACCGTGTTCTTTTTTTTTTTTTTAGCAATTAACCCTTTCGGGGACAGCGGTCACTACAGTGGACAGATTATCATGTTATGGCTTATCATTTTTGGTGCCTGAAAAGTGTTCAACAAAATCTGGAGCACAAGCTCGCTTTGAAAAGAAGCACTCGACATGGCGCAAAGACCCAAAATTGGTCACTTCAAACCAAAATGGCGGATGTTATAGCCAGTCAGAAACAACAACAACACATAAAATAAACAAAATCCACAATTTTGCATCATCCTCGCATGTAATTCTCATTTTTGTAGAAATCAGACACAATTTTGAGGACAAGTTAACTTTTGAAAGAAGCCTTGAAAATTACGAAAACAACCCGAAAAAGGCTACATCGTACAAATAAAAAATGGCTGATGATTTACCACCAATGGACAGCTCCGAGATCCCTATTAACGCACAACATACACGTCAAAGCTCGAGAGTTGTTGCATCACAGACAGAGAACAATTGTGCAGTGTACCCTAACCCTAACCCGCGGTTACACTTCACGCAACTTGCGCAACTTAACCAAAGGAGGAAACTTTCCTATTTCTGGTCCCACCAGAGAAGCAGGTTATGCGCAGTGGACATTTGCAAAACACTACGGACCTTTGCTAAAGTCAAACCTTCGGAATAAAAGCATGCCAGCTGTTGCTGCAAGCGACTCTGCCTCGTACTTAAGCCAAACCCGTGATGAGCGACGTCACGATCTTATCATCTTTGTGGCGAGAAATCCAATTATTCGTGACCTTAGCAACACCCGTTTGTCAAATAGTTCACATTGTGTAGCAATCAGACAAAATCTCTTGTGTGTTAGCTCTTAAAGCAAGTTCTTAACTGGTGGGTTGCCAGTTCGTTTGAAAAAACAAAAAACAAACAAAAACATGTATTTGTATTCACATTATTTTCAGGCCAGTACTGAGTCGCACTGCGTCCAGAGATGTTACTCATTTGTTCTCTCGGTAGCTACCGTATTTTCTGCACTAACGTATTTTCTGCACTATAAGGTGTTTATAAGGCGGATTATAAGGCGCACCTTCACTGAAAGGCCTATTTTAAAACTCTTTTCATATACTAAAGAGACGGTAACACCATATATAATGAGCATTGGATTATAAGAGAAAAAAACAATGCTTTTAGGTGCGCCTTATAGTGCGGAAAATACGGTACTTTGCTAGCGGACATCGTAGCTAGCAATGTGCTTTTGGTGGTATGTCAAACTCATTAGAAACCGCGTTTCAAAATCTAACACACTGTAGATGTATTTTCGGAAGCTATTTTCAAACAACCAAAAAAAGCTTTGTTGTTGTAACTTCGAGAACGTGGGCCGCAACCTTGCAACAATAGGAAGATGCAGGTCCAAGGTTGACAACTATCTTGTGGGTCTACCCATGATGCCGACCAAAAAGTTCATGCTCCTAACTGACAGTCTGAGCTGAAGTTTTGAGCAGCTTTGATTCAAAACTCCACACGTTGGTTGCTGGAAAGCAGCTCAGTGGAATCAGCCCCTCCTTTGTTCCCCGCGCGAGCTTGACGGAGGGGTTTCAAGTGGCGCGTGACAATGGCTGCCGGCTGCCGCAATTACGACATTTTGACTAAATGCTCCTTCATGTCCGCCACATGAGTTGCCGTTCTGGAACTAAAGCTACCTGCCACCTGTTTCGACACTTTTTTAATGCTTTCTCGATGTGAATAATAACATTGTTTGTACACTAAACAAAATTGGGATACGAAAAATTTGAGGCGGCGTGACTCCATACAATACATCAAGCCACTTCAAATAGCACCAAACCCGGTAGGCAGCATTTGGTAGCGTTTAACAGAGTAGCGGGTTACCATGGTGACCGCCCCTGCCCGGGCCCCAAGGAGCCCATGAAGCAGCGTGCTTGGCGAACCCAAATGTGTTTCTCGTCAGCGCGAGTGTGTGCGGGCACTAAAACGCCATCGAGATTGTGCTTGTAATATTTGTGTGTCTGTTTTACAGGGGTTCAGATTGAAACCACCAACAAAAATTACAAGCCCCCACCCCCCCCAACCCCAGAAAAAAAACCCAATTTGTTTGGAGTCACAAAAATGTGGCCAAGCTTCAGTGAATTACTATGAGAGAGAGGGAATGCAGGGTTAAATCTGACTATAGTAGATATGTGGCTGCATGTGTGTGTGTGTGTGTGTGTGTGTGTGTGTGTGTGTGTGTGTGTGTGTGTACTCTCCGCGCCTTTTCCTCAGTTCAGCAGAACCTCATTAAATTCAGCAGGAATGGAAATCATTTCTGCACGGAGCGCGCCGGAGACAGAAGGAGATGGAGGGGAAGACGTGCTGCGGGCGGGGAGGGTGCCGGGGCTCCATAAATACATTTATATATATATTTATTTATTTATTTTATAGATTACAATTATTCTATCATAATTTTAGACGCCGGGTAAACCAACGTATGTGTGGAATTATTTACAAAAGGGAACTCGATAAAGTGTGAGTAGGGTTTTACCGTCTTAAAATGATGCAAAACCCGACTGCTACGTTGCTGCTCACATTTTGCAAGTACAGTCAAACCTCGGTTTTCGAACGACTCGGTTCTCGACCAATTCGGTTTTCAACCAAAAATTTTAATTTTTTTATGCCTCGGATGACGAACAAATTTCGGTTCTTGGACAAACTGAGCGCACTTGAATGCACCATTTGACTCCTCTCGCCTTCCTTACACGAGGAAGTGACGCTTCCTCGTGTTGCTTTCCATTGTGAGCAGACATGTTCAGTAAACATTTTTATTTTAAAAAGAGCGTGGTTTCGGTTTTCGAACAATTTCGGTTTTCGAACGGATTACGGACGAAAACCGAGGTTTGACTGTAGCTTGAACAACACTGCTCAGTTTTTTTTTTTTTTAATGATCGATGAAATCTTGCAAATCATTTATTCAGAATCTTAAAAGTGATTTCATGTAGCATAAAAATCCAGAATCCCATCCCCCCCCAAAAAACTGCTGCTCTCTCTTGTTTTTTTGCCTCTTTGCCTGTATTTTTTTACTTTATTGTTTGTTACTCTTTTGAGTGTATCAGTTGATGAACCAAAAAAGGCAAAGGATAAAAATGATACAGAACAGGAAAAGTATCAAAAGTGTCACTCAGAGGTCGAGTTCAAAGTTACCTTAAATGTTTTTCACTTAACATGCAAAGTTTGAAGGAGTCACTCATTCGGGGGGAGTGACTTAGGGAACCACTTGTGGCCCGCAAACCGCATTTTGAGAGACACCATATTACGTCTGCTTTTCAGAAATCCAACATGTGACGAAGAGGTGGCCTTGTGCGTGTCCATAAACACCCAAAGTCAGGACAAACAACCAAATATAGCAAACGTCCAGATGGAAATAATAATAAAAAGGTAATTTGATAGGGCGGCCCGGTAGTCCAGTGGTTAGCACGTTGACTTCACAGTGCTGAGGTACCGGGTTCGATTCCAGCTCCGGCCTCCCTGTGTGGAGTTTGCATGTTCTCCCCGGGCCTGCGTGGGTTTTCTCCGGGTACTCCGGTTTCCTCCCACATTCCAAAAACATGCATGGCAGGCTGATTGATCACTCTAAATTGTCCCTAGGTATGAGTGTGGGCGTGGATGGTTGTTCGTCTCTGTGTGCCCTGCGATTGGCTGGCAACCGATTCAGGGTGTCCCCTGCCTACTGCCCGAAGACGGCTGGGATAGGCTCCAGCACCCCCCGCGACCCTCGTGAGGATGAAGCGGTTCGGAAAATGGATGGATGGAGGTAATTTGATGTGGTGGCAAATCAGGGCCTGCCTCCAAGCCCTCGTCTCCTCCAGACATCTCTGCTCCTTGCTGCCGCACAATATGGAGCAGAAGCTAATCTGGTCAACGATGAGGCGATTACAGAACCCCCCCCCCCCCAAAAAAGCAAAAAACAGATAAGCAGGTTGGAAGGTCTGCAACCTTCCAACCTTCTCTTGCTTGGACTTGATACGGCATATACTGTACTCCCTTCAGTGAATGCTGCCCTTTTCCATCTTAAGAGTGCAGTGTGCTGGATCCCGCCACTGCAAATGTCAACGTTTTACAGAGCAGTGCAACAATAACCACGACTCTGACCGCACAAGCGGGGATTCGGCGATGGGCTGACAGTGACATTTGCATGTTTTGTTATTAAGTACATGCATGCATTAGGAGGCGGGACAAAATATTGAGATATCACAATGTATTTTATACGTCTCGGTAATTTTATGTCAGCTATCATTACCGTTGCTGTCCGACATGCAAGTATGAGATGAATACGGACATAAATGAGGTCACCAGACGAAAAGAAACATGTGATCGCGTCAGCAATTGAAAACAGTTGAATGAATGAACAAACGAACGAACGAACGACATTAATCCGCTCAAACATCCCCCAAAAAATAGAAATGTTTGTCACATTTTTTTATGAAGGAAAATAACATTCTATAATATTAAATACAGTCAAACCTCGGTTTTCGAACATCTCGGTTCTCGTCCAATTCGATTTTCGATTTTTTATGCCTCGGATGACGAACAAATTTCGGTTCTCGAACAAACTGAGCACACTTGAATGCACCATTTGACTCCTCTCGCCCTCCTTACACGAGGAAGTGACGCTTCCTCGGGTAGACGAGGAAGTGATGTTTCCTCGTGTTGCTTTCCATTGTGAGCAGACGTGTCCAGTAAACATTTTTATTTTAAAAAGAGCCTGGTTTCGGTTTTTCGAACAATTTCGGTTTTCGAACAGCCTTCTGAAACGGATTATGGACGAAAACCGAGGTTTGACTGTATATGCAAAATATATAATGAAACACGACGTACGACTTAGCCACTGGTGGCAGGATAATACGGTCATGCGGACACAAGTAAAGAAGAGTTTCACAACTACTTTAGGGAACTCAGTAAGCTGCAGTAACAATTTGTCATTTTTCTGCGACTGTGATTATATATTTTTTTCTCTAAATGGAGATTATTACATTATGATCTTTGGGTTAACAATCAATTACAGGTCAAATTGGAGAGAACCACATGTCGGGAGAGATGATGAACACAGAGAACAGGAGGGAGGTCCACATGAGAGCGTCGCAACGGCAACGGCGGCAGAGGCGGAGGGCGGGCGTGACTGTCGCCGCGGAGCTAATCAGCGAGCCAATAGGGAGTCGTTCCACTCGGAGCCAGCAGGCTGTACAAGTACCCCGAATAAAAATAATCATTACGGGGTATTAAAGGCACCGTCTGTAAATATACCCCGGGTAGCGGTAAAGAACTACAACCGCGGCGACACAATGTGGGATGTGCCGCCAATTCTGCCTGAGGCGGGAAAGGCAAAGGGAAATGAAAAGGCAAGTGAATGACAGCAAATGCCGCAAGCCAAGCAACATAACTTTAGTTTGTATTGTCTGATGCTCCAGAAAGACTCGTTAAAACAATACTGGGCTGCTTTTGAGGTTTCAACTCGTTCCTATTCCCTTCATTCATAAACACAGGGAACGGATGGATGTAATTAAATAGAATGTGGAGACAAGCTACAGTTTTGCCACATTTTATTGGTTCACCGCAATGGACATTGTGCTGGTCCTTCAAGTATGCGCACCACCGGGGGGCAGTATAACATTTGCATAAGAAAAGGACCACCGTCACAACTGCTCAGTTTAGCTACTGTCCATGTATTAATCTGCCATTTGTGATCAAATATTGGTTTTGTATTTGAGTTGTTTGTTGGTCAAACACAACGGCACTCATGCTATTCGGTAGCCTTCCCATGGTATCCCGTACACGCGCTGCCACCTGCTGGATAGATTTAAATGATTTACAATGCACACACGCCTGGCTCTGAGTCAGAGGCTGCGTCAGATCCTTCTGCACTCTACGACGCAAAAAAAAAAGGGAAATGACGTATAAAGACGTCATTGGTAGGCAGTCATAGTGGTTTTTCTTGGGGAATAAAAGAGTCAAGATAAGTTTATTTCATTGCAATAATATTTGTCATATTTGGGCTTTGTGTGAAAAGAGAAGCCAATTAATGCACTGCTGTGTTGAAAGCAATTGTCACTATCTGGTCGCTAGTTTAGATGTTACACTACTTTTCCAAAAAGGGTCTCCACCAATCACCAGCCTTTCTCTGGCAGAGTCAGTCATATGGTGAGTTCAGGGTCTTTAGTAATTTACATGTACGGCTAATTTTATACAGTACATCACACTTCCACTTTGCTGGGTTTTGTGTAAAAGGCTTGATGCAACCATTTGGCTGGATCTTGTGCGATAGGAGTTTTGTTTCAGTTTTTTTCAGGGATTCAAATTAGCATCATTAGCTCCATAATTCCTCTGTGGAACTTGTGGCTAAAATGGCTTGAAATATGTGTGTGTGTGTGTGTGTGTCGGCAACCGGTATCTATGTCTCTCCCACACATTCATTTTGCCTCTTACTGTTGCGTATGGAAGAAAAGGCGAGATGAAGTCTGCATTTAAGAGCATTTGCATGGACGGGAGGGTGGGTGGGAGGGGGTGTCATTGTTTTACTCTTGAATCCAAACAGAGTTGGCCTCGGTGTCCGGCAGATTTCAAGGACTCTATGTGTGTGTGTGTGTGTGTCTGCGTTTCCACAAAAATAACAATTAAGGCACTCATGCATCCACCCATAGCGTCGTTGATAGAGCGGGCCTGTTTATTTGGTTGGGAGTTTGGGTGCTCAGCTGGTACTTGAGACTGGTGGACTGGCAAGGCGGTGCAGCAAACACACACACACACACACACATGCACATGGTGCCAGTTTTTGATGCCAATCACAGGCTAACCCACTTCCACTGAGAGAAGTAGCGGCGAAAGCGTTAAGAGAAAATCAACTCAGGCGATCAATGGATCGATCCATGCTTAAGTTCTCGCTGGATTTGTTGCCATTTCCCACAGGTATCATATTTGTGCTGCGTTTGAATCAAACTACAGCAAGGCTGTGTCTGCCGATCGCCTGCATCAAAATGTATAGTTTTTAAATGTTTAGGGGGGGGGAAAAAACTTTCTTTCAGTCATGACACTCGATAAGTACATTGGCAAATGAAAAGAAAAAACAACGGAATTGAAATAACAAATGTAGTCCAACAGTAGAAGTATTTCTTTCTCAGCCAATGAGAGGCTGCAGTACTTCTCGGCTCTTCCAGGCTTTATGAAGCAACGTCAGAGTGGAAATGAATTGATGTTAGCCATGCTAGTTAGATGATTAGCCAGCTAGTTTGTCGGCCTCGCTAGCAAGTATTTAGCATTTATTTCATCAACTGCAGACGCGATAAAGCTGGTTGAAAATATTCACTTCAAGATAGCGCTGTAGTAAAATACTTATGTTACCTTGTATTTGTCGAAGAGTAATGGCGCTCTCGTAAATGTCATGTTTTATTGGAAGTATTGTCTCCTTTCACTGTCACTCTTCATTAGCACATTTTGCATATCCTTTCTTGACCAAGCTATACAGTGAAACTCCTCTACAACGAAACCTACATGGCCGAAAATACCCCCTAGTGTGAAAAAAATCTTCATGCATTAATGTGTGTGTGTGTGTGTGTGTGTGTGTGTGTGTGTGTGTGTGTGTGTGTGTTTACATCCGAAATAAAATTTACTACAGTGAAAAACCCCCTGTTGTGAAAAATGCAAACACGATTTCGTTGTAGAGGAGTTTCACTGTAGTACCCAAAAATTATAAAACGAGTCATGCCACATATGGGAAAGGCAGGAGTTGAGTCATTTTGCTTTCAAAAACGGCTGCAAACTAAACTTTTATGGAGTTTTTAAACTTTTAAACCATTTTATACCTTGGAAGTGGAAAGCTACCTGTGCCTACCTGTGACTGACTCATTTGTCATTAATGCCAGTTTTGTTAGCCGGCCTATGGAATTTTGCATTGAGTGTTAGCTTTAAGCTAGCAGAGGAATACGCAATGTGTAATCGCCTTGCTTTGTGTTTAGGTTTACAAAAAAAAAAAACACCGGAAATGGCAATAAACAGCTTGAGGCAAGCACTTGTTTACTATCTGTCAAACTGCGGCTGCTGAGAAGCTCACTGCCACCGGTTGTAACTGGACTTTTTTGCTTGCAACGCAAGACGCAAATACAAAAATAAAAAAAAAATAGGATTAGCAATGGGTCGGGTCACACGTAAGTACACAGCTCAGTAAAAATAACCACGGCTGATGTACCACATGCAGCTTCACTATGTCTAAACACAAAGCTATTATATCCTGTTCGACTTTTCTTGAGTTTACCTAAAGGGATTAACTTCCTCAGCAGTCTAAATACTGAAATTATCCAAAATGTTCTCCAGCTCCGCTCACTGCGGCAGCTTCAATGCAGCGATTCAACGAGTTTGAAAGTCTCGCGGGGACCAGTCTGACAATTCTCGGAGCGGTCGTCAGTGTTTCAGAGCTAATGAGGAACAGCAGAACTGGAGTGCTACTTCGAGCTGGTCCTTACAAAAGAAAGCAGGAAGCCGGGGCGGCCGGAAAAGAGCAGCCTATTCCCCCCCGCCCCCCCCGTCCTTGAAATTTACTTAGAAGTACAAGAGGCCGAAAGTGTCGTTAGCTCGGGGATAATAACCTCATGCCAGGTTCTTGTGGCCTCTCCCCAAAAAAGTTATCTAAGCAGAGTTCAAGCCAGTGCGGCTCAGCCTCGTGCGCCTCATCGTGTGTCGCTGAGCCAAGACAGGAAATGCGGGCTTGGCTGGAGAAACGCCACGGATGACATGCCACAGACACATGCCGCTTCGGCATGGAAGGTCCCACCTCAAACTTACCCCCACTTTAGTTTACTTTCATTTAACATGATTTAACAGTGGTTGAACCTTATATGACAGTTAGGAATGTTAAAATGCTTTGTGGTTTGATGGACAGACAAGTGAAGTGGTAGCTTGACGTCAGATTGAATTCATTCCGTGACTAAGCTTGTAGCGTCAGCAAAAAAATAAAAACACAAACAGAAATAGCCATCTGCATTTTTGTGCTTCATAAAAAAATACATTAAAAAAACACACAATTATAACATTATCAAATAGGCCTTAAAGATTTAAACATTCAGTGCTTTCATGCTTCAATGCCCTTTGAAATTGTGGAAGCCTTGGCCACCAGGTGGCAGTATAATATAAGCGTGCAGTACATAAAACTAAATAAAAATAAATAAAATGTTTCACAGAGGATAAAGAATATATGCCTGCCGGAGTTGTTATATCAGCCTACATGTGGTGTGAGGGTTATAATAATTTAGGATTTTTCATTATAGTTATGTTTTATTTGCGTTGTTTTTTAAATTGGGTTAGTTTTAATTAATTCGTTTTTTCACGGATTTGTTAGTTTTTATTAGTACCGGTACTCATTCATCCCTAGCTTTTTTATACAGTATATACAGTAGAGTACACGCAAGAGTAAAAAAAAAAAAATTGTCACTAAGTATTGTGTAGTTCAGTAAAAGAAAACTACCGGGTACAGTTCCCCAAAAAACTGTTCAACCTTCTTTCGTCTGTATGTCGGTACAATAATACCGAAATCAAATCAACCCCATCAGCTCATTCATAAGGTGTAGTTAGTTTTATAAACGTAAAATGTGGTCAGTTATTGATCATTCAAAAAGCACTCAAGATTTTTTTTCCCCTATTTTGCATCAGTTATTTCGGTTGTTTTCATGAAATACAATATGTTGAGTCGTATGTGTCAATATCTGTTGCTTTAAGCGTCATAACAACTGCCATACTGATGCTAGTCTCATTAGCATGTCTATGGTGTTTTGCATTGTGCGTGGTTTGATCAGCTGTGGACGTCAATAAACAGCTTGAAGCAAGCATTTGGCCTCTCTTTTTTTTTTTTAATTCTTTTTTTTTTTTGGAAGAAGAAGAATCGTTAAATATCTGCCGCTTATTGTTCAGCCACCATTCGGCACGTGTATCCCCAAAAATGTGGATCCCTCAAAGCCAAGGCACAAGTGTAATATTAGCAGGACGTTAGTATGCCGTGGCGTACTTTTGAGACCTGCATTGCGTCACACTGAGAGGTGCGTCTAATACTTCATGCGCTGCATATTTGCAGCCACTTACCAGAATGCGAGACATGTAGCCGCAAAGACATAAAAGAGAAAAAAAATAATTATCTTTTCCTACTAACAACGTAACCCAAAAGAGAACCGAGGTAAACAAATGGGCCACTGCGCTGTTACACCGCTTCCCAGCAGGTAGTATTCATTTAACGCATTTATTCAAATTTCATGTATGATGATGTTGCAACTACGAGGGCATTCGTGGGTAACTGGGTTAGAGGAATTAAAATGGACTGGCTTGTGAGGGGGAGGCGAAGTCAAAGCTGTGCCTTGCAGGAATAGCTTCACCCATGCTGGCAGGCGACACAGCTAACGGAACACGCCTCCTTCTTCCCGTAGTTGCACCCTCATCTCTGCTTTTCCCAAACTTGCTCTTTTGCTTTCTGAGGGATGAACTCCACAAGTGTATTTTGCCTTTTTTGGGGGGTGATACCACCACAATTTACCAGTGATGAACAAGAAACGCAATATGATGATGACTATGAGTCATTAATTAATGGAATGCGTGTGTGCTGTTGCTAACAAAAGCCTACCTTGCTGCCTGTCCAAATCATCTTCCATATATCAGTGATGTTAAATGTTCCTTCCACTTCACCACACATTTATTTTAGACTGCGTTCTGCATGGAAAACGATAGTAATTCTCAAAATGTGTTTTTGTTTAGGTTGTATGGAACGGATTGATTGTATTTACATTATTTGCTATGGGAAAAAACTGCTTTGGCTTTCACAGAATTTGTGTAGTGTGATTATTCGTTATTTGAAGGTCACGACCAGAATTAGATGCTAATTTTCTACTAGCTTGTCAATGGAATCTTACACTGACTTTGGCATTAGCAATGTCGCTGTTTCTAAAACAAAGTATGTGTTGTGTTTAAATATTCAATATAAGTCATTCTTTTTGCTATGTGTTTAGTTTTAATGTTAACTGGGGTGTCCATTAAGCTTCTTAAAGAGCGCTCAGGGACGGCAGAATAACATTTGTCACACACGGTGAATTCAGGGTGCTTTCACCGCGTCGGGAACTTGCAAACACACACCGCGACCTTTGCCTCATCGTTTTTCTTTAATTGTAATATTTTTATGATCGCGAGAAGCCAAAATCAAAATTGCGATTACATTTTGATTAATTGTGCCCTACCTAACCTAAGATGGAACGTATCGCAATTTATCACTAACCTACGCTAATACAATATTAAAGTATACTACCAATAAAATATACCGTAACAACTGTAACAAAATAAAAGTATAGCTATAACAAAGTGCATTCTACCGTCTTTGCTGGGAATCGTTTGAACCTGGACTGAATATGATTCATACTTTCACAAGGGGCTAATCATTTTTGTAATCATCCTGAAGTGTGTTCGGCAATCGCGCTTCCTTGGTACATTCTTTTATGCCCTTGCCGCCTTTGCCACCCATTGCCTCACTTTGAAGCCTCCTTCTGTCCACGTCTGTCAAACAAGCATCCAGAGGAGCTCACACGCTACCCCGAGTCGGGGGGATCAAATGCTTTATGGCCACTTTAAGCCGGACCACAATCAACCTTCGGCTGGAGGGAATCATAAACAATATTTGATCTTCTGCTTCTGTCACTCGCGGACCTCCGGCTGCAAACACACGCACGCAGCTTGAGGGCAGCACTTTTGGTGCGCGCCTCGGATACATAAAGCCGTACACGCAGACGCACGCGTAGGATGCCGCCTGGCCTTAAAAGGGACAGCGATAAACCACAAAGAGAAAAAAAGGCCTGCATGGGACATACCGAGGATGTATGGGAGGGGGAGGGAAACTTGAAAGGTGATGGAAAACGGTGTGTAGGCAGCACTTAAAGCAACAACGGCCAAGAAGAAGAAGAAGAAGAAGAAGATATTGCTCTGCCAACTCCATTCCTCTACTCCTTCTCTCTTCCACTCCCTCAGCCCGCCATCCAAAGAGAAAGAAAAAAAAAAACCTACTCTGCTTACATTATGGATGTTATTATTATTCCAGCATGTCGTCATGTCGCCCCCGCTTCTCTCCTTCCCCCGAGCAAGAAAGCGGGCACTGCTGGCACCCAGCCAGATTACCCAATCAATCTCTTGTGAGAGGGGAGGCAGGCGGGCAGGCGGGTGGTGGTGAGGGGGGGGGGGGGTGGGGGGTGATGGTGCGGAGGGGAGGGAGCGCAGAAGAGAGACGAAAGAAAAGGCAGAGCAACAAGGGGGAGGGGGGTGGATGCGTTGCTGGAGGTGAGCAATGGAAGCAGGAAAAAGGAATGGATGAGTAAATTCTGCCCCCCCCCCAAAAAAAAGGGACAAAGAAAGAGAAAAGGAGGTCTGAGCAGGCCGCACCTGGAGCAGCAACCTGGAAAACGCGCAGGCACAAACACACAAAGGCCAAGCCATCAAGCTTGTTTACAGAGTGCGGCTCCTCCCCCCCCCTGTGCCACCTGTTACCGTGGTACAGCCTGACAAATGTTTAACCCTCCCAAAACGTCCCCTGGCAACGGCCCACTGCGCACCTCCAGCCCGTCCCATCATCGTTATCGTTTTTCATCTTAATTTACAAGCGCTAGTGTACCGCTTGGCGTAGCCGACGTGGGACATAAAGAAGAACGAACAGCTTGGCATCGGCGATGCGAAGTTGAGCGCGTTCTAACATGACGTTAGCTGCGGGGGGGAGCTGATTGACACTCACGAAGACCTCTCCTATGGCACGACTCCTTGACTATTTGACATTCGGGCTGCCGGTTAAACAGAATGGAAGAAGGTTATGATTTCATTTTGTTCTGTAAAAATAATTAGGGCTTGGTTTCATTGAATTGTCTAAAGTGTGGGTAGGGTAAAAGATGATATATAAATAAAAAAAGATGTCGAAATACATATATCGAATTTCAATGTATGTTTGTTTTTGAGCGATTATTCTAATGCGTTAAAAAATTGGAAATATTTGATCACAAAAAAAAAGAATAACATGGGAACGGGAACCTGAAGTATATTCTCCAATATTAAATCACTCGCTGCAAGTCCAATTTCATCTCTGTTGCTTGTGTTCTTGAGCATTTGGAATATGATGTACTTTCAACAGAACATTATGTTCGCTAATAATACAAGCACCAAACCTACAGTACAAAAACGAAAAAAAAAATACACTCTCCTCTTTCACCAGCAAAAAAAGGGGGGGGGCGTTTCTAGCTTTTTGGATTCACAAAAAAAATAGCAGTTTCTGACCCAAAAGTGGAGAAAACAAGCTTATTCGGAAAGGAACTCCATCATCTACAGCACAGGTGTCAAAGTCAAGGCCCGGGGGCCAGATCTGGCCGGCCACATCATTTTATGTGGCCCGCGAAAGCAATTCAAACATGGCAAATTCCATGAAGCTTGCTAAAATATGTACCAAAATTTCAAATTCTCATATGTAATAAATGAGAGAGACGTAAGCATTTTTTTTGTTGCCAAACACCCCACTATAATCACTGAAACAATCGTTCCATAACCTATTATTCTTGACTTCTTGATATGATTTCAATCATAACGGCCCTCCAAGGAAAAATGGTACCTAAAATGTGGCCCGCGACGAAAATGACTTTGACACCCCTGATCAACAGGGATCTTTGAGTCATTACTGTAGTTTGCAAGCCTGAATTTCACAGACAAGCTGGGCAAGACCCTCTTCGCTTCCCCATCGAATAATGTACTTGTCAAACATAGATGTCAAATTGCAGTTTGAAGACTGTAAACGTTGATGAGTGACTGCGCTATATTGATCAGGACACTCCATTGTCATTAAAATAATAACTTCCTTCTCACCATTGATGACAAAGAAATTTCAACGAAAACCAAACAAACCACTTTGCGTTAGCATTAGCCACAATGCTAACAATATTATTCCACATTCTGTGTAGCGTTTCGATTAACTTTGCCGCACGCTAGGTTTAAAAGCGAATCACACTTCACACGTGGAGCAGGAAAAAAAAAAAATCCAATATTTCTTCCTGACGCTTTAATATATTATGACTTCAGGATTACATTCCACAAATGCGAACAAGGTCTTAAGCGTCTATTTCTGGACGCTAATATCAGATTATGACCTTGCACCTCAGCCCTTCTCATGACAGTTCTCCGCGCCACCGTGTCAGTGACGCACTCGCGGCGTAAAAGTCGGCGCCGCATCCGCGGGGCCCTGACCTCGAAATGGGCACGGAACGCAGATGTTCAGGGTCGCGACCCCTGGCTGAGCCCGAGCGAAACGTCTGCGACAACAAGACAACAAGCGCGGCGCTCCCGGAAAGACGGTTTGTCCCGCCATTCTTCCGTCGTCTGCCTTAAGGTAAGCGTAAATGGTTGCGTCCTTCGATGTCTTTTAATCATCCGTGTCCACGTTGCCGTAATCAAAATGATTTTGAAGGATTTCGGAAAAGATGAGTACAAAAGTCTGTTCTCTTCTGGGAAAGTGAAGGTGATTAAAAACGAAGAAGAAGGCAGATTGATGGAAAGACAACGGTACTTAATACAACAAGAGAGGCCACTTGAAGGAAGGGGCCGTGGTGCCTTGAGGAACAGGTTGAATTTTATTCCACGAGCAGGCTCTTAAAGCCAAAACTCAAATCATCTTTCCCCTTAGAAATGAATAAATAAATTGCAGCTTCCCAAAAGACAAATATTTTCCCATCTTTGTTTTTATGCATTGTTTGTTTGCATGAAGTGGACTTTGCTGCGGCAAATTTATGTGGTTGGTTTAAATCAGGGACGTTGCGACTGGCTAATTTAAATAACAACCAAGCCCGTATCGAGGTTTTGCCAAACACATTGGAACGGTTTAAAATTGTGGGGGGAGAAAAATGGACAGTATGCCTCCTTGAAGAGCTTTGTGAAAACAATACTGTGCATACTTTGTGTGTGCGTTGTCATTTGCATACCATCGTGGCTACATTGTTACAGCATGACAACACAAGGACTTTCCAGGGGTTCCGGGAGCGCGGCCAGGCCTCCAATCCCAGCACATTCCCCTGGATTAACTGTCAACCCGTCCCCAAATCTGAGGATTAGCACTTCGTATTCCATTATCTTTCCAAACTGGAGGGTCCAAAACGTCAAAGGGGTCTGGTAGGGCACAGTCGAGCAAGATATGCTTTCCAAAACGGCAAAATAGAGCCAAAACGCTGTTGCCAAGCAACCAAATAAATTCCAGAACACAATGACTAAATGTCACCTATGCCGCACATAGCTGAGATATATATATATATATATATTATATTTTTTTTTTAACACTAATAACAGGCCCATAAAGGACTACTGCTTCATTTTCAATAGTATTCACCCTCATGAAGATCACGGGTGAGCTAGAGCCTGTCCCACTTTGGAATACCGGAGATGAGATTCGAACCCAAATCTCAGAACTGTGAGGCTGAAGTGGTAACCACTCTTTCACACTGTTCTGCCCATCTCCAAATAATCTTGATGAATCTTCCGCATGTGCCGGGCGGAGTGCTCGCGCGCGTAACTCCTCCTGGGAGTTGCGTTGTTTTTCACTTTGCCATCCGGGGGGGTGGCGGGTGAGTGGGGGAGGGGGCAAGGGGGATGTTATCAGCAAGGGGCCGCAAGTGAGGCTTGATCGGGCCACTCAGTCCGCGGGGGCCGGCGAGCCCGAGTTAATCAGAGACAGACAGACCCCTTGTCACCCCAGGGACTCAAACGGCATCGACCCTGACAGTTCTCCTGCGTCGCACAAATGGCAACGGTCGCGGTAGTCTGTGCATGCTTCTTGGTCTGTGCGGTTTACTGACATGTGAAATCTTCTAAATTGAACAAATTTTTTTGTGTGGCACTGCCATTGCAGTGAACTAGGTGCAAATCACAAGACCTAATTTCAGACACTATCAAATGATTCAGTTTTGGGCTTTTTTGCGACAGTAGTCACAGAAGAAGAAGAAGAACCAAGTACAGTATTAGATTATGGAACAGGGGATACAAGTATAACTTTGGGCAGTGAGCCACATACTTCTTCACCAAGGCTCAGGACACTATTATCTGACCAGCTTGCTCTGGTGAATTTCCATTCGAGTGGGATGAAGCAGACTGCCACATTAGCTTCCCGAGCTAGCTGGTGGCTGGTTTGCTACAATATCCATGACCAAAATGTCAAGTGTAATACAAGTGTGTTTTACATTACATTAGTAGTGGATACTCGAGTTGTCTCGATACGGTCAATTCTGTCCGATCACGTAATTTTCCGCTATCTATTGATCAGCCGAAAAAGATCATCAAATTTTTTTTTTTTTATTAACTGACTTCATGCAGCATTCTGTGCATTTGTGCCCAAAGCTTGTATCATCCGCGACTGGTTAAAGAAAAAGAGAAACAGTGAATCATGAAAAAAAATAAAAAATCGTTCCACTACTAATTGTACAGGAAAGCCGAAAGATACTCACTGCACAGACCAAGGGAGAGAACAGAATCGCCAAACTGCTAGTTGAGCAGCGTCCTCAGATTTCAGTGAGTAACAAGTTAGCACATTTGACACATTAAAGCAACTTACCTTCAATGAAAAGTAAGCCCACTGTGACTTCATTTTTGTCAAGATAGGTAGATAGATAGCTAGCTAGCTAGAGCTAGCTAGCTAGCTAGAGCTAGCTATAGATAGATAGATAGATAGATAGATAGATAGATAGATAGATAGATAGATAGATAGATAGATAGATAGATAGATAGATAGATAGATAGATAGATAGATAGATAGGATGCTAGGTAGCTAGATAGCTAGGCAGTTAGGTAGCTCGCTCCGTAATTAGGTAGAGAATTAGATATCCGAGGCATCAGTTCGGAGTCAGTATCAAACGATAGTCGAAATCAAGTAACCTGACTGGGTTTGGATTGTGACATGCGCAGTTGATTCCAGTTTATACTTCAAGTGAGATTATTATCCCTCCTCAGGTTTAAAGAAGTCATTACTAACACTACAAATCCATCCATCAATTTTCTACAGTTTTTGTCCACATTAGGGTGCGCTGGAGCCTATCCCAACTGACTACGGGTGAGAGGTGTGGTACACCCCAGACTGGCGCTCGCATAGTCCAAATATAATTGAGCTCAGTGGAAAATTTTGCTTTGAAAGACGACTGGCGTCACGGTACAACATCCATAGACTCCACTGAGGACTGACGCTTGGGTTAAAGGGTTCAAGAATTTGCTAGAAAGGACATCGTTGAACGTGCAGCCCTGAGGTGCAGGCTCATTTCTAACCTCGGAGATGGATCAGTGCGAATAAAACTGAAGGCCAGCAACAAGTTCTTACTCTTCCAGCCCACTCAGTCAGCCTGCTCGCTCCTCAACTGACTTCCTCAACTTCAGTCAGGTCAAAGCTCAAGCATCATTGCCCGCATCCTTGAACTCCTCTAGACTCCCATTTATTCCAATAGCCGCACGGCGTACATCCACATTTCAGCTCTAATGCACTGCCGGCTTTCAAACACACCTCTGTAAGGCCCGCGGACGTTCAAGTTCGGCCAACTCAGCCGTCATTTAAGCATTGACGTGCAGGTATCCAGCTGGCCTACCACTGGAGAAAGGTGGAGCAAATTATATGGCATTTAGATTCATTAGACACAGTTGTCAGACTTAATTAACTACTAGGTTTAATTAACCATGTAATTAATCTTATGGTGGTCCAACACGTGCGCACACACACAAAAACGTGTCAGCTGGCGTCGACACACACACACACACACACACACACACACACGGACACACACACGACACGCACAACAAATGTAATATGTTGGGTTGTCAAGTGTCATGCAAGGGTTTGACTGCCTCTGGGCTCAAAGCACTTGAATGGAAGGTGAAGGCTAAAAATAGCAGCCGTAATCCGTTTCAGGTAAAGGGAGCAGCCAACCCACTCAGCAGCCTCATTTGCATGGACTAACGACTAGTGAGCTAATGCTAATCATGTTACCAATTGTGGCGTCTGAGTGATTTGGTTCAATTCATTATAATGGTGAAACAACAAATGGAGCCACGCCATTACAAAAGTATTGGACACTTTGACCATTACATTTCCATCAACAAGGAGAGAAAATAGAAGAAAATGACTTTCTAGAGGATTTTGGATGATTTCTTTCCACTCATCCATGACTAATTGTTGATACCAAACTCTGTCGTAACACAATTTCCAGCCATGTTGAGCACGTTCCCTCCAGACCGTCCCTCCACTGCGCTATAGTATTTCTCTCTCTCAAAAAAAAAGACAAAAAAAAACAACCATCCACTTTCTATCGTGCTTATCCTCGTACGGATTCTGAGTGAGTTGGAGCGGGATACGCTCTGGACTGGTCGTCACCCAATCGCAATTACACACCATTATATCTTCCTGATACAAATTCTTTAGGTGAAGGTCATCCAAAATGCCGTTGAGATCGGAGTTGACAACTCCCGCAATATTATTTTTCTCCACTAGTGTGAATATCGAAAGATTCTCCTTTTTCATTTTAAGTATAATATACTGTACACGTTTAAAATGATCAATAACCGTTGATTTTTCTCCACCAACAGTCAAAGAAATGTGGTTCATGCTGGAATAATGCTGACATGTAAGTACATGCGTTTTATCTCAGGTCAATGGTGTGGTCGATTATATAGGATAGAGCTCCGCTCAAATTAAAGTGCAGATGCCTTTTAAAGGGAGTGAAAAGGTCTTGGGGGGCAATACAATGAGCTCCAACCACAAAGAAAGTCACACGTACTCGATTTGATCAGACAGCTCCGCAGGAAATGTGGGTCGTGTGTGTGCAAGTGCGACTGGATTGACCATCTCAACTCTTCAGAAGATGATAAGGTCGAGGGGGCCAGCGACCCCGACCTTTTATCACCCCCGCCACCCACCACCGTCCCCTACAGCCAGCGTTAGCAAAGCCTTTTAAACATATTTTATGTAAATGCATTGTGTGTGTCTGAGTGCTAATGTTCTTGTGTGATCAACCTTTATGTGCCTTGACCTTTCGTGGACCAATAAATAAGACTGGCCGCGGCGTGACCTTTCATCAGGGGACGACGTTTCCTCTCAGAGCCGAGAGTTCGGGGGTCATCGTTTGAGGAAGTGCAGAGGTAACGCGTCTGAGCGACTGCGGTAACCCGAAACGCATACAGAACGGTATCAGCGGTGGATTTTGTGCCACTTCAGACAAGTCATTTTTGATTTTGTCTGCAAACATTTTTGCTCTCATGCTCGGACCACACCGCTATGACAAAAACTCGGATTTCGGAAAAGAATTAGCCACTTCAAACCGTAATAACAGACCTTCCTTTGTGTCTTCTGACATGGATTCTTGAGGCGTTTTTGTGGGTCTACTCATGATACACACATCTACCAAATTTCATGTTGCTAAATGTCACTCACTTCAGAGGTTCAATTTGACTAAAATTCCTCACACCCTCTTCAGAACAAATTCTTGAAATGACCATCCGACTTCAACGTCATGCACAGCCAGATTGTGCTGGTCGCAACCGTTGCTAAGCAGCACAAAAAAAGAATACGTACTGTAGAGTATATTTATTGTGATGAACAATAATACACTTAGAATTGTATATGTGCCTGTGTATGAATTAGCAAACCTGCGCATTTATGTCGCGAGAAAGCAGGTGCAGAAGGGACTTTGTTTGTTGGGGGGTTTTTTTTGTGGGGTTGATTGTTCAGATCAGCCGCCTTTGGGCTCATGTCTGTGTAGGATACCTACTTCCATTTTGTGCTCATTTCGACTCCCTAGTAGAAGTTTGTCAAAGTTCCAGCTCGAAAATTTCCCAAAATAGCTGACGACTTGTTTAATTTCCGGCGAGGGTCCTTCAGGATTTTTCACGTGTCTTTTCATGATAGATATGCCAACCAAATTTGATGTTAATTATTGGAACTGATGTTGGAGGGTACATTTTTTTTCCTAGCTTTCGACAATATGAGTTTTAACGAGGACACACACGCTTACTAAAATCGGTGACTTTTCGGGGATTTCTTGACGATATTTGTTGCAAAGGGCAACGTTGAGACCCCCCCGGAAAAACGAGCATTCATTGATCAAAAACTGCAATTCCAATAGAAATCCTGGCATTAGCATTTGCATTCTGGCTTATTGTCAAATGTTGGTTCGTATGCACTTTTGGCTAACCGCAGAGAGTGATACCTAATCATGTGAAAAATGATACACTGGCACGAACACACTCAATTATTCAAAGCTGGACGTCTCCAGGCTTCCCCGTGAAATAAAAACACAGCATTCCCAGGCAGATTTCTCCCCCAAAACCGAAACCAGCAGCATAACCACAGAAAAGCAGATTGTAACACCGCCCCCCTCAACTTTGGTGATTGACAGGCTTGATACGATGTGTTTTGGTTGACTCACATAATCGTGGAAGGCCTTGGCCTCGCTGGAATGTTCGCATGTCTCCCTCCGGTCCGGGGCGGCGCAGTACAGATCCCAGAATACGCTAGGCACACAGGAAAAGAGGGGATGTTCAACATTGAAAAACATGCTCAGATGTGCTTTATGTCATCTAATAGAGACAAGTGCGCAGATGACTAGAAAGCGTTGCGACAATAACGCTGTGATTCATCGAGGCTTTGTGTTACCCCCCCACCCTCCTTTGTGTGTCACTTTGACAACCAAACAAAGTGGGACAGGTTCACGCTCCAGCGTACCTTTTTGTTACGTGCACATAAAAAGCAGAGATTAATATAGCAGCCAAAATAAAAGACGATCATCCCGCCGCACTGGGACGCGCTTGTCAGTGTCTTCTTAGGCTTATTTATTAAGTGCAATCAGAGTTTCATGTTCCCTTCATGCAAACAGACACACGTTGAAGTACGAGCGGAACGGATCCGAGAGGCTCCGCAGATATCGTATCGTGCGCTTAATAAAATGGGCAAATGGGCGAAGGTAAGACATAAAGCTGAAAATAAACAATTCCTCTGCACACCGGGGGAGTGAGAAAGCCTTTGGATGTAGCGTTTAAGTGAATTTCGTAACTGTGATCGAAGCTAATGTGATAGCACGCGTAAAGCGATGCAAGCGAGGGTGGGATCACTTCAGTTGTTCTGACACGGTTTTATCACGTGTGGTGTATTCCAGAAGTACTCTTGTATTTATTTTTTATTTTTTTTACTCACTTTATTTTGTAATGAATACACGCTCGTGAACTCCTTTATGTGATGTCCCGTCGAGCTCAGACTGAGGCACCGCATATCTGCCGTGAGTTATCGAGACTACGTTAAGGAAAGGATAACATGTTGTGATGGAATGGTACTCGGGACTGGTTTCGGAAAGTACTCAAATGTACAGTCAAACCTCGGTGTTCGAACGTCTCGGTTCTCGACCAATTCGGTTTTTGACCAAAAATTTCGAGTTTTTTGATGCCTCGCATGACGAACAAATTTCGGTTCTCAAACAAACTGAGCGCACTTGAATGCGTCACTTGACTCCTCTCGCCTTCCTTACACGAGGAAGTGACGCTTCCTCGGGTTGCTTTCTATTGTGAGCAGACGTGTTCAGTAAACATTTTTATTTTAAAAAGAGCGTGGTTTCGGTTTTCGAACAATTTCGGTTTTCCAACAGCCTTCTGGAACGGATTATGGACCAAAACCGAGGTTTGACTGTACTTCGATTTGGACTTGGTCTCAAAATAGTGATATTGATAAGTCCCGAGAAGTTGATCGACAGACTTGACTTGATGATATTTTGCAAAAGAAAAATTGGCTTTGACAGAACGAATGGCCCCTCGACCCTCGTGAGGATAAGCGGTTCCAGATAATGGATGGATGAACAAACGGCCACAGATTGTATCCCAAAAGGCACCGTAAAAGTGCTACACTATGCACAAATGATTTTTTTTTTCTTTCTAAATCAACCAGGTTAGATTTAGAGAAATACATCCATAAATAAAATTGGGTAGCAATGTCCTAGTGGTTAGCACATTTGCCTCACAGTTCTCAGGTTCTGTGTTCTCTTTCCGTGTGACGTTTGCATGTTCATCCCGTGGCGGCGTCGGTTATCTCCAGTTACTCTGACATCCTCTCACATTCCAGAAACATATTTTAGCTTCATTGGACGTCAATGTGATTGCTTTTTGATCTTTATGTGTGCCCTGTGATTGGCTGACCGCCAATTCAGGTAGTACCTCTTGCCCAAAGTACCTCTACCTCACCTGTGACCCTAAAAAAATGTCATTGATGTCCCAACTAAACGTGGAAAAAAAAAAGACTCTCGAATTAAATCAGATGAAGTCCCCAGACAGGAACCAGAAATGGGTCACCAAATGTCCCACCCTTCTTGCCATTTACAACCCGCAATATCGACCAATCAGCTGCACTCGTGTTTCTTCGTGTCCAATCAGCCAGAGCGATATTACGTTTATTAGCACCAATCCCACAAGTCTCTGAGGGGGCCAAGAGGGGTCCTGCTCCTAACGGGCCCTTAATTACTACACCAAGATCAAGTACCTGGTAAGTCGGTTTCATTGTTTTCCAATTGATTTTCAATGTTCAACTCGTGAGGTGGGGAAATTGGTTGTGCTTAATCATTTGTGTTCAAATATCTGTTGCTTTAAAGCGTTACTACACCGTGGCTTTGATGCTAATCATTAGCCCGCTAATGGTGCTTTGCATTGTTTGTTAACATGAACCAAACCGACGTTCACAAGGTAAATCTATGCAGATTGTTTTCGTTAAACAATGTGGAATTCTAAATAATGGCTAGCTCGTAGAAACAAGAGGACAAATTTGATTTGACGGACAGCACTTGGTTGTTTATTTTCACATTTGATGGCGGCAGTGTGCATTTTCCATATTAACATAATAGAGGTTTCATGATGGCCACAATTTGACTCCGGAATTGTTTCTATCTAAAAATTTGAAGAAATCGATGTTCAAGCAGCTTCCCAGAAGCGATTATATTCCACCTCAAACGTTTCCCTTGGATTTCTGAACACTGCTTCTTTCCATTCGTTTTGATGACATGTTAGTTGAGGGCAATTTGAATAAAAAAAGGGGCCAAAATCAAAGTTCCTAAAATAAAAAGCTTTTTTTTTTTTTTTTAAACTTTTCAACCTTTAGCTACAACCCCTCAGACTTGTGACAATCTGAACTAAAATAGAAGTGGTAAGAGTATTTATAGATGAAAGCAAAGAGTCGGTGGCCTGAGGCGCTCTGCAAGCACAGGGGTGCCCTCTAAGACAATGCGAGACGAGCACATATGCTGTGTGTGTGTGTGTGTGTGTGTGTGTGTGCGTGCGTGTCCCACATGACAATAAAGTCAGTGTACATTATCATATCTCTATGTTGGTGTTAAAGAGATTGCCGCTGCGGCGGCGACGCGGCGCAGGGCACCGAGGGAGGCACGACCATCACAAATCCAATCAGCTCTCGCGGGAAATGAAAAGGGACGCGGAGGTTCACGTTTGTGACCAAAAAATAAAATAAAAAAATCAACAAATAGCACATTGGGGGGGTTTAAGGTGCATGGTGATCTGCCATCTCCCGGCCTCTGAAGTCTGATATAGATTGCCATTTGAACAGCTGACCTGAGGAATCTCCTTGTCAGTCTCTCCGTATCATCTGACACTTTCATTCTCTTGGTATTATTTGTACTTTGGCGACTTGAATGCGTCCTTCTCTGTATGTTTGAAGGAGACACGAACGAAGAAAGAGGGGTGTATATTGGATTTTGGATTTTGGAGAAAACTACAATTTCAGGTGCTGGGTTTTGAAGAAGATTGGATTTAGGAGTGCCTAAAAGGAACCGACCTGATACTGTATTTGAAACAATGCTCGATGCGTGGCAGGCCTTGCGGTCTCACACAGACGCCATGAACACGTGTGAGGCGTATTTTATTTCCTTCACGCAGATCAAGATTATCTGTTACATCAACATTAGTAGTTAATTACCATCAGCTACTTGATAAGGAATCACGGACCCTTCCTTGTACAAGTTCTATCCAATTATCTAATCATTCCGATCTAATGAGCCAATCTTCGCCCATCTTATTTCGATAGTAAGTCGTGTAAAGTGATGTAATTTGAGCTGCATGGGGGGCGGGGGGGGGGGGGGCATTTCCGCTGTCTTTTCAAGGTGATGCAAACATAAACGGATCATCTTTCATTTCATTCAAAGCAGCAACAAAGCTGTGGAGTGAAGAAAAAAAAAAAACGTAACACCAACACATCGGCAAAAGATCAGGAAGATGGCTTAGCATCCAGACGTCCAGAAGAAGACAATTACTGAAATTAAATGCCATCATGATAATTATTAGCAATTAACCGTGGTCTGACAAAGCCAACAGTTACAATGGGGTTTTTGCACTATAATAAGGCAGCTAAACAAAGGCAGCTTGGCAAGTCTGCACCATAATCCTGTCTGCCACTTTGGCTCGTGACTAGCTAGCAGGCAGCTAGCAAAGCTAGCCAGACCAGGACGTAAAAATTCATCAGGTTTGTAAATATTTCTGTATGTTCATCTTTTACCCATTTTTTTTTTTGTCATTCAGGTGGTAATTTAGGACTCATTTTTGATTAGCCGATACACCTACAGCTTCAATGTACACGAAAAGTTCTCATTTGTGTGTTGACAGATGTACAACATTGACACTATACAATGCTATAACAGCGATGCACAACATAAGGGTTCCATACAAGTTTGACATTCATGTGCGCCATATGTTACAACCTTGCTAGCTTAGCGAGGCAACATTCTGCTAATCCTTCACATCTGGAGCTAATATGGGGGGTAATGGCGGATCAATTTCAAAAGAGACAGAAAAGAAACGTGTCCCCTTTGTGGGAAAAAGGTAGGCTGTTTTGTTTTTGTTTTTGTTTGTTTGTATTTTTAATCATTTCTATGCTGCTTGTCCTCATTTGGGTTGCGGGTGAGCTAAAGCCGAACCAAGCTAACTTGACAAGTACACTCTGAACTTGTCGGCAGACAACCACAGAGCACCTTTTTGGAATGTGGGAGGAAGCCAGAGTATTCAGATAACACCCACACAAGCCCTATGAACTATTCCCCTTGTCGAAAAATCAGCTTTGGGAAATTTGCAGGTACCACATATTGGTCGAGGAAGGATACCCAACATGCAAAAACATGCTTATGAAGAGTGGCTGCTGGAGGAGACAATACTTCTAAAGCAATATCGCAAAAAAAAAACGCATCTTCTTGCCCAACAAAAACAAAATAGCCAACAAAGTGATGGCACCCAGAGATTCCCGTGCCATACTGTTACTGTGAGGGGATTAGTGTGTGTGCGCGCGCGCGTGTGTGTGTGTGTGTGTGTGTGTGTGATCAAGTGGGTTTACAATTCAGTGGCCATCCACTGAAAATTGGTTAAAAGCAATAGATTTGGAGATAAAGAGGAGGCAACTAGCAGTGGCCAATAAAGAAGGAGCTAATGTCACAATCAACACCTGCAGCCCTCACGGAGGCTTTTCTTTATCCTTCCACCCATAACAACAGATGTGGATGAGTGACCCCCCACTAAAAAAACCTTCAGTCCCCCAACACCTCCCCAGTCCCTTCCTCGGTCGTATTCTAAAGCACCCCCCCCCCCCCCGTCCCCCTACGCCATCCTACAGGAAGCATCCACAGAGAACAGCCTAGTGAGGTGCTGAGGAGACGACGGCTGGGGGGTGGGGCCAGGGTGACAGCGGGGTCGGGGTCTTAGATTTGGCTGTTTAACACAAAAGAAGCTGAAATGCAAAGAGTTAATCCATTCGGGGGTCTCTCTTCCGCAAACAAAGGACAGGCCTGCAAACAAAGGTTGCGAGGGGGCGGCGGGGCGGGAGCGATGTGGAAGGTTGGTGGCTTTCCTACCATCTGGAGCTTTTGTTTCGGGGGGAGGTTTGCGAGAGGAGAGGAGTCCCGGGGGTTGTTGTCCAATGGGTGGACCCCGGCAACAACCCCCGGGATCCCACCTCCCCCCATCGTGAGTTCTCGTGTCCACGTGGTGCGCGGCGGCCCAGACAGACACCCCTTAGCTATGTCGTATCCTCTAAAGGCCTGCCCGGCTAATCATCAGCCTCCTCTCCACTCACACACTCAAACGCACACTCGAGGTCAACAGTCCCCAACCGGTTTTCCCGTGAAGCAGTATTTTTGACGGCCCGGCATATAAACAAACCAATAAAACCAAAAGATTCAAAGTGCAACTCATCCTGATGTTGATGTAGTTGTTGTAATTACTGTTTGAGTTCTACAACAGCATAGGCGGATGGTTGCAACTGATTTTCAAAATACTTGTTTCAGACTCTGACGATAAAATATATACAGTAATCCCTCGTTTATCGCGGGGGGTTATGTTCCAAAAAGAACCAGTGATAAGTGAAATCGGTGAAGTAGTGAACTTTATTTTTTTTACAGTTATTACACAATAATTAACGATTTATACAATGAAATCAAAGACCAAACCCTGTTTTCAGGCCCAATTACAAAAAAAACAAACGTTTTCAACAAATAACTATCATAGTTTTTGGAAATACTGTATTGTTGACACGTGGCCCCGTGACGCATTCTGATTTAAAGGGTTAAAAGCATTAAAAAACTGCACCAAAAAAAATCTGCGAAACAGTGAAGCCGCGGAAAGTGAACCGCGTTATATCACTGTATTTAAAAAATATGTATTTTTAAAAAATATGTATTTTTTTTTAAAATACAGTGATATAACGCGGTATGTTTAAAAATATATATAAATTATTTTTTTAAATAACATTTTTAAATTAAAAAAAAAAAATTTTTTTAATAATGTATTTATTTTATATATATATATATATATATACATATATATAAAACAATTTTTTAAAGAAAACATTCAGTCTCTCTGTGGAACCTGGCACCACATGTCCCATAATCCGGTAGCAGTCCGCTGCCCGGTGCTGAGGAATGCTCCCCGAAATCATCTCCCACACTCTTTGCTACGCTCACAACACATTCACACACACGGTATATTTGCCTTTTGTTGCTACCACTGTCCAGCTGAGTGAAGCAGAGCTCTTCCAAGACCCTGACGAGCCATGTCAACACGTTCCACACACTGACACCCAAACAGGATGAATGAATGAAACGGCACGTTTTACAATACGGGAGTGTGAATGGCGAACAAAGCGGCCCTCCTGTCAAACCTCTTATTCCGCTTCTCGCTGCCCCCGTGCCACTAATGCTGAGGATTCAGTCTACTTGGCTCTCCCTGGCTCCTCTGCCTCTTTGTGTGCACCCTTTTTTTCTGGCCACTTCCTTCTCGTAGCGCATCACATTCCCACTTGAGCGTAAAAAGTTGAATTTGTCAAGCTCTTGGTATGAAACCGGGAAGCTGCGTTTGGGCGGGGGAAGGGAGGGGGCGGGGGGTCTAAGCCAATCTTCTTCTACCAAAGCAATACAGTAAACCAGACATCTTCTGACTTTGTTGATTCATTCTCCAAAAATGCTGTCTACAGCAATCCCACACGGGATGAGGAAAAACATAGGATGCGTGTTTACTGCGGTTACATAACCAAGACAGCACACCACACACATCACGATCTCTCGGTGACAATAACGCGTCTTTTCGCTTTCTGTCGTGCTGCAAAGACTTCCCTTTGAGAGGAAGCATCGTTGCCACAGGGCATCCAGACTGCCAGGGGGAAAAAATAAAGGAAGAAGAAAGAGCAAAAGTGAAAGATCAGACGGCTACGCGATCATAAACATTGACCAGGTTTAATTTTTGCAATTGTTGCCATCAGAGTATCAATCACTCCGAACAAGGACATCCAATAATTTAGCCTTTGCTGACTTTGATGCGAAGAAGGAAAACAGCTCAATTTGGCCCTATTTTTAAAATATGTGCACCACGCATGATGTCAACCATGGGAACTTGTCCAAAGACCTCCACCATTGCATTAATCCGTTCAATATGGCCTGGAAAGAGGAGTTCAGAACACTCACAGAGAGGTGTTCGAATCTCCGCTCCTGTCCTCCTGTGTGGAGTTCTTCCAATACACGTTCCAAAAATAATGTTAGGAGGATTGAAGAATCTAATCTGTCCATAGGTGTGAATGTTTTTTGTTTTTTTTGTGGGCGGGCTAAATATGCCTTTTAACTCATTCAGTACCAGCCAATTCTAGACCAAGTCTGAAAAGACGTTCAAAAACGTCTTTGGGAGTGAATGAGTTAATTGGCTGGGGACCACTCCAGGGTGTACCAGCTCAACCGTGACCCGAATGAGGACAAGCAACCTGTTGCCTGGTTGACATAATGGAAAAGGAATGAAATAGGACGGACGACAATTTCTTCTTTGTTGAATTCATTGCGAGACCACACGGTATGGCCTTGCCTTGATCATTACATAACCACCAGCCTATCGCCTACACGTTACGCCGCGCCGTGGCAAACTGCATCGGACTGTACAGCGTGGCTGGAAACGCCGTTTGTTTCTGCGGAGGACAACGGTGTCAGCCTGCAAGCGCACTGACCCGAGCCAGCCAGACAGACAGACGGAACGGAACACGCTGTCCGCCGCTTAGCATTAGTGAACCCGGCGCGTTTGCTAAAAGAGGCCGAACGGAAGAACGAAGCCCCAGAGAAATCAAGAATAATGTGAATTTATCGGACAATGCCGTGTAAAGAGCAGAAGTAGGGAAGGCAACGCGCTGGTGAACGTCAGTCACGCAAGGAGCACTTCAACATATGCGAGATGACGCACTTAGCGTTCCCTGCAATTACTGCCAACCCCACCTCGACGCATATCCGCTGTCCCGCCGCGATGAGCACCCTTACAGTAACGTAACGTGAGCCGTGTGTGTGTGGGACTGCGTGTTGACAGAGTTGGATAGGATCGCCATATATACGTACCACCACCACGAGTGTAAAAATCCCGGAGGTTCGCCCAGTGTGATGTTCTTCTCCCATCGGATCTGAGACGGAGACAAGGAAGAAGAGCGTTATTTCAGTTTGCGTTAACGTCCTTCAAACTTTAGTTGGTTGGACAGTCAAATCTTGGCTTCCCTTCCCCCCCCCCTCTCCATCCCCCTCCCCGCCGACACCCCCACCCCGAGAGGCTGTCGCTCTCTGCCGCACTCACGCAGCAGCAAGAACTCCAGCTGCTATCCGGACGTCCAGATAAGATCCGGGGCGTGATAGTGGACCGGCTACCTGCTCCACACATGCACGGCGACACACAGCGCACGCTCTGGACGACCGCGTCGCTTTTCCGCACTGCAAGGTGCCTCCACGACTGACTAATGACGCTTTTTCACTGGCAAAACGAAGTACTAACAGGTACCAGATGGCAGAAACCACTTCCGGTCACTCATTAGGGTCACTCTACAATCCTCAATTACCAGCTGCTGTCCATTTTCCATCCTTACTCTGCTCTGGCCACTACCGTGTTATGCTCCACAGTCTCGACTTAGCTGCAGCGATCCTTTATTTTGCCCTCACTCAGTCACTCACTTATTTACTCACTCTCACTTAAATAACACACTTAGCTCTGGATGCTACATGATTGTACACCCGAGTCTCCACTTTGCTGCATTTGAGTGTACCTATTATGCCCTTAGTCTCTTCTTCAATGTCACACCTAGTTCGGGACACTGCTGTGTTATATTCTATTATCTCCACTTTTCTGCCCTCAGTCTCCTCTTGACCGGATAGACTAAGTTTTGGACAATGCAGCATTGCACTCCAGAGTCTCCATTAAGCTGCAGTGATCCGTATTACGCCCTCTGTCTCTTCTTGAATAACGCACGTAATTCAGGACATCGCAGTGTTATACTCTACAGTCTCCACTTTGCTGCAGCGATCAATTTTCTGTAGTTTCTTCTTGAATAACATCCTTGGCTCTGGGTGCGATTGCGTTATACTCCACAGTCTCCACTTTGCTGGAGCAGTCGGTGGTCCTCAGTCTCCCTCGGAATAGTAATCTCTAAACTTGTTGGTGCTAGTCAGATCCCGATAAATCAAATAATGTGCTGTCATTCTTCTCCATTGTTGCCGACATATTCTGAACGATTCTACGTAACCTCCCTGTGGCCTGGTTTTCGCGGTTTCCCATGTCTACTAATTTGAAGCAAAAAAACGACCGGCCCGATTTGTGGAAAGGTGCATGAAGAGATCATTTCTTTATCTTCCAACACTGTGAAATCCAGAGAATTCTCCCATCCCTGCAGAGCCAACACTGATTAGCGGGAAAATTGGTTGAAATTTGGCAGCCTCAACTTTGACCCGGCTTCCTCGAGCATCTGGGGAGTGGATGGAGAGCCTTTTGGCTTCAACAAAGAGCAACAATCTGCAGAAAGTTGGAAGATGATTTGCAAAACAGTGCCAAGCCCGAGTACTGAGGAACATGCACTCGACTGATCCGACATTTGACCGGGAGAAATCAATAAAGTTCTTGCCTTGCTTTTAAACAATAATCTTGGAATGAATTGCGGCTGATGGAAAAGCGCGTGGATTGATTGGACTGTTTTGTCTGACCGCATCCAACCGAATCGTCTTGTGTCCAGTTTCCATTCAAAACAGATCGGGTCTTTGCTTCGGTGTAAAGTCTCAATTTGTAATTGCAACCAGTGATAGAAAAAAAAAAAAAACATTCACAACCACAGTGACTATTGAATCGCTTCTTACGTGTTTTACAGGATGTGTGCTTGTACCTAACAACGAGTACTCGGGTCAGGCAAAGTGCGCCCATACAGGTACTCGAAATGTGAGCACAATCTTTCATCTGTGCTGCACATTTGACAATAAAGTTGTACTTGACTTGACTTGATCACCGTGGGAGGATCACAGGTTAATTGAGAGTCCGAGCAATAGTGCTCACATGAGACAGAGCCTAGCGACTGAGCTTGCCTTCAGTCTATACGGGACAACAAAGGGCCCCTAAACGTTTTTCACATCTCTTTTGGTGTGGGTGAGAGGATACAATAAATGGACGGAGCTGCACACGGCGGCTGAACAGAATGACTTGAACCTGTTGCCCTCATAGGTGTCGTTTGCCTATAGACACAAACCCAATTTTTTTAAAAGACTAGGTTTTGGCGGCGGGGTGCTTGTATGCATCGTTTCGAGCTTATTGACTGGTTGTCTTTCGGCCTCGACTCATTCAGCAGCAGTTTCATTGTGCCGCATGCAGCAGGGATTTACGAGATATGAGGAGGGGGGGCGAGGGTGAGATTAAACGTGTAATGGCGGTCTGGTGTAATTATTACACGTTTACGTTGTGTGCTTTCCAAGTGTGATTGTTTCTTCCATGAAATGGAAAGTTCAAGGCAAACATCTAGAAAAATCCGACTTTCAAACAAACCAACCAAAAAAAAGTTGCGATCCTGTTCTTGTGTGTCTCCAGCAGGTGGCAGACGAGGGCCCTCCCTCCAGCGTGCACACCTGCTGCCAATGTTTGTATCAAGTATTTTTGTTGCTAAGCTAAGTCTCGGGTTTGTATCCTTCGTCTTCTTGTCTTTTAATGTTAAGTTATTTCTGTTCATGTTACCCTTGCCGTTTGTAAGCGTTTTAGTGAGTTTTGTTTTTCTCTGGTTATTGTAAATAGCGTCCTTTGTTGTACTTTGTCGGTCTTGCGTTTTAGCATGAATAAACTCTCTTAGTTCAATTTCATCTGAGTCCACGTTATGAGAGTCCAATTCCGTTCCGGACTCGAACAAAAATAATTTTAAAGAATGCACTTTAACTATGATCATCACCTACTCTGTAAAATGTATGATTATTTTGCTGCCTTCCTTGTTCGCGGATAAACTTTCTCATCCATTGATGATGAAGACCCCGTTGTCGATTAGTGATCGAATCAAGGTTTATACATATTAACTTGTACCTAAGAAGTCGCTCTCAATTTCCCAAAAAGTTACTGATAACCACGTCGGGGCTATGACATTTTTTGTATTGATTTGTATCGATTGGTGCCCAATCCGTATTATTTTGGTGATACTTTTACGTTCGTACCGCATCCAAAACTCCCAGACGGAACACGTTTCCGGATGCGTATCGAATGTCGTCACTTCATTTTCCAACCAATCCGCCAAAAATCTATTTTGGACGCAAATCAAGCAAACATCTCGAATCCGCTTTCGAAGCGGTCGAGCCGGGATGACCGATGCTCTCATTCAACGTCATTAACTTTTCCTCCCACCTTCATAACTACAGTCAAACCTCAGTTTTTGTCCATAATCCGTTCCAGAAGGCTGTTTGAAAACCGAAATTGTTCAAAAACCGAAACCACGCTCTTTAAAATAAAAATGTTTATTGAACACGAGGAGTCAAATGGTGCATTCAAGTGCGTTCAGTTTGTTCAAGAACCAAAATTTGTTCGTCATCCGAGGCATAAAAAACAAAAAAATCTTTGGTCGAAACCCGAATTGGTCGAGAACCGAGACGTTCGAAAACCGAGCTTTGACTGTACTTTTATTTTCATCCCGAACGAACGATGTCCTTGTTTAGCCGCGTGATATTTACGGACGACCCGCCATCCGTAAAACCCCGTCATCGGGTCAAACGGTCCATGAGTGGAGGTGTAGCGTTTTGTTTGGTAGGTTGCGCTACTTCCGCCTCAGTAATGACTCCCCAGCGAAGGGTGAATCCGAGTCAAAAGCAAGTGAAGAGTAAAAGTGGGGAGAAATAAAAGCAGCGCTCTCTAGTGATTCATGAAGAGCCGGAGTGTAAACCTGGTAAGTGAACTGATGAATACAGATGGCTGACAGAGTGTATCTTTTTCCCCAACCATTTGTCTAATACTCCACTCACTTTATGTGCTCCTGCTACAACTGCGTGATGGTGGGGGAGTGGTGAAAGGTCAAGCTGCTGCTTTTACTCACACGTACACTCGACTGTCAGCGTCATCCAAATACGCAGACCTATTTGAGATGTCTACATCAAAGCGACTCAGCGGATGGAGTACAGTAATCCCTCGTTTATCGCGGTTAATGGGGACCAAAACCACCCGTGATAAACGAAAATCCGCAAAGTAGCGACCAATTAACATATACAGGTAAAAAAAATACAAATTTTTTTTTTATTAATTTTTTTTTTTTTAATTAATTAACCCTTGTGACCTGCATATTTTTTTTGTGACCAAACGCATGTAGTGGACCTGATGTGTACGTGAACTTGAAGTGTGATAACTCAGTCATTTATGAATGTACTTTTACTTCCGTGGGAAATTTGAGCTCCCAAGTGTTTACTTTTCAATGCTTTCTCTTTGATTGAACAGACACAACACAGGGAAAAAGTACAATAAATGTACCTGCAGGTCACAAGGGTGTAAGTCCGCAAAATGTCCGCAAACGGTCCGCAAACGGTCCGCGAGAAGATGCAAAACAACTGCGAGCTTCTCGCGGACCGTTTGCAGACATTTTGCGGACTTAAAAAAATAAATAAATACATTTAAAAAAATTATGCAGACTTACAAATAAAGAAATAAATAAATAAAAAAGAAAATTAATGAATGTGTTTGAAAAAATCCGCAATGCACCAAAGCCGCGATAAACGAACCGCGAAATAGCGAGGGATCACTGTAAACCAAATAAAATGAAAGTCATTAAGGATTGTTGTTGATTTTTTTTTTTTGGGGGGGGGTGTTCATTTACGAGATTCTCTTTTTGTTGTGGGTGAATTGATGCCTATACTGCATTTATGTTTTTGGGGTACGTTTACAGTCGTTTCTTGCTTGATTGCTTCTAATCCAGGGTGCTGCCATGTCTAATCCGCCCATGGCCTTCAGAATCAGTCGTGCTGGCTGGTGTTATTCAAAAGTATAGAATCAACCGGAGTTTTTCATTTAACCAGTCAGATTTCAAGTTTGCCTCACAGGGCCAGCTAGCCGGCCCACTATAACGTCAGCATTTTTCCGTCCTATGATTGGTCGGTCAGAGAAAATTTGCTTCGGTCAAGATTTTTTTTTTAGACAATCCTAACTCAAGACAAATTTTTTTTTGTCATTTTAATAATAACATTTTGTTCCATATCTATGATTTTTTACAATTTCAAAAACCAATGCAGTTTTTCTGAGCACTTTTTCTTGGCAAGGTGTTTGGAGGCCAATAAAGAAGGTGAGCTGCAATAAGGCAGCGATGAAAAGCAAGTAAATGAACGTTGATTTACACAGCACTTTTGATCACATACCAAGTGCTGAAAAAATAAAGCGGATTTTGTATGCTAGCCCCCCCCCCCCCCCCCCCTCCACCCCCAACAATCATTAGCAAGGAGCCAGAATTTATCACGAAAGAAGGTGATATAACGCATTCGCTTTTAGATCTTGGACATTTTCAAGGACCGAATATCAGTCCAGCAAGACAAACGGTGACTTTGCTTTGGAACGCTTTCCAAATAAGCGGCCGTTGCGTTTAACTTGACGGTGGAAGAAGGCCGACTGAGCCGCTTAAATGTCGTAGCACAAAGCGAACAACACATGCTTACAATGCGTCAAAGTGATCTAATTACACAGCGTTTATCACAAATTAGGCCTAATAATGAAGGCTGGGTAATCATATCAAGGAGCTAAAGCGGCGCCGTGTTTACATTATGTGAAATTAACAAGGAGTCAAGGGGCCATCGGGGAAGAAAACAGGACCGGCTTCGTTTGGGTACGAAACATTTTTAGCATTTTTAGCATTCTCTATCGATGACTGATGGCGGCACGGTGAACAACTGATTAGCACGCCTGCCTCACAATGCAGAAGTGCAGGGTTCGATTCTGGCTGCGGCCTTCCTGTGTGGGGGTTTGCATCTTCTCCCGCCGCCTGTGTGGGTTTTCTGCGGGTAATCCGGTTTCCTCCCACATTCCAAAAAAAATGCATGACGGGCTGATTGAACACTCTAAATTGTCCCTAGGTGTGATTCTGAGTGCGAATGATCATTCGGTTATGTGTGCGCTGCGATTGGCTGGCAATCAGTTAAGGGTGTCCCCCGCCTACTGCCCAAAGACGGCTGGGATAGGTTCCAGCACGCCCGCGATCCTCATTGAGGATAAAGCGGATTAGAAAATGGATGGATGGATACTGAAAACCGGCCATCCCGGGGGTGGTCAGCTCTGATGCTCACGTCTCTGTGATGTGCCGATGGAGAGGTTCCCCCAACTCCCTCTGGAGGTAGTCGTTTCTAAAAAGCAGGTTTTTATCCTTGCACGAAAGGTATTTTGTGAAACTAGGTCAAATATGTTCTTTTTTTTTTTTTTTTTTGTAGAACTGTTCTTTGTTGTCTGTCTGAATATATTTTGGATCAAGTTGAACGCAAAAGGAGCCCAGTAAATTCCCAAATGCGAGTAGTCAAAGTGTCATGTGTACTGGGGAACAAAAAAAAAACAAAAAAAGATTTATACCTGGTGGATTAAAAGAGAGCTGATATCCTGGCATGAATGGTGAAAATTAAAATCATTTGTTTTTGGATCAATTGGGCTTAAAAAAATTCAGTATTTCATTTTCCCTGGACCAAGAGAAGTAGGACAATTTCCTGAGGCACTCTGATTTCTTTTAAAGTACGCAAAAAAATGCACTTTTTGGTCTCTTCGCCATACGGTGAGAAGTAAGCTGACTCATTTGTTTTGTTTGTTTCCTACGGATACATTCTGAATGATGAGTGCAGACTGGAAATGGTATATCATCATGTCAAAATTTGAAAATATTAACCCTTTCGTGCACCCTCTAACCCGGGGGTCGGCAACACGCGGCTCCAGAGCCGCATGCGACTCTATAGCGACATCTAGTGGCTCCCTCGAGCTTTATAAAAAATTTTGAAAATGGAGAAAGATTTTGATAGTAGGCTAATAGAGCTCAAATAGATATAGATACATGTTGCAGCTCCCAAAAAGGAGAGCTGTGGTGTTGTTGTTTTTTTTAAACGTCCACTTTATTTATGCTTTTAACAGTCTCAACAAACACCAACACGTCTGCGTCCGACTCCGTGCCTTCTCTCTTCTCGTTCGACTCGAGAGGCGTTCAAAGACAGCCTCCAAAAAACGGAAATTCATGGTCACTACACTGACACTAAGAAAAGCGAAAATGATGCACCAAAACAAAAAATCAAGCGAGGAAATCACAAAATAAATTCTATGGGGGCGTTTGTGAACATACAACAAAGGGATGAATAACATAAACAATTCTGAGACAGTCCAGTCTCCTACATACATACAGCATGTGTTTCCTTCATTGTCAGTTTTAAAGAAGGCTTTTATTTTTCCGGGCTCCAGACATATTTGTTTTTTGTTTTTTTTTTGTCCTATATGCTCTTTCAACATTTTGGGTTGCCGACCCCTGCTCTAACCTGATAACATGACAAGCTGTTCATTGTAGTAACCGCCGTCCTCGAAAGGGTTAAAGCGTGAGAGCAAACGAAGACGTGTATTCTTTCATTGCCTCACCCAATCAGAATCGAAAAAAAAAAATGGAGGAGGAATTGGATCCCACCACCAACGTCATTTGTAAGGGAAAATTGATGTCTCGAATTTGAAAAAGCTTACATAAGACTTCAAGTCTCCGTGGGTGACCCGTTTACATTATGGATGACCTGAGAGTGAAGCCTTACCTCTGACAGGAAGGTCTGTGCTGATTTCTGTGCGCCGACATGCAGCAAATACTCGTACACGTATAAAGCTAACCTGCAACACACAAAGAAACAAAAACAAAAGCATGTTTCAGTTTTACTGTTGTTTTTTATGAGACATTATTTGTCTACGATGCATTCAAATGGGCCCAACAAAATGCACTGGCGGAGAATCATTCCCTGCGATATCAAGGAGAGGGCGGCGGGATCAACAAGATTTAACAGTATGAAGATCATATACAAAACGGACGGCTTGTAAATGCGCGCCGTGAAGCTCTCCAAGCTCGGAGCCAAAGAGCCTCCGTGGCACTCGGCCACGTCCCTGCGGTGTGCGGAACGCCGCTGCAAAGCACAACAATGCGGAGCGGCGTGAAGAGCGCAGTCAAGTACCAGATATCAACGCTGCGTTTGTGGAAAGGAGAAAAATAAATAAAATAAAAAAATTGAAAAAGGATTGAAACTGAAAGAACTCTCAATAATAAGACGACGATGATTGTGCCTCTGTCGATAAAAGCGCGGAATTGGACTTCCATGACGGAAGAGGTGTGAAGGCAGACGTTGGCACGACACATTCGGAGGAGTAGAGCGGAGCACTTTTGTGAGCGCATTGGTTCCAGCAGAAGGAGCGCAAACGAGGCTTGGACCATATTGCAGGGCCCTCTCATCGGCTGCCGGAAGGAGTAAAGTGTTGTATTAATAAACTGGAGTCCATTTAAAAAAATTAATAAATAAAAAATAAATTGTGTCCGACGAGCAGAGACGAAACGGTCATCCTATGCTCTTGGTCGATGGTTTAAAGAGAAGGAAATCCTCATAAGATTAGGTTGTTTATAGCTATTTCTAGTATACCTCGAGGCCCAGTTTGTCAATGAAGTGCCCCTTAAAGGAAACATATAAAGACTCCATAATTGTTTGTCGAGCGATATGAATCATTCCTGGCTATTGGTGCCCCGTGAAAAGACTTTCACAGTTTACTCAGGATAAAAAAAATCATCGATTACAGTCTTCTGACATGAGAATAATGCCTATTTAAAAAAAAATGTAAATTACAAAAACCATTATTAATGAGTGTGTACATGCACACATATACACATATATATATATGTATATATATATGTATGTATATATATACATACATACACACATACATATATATATGCATGTATATATGTATATACATATATATGTATATATGTATATACATGTATATATGTATATACATATATATATACATACATACACATACATACATATATGCATATATATACATGTATATATATATGCATATATATACATGTATATATATATGTATATACATATATATATACACACTTTATATATATGTGTATATATATACATGTATATATATATGTATATACGTATATATATATATACACACTGTATATATATGTATATATATATATATATATATACATACATACACACTGTATATATATATATTTTTTTTTTTTTAATTAAAAAAAAAGTTTTTTTCATTTGCCATTTAATCTCATGTATCGTGTGTCCCTAATGTCGCATTCTAAACTGTCTGACAATTTTCACTGTCATGGGGGGGGGTGGTGTCAAAAGTCTCTCGATGATTCTAGATCAAAGGTGTCAAACTCAAGGCCCAAGGGCCAGATCTGGCCCACCACATCATTTTATGTGGCCCGCGAGACATGTCAACTTTCACGATCCTTTCTAAAATGTCGACCAAAATTTTAAATTCTCATATGTCATAAATTATTCTAATAATAGTCTAAGCATTTTCCTATTATCAAACCCGTCATGATAGTAATTTAAACGATAGTTGAATCAACTGTTATTCTTGACTTCTTGATATGGTGTCAGTCATAACAGGCCCTCCAAGTGAAACACTAACTAAAATGTGGCCCGCGCATCGAGATAGTCCCGTTTGAGAAAAACTGTTTGTTGAGGTGTCAGAAAAGTTATTCATCTCAGCAAAGTTGACCCTATGTGAACAGCTTAGCAAGTAAAACGGCACAACTACAGCATCGTGTCCGTGCTACATTGTATAAAACAGCGAGGGGGGTTTTTAAATGGGTTTTTAACCCTTCCATGCACCCTGTAACCTGATAACATGAAAATCTGTCCACTGTAGTAACCACTGTCCCTGAAAGGGTTTAAGTATACTTCATGTAATCGTTAAAATATATTTAAATACGTGTGTGAAAAGTGCGTTGAAATACATTTAAAGCATGTGAGGAATGTTTTTTTTTTTTAATATTGCCTCTACTGTAAAAAATCGCAGTGGGTCGAGAACATATCCCCCTCGATGTACAAGGATTGCCTGTTGAGAAGAAGAGGCTTCTTTTGCCATGTGAATTGCTCCATGCACTGTTTTGCAGTCTGTGGGAACAAACGGTCATCCGCATGAAGACTGGAGCGATGAAAGTTTCATAGCAGGGCCTGGTGTGATCTGAGGGTTTCGGTGCCCCGGCGATGGGCATCTGCCCCAGCAGCAATACATTATTCAGAGCCCCTCGTTCAGACCAGGCTTCAGGGTGGGCGCACACCTTTTGTTACTCAGTCAGATGCGGGTAAGTGTAAGCGGACAGAGGTGAGGACATTTTGTCAGGCTGACTGATGAAGGCCGGGCAGATGAAGGAGCCGTGAGGTGGTGGTGCAGAAAAGACGGTGTCAGAGGGAACCTCAAGGTCGCAGCCTCCTTCTTCCAAAGCGGATAAGGAACACTGGAATGGCTTCCCAGTCAAGCCGACACGAATAACACACGTCACTCAGAAAGACGAGATGGGAAAGCACATGTAGAACATGCTCATCGTAAGCTCTCAACTTCCTTTGCATTCTTACAGATAGACAGTGATGACAAAAGATGACAGGATAACAAGAAACACATATTTACTCACATAAATCTACAGTATGGGTCTAGCGGACCCCCACATACTCAAAGTTTAAGATAGATAGATAGATAGATAGATAGATAGATAGATAGATAGATAGATAGATAGATAGATAGATAGATAGATAAGATGCTAGGTAGCTAGGTAGCTAGATAGATAGAATGATAGATAGCTAGGTAGCTAGATAGATAGAATGCTTAGGTAGCTAGGCAGATAGCTATATAGCTAGCTAGATAGATAGCTAGAGATAGATGCTAGGTAGATAGATAAGATGCTAGGTAGCTAGGTAGCTAGATAGATAGAATGCTAGGTAGCTAGGCAGATAGCTAGATAGATAGCTAGATAGATAGCTAGAGATAGATGCTAGGTAGATAGATAAGATGCTAGGTAGCTAGGTAGATAGATAAGATGCTAAGTAGCTAGGTAGATAGATAAGATGCTAAGTAGCTAGGTCGCTAGATAGCTTGATAGCTAGATAGATGTGTAAAAAGCAAAAATATCAATTGAGAAAGAGAGATTTGACCTCAATATATCCTTTTGTAAACTCCAAACAGGAAGTGCGCTGACGTGCGCTCCACTTAGAAAATCCACACGGTATCACTAACTCAAGTCGCGGTTTCCTTTCCTGGTCCGAATGAGCGCTTTGTTGCTCGCCCACACATCAAGAAGTCTTCTCTTCTACTACCTGGTCCCCCTGGAAACACACCTGACATTTCGCCCTCCCTCCCCCCGGGCTGCCCCATCCTCGCATTCCCTTTCCTCGACTCGCCTCCAGAGACAAGAGCTCCTCAGCCATGCTTAGCGGCTAAAGCGCAGACAGTTAGCAAATGAACTTTCGTGTCTTTGTTTCAATAATTCAACAGTTCGACCGGGAGCAGGGTGAGCTGAGGTGTGCTGGGAAAGAGAGGGATTAAGCACCTCTGTTCACAGACAGTATTATCTTTGAGAGGAAAAAAAAGAAAAAAAGACTAAAGATGTGTCGCATGCATAATTTAAACCGTACGCGCCAAGTGTAGCCACATAAAATCGCAAAATATTATTTCCAGGATATTAATTATTCATGACGATCGTATAAGAGCAGTATGGATGTACCACTTGAAGGCGGCTGAGCGACGTGGATGCTGTGATACAGCGGAGCGTGCCCGCTAAAGCTTTATTCCCATCGCACATGCTGTTTATATTTGCTCGGCTTTGTTACGCCACTCCCTTTGTCAAAACAAATCAGTGTCAATAAGGCGGCAAACATGCACAGCCACACTGTTGCGCGACCGAAGAACACCTGCAGCAAATAAATAAATAAATGAAAATGCCCCATCATTTTGTTCATCTGTTTATCATCACCGCACCAGCCAGACAGCGAAAGCAGTTCGAATGATTAGCGGGAGATGATATAGCCATAAATGTCGGTTTCAGTCAAGACCTCCCGCAGCAGCTGATGAGCTGATGAGCATTAGTAAAATAATGAGACCCCCAAAAAAAAAAAAGGAAAGTCATAAAATAGGTGTAATATTACGAGGGTGAAATGCTACGAGAATGAAGTCGTAAAATTACGAGACAAAAAGTCGTAATGTTGTGAGAGGAAAATATTAGAGTCATGAAATAGCAAGAATAAAGTTCTAATTGCCTGAATTACATTTGTAATATGACGAGTCTAAATATTTACGAGGAAAAAGTTTTACGGGAAAAAAAAATGGACAATGACAAGAAAAAGTTGAAATATGAGGGAAAATGTCACAAGAAAGAAGCTATGAGAAGAAAAGAATGCAAATTTTGAGGGGGGAAAAAAAAGTTATACCATGAAAAAGTCACAACATGACAAGAATCTACGTGTAATTTTAACCCAATAACGCAGAATGTTACAAGAACGGAGCACTACTACATGAGAATAAATCAAAATTTTACATTAATACATTAATACAAAAAAAGGTTGCAATATGATATGAAAATGAGAAAAAAAGTTGGGCAAATCAACAATAATTAAGTTTTGATATGAAAGGAAATGATCTTAAAAAGCTGTAATATGACTCCTGAAAATGTTTCCATGCTACAAAAATAAAGTCCCAGTGTTACAAATAAGGTTGTCACGTTACAAAAATAAAATGGTCTTAAAAGCAAAAAAAAGTCATAATTTTATTAGGAACATTTGAAGTATACTTTTAGCATACAAAGATGATGGTCACAACTGTTCACGATGCTGATGTAATATTAGTCGTATTTCGCAGAGGATAAAGAATATATGCCTGTGATGATTGCAATATTGGAGTGTAAAGTTATGTGGTAGTTTTAAATAGAGAATGCGTAGTTCATTTCAAATTGTAAACTATTTTTCAATCGTCAACGAATATATTGGAAAAATATTAAATATTAAAAATTATATGGGTGTCAATTATATGCAGAATTTTGCTATTGGCGGGTCGGGCCGGTGCCTAAACCGGGCAATTAGCGGGGCTACACTGTATTTTAAATTCCCATAGCTGACGTCATATTGCTACGTAATTGGATGAATCATCAGCGCCTCCGTTGGTTGCAGTCAGGTAGTGCGCTCAAAAAGCACAAATAATGAATAATCCATTCCACACAAAGGACAAAATTCCACAAAATCGATTCTTAGTGCACACCAAATCCACTTTTTTGGGGGGTATCTGCTCTGCATTCCTCTAAAAGAACGACAGCGGCAGCCCTCGGTGAGTCGAGGTCAAACCGATTTATAACTTGAGACCCACGGATCGAATATTGACATGGCGTGCTTTACTTCAAGTGCAACAATCTGACACGCGGTGGCTGACGAGCAGCAGCATTAATTGACTGTTTTCATTTTCCCTAACGACGGCGTAGTCAGCCGAAGGGTACCCAGAGTGGGGGGGGGGCTAAATCAAGGGTTCCTTTCCCCTTTTCCAGCAATGTTTTCTCTTGTTCCTGCACAGCTCTTTATGCCGTCTTCAAAAGGCTCAAATGCAGATGGCGGCGCCATCTGTGCCGAGTCAAAACGGCGCATTGAAAACCTGAAGACACCCCCCCCCCCCACCCCCTGCCATTAAACAGCAAGTAAATACGTAGGAGGAGCCAGAGGAGGAGGAGCGGGGGGGATGTAAAGAAACAAACTGATTAACTTTACACTTGAAGATCTTTAAGGCCAAACAAATCTCCAAATCACACGAGAGCATGTCTGTAAACAAACAGAATGAAGACGTTTGATCGCTATCGAGGATATCAGCGAAGTGCGGAAGCGTTAATTAACACCCGGGATTCATCAGCGCACATTTCAAAGAGTTACCAGTGAGTGAACAATAAGGTGATATTAATACAAAAGCCCCTGAACGGCTTGCGCTCGCTTTAATTTAATTAAATGCTGGGGAGGCGGCACGGTGGGGCTAGTGGTTTGTATATCTGTCTCGCAGTTCTTTACGTTGATTCCGGTTTTGATTTTGAAAGCAAACTTTACAAAATGAATTTTTGGGGGGCTGATTCGGAGCCTGTCCTTGTTTTTTGCTCTAGCACATCAGATTTTCATAATAATACCAAAAAATTGAATATTCTAATACAGTAATCCCTCGTTTATCACGGGGGTTCCATTCCAAAGAGAACCAGTGATAAGTGAAATCCGTGAAGTAGTGAACGTTATTTTATTTTTTACAGTTATTACACAATAATTAACTATGTATACAATGAAATCAAAGACCAAACCGTGTTTTCAGACCCAATTACAAAAAAAAAACATTTTCTACAAAAACTATAATATAATAATAGTATTTTTGAAATACTGTACTGTTAAAAGCATTAAAAAACTGCACCAAAAAAATCTGTGAAACAGTGAAGTTGTGGAAAGTGAACTGCGTTAGAGCGAGGGATCACTTTTATAGTAAAATATTTCAAAACATGAATGAATTAAGGGTTAGGTTGAATTTTTTTTTCCGGAAATGTCATAGCTATAAATTACAGCGCATGGTAAAATCTGTATGTTGCTTTTATAGATCAAACTGAAAAATAAAAAAATTAAATCTCTCAATCGCCCAATGTGCTAGAAACAAATATATTTTAAAACAGCGTGGAAAAATACTTTTAGGGACCCATAAAGCCACCTTGGATGAAAATTTGCTGTTGGCCAGCGTTATTGTTTACTGACTTCCAACGATCCTTTTTTTTTTTTTAAGCCAGTTATTCTCTTTGGGGTGATGGGGTGCTAGGGTCTATCCCAGCTGACTTCAGGTGAAAGGCAAACGACATCTTGGACTGGTCGCCAGTCAGCTGCCGGGCACATATCGAGTCAGACAAAACTCCCTCTCACATTTCTACAGTCACTAAGTGGAAGGGGAACCCAGGCTGAATGCACTGACGTCAGCCGAGTGGATTGCTACATCATGGGTGACAGTGGCGTGCAGTCAGGGGAGGCAGGTGAGCCTGTGCCTCCCCCTGTCATCACAAGTATTCATATTTGTCCGCTCGATTCTGATTTTGGTGTCGTTCCTAATCTATTTTGACCATTTTATAGTAAAAAATCACCGTGCGATGCTACAAGCTGTCATTTCTTGCCCTGAAAATGGAGGATTTCATTTCAACCCCAACCCTCACTGCACGTCACTGATGGGTGACCGTGTCATTGCAAACACACCCATATCCGGTTTAGCCATAGTTCATACGGATTTTGTGGTGATCTTACGTTTATGGCCGTATCCACAAATCGTAATGTTTTTTTTTTTTTTTTTTTTGCCGACGCATTTGGAGTTGGTGAAAAAGTAACAAATACTCTGAACACAGTAATGCCCTAAGTAGAATGATGATTAGACATTAACCAGACATCTACCATTGCGTGGGGTTTTTTCTGCCGTTATTTTGACATATAAATGATGTTATAAGGATTTTTTGCTCTTTATAAGGATGTTTTGGGTAGTTTATACAGGTTGGCGCTCCGAAAAGTTGACAGGTATGCGAAACATTATGTGTCCCTCGAAATGGACGCGCAAACTGACAGTACCCTCCAAAAAAAAAAATCCCATGGAGGCATTGAATTGGAATTGGACCCGCAATGCAAATCCGTTTGAAATGATCCACTATGAATCACCGTTTTTTCGCAGGTAAGGAACCATGTCTGGTAACTTCAACTTGGGTGGGAATAGATGCCACACGCCTCACTATAAGGCGGAAGTACCAAGTTCCAGTTATCCCAAATAATCCCAATACAAGTATTTGCATGACTGCTATAGCGTGTTTACAACATTTTTGTTTCCAACTACTCGGCATGAAATCAAAATTGGCCACTTGGACCGGGATTGCAAGGCTTCCTTTCGTTTGGATCTGTGGGAACAGACGACTCCAGTCTTGTTCAGTGGTGCGCCCGCTGGCGCCCCCTTTACACTCTGTGAATATGTAAAGAGCCGCATGAATATGTAAATACGAGCTAATTCGATGACGCACCGAGGCGCGCTTACAAGCGAACATGTGTCGGCCCTGCAGGGCAGGTTAGGGTGACAAGACAGGTGAGGGCGAAGAGGGCAGGAGGCCTCCGTTGGGCTTGCAGGACAACACACACACACACACACACACACACACACACACACACACTGACCTCCAAATGGCACGCAAACAAACAAAACACATCACAAACACTTTCACACACGAGCTGCTTTCGACTGACTAATAGTAAGTCCACTAACCTGAGTTCCCAACAGCCAACTTTCGCCGACACCCACGTCACTCACCAGCCCAGTAGCAGCATTGAAACGCGAGGATGGCAACAACATGTATCCTCACATACACATTTTGTTGTTCATCATGCTAAATTATTTTTTTGTCGGGTTAATCAATAGGGGCTGGTCAGGAGCATAATGGATTCTAAAATTATTTGATAGTTGCGCCCCTAAAATAGACCCCCTCTGGGCATGGACGCCTCACCCAGGGGAGTGGTTTAATGCCTCGGCTCCAAAATGAGCATTGTGAGAATATCAAAGCATGCTCAGTGGACTTTTTTTTTGCAGATGATAAAATAGGGGAGCAGACACACTGACAAATCGGGCCAAATTTAAGCATTTTTATTTTCTTGCAATCAAATTGTGCAAATGCCTTGGAACTCGTATGTCTTGAACAGATTTATGTCCACGTGGGGTGTGTTAGGAGTGATGATTCCTCGCTGATCTGCTTGAGCTGACAATCATAAACGTGAACCCTGTTCATTATTTCCTTATATGCGAGGTCAACACTGAGTTGGGGCTGAGCAGAGGACTGCGATTGGGGACGTGAAAGAGCACAAGTCGAAGTGCAACTGGTTGTCTTCACCACAATGAAAATGCCAAAGAGAAGTTCAATGACCGGTAACACAAATTGTCAAGCTAACTTCTTCTATTTGAAATTTCGGGGCGATTTGGATATCCCGTAGCACGATGATGCATCTCAAAGGTCAGTTCAGTCATGGTGGCACTACAGACTTTGTTATATAATGCAAGTGGTGCGCTGTGCAGGCCCCCAAGCTATTAATCGGCCAATCTCGTTGCTATTTTTGTGCAGATTTTATTTTAGTGTATTTTTTTATAAACATGGACACATTATAACATGAGACAATGGTTTTTTTTTCAAATAAATCAGCAAAAAAAGATTTTTTTTTTGTTTTTTGCATGATTCACCTTTTCAGCGACAGCTGATGTTAAACCCAGGTTACAGGGTGCATGAAAAAATTTAAAGAGCAAATTATTGTAAAAAAAATTGTTTGTCCCATAATTCGTGTCTTTATTCTTTGTAAAGTGTCAAAGGACCAAAATATCATTTATTTTATAAATTATATGTTTTTCTAATGAATCGGACGATTAATCGGTTATTGGATCGGAATCATAATTCACCTCGAAAAATACATATCGTGCTGTGTGCACCAAACGCGGCTCTGTTTTTGTTTTTTTTTTAACCCTCATGCAGTATTTTTAAGCGGCTGCATGAAGGGTATTACGTCCCCAAAATGTCCCTCTTCCAATGTGCAACAACTTTTTTCACTTTTAATTTTTTTTCACTTTCGACTCCTCAAAATGTTCAGTGGGAATTGGCCAAGACATAGATATACATCCTATGCAAAATTTCAGCTTCGTGGAGTTATTTGTCACTGTTTTGTCTGTGGTGTCCATTTGTCCAACAGTCCAAAATCGTCCAAAGTGGCCGAAATGTCCAATTTGGGGATAATTACTGCATGGGGGTTAAACATGCCACGACATTTAAAAAGTGGTTTGAGAAGCCCGCTTCGAGGTATTTAATGCCATAAAATAAATCCTTGGCGTTCGAGCGCTCGCACAAGCGCATGACATTTATCGCGACGTTTCTCCTACGCGGCTGATCCGAACGCAAAGCGACACGCGACGCTCTATCGTCAAATCTGAGGCTTTTGTTACCCATTTACAGTAACATTCGTGTCGCCGCCTTTCCGCCGACGTGAATTCCTCATGAGCTGAATTATTAATCCGCCTCCTACACGATCGTTTCAAACGCGGCAGAGATTCAACCACATGCGAGAAGATCATTCGTGATCACAAGAGCATGCATATCTTTGGGGGAGGGGAGGGGGGGGGGGGAGATCAGCCTACAATCAATCTGTTGCTTTCAGGTGGAGTGGGGCATCGAAGCGGAAAACAAGTGTTAACGCACCCATGGCGTCTGCTCACGTCACGTGTATATGAAGGCATCATATGTGGGTTCGAGGGTCACCTCATGCCTGCTGCTCGTAGGGCCACACCTGGGATGCGGGTGTACGAAACGCGCACACGCATCAATCCAGAGCAGGATGACGCAATGTCAGACCCGACAAGGCAACAAGGCATCGGATATAAAAGGAAATGCTTGTGTTGATGCTTAGTGGCGCGGCCTTTGTGCTTGTTTGTGGATATATATTTGAACCAGTGACGTGCAGTGAGGGCTGGGGTTGGGGAGGCGCTGACTGAAATGAAATCCTCCATTTTCAGGGCGAGAAATGACAGCTTGTAGCAACAACGATTTTGACTATAAAATGGTCAAAATAGATGAAGAACGACACCAAAATCATAATCGAGCGGACAAATATGAATACTTGTGATGACAGGGGGAGGCACAGCCTCACCTGCACGCCACTGATTTGAACACTTTCAATTTGGGCCCACCCGGCGATTGGCTGGCAACCAATTCAGGGTGTCCCCCGCCTACTGCCCGAAGACGGCTGGGATAGGCTCCAGCACCAAGCGCGACCCTAGTGAGGATAAAGCGGTTCGGAAGATGAATGAATGAATGAATTTGGGCCCATTTTGGGTCATAGGTCAATTTTCAATACGAATAGCAAGTACATAATTAGGTATGAAGCGAAAATCTATGACGAAGTGACGCACACTGAAAAATATTTGTAACTCCTTACGGATGGCAGAAGCATTTTTTTCCCTATTAGACAAGGTTATGGCTTGACTAAATGAAGCTCCTGCCCTCACTTTATTCGAGTTACTTGGCCCCCGAGATGGCACAACATGCCACGTTCTTTATGTTAGACGTAGATTTCCTGAGCACATAACAGAAAAAAAAGGGCGTTCGGCGACTAACGGAGCCCAAATTTCGACTCCCGTTCGTGAATGCCGAACCTCAAATGTGTAAATAATGTCTTTTTTGATTCATGTAATAAATTATTGACTCTTTATCGACATTGTTGGTGTCCCACATGCAGCATCCTGTGTCACTTTTGGGGCCTGCGAAAAGCCACATAAACCAACTAAAAAAAAAAGACATGCAGCAGTCGATTGGTTAAAAACGTACAATCCAGGAAGTCCGTGGTTTTACCCCGGTCCTGACCGGTGATTGTTACAAATGGCATGCAACCAACAGGTTGCGGCAGCGGTGTTCGAAAACGTCATCGGAAGGCAGACTCAGTTACAAGCACACAAAATGAATATTTCTGGCAATGATGACATTGTCGAGGTTATAAACAGCGCGGAATGAACTCATTTGCACAGCGCTGTGAGATATTCCTTAAATGACAAACCGCTTTTCACTGGATTGCTTTGTATTTGTAAAAAAAAAAAATGATTGACCTTGCTACTGCATTAATGGTAGGCTAGTAAGAGACGATGGCGCGGAACCTTCACCACAGTCGGAGCACAACTCCCCGTGTAAAAGTGATGTCCATCATGATGCTGCTTAAAAAAAAAATTATAATAATCTTTTGCACTCACCTATTATGTGAATTATGATAATAAGCACCCATGACTGATGATCACTCAGAGGGAGAACTTGACACAGATGTGGCACCCTGATGACAATGTATTGGTAGTGGTAATGTATTTTATAAGTTTGGGTCCCCGAGAGGAAGCAAACATCAAGTTGAGGTAAAAAATAAAATAACTTTTTTTAAAAAAGGGATATGCCCCGTGATTTACATTTCCAGGTTCCTCGGTTAATGACAAAGTTCCGCATTGTTTCTTACGCCACTGAGCCAACTCGCTCATTGTACGGTACTGTCAAACGTAACATACGAGAAAATAAAATGACACACACTCAGAACTATGTTTTAAAAGAGCGCATTAGCTTAATGCTAACACACAATGTAAAACGCCTTATGCATGCCAACAAAACTAGCATTGACATTGCGGTTCTTTCACCCTTTATGTGACAAATATTTAAACACAAGTGGTGGAGCAACAACATGTAAACAGACAATGCAAAAATACTCACAGGCATATATTTTTTTACCCTCTCTGGAAAAAAAAAAACTATTACTGCAGCTGACTGAGAAGTGAGCATTCTTTCATTTCGGCAGCCATGCAATTTATTTTATACTGCCCCTCGGTGGCCAAAGCGTGTACACCAGAAGGAGCCAGACAGTGTATGGAAGCATGAAAGCATGATGCACAAACTTGATGTTTTTGAAGTGTCTTACTAGAATCCAAACAATTTGTCACATGTTATTGAAAATGTCATTTCTTGAGAATATGCATTGTGTCCAAAATCAAAGGCACACCCTGGCGCACGTGTATTTAAAAAGTGTTTTCTTCTAGGTTGCATCAACCGGATCAAATGCCCTAACGGACTGGGGTGGCACGCGGCCCACAGCTTGCCCATAGCGGTTAAATATGAATGAACCCCACTGATGTTAGTATGCCTGGTGCAAAAAAAAAAAAGTCCACCATTGCAAGCAAAAGGAGCTGCGCGTGCATTTTTCAAGTTTCTATCTAGTCTTCCAGCCAATGCGCTCTAAAAAGAACAAGAGACTGGTTGCAAGTGTCTTTTTTAAAGCACACCTCCGTGATTTCAGTGCACGATAAGCCACCAGAGCCCCGCGAGGTCGGTCCAGTTTTCACCGCAAAAAAGTCTGTCTGCTCCGGTGCCCTGCAAAAGCGCACCATTAAGTCCCAAAACTGTCTCTTCCTCTCTCTGGGGGGAAAAAAAAAAAAAAGTTTACCGGGACAAAAACTTTTGACTCCTCCGTGCAAGCCCCGCACGTGAGCTCCCCGCAAGTCAAGCTCGGTTCTCCGGCGAGAGCAGCACTTCACAACAAGCACCGGGAGCGAACTTGTAAAAAAAAAAAAAAAAAAAAGAAACACGAGCAGGAAGTCCGTTGAACAAGTGAAAAGTTTAACGCGCGCACCTTTAAAGCGCTTGAAGGCGTGCGTTAAAACAATGTCAATTCGCAGTGACGGAAGCTAGTTGGAGAAAGTTCACATCGGCGCGGCGTGCAGGTACAAGCAGCCTTTTAAAAAAGCGAGAGATTTCACAGAAAAAAAACAAACGTTCCGACTTACTTTTCTCGCGCTTGGCTGTCGGAAGGGACCACGGCTCCTTTACCTTTGGCGTACATGCTGGATTCTGTTTTAAGACTTTTGCCCCACTCAACACCTGTCAAAGAAAGCAGCCAGGAAAACGCTCCATCTCCATAGCTACCCCTTCAGTGTTTTCCTCCCCCTTTCCTCCCTCCCTCCCTCCCCTCCCTTTCTCCCTCGCTCCAGCCTCCCTCTCTTTCTCGCTCACTTTTTTTTTTTTTTTTTACATCTCCAACATTGGCCACAAATCAGGCACAGTTTCTATCGGGGGAACTTGAAACCGTCATCGGCTGGATCACCCCCCCTTCCCTTCTCCTCAGCCGCTGTTTCGCAGACCTGCACTTCCTCCCTCCGCTGGGCGCGCGGTGGGGGCTTCTTAAAGGGAAACACACACTTTATTTTGTTTATTGACCCCAGGAATAGAGATCTGGAAGTTATTTTAATGTAGTTTTGCCGGGGTTTACTTTGTAACATATGACTAGAAATCCCAATTAGAAACATTGCAAAAATGCTGTCAATCAAAACTGGCATCAGAACAGGGCCGAGCATTTGGTATTCGGTGGGGATTTAACCCAATTTAATCCACCTCTTAATACCAACACGATCATGAAGCAATCACAGTCACCGTCAATACTACACATAAACGCACCTCAAAGTTATATCAGCTGGAGCAGCTCAGAATCAATATTTATCGATTAAAATGACATGAACTTTGAAAAATAAAAACAAATAAAAATTCACTGGTACCTAGATTAACACATTTATTTTCTTGTATCACAAATCTTACTTGTTGGTCAAATCCAGTTTTCCCATTGAAATTACAAATGTGTTAAAGTGTGAGTGTTTGATGTTTCATGGTGAATGATCAAAGTTTTCCTCTGCTCTGTCCAGACCTGAAAAGTTCACCATTTTCATGGTTTCAATTTGATCGGTCAAATTCCCTGAGTGGAGTTTATTCAGGTACAAACCTTGGAAATGTCAAAATACAAGCAAAATGGCCTACTACTATAGGCCCTGTATTGCGTGTCATACATCCTATCATGAGAAACATACATGTCCATTTTAAAAAAAAAATTTTATTCAACCGGTCACAAGAGTGACAGCTATCGTTGGTGTCGTATCTGGAACCCAAAGCTCAATCACAACAGGCAAAAAGGAGTGGGTAGCAAGAAATCAGTTCACTTGAGCTCTTCTCACTTCAAGTTTTGCCAGAGTAATCCCGGATCCTCGGATGTGCTTCTATCAGCCGGAGATGAATCACACATCTCGGCACACCGCTGTCTGACTGATAAGACTTTGCGGGTTCGGGCTTGCACCTTTCTTGACACGCCGTGATTCCTGGAGATTGTTGGAATTCTTTGAACGCGGCAATCCCGGAGTGTTATGTCATGCGGGGATGGGCATTTGAGTACATTTACTTCATAGACAATGGGGGAACGTGACGGATCAATTCAACTAGGTAGGCTAACGTTAGCCTGTGTTATCTGAGAAGTCGATGAGTGTAGCAAGAAAATGGACAGTTGCTGCAAAATGAACATTGAGGAGATTTGTTCATCAATTACTTCATTTGAGGAGCAAGTTTCTAATTCTGAAGAAGACTTTTTTTTGTACTTTAATCCCAAGGACCTAAAGCAAGACTTTTATTCAACAAAAATATGGCAGTATAACACATGGTTTTCTTTTCATTCATCCATCCATTTTCCGATCCGCTTTATCCGACAAGGGTCGCGGGCATGCTGGAGCCTATCCCAGCTGTCTTGGGGCACTAGGTGGGGGACACCCTGAACCGGTTGGCAGCCAATCGCAGGGCACACAGAGACGAACAACCATTCACGCTCACACTCCCACCTAGGGACAATTTTGAGTGTTCAATCAGCCATGTTTTTGGAATGTGGGAGGAAACCGGAGTACCCGGAGAAAACCCACACAGGCACATCATGCAAACTCCACACAGGAAGGCCGGAGCTGGAATCAAACCGGTTACCTCTGTACTTTGAGATCAACGCACTAGCAACTGGACCACCGGGCCGTCCTGGTTTTGTTTTCATTTTTCAAATTCATATTGTGCCTAGCAGCTAACTGCATTGTCTGCAAACATTTTCAGTGGAACGATTTCAAACACAAATAACTAAGTTTAAGTTTAGTATTTCTGAATTGGTTGTACTGTATGTACAGTCCTTTAGCTAAGCTAAATTGATTTAAAAAAAAAAAGAGACAGGGAGAGAAAGAGAGAGACATCAACTGTAATTTAATTTTGAGAACAATTATTGCACAAAAGTTCAAAACTCAGGCCTGTATTGTGAAAACGAATAACATTACTTCCATAAATATTCAATATCAATATACATTTAACTTTATAGGCCATACTCCTGGCTGACGTCCCCCATTTCCGATTGTGGTCCTGTCACAGCTGTTAGTGAGTATAATTTTCTCTCGAGATACTTATTAAATTGCTATTTTGCAGTTGTTGCATACGCTAGATTTTAATGCCAGGCTCAGATGAAAAGTGTATTCAATTACCAATGCGCTTTCTTCTGGTTTCCGCAATTACATGTCCGTTTTAGCTTAGCAGTTAGCATCGCTTCTCTGTCTTTTGTTTTTGGTTTTTTTTTTGTACTCTAGGTCTTGTAATCCCTTCGTGCGAACTACATGCATCTTATTCGAAGCCATGAAGGTGATGATTACTGACTACTAAGTGACTCTGTAATGTATTTAGCCCCACTAGCTTGCTAGCCAAACCTTGTTCCTTGTTAGCTGGTGTGGTTAAGTAGCACCAAGTTGTTGGATTTTTTTTTTTTTTTCCCCAAACAAGATTGTGTTGATGTCATCGTATTTATTACATTTGTATCGGTCTAGTCGGGCTAGCGTCTGTAGCATATTGGTTCGGGTCCACCAATATGCTACAGACGCTAGCCTGACTAGACCGAGCGCTGCATTTGCTTCTGGCTGCTACTTCCCACGTGTCACGCATGACATAAGCATGTTGCACCATGTCACACATGTGAGTCCAGCCCAGTGAAGATTTTTGGTACCTTCTCCATGTATGGCAAAAAAAAAAATAAAAATAAAAAATTCCATCTCAGTTTTTCTGTTGAGCGTGTTTTAATGAGGCGCAACATGTGAATTTTGACTTGCAAACTGCAACGTGAAGCCGCTTATTTTGACCCTGGGTGGTTACAGGTATTGTCATGTGTCTAAGGTGGATTGGTTTTACTTTATTTTAGTTACATTAGGAATGACACTGTACTGCTAATGTTTTTTTATGAAGGGACCGCAGGAAAGTCATTAATTTACTTTACATTGTTTTCAGTGTGGGAAGGGGGAAACATTTTTTATTACAACAACCAGCGTCACGGAACGGCTTGTTCCACTTTGGAGGTTCCATTGTGATTATTTTCCAGAATTTAAGAAGCATACTTTAGATTCCATGTGACCATATTGTATATGAATATTCATATCTCTCTCTCTCTCTCTCTCTCTCTCTCACACACACACACACACACACACACACACACACACTTTTCAAGTTTAATGTGGCACTCTGATGCCTTGGGGGCACATGCATACACACACACACACACACACACACACACACACACACACACAGTGAGACTTTACAGTAAAGCAGATGTCTTGCATCAAGTGCTTTAACCCGAGAAACCGAGTGATGGAGAAGGTGGTGCCGTATTGATTTTTATGTTCTACAGTACTCGTTATTTTCTGCCCCTCAAAATGTATGTGCGGTGTTGCCAACGTGCACATGCGTGTATTGAAGGCCAGGTTCCGCATAAACAAGGGGTGGCGTGTTGTTATTCTTAACTTGTACTTAAACTGGAGTACACGTAAATCAATTTTTTTAAATGTAAGGGAACACGCACAAGGGAAAAGGATCTTGTACTGCAGAGGTGGGCTTAAGTCACTTCAGTGAAAGTCATAAGTAAGTCTCAAGTTAACTTCGACTTTTAAACTGGCAGTTTAAAAGTCGAAAAGGGAGATGGAAAAGAAATGTGAGTCTTAAAGGAGGGAAAAATGTTCAAATTTGTCCCACTTGTAGTTTTGTGCTCTACCAGCACGGCTCCGGGCCAAGCCTGAGCTCCTCACGCTGCCAGATTCCATTTAGAGCTCATACGTGAAAGCCAGTGACCCTCACAGGGTTCAGTTCGTGTGACACCGCGGACTCACAGCCATCACACTGTCACTCGACCTGTCACACCTCTTTATCAGGCAGGCCTCCGCCGCACACGTGCCGCCCCTGCCGTCAATTTCGACGTGGATCATCAGACGCGGGAAAACAATTTCAAGCGGTTATTGACCTATGCCTTCGAAACGTCTGCCGCGTCTGTTCAAAGAGGCGGTTTGAGAGGGGGGGTGGGGGGAGAAAGAAAAGTGCAGTATAAGACCTCGTATTTGATTTTCATTTGTACTTTGTGGGCGTTAAATCTGATGATAATAACCGACTGACTCACTTTTGATTCATTATTTTCTATTCAAATGGAGAGCGCGGCACAAGCAGGCTTGACTCATCGCGTTTGCCGAGTGGCAAAGTGGGACGTGATCTTTGTCAAACATGATTGTTAAGATCAATCAAAAAGCCACCGGGGTTGTATATGACGACGCGAGCCAAGGGTTAATTCCACTCGTACGCTTCAAGGTCCCGACGTGATTCAACTGCAGGAAAATTTCACCCACTCATTGTTGTATGTTGAGGTCCTTCGATATAGCACATGCTAACATATTGTTATCTTGCTAATTAGATGGACGAAAACTACACTATGTGGACAAACGTATGCTAGGGGTATGTATGTCTGGGGTTTCATGAACCGCATTCGTATTTCTCTATTGGTTTCCAACCGTGGATGTAAATGCGCCACAACTAGGTAGGATCTCAGTTGACGTTCATCGCTGCGCTGTCCCTGGTTGCCTTGCCATGCCACGAGCTACTGCGATGTGACTGCTGTCACTCTTGCAATGGTTTATTGACTTAATTCGGAAAGTGAGTTTTTAAAAAAACGTATTGGGTGATGAGCCACATGCTGCTTCACCAAGTCAAAAGACAAAGACACAATTGTTGCGTCTGCTTTGCTTCATTCTGTCAACAGAACAAGGTCCCCCCCCCCCCCCACCAACCCCCAGGTTATGCAACAGCTTCAGCGGTGATGAAGTCAGATCCCAGGCAGCCCTGTTGGGTCTTGACTCCACCTGGACATCCAGACTGCACGGGAAAGAAAAACACAATTTCGACCAGCAGAGGAATTCCCCCCATTTCACTTTCTCCTTCAAGCCAAATCCAAATTGATCACAGCTTGAAAAATTCGGCAAGTAATGCATGTTGAACTCGTGGCTTGTGTGTGTGTGTGTGTGTGTGTGTGTGTGTAGTGGAAGAGCTTGCGTTGCTCCAGAAAAAGAAAATCACCCAACCCCAAAACAGGCAATAACAAAGCAGCGCCTCCAAGCCTGGTGAGTCAGCCTTGGCCCCCTTTGGCCTACGTCCCCCCCCCCCCCCTCTTCCCCTCACACTCCGTCCATCTTTGCTCTCCACCTCCACATCTTGACTTAGGCGGGACAAACGGCACGAAAGGGACGGACGGGGGTAGGATGGGGGAGCCTTCATCGACTCAAAAGCTCCTTTATGTCCCCGGCTGGGTCAAAGTGCTCAGCACTTTGGAGGAAATCCATCAGGGAGCGTGGCAGACGACTGTGTGGGTGCTGACAAAAAGACTGATGTTTACATAAAAAAACCAACACTGTGATAAGAAACCGCAGCAAAATGAATCAATGCTCATTATGCGGATGGGTTTTTTTTTAGACCCTGTTCAGTGAATTCAGAGATTTGTTTCCATGTACATTATACTGTACTTGTTTGAAGAATTACAGGTATTATAAGTATATAAATAAGTACAGGGACGTGCGGTCAGGGGAGGCAGAGGCTCACCTCTGAATGCGCATTGCATTGCGCAATCATCACAAACTGGGTTGATACATGCAACTGGCTCGTGCTGCTTGCCGTATATCTGCATGTCGCAAATAGAATGTTTAGCCAATTGAATAAGCGACCCTTTTTGGTTTATATATTTGTCAATCTGACACTAAAGGAGTCAGTGCCTCACCAACCATGAACCTCACCGCAAGCCACTGAATAAGTAAAATATGAATTTGCTCAAAATGGGAAAAGACTGAGAACTGGGCAGTACTCTCAACGCCCCAAATTTCATGTCCAAACTGAACCCAGAGGAGCAAAAATGAAATGTAACAATGCAGTCGTTCCTGCTGTGACATTTGTATGATCAACTGGAGAGAGTAGCTATGAGAGGAGAGGTTTGACCGATGAAAGTTAATGCGCGACCTATTCTTGTTTCCATTGCTGTTAGCTTGACAGGACGATTCTTGTCAGTGACGTGCAGTGAGGGTTGGGTTGGGGTTGAAATGAAATCCTCCATTTTCAGGGCGAGCAATTACAACTTGTAGCATCGCACGGCGATTTTTACTATAAAATGGTCAAAATAGATTAAGAACGACATCAAAATCATAATCGAGCGGACAAATATTAATACTTGTGAGGACAGGGGGAGGCACAGCCTCACCTGCCTCCCCTGAGTGCACGCCACTGATTCTCGTATAATCCACACTGGGAAATACCAAGATCTGTCCTGATTTATTCATTTCAAAGAAGAGGAGCGCTTGTAATTGTGGGTAGTTGCTTGGGACAGTAGGACATTTCAAAAAAACCTGCGGAATGAGCCACATGCTGCTTCACCAAGTCCGCCAATTCATTTTCTACAGGGTCACGATGATGGACATTGTAGAATCTTCAATTAACCTAACATGGATGTTTATGGAATGCGGGAGGAAACGGGAGGAACCCACGCAAGCACAGTGAGAACGTGCAAGACGTAAGAATCACCAGTCCGTCGTGCTCGAAGGAAAAGCGTGAAATAATAGAAGGCTGTTTCAAAGGAGGAATTTCCTCCATCATTGATCCAGCCCAGGCATGGCTGGAATGTCATCGCCACATCCTCGTCCTCACTGGCAGCTAACCGTGAGGATGGGGGAGAAAAAAAAAAAAAAAGGCTGCGTCACCGCATCCTGTTTGGTATTAGACGACGACTGCAAACGGCGACGAGAGCGAGCGGTGAAACATATGGTTTCATTTGATGTCGCTCTTCCTTCTCTCCCTCCACCCTTCCTTCCATTTATCCGGCACGTTCCACCATCATCTCCGCTTCCTTCACCGGCCACCGCAACGTATTGGCTTCTCACACCAAGTCAAATTACCATGACGCGGTTTGCAGGAGAGGTGACAGCGGCCCGCTAGCTATCTGGCTAACAGGCTTTGTAGTACCCCTGCTATCTTCTCTCACTCTTTCTTTGGCTTGATAAGAAGGGAGGAAGAAGCTTGTGGATATTGCATCATCGGCATGAATGCTGCCATTGTGCCCCCAAAAAAAAAAAAAATAAAAAGAAGGCGCGGTACTACCAGCAGAAAAGTTTAAAGACATGCACATCGGAGTGTTTGCCAACACTGTGTGAGTGTATGGAAAGCCGTTTGAGCATTTATTCCACATCCTTGACGCTTAATGGTCCATTTACTAGAATACCCTTTCGTCACTCGTAAAACAGTTAAGCACACTAGTACAAAAAAAATAGGGTGGACTCATAGAAACCGTGACATTAAGGTTTTAGTATTGTCTGTATGGAAAAATGAGATAAATAAACACCTTAATGTTTCATATCTTTGAAGATACGATGTAATTATTTTGGGTGATTTGACCTGTTTGTGTTGTTTTGAAGGTAGAGACTACTGGAATAGCACATTTCATTTGTAGATGAAAAAAAATGCGTCTATCTCGCTAGCTAGCTTGCTATCCAACCAGCTAGCTAGCAGACTATATTTCTTTATTTAGCAATCTGTCTATCTTTCTTTTGTATCTTTGGCCTTCTAGTGCGCAATAGCTAGCTTGCTATCCAACCAGCTAGCTAGCAGGCTATATTTCTTTATTTTGCAATCTGTCTATCTTTCTTTTGTATCTTTGGCCTTCTAGTGCGCAATAGCTAGCTTGCTATCCAACCAGCTAGCTAGCAGGCTATATTTCTTTATTTCGCAATCTATCTATCTTTCTTTTGTATCTTTGGCCTTCTAGTGCGCAATTCACCCTTACTAGTAAATGTTCTGCACTAGTAACAACGAGGCCCAACAAATAGGCAGCTGCCAAGCACTAACACGCCACACCTTGTTTATGCTGAATAAATAAACACCTTAATGTTTCATATCTTTTAAGATACGATGTAATTTCTTTTGGTAATTTGACCTGTTTGTGTTGTTTTCAAGGTAGAGACTACTGGAATAGCATTTTTCATTTGTAGATGAAAAAGAAATGCGTCTTACTATCTCGCTAGCTAGATTGCTATCCAACCAGCTAGCTAGCAGGCTATATTTCTTTATTTAGCAATCTATCTATCTTTCTTTTGTATCTTTGGCCTTCTAGTGCGCAATAGCTAGCTTGCTATCCAACCAGCTAGCTAGCAGGCTATATTTCTTTATTTAGCAATCTATCGATCTTTCTTTTGTATCTTTGGCCTTCTAGTGCGCAATTTACCCTTACTAGTAAATGTTCTGCACTAGTAACAACGAGGCCCAACAAATAGGCAGCTGCCAAGCACTAGTAGCCTCCTAAATCCTAAACACCAACATTCCTACTCATAATTTTGCTTTACGAGTAACTGTACTATAATGGTCCTGTGAGTATACCAACGCTGTGCTTTAAGTGTGTACAAATGTCAATTTAGGCAGTAGTGGAAAAAAAAAAAACTAGTGAGACACAGTTGTTCTACTAGTGTGATGAATTGTCTTCCTTGGGAGGATGAGGGCGCCAGTACATGGACCTTAAACTGGACATTTGGGATATAAAAAAAACAAAAAATGCTCAAGTGGCTTTCCATTGTGTGTGCCCTAACTAGTTGATTCTTCAGTGTATCCGGGCCGGCATTAATTGTTGGCACTGCTCCCGCACATCCTAGTGCACGACATAGCACGGTGACCTCAGTCTGGCCTGAGGGCTTGTGCATGTGTGCGTGGAAGAGGGGTGGGGGAGGGCATTTAAACAGACGGGCTAATGGGGGTTGTCACACCAGGGAGTCGAGGAGGGGGGGGGATATGCGGTCGTCTACTCCTCTGTGCCCTACAAGAGATATTTGGTACCGCTATGAAGATTGTTCACGACACAAACCTTTACTGAATTTAAAGTGATGATGGCTGGATTTCTTTTCGCTTTCAATAACTGGGATAGGCATCTTGGCGGTGGATTAAGACCACACTGAAAAAAAGAAAGTTCTTTTATTGATAATTCGCCCAAACATAAAAACATGAATGTAGAAATGAGCCCACTGTAAATCAAAGCTCACTGTAAAATTAAAATAATTAACGATGGCAATCACTTGACACATTCGGAGGTTACGCTAATTTAATAATTGAATCAATAGCACGTGAATCAATCGGTGAACGACTACATTAAAAAAAAAAAAACTGTTGAAAAAAAATTTACTGGCGGCGGAGAGAGCGGTGATGACGTACATTCCCACTCTGAACATATACGCTCTGTTGGGGTGTAGCACAAAAATGATTTGAATCGCAAAATAGTTTGGTTTTTTTTATTTTAAAGACGCGAAAGCATCGAAGTAAACCAAATCTTTCCGCTTTAAAATATATCGAGCTACGTATCGACTCGTCTCTTATTGGACCGATAAATCTGAGGAAAAAAATGGCACATTTACACGACTGTCACGTTCATTCAAATGTATGTAAAATGTCAACAAAAAAAAAGTCATCGCATCGTGCTCTCCCGGACTGAGCTGTACCATATTAAGTCGAATCGTAATCCCACTAAATCGACCCGAATCAAATCATTCCACTCTAAAATCAAACCATCCTTGAATCGTTTTGCAACCCTGCGCCTCGAAAATGTATCAAATCATCTTTTGTGGAGAGACGCACATTCCGAATGCTCCGCAGCAATAATATTTTGCTGTGAGGCCTGCGGTACCAAACCGATCGGACTCGTGGTTGGGGGCCACTGGTTTCAATTCTGTGGCCAAAAAAAAAAAAGTGGCAATGTAACTCAGTCATAGAGCACATTCATTGCACGTATGAGGTTCTGGGTTCAATCCCCAGCATCTCCATTTCGTCAGTGCAGTTGAAGATATGTATAAAGATGCAATATGCAAAATCCGGGACCCAAATATACTCACATAAATCCAAACATAATCCTCCAAATAAATACCAGAAATAGTGCGAGGCGGCTTACTTAATCCAGTGAATATGAACTTTAACCCTTTCATACACCCTATCCCTGATAACGCAAGATGTCCACTGTCGTAACCGCTGTGCTTGAAAGGGTTAATTAAAAAACATTTTTTTTTGGTAGTGAAGTCTCAAAGGCACCTTATGGTCATGTCAACTGGGTCAAAACGACATCAAAATACACGTGTGGCGTTCAAAATCACAAGTCGAGACTGAATATACCGGCGCGAGTCGATGTGATGTCTCGCTTTGTTTCATCCGTCACGCGTGACGCATGGACGGGGGTCAGCGAGGGGACAAAAGCTGACACGTCGGCGAGAGGTGCGTGCGTGTGTGGGTGCTCATTGTGTCACCGGGGCGATAAGGGCGGATGCTCAGCCGTTTGAATAATAACGCTGGGAGGTTGCGAGCGGCCGTTCTTACCCTGCTCGTCGCAGCTCCGCCAGGCTGAACGGGCGCGTGGCGATGATGTTGTAAGAGCCCAGAAACGGAAGCCATTTGCATGAGCTTTGCCCGCCTGTTTGAAGCTCCGAAAACGAGTCCGCGGTGGGATGAGAAATATAGAGCTGTCTGTCTTGCCGGCTAACTACGATGGCGCTAGTTATTGTCTTGCCTCAACACGACAAGCGCGATAATTGACGCCGTACCTCATGCTAATCACTGTTGTTTTATGGGAAAAAAAAACACAAGGAAAGATTAAGAGTTGTATTTTGAATCATATTTCTTGGAAGCTGTCATGTTTAAAATGAATGGAATATATTTTTGTTTCAATTCACTGGATATGTGCCGCTTTTTTTTGCGTGTGTGTTCGTGCGCCTTGGCCACCTGCGGCCAGGATAAAAACAAACAAACAGATAGAATTCGAGATGATCGCAACTCCTCATTTAATGTTAGTTGTTCGTCGCAGAGGATAAGGCATATATGCCTATGTGTATTGTTATATTATCCGTTCACATGTGTTGCGCCACCATTGCTGTTCAAATGACTGTTGCTGAAGGATTATAACACCGTACATGTTAGCATTGTTTTTTTAGCATTAGCATAAACAGACTGTTGTAAGGCAAAGCTCGGGGGATGTTTCAAATTCATTCTCTTTGCTTTCTGTTTCGCTTGGGAGTGGAATTAAACATCTCGAAGCCTCTTTTACGAAGAATTGTTCACTATGGGCCAAACTACGGCTTGAAGTGAGCCAGAAAGGGCTCGTATCTCAATTTTTTTGGCTCGTAAATCAGAGGGGGGGAAAAATAATCCGAACAATGGCTCGCATGTCGAACAACCTTTGAGTTAGATCACTCAAATCAGAAAGCATTAAAGCAGGCACAGGTATACTCTCCTTTGTTCCTGTTGTAGCACAAATGTGAACGATTCTCTCGCGATGAATCAAAGGTGACATGTAAAACGCCCGGAGCCCACTATTTGAGGAGTAATGCCAGTTTATCTCTTTTCTTGCACCTCCTCCTGAGCAGCGCTTCTGCTTTCAACTGCATGTTGGAGAATGTCTCAAAATAAAAAAAAATAAAAAACGAGTCAGTGAAGCTTGAATCTCAGTTCTGCGCCAATCCAATTTTTTTTTTTTTTTTTTTTTTAAGGAGCCACACTGTCATGGGACACCTGGGGAACGGAAACTCTAAAAAGTGAGCACGACAAGATAAACACTAGCGTGTGCGTGTGTGCGTGCTGTGTGTGTGTGTTTGTGAAAAAATAAAGCATCCTCCCACTCTCCTCCAAGCTCCACACCAAAGTGTCTCAAAACAAGAAACAGGTGCTCTAAGAAGTGACGAGGGATTTTTGATTGTGTCCCTGCGTGCGCGCGCGCGTCGCCACGTACACGCGCTTGCACACCACGAAGGGGCGGAAACCTTGCGGAAAATAGACAAGCGTGACCTACATATCCGTGTGCGGCTTCTTATTAGCATACAGACATTATTCACACGCGCGCGCACACACACACAAACTCACGCACACGCACGCACGCACGCACGCACACACACGCACACACACAGCAGATAACAGTGACTTGTGTCATCGAGACAGCGAAGAAGAAGGCTATTTACATGATTTGCATCGTGTCCTTTGTTTGCTGTTAACCGTCTCAGCGCCACAGCAGATGGCACGCACGCTCTCGCGCACGCGCATTCGCGGTTAATTTGGGGATGGACGCGCACGTTTTGTGAGCGAGCCCAAATGCAAAAGCTGAATATTGCATGACTCGTTTCGGTGACGACGTCCAATTTACACGATGGTGCGTGAAGACAGACAGATGTGTCGGCTGCTTGACGTTGACAATTAAAGGTTGACGTTTCAAATGTTTGGGGTTTTTTGGGTGCAAAGAAATTGGTCACGTGTGTATGTATGAAGTAAAGGAACAGCAAACGTGTGTTTTGTTTTTACTGTATGTCGTGTTCTTGGCATGACTCACTGGCTTGGTGGAATACTCAAGTGCAAATTTGACGTGACTTGTTGCCTTGGTATTACTTTTTTTTACATTTCCCATTGTTTTTTTCAAAGAATCATTCTGAATTATTGTTATTATTATTATTATTATTATTATTATTAGGAGTAGGAGTAGTAATGTTGTCTTTGCTGTTATTAACGTGGTGATGGTAATAATGATAAGGATTTTTTTTAATTCAACAAATGTACATTGGTTTAAAAAAAAACTACCCTTTTTTGCCAATACATTTTGAAGACACTGTTGATCAATTCTGTATTATTATTATTATTATTATTATTATGTGCTGTATATAATGCAGTTCAGACATTGTTAGATTTATAATTTTCAGATTATTTTATATAGTTTGTATTGATCAAGGTTTTGATTCGTGTGTTTTTTTTGTAGTCTTAGTAGTCATATTTTTTTTATTTATAATGTATTATTATTTTAGTCCACATCTGCCACACACCATGTCTATACAATTTTGGGGGATAATTCTTGATATGATGCATTCACAACATGATGGACTGTATGGTCAACATTATTTATAATTTATTTTATTTATAATTTGTAATTTTGTTGTTTGTAATAACTGGAGAGCCAAGAGACTATTAATAATAACAACATTGAACCATGTTGTCTCTCTCTCTCTCTCTCTCTCTCTCTCTCTCTCACACACACACACACTCTCTCTCTCTGTGTACACACACACACACACTATATATATATATATATATACTGTATATATATATATATATATATATATAGTATGAAATATGATAATACATAATGGAAATGTCTGGTATTGAATGGGTTAATTTGCAACCATTTCTACACGTCTGCATTGTCCTCTCTGCTGTTTTTCCTCTCCCTCCTCCTCTTCCTCTTCCTCCCCCTACCCCTCGCTCACTCCCCTCTCCTGCCCTCATCCTCCTCATTGCTGAGCAGCATCCCCAGGACAACTATTAATCATAGGCAGAAATGATAGATGCTTTGCACACCAGCGACGGCATCTATTTTGCCTAAGTGCGCGCACTGTCGATGCACTGCGCCAAGCCGCACGTGTCTCCATTGAGCTGTGTGCAAACAACACATACACAAACAAACACCGGGTTGAATGGAGAGGGAGAAAAAATAATACAATTGTTCAATAGTTGCGCTTTCAACACGTTATCCTCATGTATTTGTGAAACGCATTAAAGATGACATATTGGAGACAACCACTATCTTGCAGTGGCACTATCATCATCTTGTTTTCAAAGCCTGAACGTAAGCAAAGCTGCATGGAGCTTTGTTGGCTGTGTCAGCTTCTGATAAGCGGCTCATACTTGAACTATCAACGGTTCTAAATATCAGTCATTGTTAGCACAAAACCTTCAGGCTTTATCGAGAAAGCAAAAAAAAACCCGCCAGGGAAAGCCTACTAGAACAGCTGAACTTTATTTGGTGTCGTTGGGAGGCTCTTTAAAGCTTTGTGCTGACTCCTATTTAACATGAGTTTGAATGGGATTGGTTAATCATGAACACAGCCAGATTTCAATTGTAAGGGGGTGTGCACACTTATGCAACTGTGCAACGACAATATTTCAGTCATTCATTTTTTATGTCCATGATCAAAAATATGAATTAGAAAAATCGTTCAACTTGTTTTACTTCTTAAAATAAGTTGGTAAGAAAAGCCGACTAGAGCATCAGAGCTGTAGTTGGGAGCAATCAGAGGCACTTTTCGCGGTGGCAGGGGTGTGCTGAAATGTGATTAGTTATTTCCGAACACCATCACATCCCAATTTGGCTCTCCAAACATTTATTTTAACTGTCTTTTTTTTTTTAACTCATAAATGGAGCTCAAGGCAAACCAAATAAAAATGAATTAGCACATTTTTAACCACACCACTTGTTTTATTCATGGCAACACTGTCAGCAAAAAAAAAAAAAATTATTAAAAATAAAAATTGGCAGCAATATGTCTGATGTGACTCTCAATAGTCTTTCTTGTGTAACTTTTACGCTATAGAAAATTAGAGGCTACACCGCATACTTGACAGCCTCAAGAGTGTGCCCTCACTGGCAGCCTGGCTTGCTGGATATGAATTAAAGCAACGACACAAGTGCGTACAAGAGTAGAATATGATGCATAGTTAATGTGAGGAGCGGTGCTTGATTCACTGCAGGGCCAGTGCGGGTGCGGGGGGGGGTAAGATGCGTACCAGAGCAAACGAGAGATGGAGGGTGAGCTGCATGACAAGGGGTGATTCACTCCTTTGAGATTTATTAAAAGTGCAGGGCAGTAACGTTTGAGGTACAGTCCAACGTCCACGACAACATCCGATTTGGTGGAAGATAATAAATACGGAAAAACTTTGAACCACCTGACACGTGGAGACACACCAAAAAAAAAACCTTAAATTAATACTAAAACTAAGAAAAACTCAAAGAAAAAGCGCTCTAAAAAAACAACAAAAGTAATTTTAAAAAACGCTCTAAAATGACTCAAAACTAACATTTAAAAAACAAAACTCAAAACGAAATAATTCTTACCCTGACATACAAGAGTTTTGTAACGGGAAGCGAAACGCGACCGATTCTCTGTCAGGCAGATTTTTTTTTTTAGCTTCGGCCCAGAATGTCACTACCCCCGGCGACTCGTTAGTGCTAAGCTAATTACTAGCACTTTGGAGGCTGAGGGTGTGGATGAGATGGCGGGGGAGGAGTCGGGCTAATGAAGGATCAGGCCGAGGTTGTTATACTGTTTCCTTTTGATGGGATTACGGCGCCGAGGGCTAAAGCGGCGGGGACGGTGTTTCGTGGCGGCTTGACGTCGACAATAACAAGAGTGGCACCGAATAAAGACGAGCAGGATAGAATGGCACTGTTACCATGGCCTCTCTAGATCAACAATAATTATAATAAAAACATGATGACATGCTAATGATTGGTGAAGCAGCATGTGACTCGTCTCCTAAGGCTATTCTCTTACTACACGTGTTCTATGAAATTTCTTCCCAATCAAGTACTTTTAACCCTTTCATGCACCCTTTAACCGGATAACATGGTAAGCGGTCTACAGTAGTAACCGCCTCAAAGGGTTTAACTACTGTCAGTTTGTGATTCTTCGACCCAAAACGGGATGGATGAATTTTCCTGATCAAAAGGTAGTTTCTGTTTTATTTCAGTGTGACAACGGCTCCTGTTTCAAATCAGACGACCTTGCGCACTGCATTTCATACATGCGCTGCAAACAATTTCTTCCCATTCAACTCACTTCAAACAAATTTTATGTTCGTCGTTCTGAGGCCGAGTGAATGAGAAGACTTCATTCATTCATTCATTTATTCATTTTCCGATCCGCTTATTCTCACAAGGGTCGCGGGGCATGCTGGAGCCTATTCCAGCTGTTTTCGGGCAGTAGGCTGGGGACACTCTGAACCCGTTGCCAGCCAATCGCAGGGCACACAGAGACGAACACACATTCTTGCCCACACACACACCTGGGGACAATTTAGCGTGTTCAATCAACCTGCCATGCATTTTTTGGAATGTGGGAGGAAACCGGAGCACCCGGAGAAAACCCACGCAGAACATGCAAACTCCACACAGGGAGGCCGGAGCTGGAATCGAACCCAGTACCTCTGCACTGTGAGGTTGACGCACTAACCACTGGACCACCGGACCGCAATGAGGAGACTTGTGTACTGTATTTTGTGCAACAGGTCTATGCAACTTCTTCCTCTTCCAAGTAACTGTAAGCAATTTTATATCCTGTCTAGTCCAAGTGTGGGAACTGATGCTATGCGATGTTACGCAGGAGACTTGGACTGCATTCTGTGCTTCTTCTCTCTGCAGTTTCTCCCCCTCTTTCAGGTAACTTTAAACACTGGTATGCCGGTGATCGTGAGAAGGCTCAAAGGCATCGCCAAAAGCATGACGACAACTGCAGGGTAAAAGTCTGGAGACCTTGCACGCTTCATTCTGTGCATCTGCTCGATGCTAAATGTCCTTTGGCTAACATGAAACAATTGTACATGATATGCTTTTGATCATGAGCGGATTCTGTTTTGTGTCAATGTGACAGCAGCTGCCGACTTCGAAATTCTCATCTTCCAGGTCACTTTAACCCTTTCATGCACCCCCGCGTAACCTGATTAAATGTTCAGCTGTCCACCGTCGTAACCGCTGTCCCTGAAAGCCTTAAACAATTTCTTTGTTTGTGGTCATGAGTGAATTTTGTCGTGTCACAAGTGCAACAGGCAATGTCTCCCTTTTTTTTTTTTGCAAGGAACACAATGACAAAGACAGCTCACGGTGAGTAATATCGATAATATAGCCACACCGTGCGACGTGGCGAATCCATAGCAACCGGGGGTCGCCTGAGGAATGAGGGGCAAACCAAAGCGACTCAACCGCATGACGAATGTGACTTATTTGAGTCATCCTGCAGTCAAACTTGCGCCGAAATACACTCGTCCCCACGTTTCGCTCGCTCACTCGAAACATCCACCGTGTAAAAAAATCTGCCCTCTTTGTTTTGTTTTGTTTTGGCCAGCTTTAATTGGGCTGCTGGTGGAAAATGATACATAATTGCCGCCTGTAAACGCTTACCCCTCTCATTCTGCTTCTCGTTGTGCGCGCTGGCTCGACACGCGCTCGCACACACTTACGCACAGGAAAACGTGGCAAATGCGCCAACGCTGAAGACGTGCACCCGCGTACAAGCCGAGTAAACTCCTGAATTTCTTTTTCAAATGTGGCTTGCGTGACTTCTGTTCCTCCCCCAGAAAGAAGCCACCATGACGAGTGAGTAAAAAGACTTTGGTCCCCATAAGGGTACAAATCCCAGAACATACACTTTTTTGTTTTTGTTACCTTTTATGAGACGCCCCCCCCACACCCCAAATACATGTAAATGGCGTACCTTTTTTGGACCATCCTTTCTCGACATCACAGGAACAAATGCACACACACGCACACGCGCACACACACACACACACACACACACACACACACACACACACACACACATACACACACGGGTGCACGCAAAGGCTGATAACGAGGCCTGGGAAAACATGATTTATGTTTTATCGTAAAAATTTAATTGATTTGATTCATCACGTTCCTTCTTGACTAATTAAATTACCACAACACATTACCAAACATTAGAGCATGGGGGATGCCTGCTTGTTTTCACCTCTAGAAGATTGTTATCAATTAATTTTATGGCAGATAACAACAAAAGAAAAACAGAACAACAACAAGTACAATTGGAGAGCCACACCGAGGAAAAAAAATAAAATATCTCCAGCCTGGAGTTCCACTACATTAGCGAGCAACACAATACTGTACTGTCGGAAGCATGATGCAATCCGCTTTTCATCGACATGCATCCTTATGCAACCGTTGCATGTATGCACATACTGTACAATGCGAAATCAGATTACAGACATCACCGAGGCTTTTTTTATGATACGATTCATTTTATTTTCTGATACTTTGCATGATGCCCCCTGGTCCAGATTTAGATGACTTGACCAGCTTAAGCGTAAATATGTTATTGCTATGGTGTTTATCTCCGGTTGGTTTGGTCAGTACTGATTCAGTTCTTTATTTACGCTGGGTTTTTTGGGGGGGGAGAGGGGGGGGGGGTCATCACAGAGTGTTGCAATAGATTTCATTGCGCTTTGTTGACGTGGTTACAGGATTGGGTTGAAAATGAAGAATGGAAGAGTCAATTGATCGCAGTAGTGGAAATATTTGATGTCATCATGCTGTCATTTACTACCAAAAGTCACAATCAAAAATCGTTTTAAAAAATGAATACAAAGCATTGTCCATAAAATATTGTTAAAATATATTTGTGTGATTTAATTGAAAATATTAAAGTGCTGCCAATATAAAACATTGTCCAGTAAATCCATTCAGTCAATTTCATTTAAAAAAAAAATAAAATTCATCCAGTCATCCATCCGTTCTCGACACTGCTTCGACATTAAATGAAATGTCTAGAAACATAAAAAAATAAATAATTTTTTCCAAAATTATTAATTCCAAATATGTAATAAAACAAAGTCAACACAAAAAAGAAAAAGATTAATTATCATCGAATTTAACAAAATGATTAATTCTGTACATCGTCTTTTGTGATGAAAAATCACAAAAAAATGATCCCCTTTTTCAAGATTACGGATGAATGTGATTTAAAAAAAAATATCTAAAATAATTTTTTTACGAGCTTTATACTTTACTTATACTTTTTTTTTTTTTACATCAGTTCTACTGTCATTTGTCATGCATTCATGCGTTTTATTTGTCGGTTTGTTTGTCTTTTAACGCCGTGTTCGCTGGGCACTGAGTCGATGACTAAGAAACTTGACGATAAATTCAGTGTGAGCATGGTAGGAGGGAGGAAAGAAGAAGGGAAACACTGGGAGCCCTGAAGTTGTGAAATTTAAAGGTACAGCGGGGACCTTATAAAGGCAAGTGTGACGATAGAGCACATTAAAAAAAATAAAAAAAAGGGGGGGGGACGGCAGGATGGGCGAGATTGGAAAAGAGAGCCAAGCCACCCAGCAGACAGATTGGTGTGTACACGAGGGCGGGAGGAGAAGATGGGAGAATAGAGGAAAAAAAAAAAAAGAGAGCGCGAGTAAAGAGGTCACGGAGTGGTTACGAAACCAACTGTGACCTAATGTGGCGTGTTTATGGTGCTGTTTTGGAGCGGCGAGATGCAGGCTGGAATTACAAGGGTGGTGGCTCCACTCGCAGACACACACTTGTGCATTGTGCTGACTTTTTCACTTGAGAACATTTTCAACCCAAAATGACCTAAACGGCTATGTGAGACGCTAATAGCAAGGGTGAGCCACTTCAATTTTTGTTTTGTCATTTTACATGAGCGTGACGTAAAGTATACAGGTGCGATAAAATCTATAGATTAATATCGTGGTAATGATTACTGGATAGCTTTTTTTCAATGATTTAGGATTAGCTGGCTAGTCGTGATGCCCAGGACTGGCCCAGAAATACATCGACCGTTCGGGAAAATTATCATATCATGGTTCTCTGCCTTAGCGCCTTAGCCGTTTTTCAGTTAGCGTTCATGTCCCTTCCTACGTCCTTGTGATCATCGGTCGCGGAGTACCTACATGTTGTTCTTGTTCTGCCAACCTTAACCAATGATGCGTCGGTTGGTAACGTGCGAAAACTTGGTGGGAACGTCACAGTTGCGCGGTTGTTCACATTACAAAGAGTTTAGCATTCTTCGGATTTACGTTCTCGAGGCGCGAAGACCGTACTTGCCGACATTACAAATCGGTACTCGCCGTTTTTGTTGTTAAGAAACAGCTCTTGTTTTATTCAAATCGCTAACTCGCTATACATTAGCGTAACCGCCGTTAGCATGTTAGCAGTTTAGCACCACGTTTTACAAAGTATGTTTATATATTATATTTATCTCAAGATTATTGCACCTAATGGACTCCATGGAGACCTAATTACAGGGTCTCCATGCAGGTGAGGATGCAAGCTGGTGGCAGTCGTGTCAAAGTGTTTTCTCACAAATGATGTTACGTCTGCTCTCATCGCCGTGGGCATATTGCGGAAAGGCTGCCGATGTTCCCGGTGCATGTATCTTCGCAGCCTCTTCACACATTCTCATTGCATCTGCCAAGCCCATGTCATTTAAACCCGGCACTGTGTTTCCGTGAAGAGCTGCGATTCATTAATGAACCTGATACTGTGCGTGCATGCGTGCGTGTGAGTGATTCTGGGGATCGTGAGTCATCGCTTTAAGGGTGAGGACATTTTTTGGGGGTGGGGAAAAATACATTTGGAATGCTTCTCATGTTCTTTGGTAATTCAAAGAAGAGTTTCACAACTACAGTGAGTGACTCAGTAAGCTGCAGTAATAGTTGTTTTTCGCAGAGGATAAAGAAGATATGTTTGTGAGTATTGTTAAATTGTCCGTCTGTGTGTGTTGATGTACAGTTTGTGCGCAAACGTGTATCCCTAACACCGGAAAAAATAATGCTAGTTTTATTAGCTGGTATATGGCGTTCTACATTGTTGGTTAGCATTAAGCTAAAGCATATACAGTCAAACCTCGGTTTTCGAACGTCTCGGTTCTCGACCAATTCGGTTTTCGACCAAAAATTTCGAGTTTTTTATGCCTCGGATGACGAACAAATTTCGGTTCTCGAACAAACTGAGCGCACTTGAATGCACCATTTGACTCCTCTCGCCTTCCTTACACGAGGAAGTGACGCTTCCTCGTGTTGCTTTCCATTGTGAGCAGGCGTGTTCAGTAAACATTTTTATTTTAAAAAGAGCGCGGTTTCGGTTTTCGAACAATTTCGGTTTTCGAACAGCCTTCTGGAACGGATTATGGACGAAAACCAAAGTTTGACTGTAATTGTCTTTCACACTTTTTGGGGGGAAAAATGTTTACTATTTGACAAACTGCTGCTCGTTGTGAAGCGAACTGATGTTTTTTGGGTTTTTTTCTGCATTGCCATTGCGCAGTCGATCAGCTGGCTGGCTATGCTTGACTTGCATTGTGTTTTACCTCAACCACAGTTTGACAGTCTGGTTATTTACTTCTATAGCCGCTATCAAAGGAGCTGTTGAATGCGAGAGGATGATCATTCGCTCATAAAAACTGTCTGAGGCCTGAACAATGTGTTCCCCCACCACCTCCCCATTTGTGAAATAATGGCTACGCCCCTGTTTATATATCTAACATGGCGTCTGCGGATGACTCGAAGAAAGCCATAAAAAGAGCCATTTTTGTGTTTTGATCATAAAATATACTAGGAGGTTCATGCGCACTTTCCTGCAGGGAAAAGGCCAACTAAATACCTTCAGCTTGTCTGGCTCCTCCTTTGTGGGGCCTCATCATCCTCCGCCACCCCTTCTTCTTCACACACACACACACACACACACACACACACACACACACACACACACACGGGCACATTCCTAGGCGCTCGGCTGAGACGGTATGTGAACAAAGCAGAGACAGACAGACAGAGAGGGAGGGAGGGAGGGAGGGAGGTAGAGTGTGGTAGGCCTCCATTGTTACTGATGACTGCAGGAGAGCGCGCACTGATGCTCGCTCTTCCCATAGTGACCCACACACGCACACACGCACACACGCACACGCGGAGTGCACGAGGCTATACATCTTTCTGCTCCACGACTGTAATCACCGGCTCAGATGACAGAACCTCCATGTTGCAGCGTTTATTCTATCAAGAAGATGCACTCGCACCCTCGCACACTTCAAAATATGATCGGTAACATGCAAACATGGATGTAGTGTATGCTTTTCAGTTCTATATGTAGACTATAAAACACACTACTGTGTCTATAATTTGTAGCATCAAAACAAAAGCTTTTAAAATGGCTGCTTGAAAACATACTTCAGTGAGGTGCGCGGCAACAGTATTAGCATGTTGGCAATTTATAATCAGCTTTTAGACATTCCTGGCAACTAGACATGCTGCGTAATGCTGACGGTTGTACCTGGGCACTTGAGTTGACAATTGTTAGCATGCTAACATTTTATCACCGCGGGTTTAGAAATAGCAGTATACTGTATCCTCACATTCTTATCGAAATATACGTATGCACACTAAGTGGTAGAATGTTCACATTATCGCCAGTCATACTAGCCACGCAACTAGTAGGAATGCTGAAAATCCTTCATGGGTCTGCCTTAGCATTTCCTTCACTCAAATTACTAGCTTTTATACATTAGTGGAGTTAAAATAATGACACCAACTGGAAGCTTGTTAGCATTTAACTTTTTTCGAAAAAAGCATCCAACCATAAGACATGGTATGTAATCTTCAAGCATCTACCTTTGTTCTTTCTTGACTCAGATAGCTAACTTGTTCGGATACATTTGTTAGCATGCTAGCATTTCATCAGCAAGCTTTCAAAATGATATCTGACGAGTAGACATGTTATGTAATCCTGAAGCTACATCCAGACCCAATGTGGAATATTGCTACGCGGGCCTCGCATGTGTTTGTTCGTGGGGGTGACTACACCAATGTTGCTTTGAGGGGACAAGAGGAGGGGCTCCTCCTCCTCTAACAGAAAAAAAAAACAAAAGTTTGAACATCTCTCGTCAATCTGGCTGTCTTGGTTGACAGTTCAACAACCGTAAACAACTCCATCCATATGAGACTTCCTAGCGCCAATGCCTTCTCTTTTTTTTTTTTTGTCTGAGTCTCAGGCTCTGTTGTGTACCTCTCGGTCGAAGGCGCAAACATTTGCCGCCTAGCATACAAACGCGTCTGATCATGCGAACTGCATTAAATACTTATGGAAACACGACGTGAGAAACGCTCAGCACGGATTCAATCTCACCACTACTTGCCATACATTAGCATACGAACAGCAAGCGTCATAGGTTTTTATAATCCAATTTTTTTTTTTTATTAGTTACTCTAATTAGCACTTTCTTTACTGTTATACTTCTTTTGCTACTATTCCTTTTAGTTGCTACATAGTATATTAGCATCAAAAATGTACAATCAGGTTTTGGAAATGGCATTTGACAGTGCGGAACCCCGTCTTTGCTCTTTTTCTTCCTAAATTTGTTAAATAGCTGTAAATTAGCATGACAGCTACATGCATGTTAGCATTCTACCCTGTCTCATTAGGCACCCATATCACTAGACATGCAGTACGTGCCTTACAGAGCCCCTTTCCTTAAGCAAGTGGACTTAAAGTACTTTTTTTTTTGGTGTCCAACTTTATGAGATAGTACAGTAGTGTATAGTAGAGTCTGGAAGTCTGCCATATGCATAAGAGGCAAATGCCGAAAAGACAGAAGTAAGCGCAACGGATCCATTTTACAAGCAGAAGCTGGCTCCCTGGGCCGCCATATTCATCATGTTGCTGGCAGGGTTCTTTCATGTAAAACGGTCGGTAAAAGCTTTTTTTTTCGTGTACACATGTCGGGATGGATCATTCGCTCCCGACAGCTCGTATCTCTTCATAGCCACCTGAAGACACGGGGCCTATGTGCAGTATTTGGTTCTTGTAAGCTGTGTGGTCTCCAACAGGCTACAATTGCTAGCGTACTACATACTGTTTATTAAGATAGCAACGGTGAGCAAATTAGCATTTCAGGCTTCATGTTTCCCACCCATTTTAGGTGCAGGTTATTTGTTATTTAGTATAAAAGTGCCGGCTCTACCGTCACTTTTGTACGATGCGGGTTGCAAGTATGCTCTATGTTAACGTAGCAACTGTTAGCATGTTATCCACTCTCATTTGGCAAAATTGTACCCAACTGCTAAGCTTGCTGTTTAATACTTAAGGGTCTGGGTAAACACATATTAACATTTCAGTATCGTATGTATAAACCTTACGGATCTGACCACTTTCATTCATGACATAAACTACTAGCCTGGAAACTGTTAAAATGTTAGCATTTTGGCAGTGTGATTCTAACTACTAGGCATCTCGTACACTCTTTGTGGGTTTTTGTGAGCATATTCTTTCTCAAGATGTTAGCATAACAACCATTCTTAGCATGTTAGCACAATTCAAGCGGTGCGGTTTAAATATATTTTTGTTATTTTTGTTTTCGAAAGTCCCGCGGAGGATACCGACGTCCTATTTGTTATTTTCTGTGGCCTCCGGCCATTTGCATGTTTATTGCAGACAGAAATGGAGCCGCTTTGAGAACCTTGCTCCTCAATTTTACTCCAAATATTGGCAAACGTATATCGTCCCACCCCATTTTGTACGACATCAACATCTCCCACACTACTTTATATGATATCCATTTCCCCCTTTTGTCCAAGCCATATTATTAACGCACATATCTCTCATCTTGTGTAGTTTTTCTTGACTAATTTCATTTCTCCTGTGCTTATTGTTGGTCCTGTTCTTGGTTTTCCTATCAACGTGACATTTGTACATGCCGGGTTTTATCTCTCCTGTTTTGTTTCGAGCGAAGCCCCTCAGCGTCGCGCCTCCAAACGGGGTCATCGGGCGCCCCACTGTCATCGCTCATCATTCTCATATCAGCCTGCTTTCAAACTTCATATCCTCCATTCCATCCTGACACCAAGCAGGCGCGTGCCTTAATTACACGGGAAATTGCAGCTTCAAATTAATATTGCACCACCGATTGAATTCATTAAATGAAGGGGAAACAATACTTATTTGTAACCATTTTTTTATTACCCATGCCAAGCACAAAAGCATTTGTAGTTGGCAGAGTTACATACAAACTACACTATCCAATTTCAATCGGACTTCTTCGGGGGGGTAAGCGAGCTACACCCTGAACTTGTTGCCAGCCAATTGTACGGCACACAGAGATGAACAACCTCTCACGCTTGGGACAATTTATAGTCTTCCATTAACCTGCCACGCATGCTTTTTTGGAATGTGGGAGGAAACCGGAGTATCCGGAGAAAACCCCACGCAGGCACGGGGGGGAGAACATGCAAACTTCATACAGGAAGGCCGGAGTTGGAATCGAACCCTGCTAACTTGCTAACCAGTCTGTTCTAACTTGCCTGTTCATATTTCAGCATTAATGATAAGAGAGGAATGTAAAACAAAATGACAAATGTAATCTACGGATCTGTGACGTGCTAACCAGTCGGTCATTTGTGTTCAAATATTCATTGCTTGAAGGCTTTCAAACACACCACAACGATCAATGCTAATCGTTAGCATAGCAAAGGCGTTTTTGATCACGTGTCAGCAGGAAGCCATCATGGGCCTTGTTAACATGATGTTAATTCTTTCTTTTGTTTATCTTAAACTTCAATTGGAGAAGAATTGTTCAAGTTCACTGTCCCGACTCGGCTCACTCGTATCTCAAAGGCACCGCTGCATATCAAACATGCTAGCTCACGAAGAGCTAGCATGTTTGATATGCAGCGGTGGCTCAAGGCCACGTAAGGCAAAGAAAACTCACCGAAAATTACATACAAGTAGTGACCCATCATTGTACAAACGGTCTCGAATGACTTTTTGCTCAGTCGATAGCTCCTGTGTGCGACGTGCTCCACAGTTCAACCCTGCAAGAGGCCCTTCATTGCCATCGACTGCCACGGTCTTGTCAGAGTACCCGAGTTGGGCCGGTGAATAATCGTTTCAATGTATTTCATTCAGCGTCCCACCCCATTCTTTTCTCCGCGTCCACTCGGAGCCATACGTCTGCCCACCTCCGACAACACTTCCCCACCACGCTCCATCTGTTGGCTTCACTCCATCTCTCCTTCCTCCTCCTCCTCCTCCTCCTCCCTTCCATTCATCCACCAAGCGTGCGTTCCTCCTCCCGTTGCTCATAATGGAGATCATATGTTGAAGGCGGTGCGCTGAAACCCAACACGGGGACATCCACATCAAATAAAAGCTGCAGTCAGCGGGTAGAGGCCCGGGCTCCGCCGAAGGGGACTGAAACCAGATCCGTGAGGGCCGTGAAAATGGAAGCCCGAGAGGAGAGCGGCGGGCCTACAGACGGGACACACCTCAACCAGAGGCATTCCATTCCGTTTTGACAAAGCGAATTTGCGGAGGTGCACTTACGGAGGATGAGCGCGTATTTTGAAGAGTCAAGTGGTAATTCAGCCTGTATTGTGTCCTCAACTACTTGCCATAATGAGAGCCATGTGACCCCAAAGGGTCAAAGCGATGACGTTAAGGGCATTTGCGTGGATGTCAAGCGAAAGTCAAGTCTAAAGACAATATTAAAAGGACAATAGAAGACGCCTACATGCTTGCAGTTCAGCAGCCGCGGATTCTTTGACAAGTGGTTTTGTGCAGCGGTCCCCAACCTTTTTTTGCCCCAAGGACCGGTTTCATGTCAGACAATATTTTCAGGGACCAGCCTTTAAGGTGTGATAAATACAACAAGCTAATATGATACATAAATACTGTGGTATTTTCATAACATAATAAACACGAATCATGACACGAGGAACGTCCTATCTGACCGCAACACTCTCTGACCACAACCCTCTCTGGTTGCTATGGTAACGTGTAAACGTGCCTTCAAAATAAGATACACCGCAAATACAAAGTACATGAAAAATACGACTCAGTGGGCTTGGTGCGCGGGAATTTCCCATTGAGCTAAATTTGTATTTGAAGTAGGGCTCCTGATACTGTCTTTTAAAAGTGTCCTTCTTATTCTTGGAAGTCGGAGGCTCCTCTTCTATCTCCTGGCTGGGCCTTTTCCCCTTCCCAAAGAAACTTTCTAAAGACGTTTGGGGTTTTTTTTTTTTACTCATTTTGCTAAATCCCGGATTTCATTTTAGCAGTAACCAATCACGTGACACACTGCAGATGGATGTAACAGAGAATCTGGTCATTTTTCAAAATAAAACAACTTTAAGATTCCGAAATAAATAAAACGGATATAAGTTCCTTATTCTTACTGTGCGACCCCGTACCAAATGACCCACGGTACCATTCCGCGGCCCGAGGGTTGGGGACCACTGGTTTTGTGACACAATTACTTCATTTGAGTAGCAACTCGCTAATCTTTTTTTTTTAAACTTGGGTTAATCCAAGGGACCTAAGCAAGGGTTTTATTAAACGATAAAAAAAAAAAAATGACAATACAATGAACGAACAATTGGTTTTATATATTTTTTTACGATCAAGAGTTTTTACTTCTTAAATTCACACAATGTCCGCCCACAACCTTTGTGAGTATAAGAGGATTAGAAAATGGATGGATGGATGCTATTTTGCCACGCAAAGTTGCATCCGCTTCATTTTAATGCAGTTCCAGCCAGACATCTGTGAAAAGTATACCCAGGCTAAGCATTTAATTCCGCCGTTAAACGTACGGGCCATGTCAACCTCTGATTGGCATGTTCTGTCCACTTTAACGTCAAGCCTTACAAAAGTACTAGTGGAATCAGTGGAGTGAATACTCATACTAGTATCGCTCTGAAAACCGTGGTCTCAAATATCCCATACACAGTAACATCTCTTTCCACTGGCTACCTGTTTTTTCCTCTCACCGCCGAATTGAGGGATGATGCAATCGACTACAAACTGTGATATAGCTTACAGTGCGGTACTCCACACACATGGTCCGCAGCCCACCCGGCGTATCAGACAGCAACATCACCATTTCTCAGCACGTTACAGAGATAGAGCTGCCCTTCCTCTGATGGATATCCCCAGTAAGAGCGAGAAGATGGATGGAGTGGACGCCCGCGACGGCGGAGGAAGTCACAGTGTCCTGCTTTTCGTCAAGTAGCTGAGGGATCAGATGTTATCAAGCCGGGAGGTGTCGGCCAGCGCTCTGCTCTGCGCCGCGCGCTGCGGATAGTTTACGTAAAGGATAAACTGTGACCCGAAGACGTAATCCGCCAGCGGGCCGAGCGGTAGCGACGTGGATTACTGCGGGTTAACCGGAGCCTCTACTCTTCTTGGCCACCTCAATAGGAGTCTAATTAAGCTAAATCTCATTATTTACGGCCAACTTTGCAAGTGTCTTTAAACAGATCGCACAGAAGCCAAATATGGGCGGCATCCCTGTCACAATTTCTGCAATCAGCAGGCTACGCCCTGACAACAATGAAGACGTAGGATAACGTCATGTGAATCCACTCCTCAGTCAAGAGTTGAACTGTTGACAAATGTCATGCAAATTTAGCAGAACATCAAAAAAATTACCAACATCGGGTCTAATCTGCCGCTGCGCAGAAATATGCTACGCGCCGTGCCAGTCACAAAAAACAGAACCCTTTGTCAAGATGAAGCAGCATGTGGTTCAGCGCATAAATGAATCTTGTACATGCTATAACAAGTAACGGAAAACATCTGTTTGACCAAGAGGGAGTTCTTTTTTTTTTTAGTATAAGTGTGAAAGTATCTGCCGCAATAGTCAGAGGACCTCTGATGCTGCATTCCATCCATGCGCTTTTACAATTTCTCCTCGTTCCAGCAGTCTCTTGGCATTCTGCAGCGTTTATCAATGTTTGCCACTACGATGGTAACAACTTTAACTATGGAATATTTGTGGTGGTTTGTTCGTCTGAAAAGCATGCATTCTGGTGGGAACACGGCAGGAGACGGAAAAAAAAAAAATACAGAAGACCGTCGAGAATTAAAATATTAGTTGTTTTTTTTCTCCTGAGGATAAAGAATATATCCCGTTGATTATTGTTGTATGTTCTTTCTGCGTGTGTTGCTACTGCTTGTGTCAAGTACAAGTTGAGTTTAGTTAATGGGAATTTGTTAAATTAATAACGCGTAACCATGCAAGTAAAATTGACCCTGGGAATGGCAGTAATGAGCTTGAAGAAAGCACTGTGCCTCTTTTTTTAAAACATTAAATAGCTGCCAAACTGCAGCTTGTTGCTAAGTTTGCTGTCACCAAAAGTCAAATTTTTGCTTGCAAATCAAGACAAAAAACTGACTGAGCGCTGGCTTGTATCTAAAAAAAAAAAAAACAACTCAATCAAATGTGTTTAAAATATGTCAAACTGCTTTCTTATATTTATTTTATCCGATTATAATGAATTAACAAATTATTTCAGAACATTACGACACAAATCTAAATTTTACTACGTTTTTAAAATTCTTTTATTTACAATAAATGAATAAACAAAGTAATGAATGATAAATGAATTTTTAAAAAATGATTACCTACATTTTAATCAACCAATTTTGTGGTTGTGAAAAAAACAAAAATCCAAATGACAGGACTCTTGATCCGGTGGCTCCGCGAAGCCCTATTAAAGAATAGGATGTACCTAACAAAGTGGTCAGCTCGTCTGAATTCTACTCTATATGCGCATCCTATTTTAATTACGTTGCTTGTTGAATAAATGTAAGGGCACAAACACCCATCGCAGCCAGTTTGTACAATGTTACCATTTCGAGTCGTATCCATTTATTTATAGTTCCGCTGACATTCATTGTACAAAAGCATAATATCCACAAGGAACCAAGAGCCGTGTTTTTAATCAAGGTGTCAACATATTTCATCCCGCAATAAACTTTACGAGCCAGTTCAGGCATCTAAAAAAAAAAGGAGAAGGATGTTGCTCAACTGCGCAACACACACACACACACACACACACGCGCGCATACAAAAAGACAGAAACAACTATTAGCTCAGCGTACACGATGTTAATCGGATACGGCCACGCAGGAGCTTAATTATGTGTTGGCACAATGCGTGGCGCACACTTAAGCGGAGGCCTCCGAGCAGTCGGGAGTTTTGGAACATATTCAACAGGAATTAAGATGTCATTTGTTTACAGTAATCATTACATTGTCAAGGCATGTGATTTCATAATGGGGGTGACGTCCCCACAGAAGGGTCTACCAGTAACGGGGAAAGTCGAACGTACAAAGCCGCTCGGTTTAGTCTGAACTTGGCCGGACCACCCCGAAAACAAGTCAAGCTTGAAATTCGTCTTTTCTCTCAACATAAGCCATTCTACCGTCAAAATTGGAATGACTTTGTCAGTTGAAAGCAAATATTACTTACTGTCGCTTTAATTGATATCTACTCCAATGGCCTTTGTGCGTCAAATTCCATAAAGGGGAGTTTTCATCGTTCCAAAATGAAATGTGAGACAAACAAAATGTGAGCGCAACGCGAGGCATGTCCTGGCTGGTTACACAAACACACAAAAACAATTTCAATGTCTAGTCTCAAGCCAATATATCAAAGTAATATTTACTTGTGCTTTAATGGACGCCCATTCCAGTCATTTTTCTTTCCATACTACCTTTGAATTTTAAAAATATATATATTTTTTTAAATACTTATTCTTGCTTTAATGGACATGTCCTCCTACTGTCACCGTGCGGCAAAAATACAATTTAACTCTCTTAAATGGTGTCATACTTGCTTTCAACTTACATTAAAACCTTGTTGCCATCAGTTATTTAAAGTTGCAACACACAAGGAGTGTCCTGGCTGACAGTGGCCAATATTAAAATGTGTTCCAAAAAGTTCTTCGAATGAAAATGACATTGCAGTTGCCCAGGGATTCGAGTAATGACCAATGACGGCTTCGGTTGAGAATGTCACATGACCAAACTCCACCAAAAAAATAATGGTGAGCCGTGATTGGTCGTTAGCTGAGCCACTGTAATGCCATTTTTGGTTAATAGCAAGTGGCAAAATGGCTGCCCACTGAGATGGCTAAAAAAAACGTATGGATTTTGCTCATAAAGATAAGCAGTTCGGAAAATGGAGGGATGGATTCATATTCCTCTTACAAGGAAAAAAATAGATAAGTTATTTAAGTGAATGTACCACATTACTACTCACTTTTGTGTACCATCCACGCTGTTATTTCAAAACTCCAATGCCTTACCTTTATAACGTGGATTTATAATAGCCTTGAACCTTATTATCAACAATTTAAATGTATTGAAAATACATAATCTACTGTTTACTCGGATGTCTTCCTTTGCATATGTGCAATTGCATCCAAAATATTATGATCAAATTTCCCATTTTGGGTAACCGCTTGGAAATGGGAGCAGTAAATCGCTTATGATATAGACTCCCCCATGTTGTTTTGATAATAACATGGCGGAGGGGAGGCGCGCAGGAGCGGGAAGCTCACATTTATTGGATTTAACTGTTTTGCTCCGCACACCATTGGGTAATTCCTTCTTATCGGCCCAGAAGCTGTAGTTATTTACTTGAAAATGGACTAATTTCTTATTCCAGCGGAGGGGGGACCGGCCGATGACTTGAATAGCTGCTTCATGACCCAAAAAACTGTCAGTCTTTCCCTGGAATAAATTGTGGACCGTACCACTGGAACGCGAGGGGGGAGCCCTCACAGAGCACCACTGCTAATCCTCTTCTAAACACGTTTGCAGCCATTGTACTCAATTTTAACGACATAGTAAGGATACATAACATCGCTTAGGTGTGAATGTACTCTATTTGTCAAATTTAAGAATCGGCTTTTGGGAGATATTTCCCAGCGTTCGCCCCTGCCTTCCGTGGACCACCTTGGTGCGAGCTCATAGTAGAATCAATTCACAGAAAGGGCAACTTGAAACCGGCCGCTCACGCCGGAGCGAGTGGCGTTTTTTGGCCGGCTCTGAGTTTAATAGTCCGGCTAGCATCCGGGCTGTGTGTGTGCGTGTATACACGTCTGTCCACGCGCGTGGAAGGACTCACAGAGCGGGGGAGACGATGCCGTAAAGCTGATTGGCTCTTTTGGGGTTGTTGTGGATGATTTCTTTTCTTGGGGTGGAGATATATGACAGTTAAAGTTCCACGCGTGTCGACGCTGCACTCCGTTTGGGAGATGGGAGATGTCCCAAGCTCCTTAAACGTAACGTGTTCAATCGGACACTTGTCACGCGCGGCCGACGTGACTCTGCAAAGCAGGGGCAAAAAAAAAAAAACAACAAAAAACAAGATGTACACTCAATATTTGCCACGCGCATTAGCATAACAACGACTTGTAGTCATGTCAATTAATTTAAAGGGCCAGTCGCCATTTAAACATGTCAGTTTTCATTCATTAAGTGCCAGATTTGAATGGCACTCATTAACATGCAAGTCGAAGTTGGCCATCTGCCTCGACCATCGTGGCTTTAATACACACAGGGTCGCCAAAACGTCTATAGTATCGTATAGTAAGTACAAACGCGCACAAATATGGAAGAAAAAAAGTCTTAAATATGCAGTTTCTATAGACAGTTGTGGTTATATTTTATTGGAAGTGCGCTGAGAGCTGTCCCTAACGTTTTGACCTTCTCATATAGCTTAGAAAAGTAAACGCACTACAACCTCGTGAACATGAGTGGATTTAATGTGCAGATGACGATAATATAATACAATCTAATGTGACGTGATGCGATGCGAATAGTAGTTGGAATTCCAGGTGACTTGCATGCGAGTCCAGATAAGAGCAGCACACTTGCAGGCGTAAGCAATCACATTGGAATAATAATAATAGTGATCATAAATAATGATAATCAAGTCAAACCTGGATGCGCAGCGCCCCCTGTGGGTGATCGGGGACACCACGCTCAGAGTGGGAAGTCACACATTATGGATGTAATTACTCGTGTAAAAAGGATGGTTTAAAAACGGCGGTTTAAGTAGATTGTACTCGATTTATTTACTCTATTTAAATGTAATTTTTAACTTGGCTGATTTTAAGCAACTAAGCGAAGCCCTGTCTGTTTTGTAAGTAGATAAAGCGGGGTTAAAATATTTGATTTCATGTCAAAGTAGTCAACAGAAAATGCCACCTTGAAGCACAAATACTGAAGTAGGAAGTATTTTTTGAAGTACCGGAAGTAATAATACCCTGTGCAGAATTGTTTTAATAACATATCGATAAATTTGAGCAAAATACAACACTAATAACAATAATGGTTACGTTTTAAGTATTTTTATTCAAGGCTATTCATTTTTGAGTTTGAGTTATAGTGAAATATAGAAGTTATATTATGCATGTTTATTTGAATCGATTTATTTTCATTGAAAGCCTTCATAAAGTATTTTAAATGTAGCTTACTCGATTTATATATTTTTAAGTGTACTATGACATACACGTGTGCATGTAGAGAGAGCGACAGAGAGAAAGCAGAGAGAGATTAATTGTCCATATGGCATTTTATTGTTATTCCTGATATTTTTGTGCTTTCCTTATTGCATTTTTCCATGTATTTTTTCATCATATCATATGCCCATTTTTGCCAATTGTATTCTTTTTTGTTATTTCATTTTCTGATCTAGCATGAGAACATTACCTTTATTTGTTTTACATTTCTTCTCTTATCATTAATCCTGAAATATGAACTGGCGGCACATTCGCCTCACAATGCAACGGTGCAGGGTTCAAATCCGGCTGCGTCCTTCTTGTATGGAGTGTACATGTTCTCCCTGTGCCTGCGTGGGTTTTCTCCGGGTACTCCGGTTTCCTCCCACATTCCAAAAACATGCATGGCAAGTTAATGGAACGCTTTAAATTGTCCCTAGCACGAATTGTTGTTCGTCTCTTGTGTGCCCTACAATTGGCTGGTACAGGTTGTAGCCCGCCTACCGCCCAAAGACGGCTGAGATAGGCTCCAGCACGCCCCGCGACCCTCGTGAGGATAAACAGATTAAAAATTGGATGGCTGGATGAAATATGAAACATAAAAACAAACAGCAACAAACGCAGAAGTGCTTCAGGCTGCTCACAGGTCCCATCTACTTCTGCCATCTTGTCCCCAGCTAGCATCAATCCATGTTTTTGCTTGGCACACAGTGACGTCATCCCTGAAGAAGAGTCCCTCGGGGTCAGGAAAAGCAAACGATGGCAGAGTGTTGACTGCGGCTGGCAGGATTAAGCGCGAGTGTTCAAAGTACACGCTCTGCTCATAAACGGCTCAGCCCATGTGACGTGTGCCTGTAAAGTGTGTTTATTCCCCCCCCCCCGGTGAACAACGACGGAGGGAGGTGGCGAGAGGTCGTTTGCATCCGCGAAAGTGAAATGTGCTCCTGAGATGCCTTCGAGGACCCGGCGCTGACCACAACAGCTCACCTTCGACATTTCACTTGAACACATCCGACGGAATAATGCAGCGGTAATTAAACTGCTAAGCGGTGACGAGTACACACGTCGCGATGCAGTCATAAATACGATTCAATTTTGTTTTCAAAATGTGACAACTGGGGCCTAAATCCAGATAGAGGGAATTATGACCCGTTTCAAACAGCAGTCGGTTTTAGTACAATACTTCAGGCTTCTGCTTAAAAGGGGAAAAAAATGCCAGGAAAAGCCTCCTTGAACATCTGAACATTATTTGAGGTCAATCAGAAGCATATTGAATTGTGGCGGCTGTGTGCCGACTCCAAATTAGCAACCGTGATCGACTCAGTCTGAACACAGCCACATCCCTAGTTTGTAAAAAAAAGTAACGATAAGTAACTGTAACAATGATTGTAACCAAATGTGTGACTAATTTAGTAACTGTCTCTTTACTGCAACTAAGTCACGAAAGCAAAATAAAGTAGGCAAAAGTATTTTTGCTAGCACAAACGATGTTCCGAGAGCAGCCCAGTGGGCGACTGGTTAGCACATCCGCCTCACAGTGCACAGGTACCAAGTTCGATTCCAACTCCTTTGTGTGGAGTTTGCGTGTTCTCCCCCGTGCCTGCGTGGATTTTCTCTGGGTACTCATCCCACATTCCAAAAACATGCGTGGCACCGCAAATTAGACAATGGATGAAAGGATGTTTCTGTGACAGTGACGAAGAGTGACAGGCCAAACGATGAATTGCTCTTCCACTAGGTGGCGCAATGCACATTTAATATGAATACAGCCATCCATTAAATATTTTCATACACCGTCTACTTTTTGGGACTCTTTTTTTTTTTTTTTTGGTGGTGTCCCGTGAATGGAGAATGTGCCTCTGGTTCAATAAATGTTGAGAGAAGGTACACCGAATGACATTGACTTTGGGAGAGAAATTATCAGTCTGTGATGACACCACGTGGACAACTAGAGTATTACAACAAAAGGGTTGCCAAGAAAGAAAACGTCTCTGGAACGTCTAGTTTCCTTTCTTTCAATACATGCACGTATGCAAAAAAAAAAAAACATCTTTCCTTTTTTAACAGGACTTTACTTGAAAAAGTTTACAATTGGGGGAGATATTCTTGGAGGGAAAAAAGCAGCCTTTCTTCGAGAATTACTATTTTTAGAATTTTTTTTAGAATTTTCTTTTCATTATTCTCAGAATATACGTGATACGCGTATAACATTTTTCACCATTAAAAACTGACTTTTGACTTCTTGGAAAAATAGGACTTTGCTTTTACAAAATTATTATTTTTATTTTGCAACTACAGTATTGTTGAAAATCAATCAATTTGGGGGGAGGGGGGGGATAGGGCACTTTTTCAGGAAAATGTATGACTGGTGTCATATTACATAGTTTTCCCAAAAATATATACAGTACTTGTAATTACGTGTAGAACTATGCCGTTTTCAAAATTAATTAATTAAAAAAGAATACATTATTCGTCGCAACAATACAACAAAAATACACAATATGACCAAAACTGGCTGCCGCTGCTCAACCCGTTTGGTCTTTTGTCTGATTGTAAAGTTTCCTTGGGTGTCTTGAAAGGCGCTTATAAATAAAATGTATTATTATTATTAAAAGTATTATTCACCTGCCTTGACTCAGATCGGAAGTTCGTTGCCATCCCACTCCTAACCCCTAGGGGTCAATATAGTGTCGGTCCACTTAGTGATGTCACACTGATGTTGGTCGAGAAGGCCTGGATCTCAGTCTCCGCTCTAATGAAATCCAAAGGTCGGGTTCAGGTCAGGACTCTGCGCAGGCCAATCCAATTCATCCGCACCAGACTCTCTCATCTGGGAACTTGGTGCACAGTCACGTTGGAAGAACAACGGGCCCGGCTCCAAACAACTCCTGAAAAACTCCATCATTCTTCCTCCACTAAATTTCACACACTGTTTGCAATGCAGTCCGAAACGTACTCCTGGCAAACTCCAAATCCAGACTCGTCCATCGGATTAGCCGGATGGAAAAACGTGATTTATCGCTCCAGAGGAACGCGTGTCTCCACCGCTCGATAGTCCAGCGGCGGCGTGCTTTACGCCGCTGTATCCCGCACTTCGCATTTCACTTGGTGACGTATGGCTTGGATGCTTCCATTTTTTTTTTTTTTTTTTAAATAGAGAAGCTGACAGTTGACTGTGAAATATTTAGGAGCGAGGATATTTCAGGATTGGATTTGTGGCATCTTGTGACAGTTCCACGCTGGAATTCACTGAGCTCCTGAGAGCTTTCACAAATGTTTGGCAAAACAGTCGACACGCCGAGGTGCTTGATTTTATACACCTGTGGCCAGGACGAGTGATTAGGACACCTGGGTTTGCTCATTTGGATGGGTGAGCAAATACTTTTGGTAATATGGTGTAGAACTGAATACAGTAGTTTGGTAAAAAAAATATATATATATATTTTATTGGGGGTGACAATACTAATTAAGTATTTACGAAAAATATTATGGTGGCTTAAAGTTGCACGTTTCTCATGAAAAACAGGACTTTGTCCTCACAATATTTCAATTGTGTTCCTTAAAAAAAAGCACTTCTTTAAAAAAAACTGCTTATTCTGCACAAAATACCTCATTTTGCGTTTTACTTTTTTTCCTTTTAAAAAAAACAGCCTATTTATTACTTTTAGGATAAGGACTTGTTTTTTGTATGACTACACTTGAAGGACTGCAATTTTTTTTCCTGGGGAAAAAAATACAACTACTTTGAGAACCTGCTGCTTTCCCGGACGGAAAAAAAAAAATCACACTAAAATGACTTAATCATAACATCATGGGTATTTATTTTTAAAAAATTGAAAAATTAAAAAAAATCTATTATAATTATTATTTGCAAGTAAAATTTTTCATGGAAAAAAAAATCCAACTCTTCTTCCAGAATTTGTCATTTCTTTCCCTAATGTTATCATTACACTTTCCCTCCTCATTTTTTCACTGGGGCCCTTCTTGAGGATGCTTAGAAAAAAAAAATGAAGCCAAAGAAAAAGCAAGCGACAGAACTAGTGTCGATGAAAACACTTTATTCCTCGTTGCAATTATTGTTTCATTGAAAATGAACAGAGCTGTAAAAAGGAACCAATACAATAGTTGTAAATTCACATCATCATCTTGGTGCTCGATATTTATGTTCACCTATTGATTGATTGATTGAATGGCTTTTGTTCAAGTCCTTCTGATGAGATTGGCATTCCTCTCATAATTATTATTGGTTTTGTAATAATACACATTCTAACCATGTTTACAGTAAATAGGACCACAAAAAAAAAAATGACACAAATCTACAGCGGGCCTTCAGGGAGGGGACCGGAATTCGACTATTGAAGCTTGACTCAGCATGCACTCTATTTGGGGGAGTCCAAGACCGCTACATGACAGCCAAAAGCACAAACGAAAAATCTCGAGCACTGCGCAACTCTGCTCCATGACAAACAAACAAACAAAAAGTCTCTCATCTTGCGCCCCCGGCACATCTGAAGGAAAAAAAAAAAAAGTCTACGGTGGACTTCGAAAGCACATGGCACGTTGACTGTACTCAAACCGCTCCTGAAGTAATAGAAGAGCAATAACATCATCGTTTTGAGAATTATACAAGAATTGACAAGGACTACTTGAGCCGCACTGACATGAAAACACAACTAGATTATGAGGTCACCGTGTTTGGACATTGAAGTCATGATTCCCCCCCCCCCCCCAAGACAAAAAAAATCTTTGCGAAATCAGATTTTGCCAAATCTTTTTTTTTTTAAGGGAAAAAAAGTAGAGTCACATTATTTTGTCCATGTGCATACGTTTGATTTTTATTTTTCAAGAGAATTTGTTGTTTTTAAAGTCAGATTTTTTTCCTGATGTAAACAAAATGTACTTTTATTTATCTAAAAAAAAAAAAAAGCTGACTTTTTTTCTTGCAAAATTGCAACTATGACTTTCTCTCATCGGATGTGTATTTTCTTTTCGGTGCGGCGCTAATACTCCTTGGTAAATAATACTTCCTCTAGGTTACAATGTATATTACAAGCAGCTCAATGACTTTGCACGGCACTTCAGTCATTCGGAATAAATACAATACTTTCTGCTCATTTCAGTCACACGTCGCCAGTTCATTCCGCAGGAGAAAAGATGATGATCGTACCTGGGCGAAAGTGCACAATGAATCTCGAAACATCGTGGAAGCTCTCAGACTGGCCGTCCAGTCAAATAACATCCAGTGACGGAGGATAATAATAATAATAATGGGATAAAATGACTCTGAGGATGTCGTGCTCCTTATTGGAGGAGGTCGGGGGGGGGGTCCAGTGACTGAGTGAACGCAATCTCAAAAGCTTCTAGACGCGCGTCTTGTCGAGGTCGACCTTGACCGGCAGAGGCCCCGCCTCCTGACTATCCTCCACCAGCGCCCGCTTGACGCTGACGGCCGGCAGTGGGCTCAAGTGGTACGGATTCACCTTCGCTCGGGCGTCGTCCAGGAACTCTTTGTCGCCGTTGATGCTCAGCTGCAAACAAAATAGTCATCGGAGTGATGTGAGAGCAATGACATCTTCCGCGACATCAATGCTATGTATGGCGTTTTGATTTGGGTGTTAGCATTTGGCTGAAATTTTCTGAGGTCCCCCCACTCAAACATTTCATAAAAAAAAAATTCATCAAGTTAGAGCAGTTCTTTTGGTTTCCGTTAGAGCAGTTCTTATGGTTTCCCTTTGCATGTAATGGATTATTCCATCTTCTTGTGCAGCTCATTTTTTAAACTTCATTTTTAATGCTATTAAGCTACCGGGAACTAAAGTGGGCTAACCCGGTCATACCTGTGTCTTGATGTGCTGGTCGGGTGCGGTGACCAGGCTGGCGCAACTGAGCCATAGCATGACCATGATGGACAGAAAGAGGCATGCCGCCAAAATCCATCGGGGCAGACCCGAACGCCTGCATGTGAGCAAGAAGATGGCGATTCAGAAAATGGTCAAATTGGAAGCAGATTATATGTGTTTGCCGAATTTAAATGCAAACCTCATTTGCTTGGAGATGCTATCAGCCATGAAAAATGTCACCACGACAACACCGATACCAAAAGTATACAAACAGAACCGTTTACAGTTCGTTTGAAATGCATGAGAAGTTGCTCTGTTTTTTTTTTTTTTTAAGTTGAGTGGGTTTTTTTTTTAATTATACGCATTTGTAAATGAAAATACAGTATATTGACATGTTCCATAGCATATTGGTTCAACCTAAAAAAAAAAAAATTTTTTTTAAAAAACCCAGATATGTTCATAGATTGTCCTTATTCAAAATGGCATTTTTGTCATTATTTGGTTCGGAATATGTTTGGTGATATTCTTTTCCATCCAGATGATTTCATTCTGAGGAAATTGAACCAAACGGAACTGGTTAAGAAGTTTGTGGGCACCCAAAAAAACTAAACAAAAGTGGTCCCATCCATTGTTTGATGGGCAACACAATATAGAATATATTAATATAGAAACCTATTGCTCCGATCCATCTGGGCTCACCTGGACATGCAGCCCAGGAAGTCATGCTCAGCGGCGGCGGCGACGCTCTCGTCAACATGTTGCACCTGATGTTTGCCTCTGCTTCCTGCTTTGGATCCCGCTTTCTCGCCACGCCCCCTCGCACCTGGCAACAAAACCAATAACATCGTTACCATAAGAAAGTTGTGTTTGTTATGGACAAAAGGATGTCATTTTACATGAATTTGATTTTTAATTAGATAAATCCCCCCCCCCCTAAAAAATGAGACAACACTCATAATTTTAAAATTAAAATCAATAAAAAATAATTTGAAGAAATTTGTTTTTCATGAAAAAAAGCACAATAAGAACAAAGTCATATTTTTAATTCAAAAATGATGTTTTTTTTTTTTTTTTAATAAAACTTGTCATATTTCATTAATTCGTAATATTGTGAGGGGTTAAAACTTACAATATTACAAGAAGTTGATTTTTTTTTTCAAGATTAAATTGATCGAGTCATGAGAATAAAGTCACATTTTACCAGTAAATAAAACTTGATGTTTCTTGAATAGATAAGTAATTTATCTTTTCTCAAAAGATGTACACTCGCATACATATGTGTAAATACCACACATTTTACATTAAAAAAAGTCAAGATTTTTATCAATGAAAAAAAACAACCTCATATTGTGAAATAAAAATCTTCTGTTAAAAAGCAACAGTTTGAGAGCCGAGGAGTGTTTGTCTGTGCTCACCGTGAGGCTTCTGCGTGTGCGAGTGCACCTGAGGCCAGGGGCTGTCGGCCACGGAGCGAGGAGCCTGCAGCTCGGGAAGAGAATACTCCATCTCCGGTTGGCTCTGAGGAAGCCGAGAAAAGATGACACTCTGTCAATTAACGTGCATCACAAGAGTTTTTTTGGTGGAAAAAAATAAAAGCTAGCTTTCCTAGTAGGCTCTTTATTTCTTACTTTTCTTGAGTTACAATAATGATTACTTGGTTGCAGCGACAGGTATCTAATTAGTTACACCCTCGGGATGTGTCTTTGGGTTGCTCCGATTAACCCAAAATCAAGTTCAGCTGTTCTAGTAGGCTTTTGCTGATATTTCTGGGGTTACTTTGCTTTCGTTTCTAAGTTATAATAATGATTACTTGGTTACAGTGAGTTACAAAATTAATGACAAACTGGGCACGTGTCTTTGTTCACAATTGACCAACTGCATTCAAAACACCTGCAAAACGGGAGCCAGCCCTGCCACCATTTATGAAGTGCCTCTGAGAAAACCCCAAATAAAGTTCAGCTGTTCAAGCAGGATGGATCTTGCGCTAAAGTGTAAGTGGGGTTTTTTTGGCTGATAATTAGTTGCACGTCACACATATGTAAAGATGAAACCGTGCTCAATACGTCTCCTTAGATACCATTTCAACTGCACTCTGTGTCATAGGAAGTGATTTTTATTTGATTTTTTTTCCCAATCCATCACATAACATCAGCGCTGCCCGACCGAGCGCTCTATTGTGTGATCCGCGTTTGCGCTTTCCCTTGGAGACATTGTTTAAAAAAAAAAGGATTCTTGCCTCGCCGCAGCCCTTGCCTGCACAAGCGACCGCAGTCAGCGATGGCAACACTGTTGATGCCTTCAGCAATGCACACAAAAACAAAAAGAACCCACACTCGCCACGCACAACTTTTGATTCAGCGGCCCTTCTCGTGCAGCTCATATCATATATTTTAGAAACAGCTCTCGGTGTGATGCAGTGCAAGTGAATAGCAATGCAAATTGCATCCACAATAATAGTAGGATGAATTGACAGAGAGCCTTCAGTGAGTCAGTAAAATTATTGCAACGGGAGAAATTGCATAGAGAAGACATACAGAATGCAGTACGTCGATTGACACGGCAGCTGCTGTCACATTTACACCCAATATAAGTTTGCCTGGTGATCACGACACATGTATCCCAATTTGCATGTAACAGTCACATCAGAAGGGTATGAAATGATTGATTCAAGGGTGTCACAAAATAGGCTCCAGCACACAGTGAGGATGAAGCGGTTCTGGATATGGATGATAAGAGTGTAAATTGTGTAAAGTCGCTCAGAAGGGTTGAAATTGATTCAAGCACAAAGAATGCAGTAAAAAAAACACAGTGGTGTCTTAAGATAAGAGTGAACTTTTTATTTTATTGATTTTATTTTTTTAAGATTCAGGCCGTCATCCGGTTGATTTTTCGCTTTGGCTAGCGAGTAAAATTAGCAGATACTGAACAATCCTTGAAAAAAAAAAACTGGTTTCAGGCTGTACAATGCCACTGATGTTTGATGTCAAAGTAAACATCAAACAAAGAGAATTCCATGTGTATTTACAACAAACAACTTTTCTGAGCCGACGTGTGGATACAGTGTCACGAAACAAACCCCAAGAAGTTAAATATTTTCCAAGTAAAAATCGACTTATTGATGAATCCACGGATGCTGAGTCGTATCTGTGGTTTTTTTTTTTTAAAAGAGAATTTAGGTACACCCACGAAAACTGAAATGACAACACTTAGTGGTTCCCAGTGAAATTCGTTGTCACACTACTGCCACAAGTAGTCATCACACTACAAAACTACAAAAGCTTGATGTCCTACTTCTGCTTCAACCGTCATGTCAGCACCACAAAACGCAAACATCCATCACAGTCGACAAATGAAGAAAAACAGAAGAAAAAAAAACTGCGGCGTCTGCGCCTCGGTATGAGGTAATGTCAAGTTTCTCCTTTTGCATTGCAGGCTGCGCTTCAACATATCATCAAGTGTGGATAAACACTGTCAATTTCCTGACGGTCCTTTAATTACGCGGCCCAAATTGCATTCTGCAGTTCTGGAGTTCGGGCGTTGTGGTCGACGGGCGAGACCGATCCCGTTTTATTTTTGCCGTCTCTCTGCACCTTTACTATGTATAACGCTTAACTTTAGATTCACCAGTACAAACATAGCAGATGTTTATTGTCGTTCCACATTTAGATCCGATGATAGAAAAATAAGGGATTTCGTGGCAGAAGAGGGGATGAGGTTTTTTCAAGTGGGAATATTCACAATGCGAAAGGAAGTGGCGTCGCTTAAAATAACTTAACGAGCTGTGATTTTGTCCGAGAAAACGCGCCATCCTTCACGCTCGCCTAACCTTCACAAACCCACCGAATCCAAAATGAGCCCTTTTGGCCCTGGTAAAACACCAAGAAGCATTGAGAAGCTAGCACTTAACACGCGGTAAATCGCCAACTGGAGATGAGGTCACAGCTCCTTCCTCACTAGACCACACCCCTTAAAGGGGAAGGTAACACCCCAAATATTTATGGGTCCCAGACAAATCACACACAGCAGCGTTTTTATCCATCTTAAGTGGCGGCCATTTTGCCACTTGCTGGCGACTGAAAATGACATCACAGTTTCTCAGGGGCTCTTGCAACAACCAGTCACGGCTCAGCTGTTTTCTGTGTTTGGTCATGTGACATTTGCAAGCTGAGCCGTGATTGGTCGTTATCATTGGAAAGAGCGAAACTGTTTAACTAGCAAAACACGTCTGGAGTGATCTTACATGAATACAAATGCTTGCCATTCTGGAGCAAAGGTTCACTGTGTAGCTTAATCGAATATAAAATAATAGGCAAAAGTTACCTGGAAAACGACAACCTTGCCATCGTCGGCTTGCAGGTAGAAGGTCCAAGTGGAGGAGATGAAGCTCTGGGCGGAGCTGACAATGTCGTTGCACCAGCTAGACACGGCCTCCATGACGGAAGGCGGTTTGGGGCGCAGGGTCATGGCCTTGAGCTGCAGAGAAAATCTCTTGTCATTGCGCGTGTGTGTGTGTGTGTGTGTGTGTGTGTGTGTGTGTGTGTGTGTGAAGATTCGCTCACCTTCCTCCTTTGGATTTCAGGTTCGGAGGGCTGGCTAGCGCAGCCGGTGCTGCACGCGTCCTGTTCCAGGAGTTTGACGTAAGCCTCCTGGCATGCTGTGGACACACAGGAGAGTGCGCTGATGTGCACTGCTTGCACAAATAACATGGCTGCAGCTGAGATGGAATAGTTTGGGATTTGTCATGATACCTTTTTTTTTTCAAAAATGCTTTGTTTTAGTTTAGATTTATTTTATATATTTTTAACATATATGGGGTGCAAGATAATTTTTTTTAAAAAGACACAAAGTCCTCTGAAATAAAGTAAGGAAACTACAATTCCCAAACAACTGTTCCTCCTTTCTTCTTGTATGTCTGTCCAGTAATACCGAAATAAATACACTTAAAATGAACCCTGAATGCTCGTTTATTATATGAATTAAAGATTTTTGCTAGATTTATCGTGACTTTTAGTTAGTTTCATAAACATGAAATGTAGTTTCAGTTCTGTCATTTTTTTTAAAAGCACTCTCATTTTTATTTTGTTTACAAAAAGGTTTTTTTTTTCATTTGATGCAACAAGAGAGTTTAATTTGCACTATGAAACTGACAAAAAGACGGGAATCATTTTCACATTGTTTTGCATTAGGAAGAAAGGAACCCAGCGACACACACGGGAGTCAATTGCGCTAAACATTGCCAAAAGCAAAATGGTGCCCAATAAATGCAATTTTTCCAAAATATTATTTTCATAAATCCAAAATGCAATGAAGGAAATCAAGGCCATCGAAATATTGCTCTTGACTCTTTTACATCATTGCACTCCAAGGTAAACAAACTTAGACATCCCCCCCCCCCCCCCACACTGTAAAATTCAAAGGGACAGCTTTGTAACCCTGTAAAGGGCAACCAAAGCGTACTTCCCCAATAACAAGTCCCTCGAGTCAAAGCGAGAGCCGCAGATGGAGCCTCTCACCTCCTTGACACTCATCCTTGCTGGTGTTAAAGCCAGCGTTGCCGTTGACGAACTGGCAGATGGAGTAGAGACGACAGCCGCGGTGACAGGCGTTCATTATGGAGTCCTACAAGATGACCATGTGTTAGTTGTCACATCAATAATGTACATTAGTGCAGTAAAGAGAACACCGAGGAGTAAATCAAGATTTTTCAGTCTGTCTACAACAGAGGTGTCAAATCCAGGTCCATAAAATAAAAAATCCTTCCACAGTTTGGCTTTAGCCACGAGGTTCCTAATCAACTGGCAAGTAAATGGGCTCCCAAAGAGCGATCTCGTTTACCTGCCGGTGGATTCGAAGCACCTGTGGATAGTTTTTTTTAAAAACTTTTTTTTAAACCCAAATGAGATAGCTACAATACCAACAGCTGCTATGCTAAAAGTACAAAATGTGCTAAGGTTATGTGTTATGTCCTGTCGTCAAAAAGCGCCATGGCAGTTTGCAAATGATTTTATAATGTGCCCTGTATATGGTATGCTAACATATAGCAAGTTAGCAACCAGGACACCAAAGACACTAAAGAACATCTCTATGGATTGTATAACTTGCGTCTGGTACCATTTATAACGAAAAGGGAACTTGATGAGGATTTGACATTGTGTGCTGTCGTCAAATTTGGTACTATTCCGAATCAAATGCGAAAATGCTAAGAGTTCGCCTTGCTAAAACGCGAACGTGTTTAACCAACAGTACGGTAATCTCTTGTGAGATAGCAACCTGAGGACAAACGAAGAGGCAGATTATTACTTGCTAAAGCCTTGTACTGATTGTTATTAAAAGTTTTAAAAAGAAAAGTCGACTAAAACGCCTGACAATGTAATCCCGAATCTGATAAGAAATGGTGCCCTCTGGTGGCCAACACGAGCTTGACATGCACGCAGCTATCATAACAGCTTTGTCATCTTCTCTACAGCATTTCCGCGTTTACCGACAACACCAAACAACATCACGGTTCAAATCGCGATTAATTATTGAACCATTAATATCCTCAAATTGTCCAGGTTTTGTGGACGGTGTGGCTTGGGGGTCCTTTGTCGGGCTGTAAGATGCAGGGCCACACCTGAGGGTTGGAGCGATGGAAGAAAAAAACAAATCAGTGTTGCAAAACCTTTTGTGAACCGTGCGCCTAACGGGTTCTCGGATACGCTTTCACCCGCAATGTTCGACTCATTTTCGGCCTGAGCAGGATGACGCTGCGCAAAAAAAAAAGAACGAGCACACACCCATACACACACACGCGCGGGCACACACACAAACAAACGCGCTAAATGATTCCTAAGATGCATTCACAAGCCGGACATTATATGTTTTGCTGCACAATCAATCGTGCGGTCTTTTGCATTATAACGATAGCTTACATTAGCGGGGCCTTTGTTTTTGATGGCGAGCTGGCATTGCTTCTTGCAGAAGCTGATGTCGCCCAGCTGGTTGTCGAACACCTCCAGGGAGGACGCGGCGACCGCGAGACCCGCCAGGAGCATCGCGAGCAGGGCTGAAGAGGAGCGCATGTTTGGCGGCCGTAGCAGAGAGCCTTGTGGACGGCGAGGCGAAAGGGACAGCTGCTGTCGGTTGTGGTGGTGGTGGTGGCTCAAGTGAGAAGAAGAGAGGAGGAAGATGCGCGATCCTGGTTTTCTGCTGCTGCTGCCGCCTAATGCTGGAAGATCGTGACGTCACGCACCATCACCATGCACAAACTGGACCCCCCACCCCCACCTCTTGAACACTGCACTGCACAACGCGGCTTTAAAAAATAAACGTTGCACTCACAGGCAAAGATGAACAGCTTAGATTTGATAACCCAATTCCAATAAAAAAAATATTACACGAAAATACATTTTCCTTAATTGTACTTTATGATAAATATAGCTCTGCAAACACATTTTACCTTTCCCATTGAAAAAAAAAAATTTGCAATGTAGCCCAGTGGTTAGCACGTCGGCTTCACAGTCAATACCGGGTTGCAATGGTTACAACCAGCTGACAAGGAAATACTGTACAGTGATCCCTCGCTATTTCAGGGTTCATTTATCGCGGCTTCGCGCATTGCAGATTTTTTCAAACATATTCATTAAAAATTTTTTATTTTTTGTAAGTCTGCAAACGGTCCGCGAGAAGCTCGCAGTTGTTTTGCAGCTTCTCGCGGAACGTTTGCGGACTTTAAAAAATTTTTTTTTTTTTTTACCTGTATATGTTAATTGGTCGCTACTTCGCGGATTTTCGTTTATCGCGGGTGGTTTTGGTCCCCCCATTAACGAGGCATTACTGTATTCCAGTTCAGTATTTTTCAGGTGGGGTCAAATGTCTTAGAACTCCCTGTGCTCTTCCCATATTCCAAAAACATGAATATTATATTCATCGAAGACTCCAATTGATCAAAAAGTGTTCACATCAGTGCGAGTGGATATTTGTCTGTGTGCTGTGATTGACTGACAACCAGTCGAGGGTGGACCACTCCCAAATCAGCTGGTCTGTGCTCCAGGTCGCCCACGAGCCTAAGAAAAACTGTTAGGGAAAATGAATACCAGTACTTTTTTTTTTTTTTAAACGTATGGTTACAGCAATGTACAGTATGTGAGCATCGTGACTCCATCACACAGAGGTGGCAGAAAACGGTGGTGGTGGGCCACAGCCCGAGCCCCTCAAAGGCCTGGAGTCAATCTGGTGTGTCACGCAGCAGATGTCCCGGCCCCTTCTGTCCATGTGGGCACATGACGACACGCATGATGAATAGACCTGCTTGTACGTCTGTCTTCCATTTGCTTGACATGATATTCACAGAGAGCATTTTGGAACTACGTTCAACAGCTTCCTGCCGTTGCCTTGAATTGCATGAAGGCGGCCTCTTAAATGCATATTCTCAGTGTAAATGTTAATAGTCACGGAGTGTTGCAGTGTTGCAACATTCTTCATGTAATGAAAACATCCAAACCTTTTGTCCTGCAGTGTCGAAAATGTTTCCACAAAAACCAGGGGTACAGAAATGGGGAAAAATAAAAAATACATTTTCCTTAGGGTCCAATTATTCTGAGTTTGACAGGTGCAAGGGCAAGTTTTAGGTCTCGTTTTTCTGGGGAACTTTCCACACGCGAACTGGAGGGACACAACGGGCTGAGAAATGGCAAGCGTTTTCCCCTGATGTCAATTCCTCTGAATTTTAACAGTAGCATCTATAGGTAATTATAAACATTTTCCAGTTGCTAAATCACCAAATTTTAGGTTCTAGAATGCCAGGTAATATTGGAAAAAACAAACCAGGGGCACAGAACGGACCTAGAAATAGAAAAAAAAAATACCATATTGGCCCGAATATAAGACGGCCCTGATTATAAGACGACCCTTTTTCAAGGCTCAAGTTTGAAAAAAAGACTTTGAACAACAAATTAATTTTTAAACAGAAAATAATTACATCTGAAACAAATGATTATATTTGAGAGAAAAGCATGTTATCTCTTATTTTCTTCTCTCTTCCTTCTTACCGCTATTTTTTATTTTTCTTCTTCGTGACAGGGGTTCGCTTTGGCCTGCGGAGTCAAGTTCAGCATTCGCTTCAATATTATCTGGCGCCATCTAGCGTCGTGAATGGGTATAATGTCTAGACCCCGAATATAAGACGACCCCCACTTCTTATTTCAATGCAAAAAACACCGTCTTATATTCGGACCAATACGATATATATTTTTTGGCCTTTATTTTTGGGGTGGAGGATTTAGGGAAAACAAGTTTTATCGGCATTTTTAAAAAAATCTAATGCATTTGGATAGCTGTCAATTATACACAGATTTTCACTCTCAAATTCGTTATCTTTGACCAATTCCAAAATGGTTCAAATTGCTAAATAGCTTTTTGTTCCAGGAAACTTTCCACAGTCCCAACCCAGAAATGGCAACAGTTCCACTTTCCTGCGGTGAAGATTTTTGGTTAATTTGACAGGTGTGCTATTACATTTTCAGTTGCTTAAAAAAAAAAAAAAAAAGCTCCGGGAAACTTTCCACACAACACATTAGGAGGTATATTTTTTTTGCTAACTGCAAAACCCGTTTAAGATGAAGGGTTGCCAAAAAACCTGGCACACACATTACAGGGCACATCTATTGCTTATGACATCTAGAATCTTGTTGATGCGGATTAGTGTGATACAGCACGTGTATTGAAAGTGGGGACACTTTCCCCCCCCGGATGTTTTTAGGGGGTACAAAAAGGACAGTGCAAACAATTTACCGACCATCTTTATTTACCGACAGAGGTCTCCAATAGCAGGGTAGGAATTCACACATTTGCAGGAGCACGTCAGTTGTTCCACACAATGAAGGGCAGCTGCTATTTCTTTCAGAGCGATTATGCGAGTGGCGGTGTTGCGGGCTGCTGCGGCCCCGGCGCAGGACAGACTGCAGAGACGGACTGAAGCGGAGTGTGTAAATAGTAGCGGGTTGAAGATGCTTCCTACCCGCCACCTCCACCCAAAAAAATAATCTCAAACAAAGCCGATGAGATGGCTTCCATTGAATTTACCAGGGGGGATAAAAAATAAATAAAAGTTGCGCTATTTTAGTTTTTAAAAAAATAAAATAAAATTGAGTTCCCCCCCAAAATGTTGCCATACAAAACAAAGCCTCGTCACCAAAGAGACGTCCCGTTTGCGGCGCGATCAAATAAATCATTTCCAAAGAATTTCTGAAAACTTTTACAGGTCTTTAGTTTCAAGAATGTAGACCTTCCTGTGGTAGAAAATACAAAATGATATTCCAGTGCAGAAGCAAAAAAAATAAAAACAGCAAGACCAATCTCAATGAATGCAGCCGTAACAGAAGGACCACCGGCGAACGGGCAGCGGTGCACATCAAAAACGATGCTGAACTGTTTTCCAAATGTGTATTTTTTCTTAAGCAACAGTTACAAAAGATTCTATCAACGGACAAATGCATAACCTCTGAAAAAAATACTGTATGAAAGCATCCCTGCTACTTTATTTCCAAGTACAAAAACCTCTACCAATAAGCTGCTCCCGAGTAGCAAGAAGTCCATTTTCTTTTTTGAGTTTTTTTTTTCAATTTCTTTTTTCCCCCCCTCCCCCCATCGGTTTTGTTTTTTTTATTGGTTAAAACGCAGTCCTCACATTGAGTGCCACAGTTCATGACGGTCTTCCGTCGTTTTTACTTAGCTGAAGGATCCAGGAACATGCAAGCCTCGTAGTGGAGGTGCTCAGGGACGGGGCTGGGGGAGGCTTCCTGTGGGGCCTCCCCCCGCCCTCCCTCAAAGTGTAGCCAAGGCTCTCAGGCCAGGGCTGGGAAGGCCTCGGGGTCGTCCACGTTGGGCACCATAGCGGTCGACTGGAGAGGGAGGTGGAGACACATACCGTGTGTTAATTTTTTTTTTCTTCCCCCCCCTCAATATTACAATTGAACTTAATCATCAATTATTTTCAGGGTCCTCTTTCCGGCTATTTTCTAAAAACACCACTCTAGAAATACCGTTGACTCGACTACACCGCAATGTTGATTTGAATTTCAGATTCCTTTCATCACGGCGGATTTTTACCTTCTCGGCTCTTCCTCCGCGGGGCGGCCTTGGGGTGTCCCCGCCGCGCTCACCGGGGGGTGGGCCGCCGCGCCCGCGTCCTCCCCGCCCGCCGCGCGGTCCACCGCGTCCGCGGCCCGTCCGCCCAAGGTCCCCGAAGTTGATTTCCAGCTGGGACGTGATGTCGTTGGCCGGCTTGCGGAAGTGGTGCTCATCCTCCATCTTAAAAGGCGAGCGAGACGGGAAGTCACTTGCGTAGTCCTTTGCGGCGTCGGAATGTGTGGCGTACACGCAAGGAGCTCACCTTAGACTCAAACGCCTCTGGGTCGATCAGGTCATCCTTTTTACCCTGCGCGAGGGAGGAAGGGGCAATCAATTAGCAAACTGTTTCAACAGTTTGAAATTCAAATTACAACTCAAGAGTTTGAAGTGCCTCAAAAGCAAAAACAAAACCAAAAAAAAGCCCCCATCAGTTTAGTTTGTGCATTTACATGTCTGAAAGAGTGGTTGAAAACGTGTAGGTTTCTTTTTTTCATTCTCCAAATGATTAGCGACTAAACGTAGAGTTGAAGCAGGGGTCGGGAATCTTTTTGACTAAAGGAGCCATGAAAGCAAAATATTTGGAAATGTATTTCAGTGAGTACAGTCAAACCTCGGTTTTCGTCCATAATCCAGTTTCAGAAGGCTGTTTGAAAAACGAAATTGTTCAAAAACCGAAACCACGTTCTTTTTAAAATAAAAATGTTGATTGCTCACAATGGAAAGCAACACGAGGAAGCGTCACTTCCTCGTGTAAGGAAGGCGAGAGGAGTCAAATGGTGCATTCAAGTGCGGTCCGTTTGTTCGAGAACTGAAATTTGTTCGTCATGCGAGGCATAAAAAACTGAAAATTCTTGGTCGAAAACAGAGACGTTCGAAAAAACGAGGTTTGACTGCATTTTAAAAGCCAATTCAACAAACTGTCAGTATAATAAGCTTCTGAATTTATTCTATGAAATAATTTTGTGATAATACTCACCATTAATGTGAATGGTTTTCCGTTCCTCACGATTGCTAGCAAACATAGCGGAATTATAGTCATCTTGCCGGGTCCATACGCGGAGTTGCTGCTGGCTAGCTTGCAGCCTGCTCAGTAGCTTGCACGCTTTTTTCTTTCTATCTCCCCGCAGGGTATTTTGATGCGAACGTAGCATGGCGCGTGTCAAAGTGCCGCTTTACTTTTCGACCGGTTCATCACTGCAATGTTGTCATCGCAAATTAGACACACCGCAGAACCTGTTCTTGCCACAAAGGCGAATTCTTTGCTACATTCGTCCTGAAGTGAACCACGCTCGCCATCCCTTTTTTTTTTTTTCACCATCTGCTTTCTCAAAGGGTTAGCTTTGAGCTAATGACTGAGCAGACATGTATTCAAAAGAGGGCGTTTACCTGGTGACCCAGCAACGGGCAACGTAGGCCAGTATCGCGCAATTAAAATTGCTCCTGCAGCCCTGAACAGGACATGAGCAGTAAAAAAAAAAAAAAAAAACAGTAGGCTGGATTAAACAAGTGAGAATATTTTGTTTTATCTGCGAGCCCGATGCAATCATCAAAAGAGCCACACCTGGCTCGCGAGCCATAGGTTCCCGACCCCCCGAGTTAAAGTAACACCCCTCGAGTTGAAATATGGTTGTGATGCACACGGCTTTTTTTTAACTGCAGGTTTAAGGGAGCCATTTATGTAAGACTAAGAATTGTGATGTCAAAAAAGGGGCAAAGCAGCAGGGAGAATTTCACAAAACTGTATTCCAACTCACTTCAGCCTTGGACTTGTGCAGCACAAATCCTTTGTTCCAGTCGGCGCCCTCGTTGGCCTTGCGGATGTTGAAGTCCACCTTGGCGCGGTCCTTGTCCTGCATGGCCTTCCACTCGTCCAACGTCATCTCTTTGGGGCCTTCCTCCTTCACCTCCTCCACCTCATTCTCCCTTCAACAAAGACACGAGAGGCGCGCCGTGAGTGCCCATCGCGGCGGCTCGAGCAGTTACGGCGCGCGAAGGACAAGATCAAGTTACTTATTCTCGGAGTCGGCGGGTGGATGCTCCTCGCCTTCGGCGTTCTCCTCCGTGGCGTTTGACTGGTCGAGTTCGCTGCGGAAGGGGAAACGGGATTTGATTTTTTTTTAACGGACCCAACAGGTGAACAAGTTTCATCGTCAGACAAAATGTCCACGCAAACCCAAAACGCAGGTGTTCAAATATTCACATGGGCAAATCTGGTCAAGGTAATGTCAGGCGGTTTTATTTAAGCTGCACACTTCTGACACAATTCAGTCAGCTATGGTGGGTTCCAAATGAGCTTAATTCATGGCTATTCATTCACTTTTGGCCCCTTGAATAGGGAGAGGCACACACGCAAACTTGTTGTGATTGCTCCACCATTCACCTGTTATGAATTTAAATATCCCAAAATGAAAGTTGAACATATGCCCCATTTATCAGCCGGCCGATTTAACTGGTCAATATTAGTTCTCTTAAAATCAGCACACACACACCCCTCTCCCACTATTTTTTTTAATTGAGGAGCCAACGGATTCTCTGAATTTTAAGAGCCCCACCCAAAAAAAAAAAAAAGTAAAAGTAAAAATCGGTATGGGGCCCCAAAAGGAGAATTGTGTTGATGTCCCAATATTTATGGACCTGACTGTATATTAGCTTGCACAATGCATAATTTGATAAGACCATAACGGAAAATGTTTGAAATTACAATGCACCATTTGAAAAATGAATAAATAGGTTGTAAAGAACTGACAAAAACGTGTCATAGTTTCGGTCACATAGAAATCAATAACGATGCTACTTTGAATTATTTTTTTTATTTTTTTTACTTTTTGATCACGCCAATACCGCTAAAACCTTAATTACCTGCTCCGCTGAAAATGGAAAGAGATCGTTTCAGGCTGTACCTCATTTGAAGAAGCAAGAATTGCCTCACACAGCCGTTGTTTGGAAATATATCATCCCTTCCCAGGGGCAGCAGAATGTGGAAAAGTGCGACAGATTCTTAGGGCCCAGATCAATTCATGATCCCCGTGTTCGATTAAAGTAGCAAGCAGTTGGAAGTTGACAGGGTTTCCTGCGATGAGGTCCGCCAACTTGCCATCTGCATCCTCACGTTGGCCCGAGCTAACGCAAAAAGGCCATTGTTCCGTAGAGTGACATGTCTGTCGGCTTTTCCCATCGCAGCAGCACTGGCAGTTCGGATTTGATCTCTTTGGAGTGCCAAATGTGCAAGCTTGCCAGTAATTGGAATGAACAAGCATTTCGGCCGATTCTGCGACGCGTGTTCATCGCGCCGTCGTTCATGTCGGAGGGTGGCTGACTTACTTGAGTTCATCCTTGACTGTGCCCCAGTTGTGAGATCCACTTCCACCTCGCTTCTCTTCGCCTTTCAGACCACTGGAGGAAAAAAAAACAACATTTGTATTAGCCACCATCTCGACATGGGAACCGATGTAGCATGTAGGTGAGGACTCCACCCTGGCAGGCAACAGCATTGTCTACAAAGATAACGCTTATCATGGCCAAATCATTTACCATACTTATAGCTGCTCTGCCATTGGCTATTAGCGAGCATCATGCTGTCATCCTATTGGCCAAGAGGGACCTCTACCGTACGTGTCTATGTGTGTGTAGATAGATAGATATGTGTCTATAGAGCATCTTCGTCATTCGCCCCGCGGGCCATGAACCGCTCCGATAGTTTTACATAAATGTGAATCACCCAGAAAAAGTGTTCCCCCATCGGGCGATTGCTCACAATACTGATGTTTGCCTTAGACATTTTCGAAAGACTGTTAAAAGCCAACAAAAGCAAATGTATCCAAGGACATCTGCTTTTGTCGGCTGAGTTCTTTACAAAACGCCAGGCAAAAAACACTTTTGAGAGAGAACATGAACTAAAAAGGGCAATGAACGATGAGGACGTAGTTAAAAGTTAAATGACCATCATTTTTATTCTGTTTTTTTTTACATTATGCACAAATCTCATTTATTGTGCAATAGTCAAATTGTAACATGTATTTGTTACATATTTGGATGTATTTTTAGGCTTTAGGAAACATTTATGGCTGAATTTTGGGGATGCTTGGAACGAATTAGAGCATTTACATGGAAAAGGCGTCTCTACCCGTTAAGAAATTTCTTCTAAAACCAATTAATTTCATGTAAGTAGAGGTACCACTGTGTATAACACCTTATGAGAAACAGCATGTTTTAAAATTCATGAATATTGCTGCTTCTGCACAGAATCATTTAGGCTGAACAATTTCGGCGTCCTGGTGTAATAAGCGCCACATCGAATTGTGGCAGAGCTATTGAAGGCTAAGAATTCATCATTCAACAAATGATGATTTTTAAAAAAGGGCCTTGGAGACGACTACTCACAATCGTCATTGAATCCGCTAAGTTGTAGTAGGAGTGTCAGTTTTATATTTGACTTTAATTTAGCCCCACTTGAAACATGAACCAGACATCTGTGATGACAGTCGTGATTCATCAAACACAGACGGTTCATTACATATGCGGGGGCACGACATGCCTCCATTTAGTAGATGTCGCCATGAAATTCAGAGATCGAGGAGCACCGTCTCACATCTCCAAAATATTTTTTCTAATTCTTAAACTAAACACCCCCCCCAAGTGGCATTTTTCTCCATTCACCCATTTCTGCTCTCATAGCATCAGCTTTGATGTCGTGAAAGGGGCGTGGCAACCAGACAGAGAGGCGGGGTTTGAATGAGCCAGGTGCCTTGATTCCAGGTTTGAAATATAGCCACCAGAATAACTCATATTTCATAAGAAACTGATCACCATTATGGCAAATTTGTAATCACGCGCACACACACATACAAACGCCCGTAGAGTTAAGAGTCAAAAGCTTTAAAACACCATGATGTAGGCCTTTAAAAATAATTTTTACGTTTAGATTTTTATTAATTACGCTAAGTGCATAAAAAAAATATTAAAGTTTACAAATTAACTCAGTGCCTATCAACCTGAAACATCGCTCTTTCGTTGAGTCTCAAAAGGAGGCGGAGAAAGGAGTACTTACGATCGGTCGCTGCCACTGTGCCTGTCAAATTCCCGTTTCCCTCTGGAGTCAAAGCCGTCGCTGCGACCCATGCCGCGCCCTCTGCCTCCACGGAAGCCCCTGCCGCCACCGCGGCCCCTCATCGGCCGGTCGCCGATGGGCCTGAAGGGTGCCGACAACAACAATCATCGACTGCCCGCTGCTCCGGACGTGTTGCGCGACAACGGAGGACAACTCACTTCTCCACTGAGAATTCGCCTCCCTCGGGCTTGTCGCCAGGCTCGCCGGGCGGCCTCTCGAAGCGGCGGGCGGGGGGCCGCCTTTCTATTGGCCGCCTGTCTGCGGGTGGGCGTCCCTCTCCCTGCTGGCCACCCTGGGGTCTCGGGCCTTCGCCCTCTGGCTTGCGGCCCATTCTCCTCATGCCGGGGCCTGCAGGATGACGCGTTGACAAATGCAAAAACTAATGAATACAAGCGGAACCGCTGCAGCCAAACACCCCCAAAAGACAAATTGATTTTTGTCCCTAGAAGATGATGCCTGAGAAGTCAAACGGCTTGAAATTCAAACCATGACCGCAAGTGAAACGTGTTGGAACCACAGCTCAGCTTTGAATAATTAGCCCCCACTTAAATGTATGAAAATACGTAGGGAATATTTCCATATCTTTGAAGGCACATTGACTTGAAACGCTCCACAAATGATTGGCGCTAACTGAATACCGGTGTGACAGTGTTGCCAATCCAACCAAACCTCTTTATCCAAAGTCAATTTCAGGCGCAATAGTGGTTCTGATTAGTAGTTGACATACCCCTCTTGAGTCTAAGCTATTGCTTCTGACAATATTTATCACATTTCAAGTGCGCTGCAAACTATTCATGTTGATGAAATACCTGTGTGACAGTGTCAAACTGGGTGGAGTACTTGCAACCGGTCACCGTGACTGTGTCTTTGGGTATAATTTATTAGATCTTTTGGCATTTTAGTTAAATGAATATGAGAAGAGAACACATCTAGAGTCAGTATTTTCATAAATGTAAAATCATGAAATGGACCTTATCGGAACAATCGTTCTCAATTACACATGTTCAAGAACAAATAATTTTACTTGAAATGGTTGTTAATAGACTGTGAATAACTTAGTCCCACCACTTGTATGACAGCGAATCAAACTAGGGCAAACTATCAGTCGCTGCGACTACGACTGGCCGTCAAATTCTAATTTTACTTGTTTGCAAAATATTTAAATCACAATTTTTGCTCGTGAAATGACTAGCTGTACATTTATAGGTATTAATTCAAGCATGAGATAGATTACAGCGAAAAGACAAAACGCACATGCACATATTTATGTGGAACCCACCCTCTGTTATTCATCGAAAATCTCCTGTAGTCGCGCAACCCAAGCCACAATAAATGCATCGTGTCACACAATGCAGTATGGAAACAAAAAACGGAAGTTGTTTTGTTAACAATATATTTACAGTTGACCTTTGCTATATGCAGGGAATAGGAACCAGGCCATGAACAACGAAAATTGGATCCCGATTCGGTATTAGCAGATACTTAAATCCAAAGACTCGGACTTGCCCCCCCCCCCCCCAAAAAAAAACCGTGATCGGGACGCCCTACTTTCATTTCCGCAGCACGTTTTAGGACAATTGACCTCACCGACTACAAGCGATTACACGCACTGTCAATGATTAGCTGAGGCAGCATTGGATGAATGGTTTGGAATGCGGCCTGTGACTGCCCGAACTTTCAAACCCCACACCCACTTTGGCTGCCCGAACGGCATTGGGCTAAGCCCCTTGAGCAAAACACACGGCAGTCCGTGGGGCTAACATCATGTAAACATGAACGTGGGTCCTGCGCACTATGTAGCTGCACCGTATTACTACGACCACCACCATTCTCATCATGGCTAATAACCTTTGGCAGCACATGGCCGCCATCGGCCGACACATGGTGGAGACATTGCTTCACTTGCCCTGTATACCGAAATAGAAGCTTCTAGCAGCTGTGTGCAACACGGAGGGGGTGCACCTGTCTCATATCATCTCTCCACCAACTAGATCACTTGACCCCACACTTGTACACAACACGTGCTGATCACGGCCAACCGTAAGCACGCAAGTACATCCAAAAGCGCAATTTTTCAAGATTGCTTTCGAGCGTTGAGTGTGGGAGGAGAGCGGTTAGCATGATGCTAGTGCGAAAGCAAGGAAGTGCTGCTTTGGAGAAAGCATGTGCGCGCGCCTGTTTAGCGTCTGTTGACAATGCACAAGTGCACGCTTATTTATTTATTCGACATGGGCGTGCATGACTTTAACCTTTGCGGTGTGGTTTCCTCGTCCTCGAAGTGCATTTGGTGTTAACATATGACGTCAAAAGTGCATTCGAACGTCATATTCACGCAAGGCCTGGGCCGTCAGCGAGGGCCTCGAATCAAAACAAAGTGCGGTCCTTCCAGGAGATTATTCGGAGTTTGACGTTTTGCAAGGCGTTAACATTTTTACACGGGTTCGAGAAGGGGAGCAGACACCCGGCAGTCACGCGGACCTGACCTCGCGGAAGCTTTCTGCGCCTTGCTACAATGTTAGCTTTTAGCATGCCCCAACATCCTCAAATAGAAGACAGAAAACGTGCTCACCATCTTTCTTGAGCGGGACGGGAGCCTGGGGCTCCGCCTTTTTGTCGGTCAACGGGGTTTTTCTGTCCTTTTGAGACTCCTTTTGGGCTGTTTGGCCGCCTGGGCTGCAGACTTGGCGGCACCGGGAGCGGCAGGCTCCTTCTTCTTCTTCTTCGCCTCAGCCTGAGCCTGCTTCATCAGCTCAAACGGGTCCGATTCATCGTCCAATAATTGGTCGTATCGATTGGTTACGGCGATGCCAAAACCTTCTTGCATTTGTCCGGGCATGATGGCGCCCCTTCAGCAGGATTTTCCTCCGATTCTACGAGGCTTGGTGCGAACACTTCGCTAGGTGAAGCCACAAGATGGCTGGGGAAAGGAGCTTCTTCTCTTCCGGCGCGATAGACATACGGGACTTTGTTGGAGAGGTGCGGGTGGGGCGTGTAGTTCGTTGGGGGCTCCAAGTAATGGGACATACCCCCGTATAAACTACGTTACCCAGAATGCAACAAGAGCTCGCGTGGTTCGCATGCAGAAGCCTTGCACGCGCGCTTTAAAACACCTTTTTGAGTCTTTAAAGAAACTCGTCATGTCTTTAATTCACAACTATTGCTTGCTTTGTGTCAAAATGAGTAACAATAATATTCCGCTTGGGCTTGTGTAATGCCCAAAGTGACGATGGTATCTTCGACAGAGCACAAAACAAAAGTCAAGTGTGGTAAACGCTTCATAATGTAAACCATTTTGTTGCTTGTTTTTAAATATCATTTTACTTAAAAACAAAAACATAAATTATACTTTCAAACATTGCATTTTCTTTCAAAATTCACACACACACAGATATAAAATAAATTCAGTAAATTACTAACCATATACAACCTTATGTTTTTAAATTCCATTTATTTGTTCTTCTACATTTGCCATTAGGCATTTTTTGAACCTCAAAAGAGGTGTAAATGCCAAGCAGCCATTGATCTATTAATATTTTGAGAGTTGTCATTTATAAGGAAAGTCAAACCCTGTTCAGCTGATGTGTATCCATTGGAGACGGCATCCATTTTCTCTGTTGTACAAATTGGATAGAATGAGATTCATTAAAGGCGAAACATAAAATCTGCCTTCTAGTGAATGATTGACAGTTTGAGAGTTTTCAATCTAATCATTTATTCAATACTGTGCTTGGTGTACAACGGCACTGCATCACAATGACAGATCTTTCCAATAAGTCCAGTGCAGCTTATCAGCACAGACAGATGCAGTGAACGTTGGTCCAGCCCACAGAAAGACCCGCCTCAGCAACACCTGAACGCAGAGCAGCCCGGCATCCCCATCAGACATGACGTCCGTTGTCGCCATGGCCATGATGGAGTCCTATGCACTTATGATTTTGGTCATGGGGACGTTCTTCTTGTACTTCTGCGGCATGGTGTGGGCTTTTTCCAACCCCAAAGTAAGTGGCGTGGATGAGCTGCAGAGCGAGAATGCCGGGATGCGGCCGCTTGAATCGCCCTACGCTGCAGATGAGCTCACTCGCAGCACCTACGTACGCTTTGGGGACGACACCGAGAGCTTGATGTGGGAATCTGACGCCCTTTGTGCCGAGCCGTATGGATTTGACAACTTCACGTACCACGCATCTTCGAGGGAGGAAGAGAAACATGTTATTCTTGACATTTAGGCCCGCACAAGGGAGTGTGAAGAAAAGAAGGGAGAAGATAATGCACAAGGAGAGACTCCTGTGTCACTTTTTAAGGTAGTGAAGCGTTTTATTGTTTCTTGCAATTAACAACGCTTTTGTTTTTTAACACTTGTGTGACAAATGTTAAAATATGAAATGTGCGATAACCTTTGTATTTGAAGGTTTGTAACTTTACTGTGTTTAAGTCGGTGATAGATCATCAAGTGTATGTCAGATTAACATATTTCACCTAATTGGTGCAAAAATTATTTGACTACAAATTATGTAGCGTATATTTATTCATCTATCAATGCCAGCGATGTTTCGTGACAGGCCAAACAAGTTCATGCAATTCCACTAGTTGGCAGAAGGTACAATTAACCTGCGTATCAACTTTTCTCATTCATACAACAGAATAATAGTGCTGGATGAGATTGAACACAGAGTAAGTCAATTAGTGTGTCAATTGCAACAAGGCCATGATTATGTCAATACGAATTGTTTCCCTGGCATTTTTTTTAATACAGGATGTGCCCTGGCGCAATAAGGGCTTGGATATATTAGTTATACTTTGCTCGTATTAAAAATAAAGATTATCATGGTGACAGTTGCACCATGGAACAGATTGGATCTATTTTATTTACTATTTTTTTAATGGGAAAATGGTTTCTGAATCCAAACAAATGGAAGAAACAGTTTGGGTCCAACCTCATGTAGGGACGAGTACATGCATATTTCTCAGAGAGTTTGGTCAGTGACAGATAAAATTTTATGTGTGGTGTGCGTTAAAACTACAGGCTTGCATTGCAAAATACCCTGACACAACTGTTATCTCGGCTCTGATACGAATTCTGCAAATTAGCCAAATCCAGGACTGTTGCTGGATACATTTCAAACCCAAAGAAGCCTCTCACAATCCCCTGAGCATCTGACAGTTCCTTGACGAGAAGAAAATCGCTGCGCTGGAGAAACCTTGCTACTCACCCGACCTGGCATGGAAGCGGCAGGGAAGGCTGGGAACGTGTGTATAGATTACTTTGAAGGTGGGAAAAAAAAATGGTGTAGTTCATATTTTAAATATCTATTGTGAAACACCAGTCCTAGAACTTTTCTGACACATCTTATATGTAGGAGGTGGCAGTCAAACGGCTGTTGTTAAGATGCGATTGGTTTCCTTTTGGCTTCCCGCTCCAGCCGCAGCAGTTTGTCATAGAGCGCCTCTGACGTGTCCAAGTCGACATCCATCTGCAAAGAGGATCAAAAAAAGGTGCAACATCATTTGAACGACGGTATCCTTTCTTGGATGCGCATCGAAAAGCAGAAAGAGTGACTGGGCTGACCTGCCGTGGCTGTGTGTAGCTATGGCCGAGAACAGATGTTAAACTGTGATATTTGGCCCGTGGGTCCAACCTTTCCGGTTTTTGATTAAAAAGCCAAACCTACAAAAAGAAAACGCAAATCCATGATTGTCCCCGGGGCATGCGGAATGTCGCTTGGGCTTACCAAAGCTTCAGCTCCGTTGTAGGGTGTCAGGGTGAAAGTGTTGGTGAACACTCTGATCTGATAACATGAGGGGGAAAAAGTGCATTGGGGTGAATGACATCAGTAGAGCGGTTACATACTTTTTATGTAACTCACCAGCCATAAGAGAGGCATGAGCAGGGTCCAGAGGAATGCAGGGAAGGAAGGCAGGATGCCGTAGGTCAGGTTGGTCATCACAAAGCCGGGACAAATCACGGAGGAATACAATCCCTGGAGAGCACAACAGTTAAAAGTGTTTATGTGCCATTATGAGACGTTAATACTGTGAATAAACGCGACTCTGTGCAGCCAACGACACTGCAGCTCTGCTTACGATTTGCCTTTGTGGACTGTTAGAAGAATTGTCACCCCTGGTTGCTTTTCATGACTGGATTATGAGGCGCACCTTCAATGAATGGCCTATTTTGTAATTTTTTTTCATACATTGGGCGCACCGCGTTATAAGACGCAATCTACAATGCATCCACTAGATGGAGATACGCTCAGGGAAACGCCAACAGAACGAATAGATGTCAGTAAAACCTATTTATTAAAGCAGCGACACAGTTCACTTAACCAACAGCAAGTTATAACATTGACTCGTTAACGTTGAACTCTCTTGCCGCAGCTCTATTTCCGTGTTCAACTGCGTAACCGATCGCGTCGTCAGCATGTCTCGAGCAAGGAGCCATTTTGGGGTCGAAATGTTACCGTAATGACCATACACAAGGCGCATCGGATTTGATGGCGCGCTGTGAGCTTTTAAGAAAATGGAAGGCTTTTAGATGCGCCTTTTAGTGCGGAAAATACAGTATTTAAATTAGCGGACCATGATGTAAAAAGAGCATTTTTTTTTTTTTTGTTCCAACCAACCAGCTTGTTGTAGCGCGTGTTGATTGCCAAGCTCAGAAGGTCGGAAGCATATTTGGATGAGCTGTACGGCTCGCTGCCCTTGCGGTGCTGCACGTCTTCCAGGCTAAAAGCCGAGCGACGAGCGTTACTGGAGGACGTCCAGATGAGCTGTGAGGTCTGGCCGGGTTGGCAAATAAGCGGCTCAAGCTCCCTGGCCTAAAAGGAAACGCACATTCACCTTACTTTTGGATGAAAAGTAGAGAAAAAAAAACTCTAGGCATTTCTATTGCCTCCAAACTGTTTGTAATTGCCTACATGAATGATTTGAACTAAAAATAATGTATCCCAAAAATTTAAAACTCCCAATTCAAATTTATCTGACAGCATTAATCTAAGAATTAAAAATGGCTGGAGGCTAATTTAATTTCGCTTTTTAATACACATACGGCAAAGGCTCGACTTAACTTCCAGTAACCACCCAGGCTAAACTTCTGTTCCTCCCTAACACACAAAGATCTCGGAATCGTGAACATGCATCACTTAAACATACTCCCTTGAAGCCAATTATTACCTTGCAATATTTGATGAATTACCCAAAACTAAATTTTAATTGTGCCCTGCGATTGGCTGGCAACCAGTTTAGGGTGTAACCCGCCTTCTGCCCGTGACCTTACATCTGGGACAGTAAAGCTATTCATTTTTAATGAGCATTGTTGCTCAAGTGTCAGAGGTATCCAGTGTAGTCCTGCATTCTGCTACAATGACCTCAAGAGTTGCTCCCTCTGCAGAAAACCAACGTCAACAACGTTTTCCTACTCTAGCCTGCAAAGGGCGGACAGACTCACAAGGAGGAAGTGGCCGAAGAGGTTGGTGGCGAATACTTCCTGCAAGCCGTCTGGAGTGACTCCATCCTTTTGTGTCAGGATGCCCTCGCCGGTTGCAAACATGGTGATGACACGACTTCATTAAAAAAAACAGCAAATACAGTACTGTACAATGATTGCTTATCTGTTGATTTAGAAAATATTCTTCCTCAGTGGAAGTAATGGAAATAAGGAGTTGCTGTCACAAAACTTTTTTTTAACTGTACGGTGGGGGAAATAAATAAATAAATAAAAGGAAATAGAAAAATGAAAACAGAGTTGTGGAGTCTTGTGCACTGTACCTGGAAAAGAGGCCTTTGAAGAAAGCCTTGAGATCAAACTGAGGGTTTGGCATGATCCCCGCATTTAGGTAGACATAATCCAGCCGGTTAAACCTTAAAAAGAAAACAAAAGTTGAATATTTTGACTGTGGTGTGCACGCCATCTGCAAACACCGATAGGGAGATTAGCGACGACTTGGATGACAATGAAATGGGCAAGTGTACTATATGCTATGCTCAGTGAAATGTGTATATAATACCAAATGTCCTTATCGTGGTGTCTGGGTGTATTCCACTTTCATAAATAAAAGCCAGAACTAAAATAGACGCCAGATATGTCTAAATAAGCCACAGTGGGCAAGGTAAACAGAGACGCCTTGAGTATTGTTCGATGGACAAATTAGCATTAGCGTCCGAAAAGCAGCACTTACTTGACTATTTGATGGGTGTCAACGCACCCATGTAATAATATTCCAAAAATACAAGATAAGTGAAGTGAAAATCTTGAGTGTATCCTTCCACCTGAGTTGGAGCTCCCGTGCAGCACTGAGCACCGAGCTGATGCTGCTGGTGTCCATCAGCAGCAGCGTCACTTGGGCCGCGGGATGGGCGCCGACCAGGGCTGAACGAGCGGCGCCAGCCCGTCGCATGTTCCGACAGGCCAGACACAGGTGGAGCCCCTCGGCATCCTGGGAACCGAGGAGACGCTCACAGAGAGCCAGGCCGATGCCACTGCCGGGGGGGGACACAAACAAACATTAATGAAGTACAAATACTCGGTAAGTGTACTTAAGTCGATATTTTGGCGATATTTAGTTTGGTGGAGTGGTTTGTATTTATTTGTCTGCCGAACCAGGGAGCATTGATGATGATAACAGCTTTGGAAAAGCAAGATATTCCCTATTCATGCATTATTTAAATGTTGCCAGCTTGGACAAATTCATGATGAAACACAACCTTCTGGCACAAAAACAGGGGAGCTATATTTTTTTTATAGTTGTTACATTACCTAATTTTTCATTTTTTTGGTATGCGAATGCAGGACCTGTTGTCAATATGAATGAATGAATGATATTTTATTGTCATTGCACACTTGTTACAACAAGATTTTGCAGGAGCCTCCCCTGTAATAAAATTCTGGTTATCCTGTCAGAAGTTAACTTTAAGCAAATTGGTGTCCACTGATTTTCTTTTCTTCTCAGTAAATTTTTTTATCGAAAACGATATTTTTCTTAGTATATACAGTACTTTATACAAATAAGGGAGGCAAAATTTACATTTAATTTTGCACGTTCTGATTCTACTTTTTGTGGGGTTTTTTAACGTAAATTTAACGTAAATTTTTTTACATACCTGTATTTTACGATAAGAAAGTTATGATGCCTCCTCCGCAAGTAAACCTTATTTGGAGGAGACAACAGACTTGACCCTTTTGGGGCACCGTAGTTCTCCTCACTAAGATGCGGAAGTAAGCCAAAACTAGTCCGTATTGTTAAAAACAACAAACCAAACATTATAGTTATTTGTATGTATGGAATTGTACATAACTTATTACGCGTCGTCCATACTGATTATAACCACGACTACTGCTAACACAAAAATACACTTTTCTTCTTGTGAACCCCATGGTGCGACTGCGACCACACCACCCCACGTCACTCAAAACCAAATGACTTTACCTGTTGGCTCCCGTCACCAAAACAACCTTATTCATCATTTCATTGACTTGCTAACAAAGTAAATGAAGCAACACATTTATCACGACCACTTCTTTCCTCACGGAAAGCTCTTTGCATTTGAACTTGCCGTAGAGACACGCTTGACCCGCCTCTTCCATTCTGTGATTGGATACGACGGAAGCACCCAGCCAATAGGATCACGCAAGCATGATCGGGGCCAAGAGGAAGAACCGCCCAAATCCAGGTCGTCATGAAAACTCAACTCAACTGTATGGAAAGAGCAATTTAAAACAACCACCACTGTGTACAAAGTGCTGTACATGGAGCAAAAATAATGAATACAACAGCAAATAATAAAACAACAAATTAATAACAAAAGCATTAGAAAGCACAACAACAGTAAAACTAAAAATCAAGTCTCATGCTGAGTCAAAAGCCAATGAAGAAAAATGAGCTTTCAGACGAGTTTTAAAGATGGGCAGCGAGGAAGCTAGCCGAACGTTCAGTGGGAGGTCATTCCAAAGAGAGGGACCAGCTCTTAATACCCAGTTCTTAATACCTCTCATAGTGACTGGTCCGCAGACCTGAGGCGCCGGACAGGTGCTTGGGACGGAGGAGCTCAGAGACGTAAGGTGGGGTGAGGCCATTTAAAGATAAGAATAATGAAGCAACAGTTAATTCGGGATCAAATTCCACGTTTTATTTCACAAATCAAGTGTACAACGTTTGTTAACACATACAGTATAAAGACATTTCCGCTTACAATGTTGTACACACAAACCTTTATATTCTACCCCCACTTAACCCTATTAAAATCTTAAAATTTAACACACATGCACGGCCCTTTTCAGCGCCGGTAACACACTTTTCAGCCCCCGTTCCCATGACAACGCGTAGACCTCTATGCCAGCAGCTCTACTTCCTGACACATCTTGCATTGTCCATCCACCCACTTGTGTTTGGATCACTCATCCAAGAAAGTCCTCCCAATATGAAAGACAGGCACATATTCATACACAAATACATCAATCACACAGAAACAGCCAAAAATCAACAGATATAAATATGAGTACAAAATACTGGTAGTTAAAATGTAAAAACACCGTCATTTACACAGCACAGTGAGAAAGAAAGAAAGACGCTACAGAGTTGACGTTTCCTTCTTATTCCACGATGAGACTTGAGATGAAACACTTGAAATCTGCTGCAGTTGTCCCCCGCCCCGCTACATTCAAGCAGTCTTCCGAACAATGACACGCACAAAAATAAAGTCTTTAATCACCTTAAAATGTGACATTTCAACTTCATATTTCAACGTACAACATGAAAAGTGCAGGATGTCACTTGCTACAGTTAAACAGGAGTAGCACAACCGTACATTGTGTTGTGTTTTGTTCTGGAATATGTGGACGAGTGTCTATGGTCGGTCCGTAGCATGTACGTCCGCCGCACAGTGTTCTGCCAAACGCTAACACGGGTGACACCCGCAAGTAGCTTAAGCCTGGATCGCGTCAGACACACACACGGTCGTTATCTGCCTCAAAACGTCGCAGTGGGCCTATGGTTGTATTTCCAGGAGGACTCGGTGTATTTCCTGAAAGGACGGCCTTTCCTTGGCGTTCCTCCTCCAGCAGTCCAGCATGACCTTGTAGAGCGAGTCCGGGCACAGCACAGGCTGTGGTAGGTAGATCTGCGAGAAAATCAGACACAGAATGAGACACATTAGTAATGGAATTATTGTTTGTGAACAAATAGGTGGTTCTGTGAAGAGCACGCCCACACAGAAAGTGTGAATTAAACAGCCAAGTAAATATATAGTTATCTGCCTATTTCTAAAAATGTACCTTTTAGTGAGCCGTTCCATGCTTCCAAACCTTGATGTTGATGTCACAAAGAAGCTATTTTACATAATCTACCCAATGCCAAATTCATGAGGCAATGGCTTTGCAGCTTGGCTTGACAAAGAGCGGCCGAAATATTATCTTGTCAAAGGCAAAATGTAAAATGAGTGTCAGTATAGATTAGCATTCGCTACCAGTGTTAGCATCTGATAAACGAGTACTACCGACGCATATATTGAGCCCTTGCCAATTCACGGTTCCCTATTCGCAAAGTTGCCTCTTGGAGACTTTGTTGCTCTGCTATACCTTAAAATGCCACAAGCCGTCATTAAAGTATATTTTGAGCCACACTGTTATACTAAATTTTGAGTGTAACTAGGCAGCTTTAGGATGAAATTCTGTCGCCAAGATTGACAATGTAATCTAAATTTTATGAAGTTAAAGTCGCCAGTGGGGGGGTTTGCTAAATGTCTACTTTAACCCCCATGCAGTAATTATCCCCAAATTGGACATTTCGGACACTTTGGACGATTTTGGACTGTTGGACAAATGGACACCACAGACAAAACAGTGAAAATAACTCCACGAAGCTGAAATTTTGCATAGGATGTATATCTATGTCTTGGCCAATTCCCACTGAACATTTTGAGGGGTTGAAAGTGAAAAAAAATTAAAAGTGAAAAAAGTTGTTGCACATTGGAAGGGGGACATTTTTGGGACGTAATACCCTTCATGCAGCCGCTTAAAAATACTGCATGAGGGTTAACTCAACTCAACTTTATTTCTAGAGCACTTTCAAACAACCAGTGCTGCATATACAAAGTGTTGCACAATGGAGTAAAATGAAATGAAAGAAGAATATGATGCTCAGTGCTCACCTGTCTTTTCTGATCTCTGAAGAACTCTCCCGTGTTTTCAATGACTTGCTCGTCGGTGAGCTGCGAGTAAGGCTGCTCCTTGCAGAAGTTCAATATCTCCCACAGGGTGACCGCGAAGGCCCACATGTCGCTCGCTGTGGTGAACTTCCCCTGTGTGTGGACAGAAATGTTACTATCGTTTTTATGCCACAAGGAGCTGTTCCTCTTTGGGGTCTAATTTGATTGTTCCTCCCTCACCAGTAGAATGCTCTCCCAGGACATCCAGCGGATGGGCAGCACCGCTCGGCCTTGGATGCGGTAGTAGTCGCCACTGTACAGGTTCCTGCTCATGCCGAAGTCGGCAATTTTGATGGTGAAGTTCTTGCCCACCAGACAGTTGCGCGTGGCCAGGTCGCGGTGCACAAAGTTGAGCGAGGAGAGGTACTTCATGCCCGACGCTATCTGGGCAGCCATGTAGCACAGGTTGCCGAAACTTGGGGAGAAGAAAGTGGAAGAATGGGAGTTTGGAAGGAGAAAAAATTGGTGCGCAAACTCATAAATGTGTGCTAAGTTAACAAAACGGATTGTAAAATAATTGACAGGAAGAGCACATTTTTGCTTTTTACTTCCAGTAAATTCACATCTATGAAGAGCTCGGGATTTGTGGTCCTGCGATTTTCATGGATATTTTTTTTTTAGAGTTATTATTTCATTCTGCTACTTGTTTATTTAGCAAAGTAGATGTAATTCCGCTGTCAGCCAGTAGAGCACATTATGTTTGAAATTGTAAACTTCAAAGGAGAGTGTGATCAGAAAGTCCAGTACTCTACTTCAGTTTTGAAATAATAATAATAATAATACATTTTATTTATAAGCGCCTTTCAAGACACCCAAGGACACTTTACAATCAGGAACAAAACAATAAAACACAATACAGAAAAGAATATTGAATCTGAAATTCTCTGTAATCCTGCTTGTTATGCCTACAGAAAGTGATGACTGTATGTTCAGTTTATATTGCGCATCTTTGGCATGACTGTTGTCAGGAGATGATAAATTGAGGGATGGGTACAGTGTAACACTGGAGCCGGTTTACTGTATTTACTCAATGACTGTCATCTTTACTTAAATAAACAAGTCAAATCTTATTTTACTTTTATCAGCCTTTTTTTTTTTTTTTAATTCACACAAGTAGAAGGCTATCTGTCCAACTACCCGAAGTACAGAGTGCGAGTACTTTTACTATCTCTGCGTTTACCTGACTGTGGCCGCGTTGCTGAGTTGCGCCAGCTGTCCCTCTGGCTCATGGCGGGACAAAAACTGGTTGAGGTCTCCGTTCTCCATGTATTCTGTGATCATGCACAGGGGGTCGCTGTAGATGCACACGGCCAACAGGCGAACGATGTTGGGGTCCTTCAGGCGAGACATGATCTTGATCTCTTTCAAGAAGTCGTTCCTAAGGAAGACGTCGAAAAACGCACGGCGCAGTGAGAGTGTGAACACTCACGGGCCACATAATTAGGGACACCTGCATAATCTAATGCACAGGTGTCAAACTCCGGTCCTCAAGGGCCACTAACATGCATGTGTGGAAAGGTTTTCCTATCGGGTCATTTTGATCTTCCGGGGGTCATAGTAATTTATGAAAAAATATGATACAGTCATACCTCGTTTTTTTCGACCATAATCCGTTCCAGAAGGCTGTTTGAAAACCGAAACCACACTCTTTAAAAAAAAAGCTATGGTCTGTCTAAATATAGCACCTCCCCTCACTTCAACATCGTTCTTTTTGACAGAAATATGCCACCAGATGGCACTAAAGCAATACTTTTATATTCGACTTCCATGTAAGCAGCATGCGTCCAATTCCCACCCAGTGGTGCATATTGCACCAAATGAAACAGACATTTCAATTCCATACCTTGCATTTTTGCTCGCATCTGACCGCAGCATCTTCACCGCCACTAAAACCGTCGCCTCTTCTGGTACGTCAAATAAAAACTCTTTATTCATAAACTCCTGAATTCCCTCTGCCTCGCATAGGTGCACCTAAAAACAGGGAAAGAACAAAGACGAGCTATTTCATCATTTGGCACTTTGCCTGCTCACTAATTGAAAGTCTGGCGACAAGTGGCGACCTCTCCGAATTGCCCCTCTCCCAGCTTCTCTTTGAATGTGAGCAGCTTCCTCGGGAACTCCTCGAACCGCCATGTCCTTCCCGGAGAGCAAGTCCATGGCGAGTGCCGGGATGGCGTACATGTTGCTGCCGGTCACTCCCTGCAGCGCGACGATGTCCGCCTCAGCATAGTGAGGGACACCGTCTTGGGCCACCGTGCTGCTGGAAGCTAGAGCACAGCGATGGTGGATGTCATCTACGGTGGATAGAAAATCTCTACACAGTCCTGAGCAAATCCCGGAGGTTGACAACTTCTGTTTTTGATGTTTCTGTTGGATGTGCGGGTGTGTTTCAATGTACCAGGTTCCTCGGAGTTCTGTGCAAACTCGGGCAGCTTGCATATAAGCTGTGAGGGCTCCTGGTAGTCTGGGCCCAGCGGGAAGATGCGCTCGTAGGTGGAGCTGGACTCTTGTTCACTGGTGCTGCCGCTCGACTGGTTGTGACTGTAGACGAAGGTCTCGCTCTGTGTTGACAAAATTGACTCCGTCTTATTTATAGTGTGTTAACGGGGCAGTGTCTTGTGAGACTCAACAGAAAGCAGACTTTTCCCTCATGTATCGTACAGTGGTTCTCAAGCTTTTTCTTTTTATGCCAAATACCACCGAAAAACTGTTTTAGCTCTCCACATACTACTTTTCTAAAAATTATCAATTTCATTTTACAGGATGACAAATTTTGAATATTTATTGCTGTTAGTGATACACATGCTAGGTATGTTTAATTGTCAATAGGATGATGAGGCGGTCGTTGAAAAAAAAAAAAAATTCCCACATCCTGGCACCCAAAGAAGTTGAGAATGCTTCGTACCGTATTTTCCACACTAAAACGTGCACTGGATTATTTATTGATGATTATTGGGCGCACCGCGTTATAAAACGCAATCTACAATGCATCCACTAGATGGAGTTACGCCATCTAGTGGATGCATGTGAAGTGAAGGAAATGCCAACAGAACACAACACTACACTACACCCTGATTTATATAGCGATGATCAGATGTGAGTAAAACGTATTTAATAAAGCAGCGACACAGTTCACTTAACCAACAGCAAGTAATAACATTGACTCGTTAACGTTGAAATCTCTTACCACTGCTCTATTAAGATTGAACTCTGCAGTGTAAGCATGTCTCTAGCAAGGAGCCATTCTGCGGTTGACATATTACCGTAATGACCATACACAAGGCACATCAGATTTTAAGGCGCGCTGTGAGCTTTTAAGAAAATTGAAGGCTTTTAGGTGCGCCTTGTAGTGCAGAAAATACAGTATACAAAGTATGACGTGCAAACTGGATTGGCAATGTTTATGGACATCGTACGTGGCTAATAGTGAACAAATTACTTCTAAGTGTACTGAATTCTGCCATTTGAATTTCATTTGGCATGCCCCTTACCTTCTGCAACATCTTCTGCCACACCTGCCTCCACAGGATGATGGCGATGATGGCCACCAGGATGAAAATGATGGCCACCAGACAGCCGATCAGAATGCGCGTCGTGCTGTCGTCCACTTTATGAGTTGGGTCGTCCTCTGGGGAGGGAAACAGGGAGATGTTTGAAGTTAAAGCAATGGAGAAACAACACCTGCTAATCTTTTGAAGTGGAATTAATGACAAGTAGGCACGAACCTTAACCGTCAACATTAATTCCTAAACCTACTAATGCTAATGCTACCAGATATATCCCTACTGAAATCTTTCCCAGCGATATAAACAAATTGTGGGGCCATTGTGAAACTTCCTTATTCAAATGGAATTTCCTGCGCCTTTCTGTTGTTTGTTTGTGTGAAATGACCATGAGCAGTTGCATTACGTGACGGGCTCAAAATTAAATCCAGGCTTCGCACCTACGTCACAATGCACTACGAATACAACACCAGAGGTTGCCAACGGCAGGGTGCGTGAGACCTTAATGGATCTCATATGAACACACACACGCACAGGAAACATAATGATGTCCAAAAAAGCAAAAATGAACTTAAAACAAATAAGTTGCCAACAGAAAAATGCGCTGTTAACTGACCAGGCTGGATGATGGGTGGAAGTCCTGCCTTGGGAGGAGTCAGCGTTGTGTTATACATGGCAGTGTCTGAAAAAGATTTCATACTTCAGGTCATGGAAAGAGACTGTTTTGGTGCTGCTGTTTCGCTTAGCAACAGAACTCAACTTGGTTCAGCAGTTCTCTATCGCATGCTCACGTGTGTGCATTCATTACGTTGAGATTTGTTTGAAGCAAGACACATTATCTATATGAAGGAGGTGTTCATTTTTTGGGCCGATTTGGAAGGGCCACTGTTTATGGAAATACGATATTAACCCCCATGCAGTAATTATCCCAAAATTGGACATTTCGGACACTTTGGACGATTTTGGACTGTTGGACAAATGGACACCACAGACAAAACAGTGACAAATAACTCCACGAAGCTGAAATTTTGCATAGGATGTATATCTATGTCTTGGCCAATTCCCACTGAACATTTTGAGGGGTTGAAAGTGAAAAAAAATTAAAAGTGAAAAAAATGGTTGCACATTGGAAGGGGGACATTTTTGGGACGTAATACCCTTCATGCAGCAGCTTAAAAATACTGCATGAGGGTTAAAGATATCCATTGTACCTGACTGGAAGGTGATCTCGCTAAACAACAGCCAGACGTCTGCAAAGTAGAACTGGCACTTGATGGCGCTGGCCATATGATTGGCCAACGGCACGGGGACAAAGCGCGCGCCGGGGTCCTCGTCGTCCACCGAGGGGCTGAAGGCGAGCGGCGTGGCCTCCCAGTCTGACTCGGAGCGGAAGTAGCAGACCACGTGCTGGAAGGCCTTCACGTTGTGGGTGAACATGTTGTTGCAGTGAACCTGGAACAGAAAACATAGTTATTACAATATCTTGTTACCAATGGTTACCAATGTACATATATATATATATATGGAGGTGGATGACATATTGTCATAAATCTGTGCTGAGGTAATTTCTCTGCCACTAGGTGGCAATGGTGTTTTTTTTTTTTTTTTTAATTGGAAGTTGGTGACAGAAACAGTACATTTTTCTTTTCAAATTAGAAGTAAATTAACAACATTTGCATATGTATGATGATGCGATCTATCTATCTATCTATCTATCTATCTATCAAATAAAAGCTCGTCCTTTTCATTTCAACACAGTTTCTTGGCACTAAAATGCCACAAGAGGGCGCTGAGCGACTACTTTTCTTTTTTTTTTTCAATTTGAGACCTGAAAGAGCACAACATGTAGCGATGTCTCACCATCATTGTGGTGAAATTTCGTATACGGTCAAACTCAAACATGATCTCCACGTATCCGCCAGGGAAACTCTGATTGCTCCAACCCACGTAGTCGTAGCCGGGCCACACGTTGTACACGTGGCTCTCTGTGAAATCGTCCAGTCCGCACACGCCATCCGTCAGCTGGCCCAATCCCTCTGTCATACTGGGAACAGAGACAGGACAGAGGAAATGGAATAAGGACGCAGGTCGCTGGAAAATACAACCCAGGGTATAATTAAACTAAACTGCACACCTGTAGTGCATTATCATTATTAGCGTGCGCTTTGTAGAGTTCATTTGTGTTTGTAACTGTTATGTTTTGCTTTATTCTCCCAGGTGGTTCTCACTGTTTTTTTACTTTTTTATTTTTTTTCTTCCCTAGGTGGCACAGGCAGGAGTTGCGCAAGGAGACACGCATCCAGCAGTCGGCGATCAGTTCCGCATTATGAGCCATGCGGACACCCACGAAAGGCGCCAGATTGTTCCTTTGTCTTTGACGTTTGTTGTGCTGAATTCTGTGTGTTTAGTTGGATTTTTATTTTTTGGGTTTTTTTTTTTGTTTTTCCCGGTCAGTTTTAATATTTTCCTGGTCACCCTACTTGCTCTACTCTCTCTATTTTAGACAGTTTGTTTGAACTCTATTGCTAATCTCTGTGCTTATTCGTCGTGCCTTACATTTATTAGTCTTTTCTTTCTACTTTGAACTTTCCCTATTCATCAGGAGCACTTTTTAGTCATTTAGGTTTTTTTGGGGTTTTTTGTTCATTTTCCTACTTGTTAATAGCACCTGAGCAGTTTCAAATGTTCTACTTTGTGTGAAGCAACCATATCGACTTCTGTGTTTTGTTTTAATGTATTTAGGATAAATACTTTTCGCAAATCCTTCTAAACCATGACAAAAATTAATCATTTGTTGCGTCTTATATTTTTTCATAAATATAACACAGTCCCTCGCAGAACTGAAATGTAATTTATTCGCACTGAGGTTCCTTTGCCCTGATTGGAACGTGAGTGATTGTAACCACCACAAGGGGGCAGCATTGTGGCAAGCATTTGCAATTCAACTCATCGACGTGAAACACGGCCCACGCAGCCCTGTGTCATGGAGGACATTATTCATTCACAATGCCATAATGCAAACACTAATAATGTCATTCCTTCACGGGCTGACTCAGTCGTTCCCAGGACTGCTTTTGCCACCTGGAACCCTCTCTCTCCGCTGTCTCTTTGCTGTCACCACGGCAACCGGGTGACAACAACAACAAAGGGACAATGAGGAAACACACACACACACACACACAGACCTGTAGATGATGGCTCCATCGTAGACAGAGTCATTGAGGTAGACGACATGCTCGGGTATATTCATCTGCTGGCCCGCCGGAGCGTTGTATGACACCAAACCATCTGTCAATCAAAGATGATCATCAACTTCCTGGCAGACACATGATTAGGAACGCCTTGTGTCTATTATGCAGCGAGAAAGTTGAAGGGGGTTCAATGCTTCGTGACTTGCTTTCTGGCAACTGTGATGCGTGCGGTTTCGGTTGTTTCCTCTTACCCAGCCATTCGCAGCCGTACAGCTCCACCCTCATGCAGACATTCATGGAGTGGTCTGTGACGGGCATGAAGCGTACGAATCGAGCGACGACGGGGGGCTCGAGGTCCTTCAGCACGATGTCGTAGGCGTTCCTGTTCCCCTCAATCACCTTTGTGCGACAAACACGCAAATGTCATTCCCGTCGCGATTTGAATCAGGGGTTTTAAATTTGTTTTTGTTGCGGGCCACGCTGTACTATCATTAAATCACTAAGAAATAGAGTGGGCTAACTCAGATGTTGTCATTTTTAATGACGGGGAGGCGAATGCTGATTCCGATATTTCGCAGGATAAAAATCCGATAACCTATTAAGTGGTTAATCGGTCCCTTAATTTTTATAACAATAAAAATAGGAATTACAGACAGACCCTTCGGACTAGAGTTTGACACCTGTGCTTTAAATCTTACCTGCTTGCCCTGCCGGTTTCTCCACGAGATCCAGCGACTGCCATCGCGGCTATACTTGATCTTGTACATCTGGGCGAACTCGTTCCCGATGCCGCCGGCGTGGCGACCCTGGGTGCCCACCAGGGTGATGAAGTGGAGTGAGCGCAAGTCAATCTGCAGGAACTCCTTCAGGTTGTCCGGCTCCACCGTGATCTCTGGACACCAGGCGCCATCGCCCTCTTCGAAGTTCAATCTAGGAAGCCCATGTCAGTGTTAAACTTAACAATTATGTTAGGCTGAACAACAGTTCAAATTTCATAGAAGAGGGAGAACAATAGGATGGAGTAGATGTGTGTCGCCGGTTCCACTTGTTCCACAATATTTGCATTATCCTCTTTTTTTAATCTTCAAAATGTATAGTCATATAAAAAAATATGTACAGTGTGAGCATATACAGTCAAACCTCGGTTTTCAAACGTCTCGGTTCTCGACCAATTCGGTTTTCGACCAAAAATTTTGAGTTTTTTATGCCTCGGATGACGAACAAATTTCGGTTCTCGAACAAACTTAGCGCACTTGAATGCACCATTTGACTCCTCTCGCCTTCCTTACACGAGGAAGTGACGCTTCCTCGTGTTGCTTTCGATTGTGAGCAAACGTGTTCAGTAAACATTTTAATTTTAAAAAGAGCGTGGTTTCGGTTTTCGAACAATTTCGGTTTTCGAACAGCCTTCTGGAACGAATGATGGACGAAAACTGAGGTTTGACTGTATATCAGTTCAACAGCAAGCTTTGCAGGTACTTGATAACGATCCTGACCCTCCGAGTCGGGTGTGTTGGAGGAAGGTAACATCTAAAACAGGGGTGCCCAACCTTTTTTGACCTAAGACCGACTTTTGACGCGACCAACCTCCCGCAATCGACCCGATCACGAGCGTTGTAGCATACACGCACGCGCACACGCGGGTGCGCAACCATGCTAACGCGCGCATATGCACACCACGATGAGCAACAACCAGAACGGCCCAGAAAATGAACGGAACCAAAACCTACAGACACACATCCCCCCCCATGGATGGATGGATGGGTAAGTGAAGGACTTTCATGTTAAGCGGGTGTGCTCTATCCCCGTGGTGGTGTATTTGTGAGACAACCTACCTGCCATATCGAGCAGCGGTGGATTCGGACCACTGGCTGGAGGCGGAGATATCCTCATCCTGAATCTGTCCTCCAGACATTCCCAAGGGGTACCGACACACACCTAAGGGACACACACACACAGACGCACGCACACACACAGAACATGCTTCACTAAATACAGCCACATAAACTTGATGACAAATATAAAAATTGCCCCTCACCGGCAATGCTGTTTGCTCAGACCACATAATCACTCATCCAGTGTTTACTCGGCAGGGGATTGGGGAATCACCACATACGAATGTGGTTTTCAAGTACAGTTTTCCCAGTGGAAAAAAAATTCCAAGAGTTGTTCCCTGTTGCTGAAATGTGGCAGCTGAAGGTAACGGTTGCGGATTGCAATTCAAAGACATTGAGCAATCGGTGGCACACAGAGTCCAATAAAGAAGCTATTAAAACCCACGACATTGACTACTATCTTGGCATTTCACCCACAACGAACTACTGATTGTAAAGAAAAATGTCTTCAGTATGATGAGGTGCTCATTTTCAGACAATAAAATGCCAAATGAAACTTGGATGAAGCCACTTCCCCCAATGGAGGGAATTACGAACAGTTTGAAATCGCGCTTAGTGTCAGCACTAACCTTTCAGGTCTGCTAGAAAGCAAAGAAATGTCAGGAAAAGCCAACTAGACCATCTGAGCTTTATTTCGGGTGAGGCGGAGACACTTCAAATGGTGGCAGGTGTGTGCTGACTCACATTTTGCATGAGATTAAATGTGTTTGGGAGAATAAGAACACAGACACATCCCAATTATAAAAAGGTGAAGATTGCGCAATCACATTTTCTCAGTTGTTTATGTTGTTTATTTATTCATTTATTCTCATGCAAGGATTTTTAAAAATTCAATTGAGTTGAACAGCTAGAGGTCACAATAATGGTGGAAAATTTTGAAAAAAATTATCTTGGTCTCAATTTATTACGTCACAAAATCCTGCCATTAGGACCAAGGTGTGTAGACTTTTCTATCTCCACTGTAAATTCCATTTAAATGATTTCCTCTGGGAAAATACGAACTTGGAAGACAACCGACATCCACTGGTATTGCTTTTGCTTGACAAAACACATACAGCGCCTGCATTTTTTTAATTTTTATATTGTTGGATAGAATGCCTGAGAGGCCCACAACTGTGTAACTGAAATAATAAGCCAGAATCCGCCTGTGTGTGTGTACATTTGTACATGCCAGTCCAAACAGGCATGGTATGATGTTATGCGCGTAGCAGCATGAGGTCAAGCTGGCAATTCAGAGTCCATTACCGCCCCCACATTGCGGTCGAGTAGAAGCAATATGCCATTTGGTTCTTGAACTCCACCTCATCTACTCTTGTGTGGTCTCTTCTTGCATCGGGCAGTACCTTCTCAAGACGAGGGATTAAAGGTCCCAATGGAGTCTTGTTTGTAATCATATTGGCAACGTAATCCCACTGAATCAAATTGTGAAACTTGTAGATGAATCATCCTTGAATTGTATCGCGTCTATGCATTGATCTACGGGTAGCCCTGTTATATATACATACTGAGAGAGAGAGAGAGAGAGAGAGAGAGAGAGAGAGAGAGAGAGAGAGAGAGAGAGAGAGAGAGAGAGAAAATCATATGCACACATATGGACGTAATAGAGTCTGGATTGACCCTAAAATGCATGTTTTTTGGAATATGAAAGGAAGGCATAGTGCCCAGAGAAAACCTACAAAATCCACCAAGAAAGACCAGAGCCGAGATTCAAACGCCAACAAATCTCAGACCTGTGAGGCCGGTCATGCTAACCAGTTGGGACAAGAGTTCCTTCATTAAAAGTGAATCACAAATCAATTTTCTCACCCGCCGTGTAAACTGGGATGGAATTAACTGACTTGTTGCTCAAGAACTTTTCCATTGGTGTTCCCTGACCGACCCCAACTGACCGGATGTGACCGCCAGGTAACCTTTTTTGCAATGAAAGAGTTTGTGTGCGTGTGTGTGTGTGTGTGTGTGTGTGTGTGTGTGTGTGTGTGTGTGTCTATATACGTGTGATGAAATGAAACAGCCAGTTGATCAAAACAATAACTGGCTCCGGGAATGGGCATGGTCTCATTTGAGAAGACACCAGTAACAGCAGAGCTCAAGGTCTCCTCTGTCCAAATATTGTACGTGGAGAAGCCAATAGGATTTTCATAGCCTTCACTGAAGAGGCGACAAGACGCATGCCCTGATCTAAATGTTAAAAAAAAGAAAAAGCGAACCACTTCCAGATGTCACTGAGTTTACCATACTCTCTTAACTTTTCCATCATGGCCTCAATCATCTTTCGCCTGCATCCCTGCCCCCACCCCGCTTCGCCCCAGACCTCTCTGGTTAGAAGCAGGCCACATCAAGTGAAACCATTGGACTCTTCTAATACTCTCATCCTATTAGTATGTTCTGGAGGCTAAATAATCACAATTCACTGAAGGGTGTGGTGGTCATAAATGTAAAAATTCCCAAATTGACAGAAAATGCAGCACATTATAGCCGTGGTTAAGCACATCCGGTTCACAATTCTGAGGTTGGGGGGTTGATTCTGGACCTGCCAATGCTTGTGTGGGTTCATTCTGAATACTCGGCCTTCTTTTAGCCAAAGATTTACAGCGTGAGGATAGATCACTGTTTCTGCAAAGTATAAGTGGGCGGGCACCATGTGTCTGGCTATCAGTGTGAGCAGCGAAGGTCCGCTAACTAGCTAGTAATAATAATAATAATACATTTCATTTACAAGCGCCTTTCAAAACACTCAAGGACACTTTACAATCAAAACAAGAACAATAAAACCACAGATAAAACTATAAATAATAAAATGAGAAATTTAAACTGAATATGCGGTTTTAAATAGTTGACGCCGGCAACATCGGCGTCGCGAGGAGCACTAGCCGACCCAGCCAGGCCGGCCAACACGCCGTGGTCCGCGGATCGGCAGCCGTTTCTGCCGTTGTCTCTGCGTGGCCGGCGGGAGGACGACCAAAAGGAGGTGATGCCCCTGGAGCCATCGAGGTGGAAGCCTCGACGAGATCCGTGGCGGATGCACCTCCAGGAAGGACGAGGAGCGACGCCCGGGAAGCGGTGCAGCGCAGGCGGGGAGCCCGACCACCGGAAGCGGAGCGCAAGAAGCCCCGCCACCGAGCACCGTAGCAGTCCCCCCCACGGGCAAACGGCGGAGCGACAAGACGGTCCACAGCAGCATATCCCAGGCAGGACGCCGCGACAGCGCGACCGAGGCCAACCGTGCGACGACTGACAGTCCAAAGCCACAACGAAGGAGTGTAGGATTTCTCCCATGACGAGAGTAAACCGTTAAAAAACGCTAAAAAAAAAGAATACCGGTAATTGCGGGTGAGCAGCGGCAGCCAGAATGCGCCAGCGTTCACTCAACCCGGAAGTGACTGCCATGTTTCTAGTGAGTTGCTTCATTTGGATTGGCTTTAGCTCCTTTTCTATTAAGCAGGTAGGTTGAACCATTAAAGCGATAGATAATTCCCAGTGTTTTTGAGGGGGCAAACGGTAGTTTCGCTTGGAAAAATATTCAGCGGCCCCTGGACTAAAAAAACGTTAGAGAACCTCAGGATTTTTTGCCGTAGGATGTGAGGAAATTTGGAATAGAAGTTCAGAGACTACAGTTGGATCCAATCGAAGACAGTTTACTTTGATGCGTGCTCAAAGACGTCAAATGTAACTTGGACTCAAGTTCAAAGACTTGACAAGCGCTCCAAAATAGGAACACTTGAGATGACTTTGACTAATGCTTGAAACCTCAAGACGAGACAAAATCTTGTCTCTCTTACAGATTTGAGGTAAGACTCTTGCCCCCTATAAGACTGGGAATGCTCTGTCTGGGTCCTTTGTCTTGTCCCGAAAATACTTCAGGCTTGACGTGGTCTGGCTCTTGGAAGACTGAGACAAGATTTGTCATTGCCCAAGAAGGATTAGAGAACAGACCTGATCTTTACCCCAAAATATTTTATTCTAGAGTTGGTCTTGCGCCTCAAACATTTGAGAGTAGACTTCTTGAACCTCAGGGACATCTACTTTGTACTCTGTATTTAAAAGTTATACGAGCTAGCTAAAGAGCTACAGTGCTAAAAGATTTGAGGATAGACTTTTGGTCTTGCCCTTTTAAAAAAATTATTATACTTGGTACTTGATATTTGAGATGAGGTTCAGTCTCAGCTCTGAAAGACTGAGACTGGACTCGTTCTCGCCCCTTGAAAGACTGACATTAGTCCTGGTCTTGTCTTCAAATCTTTGAGGCTAATCTTGGTACTGCCTCTAAAAGACTAGACTTAATTTTGCCCTTGAAAGACCGGTACTCTAATTAGTCTGGCCCCTTGAAAGACTACGATAAGACTTGCTTCAGAGAATCGAGGATAGATTTGGTTTGTCTTTTGAAAGACTGAAATTACACTTGGTACTTCCTATTTGAAATAAAACTCAGGCTTGCCCTTGAAAGACTGAGCATAGACTTGGTTCTGCCTCTGGACAGGATGTTGTCTTGCCTCACAAAGATTCAAGGCCAAACTTCATCTGGACTGAGGTTAGGCAGCAAGGTCGGTATGAGGGTCTTTTGGCACATTCAAGATGAGATGTTGGAGAATGTTAACGGATGTCAAGACGCCCCGTCCAAATGTTGGTTTTTGCTGTGTTTATTTATCCTACCTGAGCCACTCAGAGGTGACCCTTGAGGTGAGCAGCGCGGCTAGTCATTTACACGCATATGCACATCGACGCCCCCCCACCCTCCAACCCTAAACACACACACACTACCCATCGGGTTTCACATTGAGGCCGCAGCGTCTAAAAATATCAGCCCAGGAGAAGGTGGAAAAACACCAGCTTTGTGTTAGGGAGCCCGAGAGAGGCTAACAGATCAAACCACCGTCTCACCATCATTTAGGTTTTCTGAAAGGTAGACTTGTTCACTGACTTTACTGGCCAACATCTAGCGCCAAATACATTCATATACACCACAACATGTCTGCAAAATATAAATATCCAAACATTTGGACTAACCATTAAATCTTAGAACATTTAAGATGATACTACAAATAGGCTAAAAGAAAAAAAAATTGCCAATGACGTTGGGAGCGATTGTTAATTAATTGTCAAGTGACTCTACTAAATGAAGGCCACCACTTGCAGACATCGCATTAGCTGATGAAAGCCAGTTGCAAAATTTGGTAGTCATGTCCATCATGAAAAGACCCACAAAAAAAAAAATCTCCAGGACCCATGCCGGAAAAGAAACAGGAAGTCGGCCATCTTAGGATCATTTTGGCCATTTTCAGTTACCACTTCAAACAGGAAGTCCGCCAATTTGGTTTGAAGCAGCTATTTTAGAATCCTTCAAAAACAAACGCTCAAAGCGATTCTGTCCACTTGTGAACATATTTGAACGACCTACTCAAGGCAGATGGTTGACCCTAAATTCTGAAACATTTTGAGTTTTCGGCATGTGCAGGCAGAGCAGAGCAGAAACATTTGATGCCTTGCCATAGAACAAGAAACTTTAATCATGCAGCTCCACAAGGTCAGCGCTTGACCAAACGTTCTTGTGTGTTAAAGGACACTTAAAAAAAACAGACTTGTTCAAGAGTGTCTGTCAAATTTGCATCATGTACAGTATACTACAAAGATGGGTGAATGCTATCTTGCGAAACAAATATTTGAGTTTTCGTCAGTGAATATCGAGAATTGGCCGAACAACTCAAACCGACAGCAGTATATCAGCTAACTATTTCACGGGGGGAAAAATGTAGCTCCCGAAACCTGTTTCATTTAACAACATGAAATTTGATAGGGGTGACTATCAGGAGCAGACCCACAAAAAAAAAAATCACAACCCATGCCTGAAAAGTTGGAGAGAATCTGCCAATTTGCTTTTAAGTGGCCATTTTAGGGAGGTTTTTCCATCCATTTCCCGATCCGCTTATCCTTACAAGGGTCATGGGGGGGTGCTGGAGCCTATCTCAGCTGTCTTCGGGTAGTCGGCGGGGACACCCTGAACCGGTTGCCATCCAATCGCAGGGCACACAGAGACAAACAACCATCCGTGCTCAGACTCACACCTAGGGACAATTTCAATTGTTCAATCAGCCTGCCATGCATGTTTTGGGAATGTGGGAGGAAACCAGAGTACCCGGACAAAACCCACGCAGGCCCGGGGAGAACATGCAAACTCCACACAGGGAGGCCGGAGCTGGAATTGAACCCGGTACCTCTGCACCATGAGGTCGACGTGGTAACCACTCGCCCACCGGGCCACCCAAGGGAGGTTTTATGAAATCCAATTATTCCGATACATAAGGTCAAAGCTTGACTAAATTTTGTGTGATGAAGGTCCCGCTCTGAAGCTGCCTCCCACTTGCAGAAATGTCAAGGTGCAATAACTGCTGGAGTTTGCTGATGTGTCCTCAGTCTGGCAACCAACGTGGGGGTCAAAATGGCTTGTCAATAGCCTCTGCCTTTGTATACACATAACACATACTCTTCTTTTTGCTCAACAACAAAATAACGCTCGTTCAATCAGGGCTCGGATGGAAAAGACAGGGAGGGTATAAACGCCATTGCTGGGGAATTTTAAACAGAGGAAAATTGGCTTCGCTCGCCATCAAGGCTCGATTAAATTCAGCCAAGACTATTTCCCTGCTGTGGAAAAAAATAACTCTTCAAGGCGGAAGTATCCTGCTTCCATACATTAAAGCAGGTTGAGAGCTAGCTTGTAACAATACACACGCACCGTGTGAGAAATCCTCGGGGTTGGAAACATCCATCCATCCATTTTCCGAACCGCTTGATCCTCACTAGGGTCGCGGGGGGTGCCGGAGCCCATCCCAGCTGTCTTCGGGCAGTAGGCGGGGGACACCCTGAATTGGTTGCCAGCCAATCGCAGGGCACACAGAGACGAACAACCATCCACGCTCACACTCATACCTAGGGACAATTTAGAGTGCACAATCAGCCTGCCATGCATGTTTTTGGAATGTGGGAGGAAACCGGAGTACCCGGAGAAAACCCACGCAGGCCCGGGGAGAACATGCAAACTCCACACAGGGAGGCCGGAGCTGGATTTGAACCCGGTACCTCAGCACTGTGAAGCCGACGTGCTAACCACTGGCCTACCGGGCCGCCCGGGTTGGAAACATTTTTCTTTTTTTTTTTTCATGAATTGTGAACTTGTTGAACTTTGACCACAATCTGATGCGCAAAGAGTCCTTTCCACACACACACACACACACACACACACCCAGAAAGGCTATTTGAATGGACTTTCCTGCTGTCAGAATGTCTGGTATGCATTAGCCACAGACTCCAACAGAATAACTGGATCCACGGCCAGTGTGTTTTAAGGCAGATATTTGCATGTGAGCCGGTGTACTCACACACACACACACACACGCACACACACACACACACACACACGCTCGCACACACACGAAAACAGCAAAGTGAGGTAAAATGACGTCAAATTGAAAGTTAAAGGCCGACTATCTGTTTACAGAGAACTGGACTAGCGCTTGCCTGTCTCACACACAGGCAGTGACTCCGCCGACGACGCAGCTCTGAGTAAGGCATTCGATTGGCTGACTAGTGTGACGTGGTGGCAGTTATAATACACAGGATTTGGCAGTGTCTTTTTGAAATAACCATCTCGAGCAGGGATTGCAACAGGCGGATGCCGACCACACTCCGAGTGGTCCCGTAATTAATCCCCCACCCACCAGATTATTTATTTTTTTTACAAACTCAAAAAATTCTTGAAAAAAAAACCCTCTGATAAACAATCGGCCTGTGTTTTCCACAGAGAGAAAATAGGCCAAAAAAAATAAAATAATCCCAGAAAAATGGAAAATAGCCCCCAGCCCTCAAAAAAATCTGCAATTATGACAAATATTAGGACAATGTTTTTTTTATTGTTTTTTGGGGGGGTGGAGGGGTTTAACACATGCTTGAGAAATGTATCAGGAAAAATTAAATATATTCGTTGAACATATTTGCACATATGCACATTTTTGGTGCATATTTAAAATTGTATTTTGTAATACATTTGGTTAGGAAGGGCATAGTTGTTTTTGGCCCCCCATAGCACTGATGAAAAATTCTGCCCCCCCCCCCACCCCCAGCATTTAAATTGCCCATTCTTGATCTACAGTCCATAATGTGTCTCGCCCATCGTCAGCTGAGTTACACTCCAGATCACCTGTGACCCCAATGAAGAAAAGCGGGATACAAAATAAATGGTTGGATAATTTGCATGCTTGCTTATTTGTTTTGGAAATCTACAGAATATCAGCCGCAAATAAGTCCTAAATGCACAACATACGGTAGATCATCCTCCGAAACAGCCCGGGGTTTTACTTTGGTTTCATCTGACCACATCGCTTTCTCCCAAAGCTTCTCTAAGTCATTTGGATGCTCACTGGCACACTTAAGGCGGACACTCGGGTTGGGACAGTGTGCTCTGCATGGGGAGATCCGCCCTTTTTTTTCCCCCGTTTCACAATGCGCTTTGTATTGATACCATGTGTGTGTGTGTTATGTGCATGCCCGTTGCACATTCACCCACTCACAGTCGTAACTGTATCCGGCTTGAAAGTGCAGCCCAGAGACTTGCTCGAAGCATGTCTGGTAATTCACAAGCAATATGACCACGTTTCTCCTGTTTTCGTATCCCAGTATAAACACTCGCTGGACACATGGCAGTCAAGCGATCGGGGAAGGGAACACCAGAGAGATGTTTTTTTAAATAATTTGCTAACTTTGAGATTGTGTTTTTATTGCCTTTGGACCAGAATCGGTCAAGCATGAAAAATGGTGGATGGTTAATTCCTTTTTACAAATTTACTTGGGGGTCAAATTTCTCCTCACTTTATTTAAACAGACATGAAGTATACTGATATATTGTATTTTTTTTTAATATCTGCAAAAAGAAATCAGTGAATGGTTAATAATCAGGCAAACCAGATTCAAGTATTTACAGTCAAACCTCGGTTTTCGAACGTCTCGGTTCTCGACCAATTCGTTTTTTCGACCAAAACTTTCTAGTTTTTTATGCCTCGGATGATGAACAAATGTCGGTTCTCGAACAAACTGAGCGCACTTGAATGCACCATTTGACTCCTCGCCAACACGAGGAAGTGACGCTTCCTCGTGTTGCTTTCCATTGTGAGCAGACGTGTTCAGTAAACATTTTTATTTTAAAAAGAGCGTGGTTTCGGTTTTCGAACAATTTCGGTTTTCGAACAGCCTTCTGGAACGGATTATGGACGAAAACCGAGGTTTGACTTTAGTTATATAGAATAGAAAACAGTGATATCCGTGTTGTTGTCGTCAAAGCTAGACTTTCATAACACACTGGCTACCTTGTAAAAAAAAAGTGGAACAGGCGGAGTGAAGCAAGAGGATGTGGAAGGTATCAGGCTTTTTTTTTTTTCCACAGTGAGTTCACGGTGACCTCTTCTGACACAGTTATATTGAATTGCTATGTAGTTTTGGGAAAACATCCAAAAATTAAACCAAAACAGGTTTGTACTGGCCGGTTCTACATTTCTAGAGTTTCATCCATGACCCAAGGCCTTCCCTTTGGTTCGTTTTTGTGTCTGCCCACCAAATGGTAGAATAAATGGCTTCCTTGTGAATGAAAAAAAAAAAAGACTGGTTTTATTTCAGTGACATCACAAAAACCACCCGAGTCGCAGAGAGCGCCCGGGGGGCGAGGCGGCATCAAAGAAGCCAAAAGAAAGAAAGCGAGAGCGCGGACCATATGGTTCTCGCTCAGTGAAACTTAACCAAATCTTGGAAGTCTCTGGACCCAAAAGCCAAAACTAACAAACGTTCCTCCTTTTGAGTATTTACAAAGTCCAGTGCGGGCTTAGGTAGGGAGGAGATGACAAATGCAGCTTGTTATGCTGAAGCAAGAACGTACCTGGGTTGACTTGTGAGCTGACGGATGCGAGAGAGGACAGGAGGATCAGCAGTGACAAGCGGACATCGCGCGGGCGCTTCATCACAAAGATGTCTTTGGACCGGAATGGATCTCGACCTGGACACACACAAAAAAAAAACGTGTATGAACGCTGAGAGTCTAGAGCCATTTGTTGTGTGTCAAAAGTGTATCCACTAGTTTGGGGTGACTTAAAATGCCCCCCCCCCCCAACCCTCCCAAAAAAGTTTGGCAAACAACATCCTTTTCAAGGGCATCTCTGCTTATTCCAGCAAGACAATGCCGAGCCACATTTTGTGTTACAACAGCGTCCCTCCATAGTAAAGGCGTAAAAGTACAGTCAAACCTCGGTTTTCGAACATCTCGGTTCTCGACCAATTCAGTTTTCGACCAAAAATTTTTTATGCCTCGGATGACAAACAAATTTCGGTTCTCGAACAAACTGAGCGCACTTGAATGCACCATTTGACTCCACTCGTCACTTCCTCGTCTACCCGAGGAAGCGTCACTTCCTCGTGTTGCTTTCCATTGTGAGCAGACGTGTCCAGTCAACATTTTTATTTTAAAAAGAGCGTGGTTTCGGTTTTTGAACAATTTAGGTTTTTAAACGGCCTTCTGGAATGGATTATGGACGAAAACCGAGGTTTTGACTGTACTTTGTACTAATCTGGCCTGCCTGCAGTCCTGACCTGTCTCTCTTGAAAATACGTGGCACATTTTAAAGCGCAAAATATGAAAACCGAGAGCACTGGACTGTTGAGCAACTGCACCGCCTGCCACTCAGTGGCAGTAAAGTCCAGCTACCCGAAAAGTCTTACAAAGGGAAGCAATGAAGTACGGTGTTTATACTTGGTTACTTCGCTGAACTGATTCATATCACGTGAAGGGTGTCGAGTAGCCCACCTTAAATGGATGTCGTGCGGCCAGTATTGACAAAGACATTAACGAGTGACTGAGCGGCCTCTGTCCCTTCAGCTTCACCGCTCACCCCGCTAAGCTCTTCGGGTGGCTGCTAAGGTTACAGCCGCTTCCTATCCTTTACCAGACTGAGCTCGCCGCCTCTCGCTGTCGCCTCGGAGCTAATGAAAGCCAAACAGCTGGCGGCTTGTGTGCATGTGGATGTCGAGAAAAACGTTATGCGGCTATAGACTTTCCTGTAAAGGCCCCTGTGTGCTTTGGGGTTTCGACCTGGAGAATTGCCCTTAAGTTCTACTTGGAGATGACTTGTTTTGCGTTTGCCCAGTGAGTGTGAATTAATGTCAAGTGAATTGATCCAGACTCAAACTGTCATAAAAACTGGACTTGATCTGTTTTAATTGTCTTAAAAGTATAGAAAGAAACTAACCTCTGTTTAATATAAGTGGAGGTGCAATTAATTGTTATCTCATGTGGAAAAATGCAGACTGTACCGACAGTGATCTTAAGAGACAAGAATGAATGAAATCAATCTTGAAATTTTTTTCCGCCATTAATGTGACCTATAACCCGTACAAATCAACTGATTTTTCCAGATAACAAAAAATAAAAATTACACAAACACACAGAGAAAGAGAGAGAGAGAGAGAGAGAGAGAGAGAGAGAGAGAGAGAGAGAGAGAGAGAGAGAGAGAGAGAGAGAGAGAGAGCCCCCAAACGAAAGTTTTGTCACCCCTGGTGAGCTGGAATCCTAATTTTGTTTTGTTTTGGGATGTTCTACTTTTCAAGCTTTCAAGTTGTTTTTACAGCAAAGCTCAATTTTTGGAACACGACTCAGGTTCCAGCTCTAAAAGCACATGCGAACAACAAATGGAAAGGGCTTTGTTTTGAGGGCCAGCTCCACAAATCCGTCAGGAGTGGATTTGTATTCTCATGATTTGTGGGAGGAGGAGCCAAGATCAAAGAGCATAGACCAGAATGAATCAGTTCGCCAATCTTCTTGAGTCCTTTCACACGCTCGGCAATAGCAATGACAATTTAGGACATACTACATAACGACCGATGAGTAGTCGGGCTGAGCAGAAAGGGCTGAAGTGTGAACCACTGAGCAAAAAACAAAAGCAAAACAAAAAAAACCCACCGAAAATAATTCAAGAATAGCAAAAAATAATAATAATAATCTGCTAAATGTACTGGTTGCAGTGGCGTGAGTAGGTACAAATTGCTGCAAACTCTCAAATTTTAGGAACAATGAACTTTTAAGTTATTGAAGTTTATGCTTTATAAATTGCAAACTTTCTTTTCATCAGGCATATAAAGTTGAATTCACTCAAATTTCTCCTCGGTTCACTAAAAACTCTTGAAGCTGAAAGAATCCACATTAAAGCCCTTCAAAATTCCAGATGCCTGTTCTCATTTTTAATCGTCAAACACATTTGTTATACTCTGGTTATCCGCATCAGCCCAAACTGAAGCCATATTTGTGACATTTATTGCATCAGAATAGAGTGACAAATGATTTGGATTTCTTCTTCCGTAGGGAAAAAAAAAAACGGTTCCATTCAAACAAACATCAAGCAGCCAGTACAGGAAGTGGAAGAGGACAAATACGCCCCTCGGCAGCACACACACTGGTGGATGAGAGGGATGAATCAGCTGGAGAGCAGCACACACGCTGATGACTTTCCGATAAACTGACCGCATATCATTACATAAGTCGCTGCAGCTTGATGTGACTCAGCACTCCAAAGCGGAGTACAACGGGGGAGCGCTCAAAAAGCCAACGTCAACTTTTCAGATGTTTTCCCAGGCGTCAACCTTACTTTGTCCACCAAAAAAAAAAAATGGAATAATTACCACAGAGACAAAAATGGAACTTACTTCGACCTGGGAAAACACATGGCTGCTTTGTACAATATGAGCAATATAGCTAATTAAAGACAATTCCAATTAAAATCAAACAACACTGACTTAAGGTAGCGCCTTGAATTGAATTGAATTGAATACAACTTTATTGTCAATACTTGGTGATACAAGTTTAATTTGTTCCGTATAGACCGCCATGGAGAATGATTTTCCAGACAGCTTTGAAATAATTCGGGTTCACAGCAAAACCTGCAAATTTGAACACAATTTACAATTATTGTGCAACGTGTTTTGCTGAGATGGGCATGACGGAAGGTCCGTCCGTCCCAAATGGATGCCCATTTTTGGGACGGAGGACGTTTTTTTTTTTTTAAAAAGGACGGACTAAGCTAGGACGTAAGTGTGTTTTCGTCCGTCCCTTTAATTGTCCCTAACCGGGTTTAGTAAGTAAATAACAAAGCCAGAACGTAGCCAAACCCGATATTTTCTTAAAAGAATAACCTATTTCATCTCAACAATATTTTTATAGCAACACTGCCACCTAGCGTACAGTTAGAAAAACATAAAGTACCTACAGACACCCATTTCACTCACGATCAATCCAGCCAGTTAAGAAAGCTGGGTCCGCTCACCAAGATTTTTATGGACTCTACCCCCCCCCCCCCCACACCCCATTTGAGGCATGGATTTCTAGAAGTAAACTTGTTATTGTTATTTTATCATCTAGCTATTTTTGTGTTGTGAAATACTAATGCGTCATGCACGGGCTGTTTTGGGGGGTGGACTGGGACGGAAGCCCATCTCTGGTGTTTTGTAGCACAACCAGAGATGCCGGATGTTTAAAAATGTTGGCTGAGAGTTTGGATTGACTCTCCCAGGCTCCAAAGTGGAGATGCCACTGCGAGATTGCAAAAATACAAGCATGGATCCATCCTCAAATTACTTCATTCTCACTTCCTACCTTCAATATTTCCTTTTTCTCTTTCTTCCTACCTCTACATGTTTACTTCACCCATCCTCCTTCCTTCCCTTTTATCCTCATGTCCTTCCTTACTGTTCTTTTTGTCCACATATCTTACTCTTTACTTCCCTTCTTTCTTTACAAAGGATATTACTTTGCACCTCCTATTATTACTATCAATGACAAATGCATATCCTTCGATGTAAATAATCGTCCAAAGTCGAAGTTTTGTCAGGTAGCATACGTGCCCTTTGGTGTCATGGCGGCGGTCGTTGTGTCCGTCAATGTTGTGTGAGTGTCACGTAGGTGTCAAAAATTCAAGTGTATGCATGTTGCGTGTGCCTGATAGATGAGCACACATTGACCTCCTTTTCCGCCCCGAGTCAAATACGCAGAACAGATCCTTGTCAAAGTGCTCAGCATTTGTTGTTACTTAGTGGCCAATTCACCCCTCAAAATGAATTAAAACATTCATCAGACGATGAATTAAGTTACTTTTTTTTTAACTGTCCATAAATATATAACATTTAAAGCTATGAAAAAATGTAAAGAGAAGTTAGCCGCTTTACATGGTTTGACAAAAGTATTCTTTTTACCTTGCATCTTTTTCTTCCAAAGTTGCTTTTTACTCATGTATCCTTCCGTACCTCAGACTTTTGTACCTCATTCCTTCCACCTGAGACCTGCTTTAAACAAAATATATTTATTCCTTCCTTCCCCCGGACTTCCCTTTCATTGTAACATGCTTTCTTTGCTGAAACTTTCTTTCCTTCCTTTCACCCCTCACAATTGCTCTTTTCCAGGTATCTTTTCCACCCAACCTCCTTCCTCACTTCCATCTTTCTTACTGTACCTGCAACAGTTTGAGACCCCATTCTACTTGTTCACGACTCAAGTTAAGACGCCATTATTCACTGTTAATTTTAAAAGTTTATGTTAAAGAAAGGAAAGGACACTAAAACCCCTCCACTCTCATCTCCTTAAAAACCAAACCCTCGCTTTCAACCGTTAATAACCATTATTTTCTTGAATGGCAGCTTTTGAGCATTGATTCCCCCCCCCCGATACTACAAGTCCCAGAATGCACTGCAATAACTGGCGCGTTGTCACGTTGTCTATCTTCTTATTTCTCTTCTGTTAAGACAGCTCTCATTAGTGCTTTGGTAGCGCATTTGAAATAGATTTAAATGGTAGTTTTATGACGGTTCAAGGCAACCGTCCACTAAATCGTCTGCTGTGCGGCAAAATACGATTAGTTCGCTACTTCCTGACTACGGCGGGTTTTGAGGGTCTAAATACTTCGAATTTTTTTTGCGGTTTTACAGTACCGATTTGATACACAAGAGGTATCACGTTGATGTTCACTCTGTTCGGCTCTTCTACTGCTACTCGTTGGCACTCATCTAGCACATCTTAATGTCTTATTGAAATACGACTATTTACTTAAATACCGCACTAGCGTTATTTATTATAAATTCCAACACTGTTAAATCTTCGAGATTACCCTGACAAAATTAATTATTACCATGTCATTGATCAACCTGACAAAAGGATGATTTAATAAGGTAATTAAACGTTTAAAAAAAAGTTGCTATTCTTAGAGAGGGGGCTGGTAGGGTGTTATAAGGTACAATTTGCAAGGTGCCTTATCATTAAAATTCCTAATTAGGTGTGGGAGATTTCAGAGCATCCCTAAAGTTGATCTGTGTGATCTTGGGAAGAATTTATACATATGAGCAGTACTTAAGTAAAACACTGTTTTAACACAGAGTTGAGTTTTGAAGATGGAATTGAACGTGGCATTTGATGCACGGTGATCAACAATGTTTAGTTCAGGAGAAAAGGGATTCTTTCAGATTTCTTCTGTCCTCAATCACCACAAAAGCTGCAACTTGAACCCCAGAAGCTACCTAAGGCCGTGATCAGCTTGATTCTTCCAAGCCAGCAACTTCAAAACCAAAAAAAAATGTATAGAGAAAAGGTTGACTTACTTTTGTCCTTTCAGACCATTTGTCCAAAGATTATTATTCCAGTGAGGCAATCAAGTTTGCGTGAACGTCTCGCTGGCTCGCTTCGGCGGCGCCTTTGCTCGGGCTGATGTAAGTCCACCACGCACACATAGGAGGGAGGGATAAGAGGGGGAAAATAGAGGGAGAAAGAGAGGCAGAAAGAAGGGGGAAAAAAATCCCTCGCATTCTGTGGATTCTTGGGAGCCAGCCAAAGTCCCAGAATTCCACATGCCACACATAAGGTTTCAATTTAAGCCCGATCCAAAGTCTCCATTAGAAAGCTTTCTTTCCTGCCCTGAAAAGAGTCTTTCTTTTTTGACAGCCGCTGGAGATTCAAGGTAATGCTTGTGCTGCTATTCAAGAATTTAAGGGTGCAAGCATTTTCAGTTTTTTTATTTTTTTTTTGTAATATGACCCACAATCCAGTTTTTCAGAAGCAAATGGTCAAACCAGATGAATAAAAATCGAGTCATCTTACAGTGGCATCACAGTGGAGATGTTATTATTGTATGTTTTTATACAGCATAATACTGTTGACATTTTTTCTTTTTCAAAAGAAAGTTATTAAAAAAAATTTTTTTAATAGTTCCAATTGGGGAAAATGTGAGAGTTTTGAGATGCAGGCATGGTCATGGAATGAATCAAATTGAAGGCATAACTTTGTACTAATAAATTAATAGGATCTGATGCAAACGTGTACAGGTAACAGTGAACGTCGTCGAAAAGTTGGGGTAAGAAGAAGAAAGTATGAGACTTGACAAGTCAATCACCGGACCGTAACCCAAAAGAGCAGTGGTCCCCAATCCTAGGGCCGCGGACCAGTACCAGTCCGTGACTCATTTGGTACCGGGCCGCACAGGAAGAACAAAATAACTTGCATTACTTTGGAATCTGAAAGTTGCTTTATTTTGAAAAATTAACGGATTCTCGATTATATCCGTTTACAGTTTGTCACGCAGCATGTCCGAGATCGTCATGATGCAATTAGCAGAGCAGGATGTGACGCCAAGCGGTGTCGTGTTGCTTTGTCTTATCCTAAACATAGACCGGTTTCTGGAAACTCTGAGTCTCAGGACACCTTCACTACCCTAATGCAAAAAGCACAACTCGCGTTAGTCAGAAACACAGTTGTGGTTCCAAAACAGAATTGGATAGCATGGTTGCCGGTGTAAAACTACTCAAAGTGGAGTTTGGTGTTCAAGCATCAACATTTTGGGGGGGGAAAAAACATGCCTCGAATGTCCAACAATTTAAACCAGGGGTGTCAAACATACGGCCCCGAAAGAGGGTCGATCCGTCCCGCGGGATAATTTAAAAGTGGGGAAAAAATGCACCAAAGACACAGAATGAATATTTTAAATAAAATGCAATTCCTGGATTGTCCGCTAGGGGCACACTATTTTGATCACAGTCGAAGACAACATTGTTTTGATCGGGGAAGAAAACAGCAGTCTCAGTCTGCCACCGAGATAGACCCAACGCAGCAAATGATATGAAAGCGCCAATCAAAAGCTTCTTGAGACCAAAACAAAGGAAAGAGATGAGATTTTGGTGATTCATAGCACAGTATGGTATAATGTTAATGGTTCGGCCCACTTGACATCTACCGAATCCGTATGTGGTCCACAATATGAAATGAGTTTGACACCCCTGATTTAAACCATCGTAATGTATGATGGCAGCAAATCTTGTAAGACTTCAGCTCAGTGAGCATCTAAAGCAGGGAGTGCAAAATTTCGTCCTCAAGTGCGGATAGAAACATTTCACTGATGATTCACACATGGCAGATTCTCAATAGGTGGCCCCCGCCCACGTGGGCCCCCACTTTGCTTGCCGCAGGTCGCCACAAAAAAAAAAGACCAACCGTTCAAAAGCGGGTTTTTTCCCCCTTCTCCTTTAATACGCATCACATTGAGCTGAGTCATGTTCCATCATTATTAATTAGAAGAATAGCTCCCACATCCTGCCCTGTACATGATTCAAAAGCCAGATCATACCAGTTCCAACGTGCTCTAAAAATCATGAAGTAAACTTGAGCAGATGTGAAATATTTCATGAGAGGATACACAATATAATATAAAAAAATAAGTCTCATCAGCTAAATAAATAGATGCACCAGACCCACAAGCTCTCCTCCCAAAGGACCGTCGTCATACATACATACATACAGAGGGTGCTCACTTCATCTCGTTGGTTCGTTTTGCGCATCGGTTTCGTGCGCATGCACACCGACGCTGTTATTGCACATTGATGACATCACAGTTTATCCCCCGAGGAACAGAAGGGTTGGTGTCTTTGGATTGGTCCCCGCTCGTTGCCTAGACGCCGCTCTTGATGCCGCTCTCGTCGATGATGAGCGTCGGGTGGAAGTCTCGATCCTTCACCAGCACTTCCAGACCCTGTTCAGGAACAACGTTAATGCTAGTGGGACGGACATAAGCTAAAAGTTTCAAGCTCTGGTAGACTTTGACGAGTGGTCGTGTCACAATGTTGTGTGCCACCGTAATTACGGTCGCTGGCAAATCTAATTTGGTACATATTAAAGACAATGTTGTGTGCGTTGACTTTCCTTTTTATTGGTGACGTGTTTATTTTCCTCAATACCAAAGTCCACTTCATTTACTTTTATAGTAAAATGATGCAATAGTGGAACAAATGTTTATTTTTTGTGTGGCATTCGTGATTAATAATTTGGCCCCCTACTTCCTGCATAAATGGAAGATCTTACCTCCCCCCCGTAGGACACCAGCGGTGAGATCTCACATTTGATTGGATGGTCCGTTCCGTCTTTTAGGCTGGACAAGAAGGGAGGGATACGGAATTACACAAGGCAATTGTATGTAAAAGGCTGCGAATCCTCGGCCCTTTGCGATTATTTTTATTTTTTAAAGACTGGATCATCAGAAAGAAGGAAGGAAGCAAGGGGCAATGATTAGATGTCATAGGACGAATGACGGCTCGGGCGCTCGCATGTCCACCACCCGTGTGAACGGGGCATGCCGCCACACCGCCATCATTCAATTTGTTTGAATACAAGAAAAATGACAAAGGAAGCGGGGAAGAAACAGTATCAGTAATTACATGTTAGCGGTCCCACCCAGCCTGGTGGGAAGACTGAAGAGTAAGAGACAGAAGACACGTGATTGAGGAGGAAGAAGAACAATCCTAGTGAAGTACATTTTCACTGTAGAAGAATTTAAACTGGGCTCGTTGTAGTCGACAGGAGTTGAGATTAGCATGCGACACATGCCAACGTCATGCTCCGGTGGCGCTGATTTTGCGGGCGTTTCTTTGATTTTAAAAGTGGCAACAAAAAAAAAACGACAGAAGATTTGAAGTGAAGTCGAAAGTGTGTGGGGGGGAGGGGGGGGGGGTCGAATAATTACTTTCTGTTGCCATCATCTGTGACAGGGCCTGCTGCTCCAGCTCTGGAAACACTTGGGGGGGGGGGGGCATGGTGAGCAAGACAAGGCATGATAGAACACACACACACACACACACACACACACACACACACACACACACACACACACACACACACACACACACACACCAAAAACAAACAAGTCACATGCTCACCTGGGTATGGCAGGCACGCGCGTGCCATTCTCGTCAATGAAGTGGCCGCCGGCGTTCAGCACCCAGCGGTGGTGGAGGGACATGAGGGCGTGTCTGGCGGTGGTGGGCGTGTCCTTCCCGTCTTGGCACTCGGCGTTCTTCAGTGGGGAGAACTCGTCTTCCCTCAGCACCTCGTACACCACAAAGGTCCTATTGGGAGACATGTACACATAGCTCTCGAGAACAGTGATTTCCAATTGGTGGCTGGGGACCCGTTTTGGGTGGGTAGCTAGTAAATAAAAAAAAAAATGCATGTTTTGCTATTCAGATACAGTATCAGCAAATCACCCTAAACAGATATAGTGCCGCTCAGCCTTTGGTTAGCGAAGGTAAGCTATTTTTTAAAAAAATACACAAATAAATACATTTTACAAAAGCTTTATTATTAACTTCTATAAAATGAGTCGCACCACAATAGGAAGAAGCGGATCCAAGGGCGACTACTGCTGAGAACCACCGCTATATCTATTTTTTTTTTACTCCCATAGGGTAATAATATAATTAAATAGATTAAAAAAGATTTAACAGCTCGCACATCATGATTTATTGTTGCAATCCAATTCATCGTCCTGCTCCATCTGGTGTGCCCAACCTGGCCACCAGGAGGCAATATAATAGTCATGCAGACACAAACAAAGAAGTAATGGACTTTTTTTTACAATCACTATTATTGTAAGTAACTCCATAGGATGTTGTAAGAGCAATTCCTGTTGAGGATAAAGAATAAATGAATGTGATTTTCCCTGTCGACATGTTCGATACATGTTCTTCTACTCGCACAACCATTGACCGCAACAATTAGCATGTCAGTATCCTTTTGCATTGGTTGTTACCATTAAGCTACGCAGAGTTCCCAAAGGCAAAGTTGTGGTGGTTTTAAATGCACAAGGCATAATTCTCTTTGTTTTATGTTGAGCTTGACAGTAAACCTCAACCGCTGACTCCACTTTCGGGGGAAAGGGCATTACTGAGGAATCTGTGATTATTTGCGTGACAATTTCGACTTCATAAGAACATCAGCAGTGGTGAAAATGAACACGGTTGTCAGTTTGATCGCAATATTGCTAATGGTGAGTGGACTGAATTGAATCACAACGCAGCTGTGTAAATCCCGCCTCACCCGCAACGCAAACCTTGAGAAGGCATAATCCCTACAGACAAAACACAGCTGCTTACTTGGCAAACTGGAAGATGTCAAAGACAAACTTTTCCATTTTAATTCCATTGGGTTTGTCGGGGGTGATGAGTTGCCCCTGGTTGTCCACAAATGGGATCTTCTTGCGGGCCACGTGGTGCTGAAGCTTTGGTTCGTACTTCCTGATGGGAAAGAGTAACAATAAGAGTCTTGGCGTGTCGAACCGAAGGAAAAACGGTCTTCGTGGGCGTACTCCACTACGTCTTTGAGGAAGGAGAAGCTGAAGAAATGATTGGCCACGTTGCCCGCGTTGAACATTAGGCGGCCGTCGGCGCTGCGCTTCTCGGCCGTCGCCAGGGTGATCTCGCTGTACTCCACCACCTGGTAAAGCCCGTCTACCTTACACACCACGCCGACGGCTTCCGTCGGGTTGCTTTTCTCCACCACCTGAAAAGGAGATCAGGACCACCGTCATTTCAGACAGCATTAAAATGTTGTGTCTCGCGGTGGCTTAACGGCACAAAATATCGGCGGATGGGCTGTCAATGCTAAAAAAAAAATTACATTGGGACATTTATTACCCTTCCTCAATAGAATTTGATTGTTTATCGAGAATTAAGTAATTTCTGTTTACACTTAAATCCAATTTACTATGCTACAATGCTATTTCCAAAATTGGCTCCGCTGTTAATAAAGGTTTTATGATGACAACATTTTGGAATTCTAAATATAATTGCTAAATGGTAAATTTTCTAATACATTTTTCCTAGGCAAAAAATAAAGATTATTATGATTGGGCATGATAAGATATTGCGATACAAAACCCCCAAAATGTCAAAACCACATAAGAGTAATGATTGGCCAACAACTTCGACGACACAAAGTTAAAACTGCCACAAAAAGATCCCATTTCTACTCTGTTAAAGCAGCACTTTGCCCTGAAAGTGAGAGAGAGAGAGAGAGAGAGAGAGAAAAAAATAAGTTTGCCAGTGCCTAATGACAGAGTACTAATGAGAGGGTTGGTGAGCGGGCCGGCTCAACGCTCGCCGGGATGCCACATGAATTGCAGAGGGAACTTAATAGATAGGCTGCATACTGATCCTGAAAACCCGACCGAAAGAGCAGCTGTCCGCGGATTTTCAAGATGCTCGATATAACGTTTTTGCTGAAAGATCAGGTGACACGGATGCTTGGGAAGAAACGGAGGAAGCATAAAAGGCACATAAAATCCAGCTACAACCACTGCTCACGTGGCAAAAAGATGATATCGCAGATGTCAGGGGTTTCTCTTTCACAAATTACAGGCACAATTTTTTAAGGAAGTCAAGATACATAGTCCAAAAGAACCAACGGACTTCTTTGCTATTTACACTTGTTTGAGAATTATGATTGTTCAAAAAAAATGATTCAAGAATTTATGATAGAAACTTTTTGAACCAAGAACAAATGTCATTATACCAAATGGAGAAATGTGCTTTCAAATACAAAAACAAACAACAGTTCATGTTTTTGGAACATGTTAGTCAGTCACTTAACAAATATGTATTTGAGTGTGGGGATCCCCATTGTTATTGACGCACACAGGCGTGCCAGTCTGATGTTGTGAACTCAAAACCGTCCTTAACGATTCGTCGAAGGAGGAGTTGCCTTCATTGTTTAGCCAAAGATGACTCACAATGCATCCGACGCTACCCAGTCATGTGATTCACTGACAGTGACTACGCAAACAAACTTTTCCAAAACGTATTTATAGCCAAAAGCGCAAAGATACTCCAAAGAGGCTTTGAAACAGGCCTTTAGCTCTCCCTGCTGCTAGGTTGTGGAAGTGTCACCCCGTTGGAAATCAATGCACTTTTGAAATGTGACTGTGCTGTACCACCTCACCTACGACCCAAAATGATAAAAAGCACGATAGGAAGTACAGTAGACTGATGTACTCCAATGAAAATCCATATTGTACCAGTATTGACCCTGTTTGATTAATTGTTCCTAATGAAGTGTCCAGAGTGTCTAAATATGTAATAAGTGTGATTATAAAAATAAAAAAAAAAGATTAAAAAAAATAAAGAATCAACCAATGGCACTGGCTGCAGTAAAAGATCCAGTTTCCCCACCCCCCACTCAAAAAAAAAAAAAAAAGGGAAAGGAAGTGCAATACTGACCTTAGCGCCACAGTCAGCATCCTTCTCCACACAGAAACCGACAAATGCTGGGTCAGCCACTTTGACCAGGATGTTGTCCACACAGTACACATGTATGAACTGAATCCCCCTCCGCTGCATGTCGTCCAAGATGCCCTGGTTGCCCAAGGCTCTGTACAGACCCCCGTTCCCATCTGAAACACAGGAAGATATTTTGTTTGTTTGGGGGTTTTTTTTGCACAAATTCTACAAACGCAGACACAAAGACGAGACGACACGTGCAAATTACCAGGAGCCATGGACAGCTTGCATTTATTCTCCAGGATGATCTTGCCGTCGTAGTCCATGGCTGGCAGCATGCCCTGCTGGAAGAAGATGACGTTGTTCTTGTCCAAACCAAAGTAGTTTCTGCGTGAAAAGAAGTCCTTGGTGGGTTCCATGGTCCTGCCGCTAGTCATGATGTACCTGAAGGTCAGACCCACCAGGGTGCGGGAAAAAAAAAAAAGTTTGACTAGTGCTAAACACATTGTGGGTTTCATATCAAAATAGGTTTAGAATTGCGTCACCTTGTTCACACCCAAGAGATCAAGATGGGAGTGAATGCCATTGTAGTTACCTCGCCCATAACAGCACATAATGGTCTATTTTTAATGTTTGTTCAAAATGTGAGTAAAATAAACACGGCATCTCAAATGCTTTTTTTCCCTCCCCCATAAGGGAAAAAAAACCCAAGTGGTGCTCCTCAATAGCTGTAATTTACTTTACTAGGATGTAACTGATGGTTGCATTGTTCACTTGAATAAAATTGAACGCCGCGGCTGAAATAGACGCCTCCTTTACCCCCCCACCCCCCCAACATGTGAAATTACAGGTACCGCTAGTAAGTGGTAATGATTACCTTTACGAGGACTTTACGATCACTCTGGTGCACGTCAATAAACCAAATGCCAAACCTTCAATGAATGCCTCATTTTAACCCCTCAGGGGAGGAAAATTAGGTGCTGTGACATCGTACTAAGACAAATAGACAACACCATTTAAGGTAAAAATGAGCGGGTGTTAGTCGGTGAAGGTGATTACCTTGATTATGATGGTGCACTTCTTTGGCCTTTATGGTATTGTTCATATTTCCTAATGTCCTTGACTCCACAAGGAACTTCCTTGACTATCAATTCCGATACCAATGCAACCGAGTTTTAATGAGCCATTGAACGAGGCGAGGGCAGACCCTTAGCGTTGCGCTAACAACGGACCAATGAGGCTCACCAGGGAACCGTGCACTTGCTCTTGTGCTTCTCCTCACTCAGCTGCTGCAGCTTCAGAATGCGCTCTGCTTGAATTTGGAAGAGGGTCTTCTTGGATGGAAGCCCCACGTCATACATGCCTTTGGGGTAGGAGACCCCCAGTCTGGTTCCCTGACCGCCGGCTAGCAGTAGCACCGCTACTTTACTCTGGGAGATGCATTCCAGACCTGAAGGGGCAAAAAAAAAATAAAATAAAAAAAAAAAAGCAGATTTTTATAACATAACATTAAGATTAGATTGTTGAACAGGTTCATGTAAAATGATGACTTCATGCTTGCGTGGCGCGACATCTAATCTGCAAGAATGGTCATAGTACATTTATATTGCCTTCATTAATAATTAAAATAGAATTGCAGCAATGAATGCGATATGGCCTGAAAATGAAATCTGATTGGAAAACTTGAGTGGTGAACGCTGTTGTCGTGTAGAGTAGCGCAGGTGAGCCATGGCGATGTCAACAAAAGAAAAGATTTGTCGTTTTAGAGACACCTTCCTTGGGTGACAGCTTTCCGTGTTGAGAAATCACTGCTTTTGCAACATAGAAATGGGAATATTCTTTCGTAGTGTTCATTATAATTGACTCCATTCATTGTCCAGCATATGTGGGACAAAACTAGCTCATCGATGTTTGCAGTCATCTCAAATTTGTCAATATAATCGATTAACCCTTTCAGGGACAGCGGTCACTATAGTGGACATCTTTATTTCCGTCCAACGTCGGGGGCCATAACTTACCTTTGAGCCAATTATTATTTGACAAAATTTCTTGAGCTAATTATTAACGTAGCGCGGGTCACATGACAGCGGTTAGAAGATATTTTTATTGGTGCATGAAAGGGTGAATATTATTTTGAGTGTCTCACGGTGCAGAACGAGTACCACTAATTTTTTTTACAGATCTTTGTATTGGAAGCCATGAGCATCCGGCAAATGAGATTATAGTGTGTCACTGTCCCCAAAAAAAGAAGCGTTTTTCAGCGTATTCTCAAAATTAGTCAAACACCGAAGGAAAAACCAAAAAGGACCCAATAAGAGACAAGGTGGCATCAATATTTTTTTTTTTTATGGCGCTCGAGGGCTTTATGGATTCATAAAGTTTATGGCTGGTCCGCTTGATCTTACGTAAACGTCTCCTACGTGACTCAATTCGCAATGTTCCAAAGAAAAACTGTAACTTGGGCGGACCTGCTAGACTTTGACTAGCCACCCAAACCTGCAAACACACACACACACACACACACACACACACACACACTAGCTTGCGATATGCTCTTGCTGGAGCGCAGTGACCTCATCAACGAGGGTCAAAAACTCACTCTGTCTACGTCAAAGATAAAATCGAAACCAGATGACCACCACCGCAATTACTCTCCACCCCTCTGCAGTCATCTTCCTGGTGTGAGGAAAAAGTTTGACTAAAGGGATTGTGCAACAAAAATAATGAACACAAAATGACTCTTGGGTGAATGGGGAGGGGGCGGGGGAGGAAAATAAGGATTCTGTTTAGTGGGGCCGATTGACGTCACTTCCGCTCAAAGAGAAATAACATAAAATTTGAAAATAAAATTTCGTCAGGGCGCAAATTGTCGCCATCATAAAACCTTTTTTGATGTGATGTTTTAACATTTTCAGACGCGTGTAACAGTAAAATGTTACCAACTGGATAGTAAAACTAAAATAAAGTAAAACTAGGTGCAGACTTTTCAGACCTCTTTTTCGCAATTTGCGTCAAATGGAGTTATTAAAAACTCACAGCCTGATACGCAACCAAAACATGAGTCATAGAACTGCCACCCATACTAACGTTGCCTTTAACCAAATGCCATTTCTGACACACATTTCAGCTTCCACATTCCTCCGCAACACACCCAATGTTGGAAAATTGCAAAGTTATACATAAACAGAAAAGTGTGACTCAAAAGTCAAACACTCCAAAAGTGTTTTTTGTGACGCCGCTTCTCAAGGGTTTGCAAAGACGAAAAGTCTAAAAAACAAAAAAAAATCCCTGTCGTCATTTATGCCATATCAAAAGCTGAGTGATTTTATTGTACAGTATTTAATATAATGAAGAGGTGGGTACAACAATAAATCGACAACTAATCGATCAAATTCATCAACAATAATTTTTGATAAACGATCATTTAGATACCATTTTTAATTTTAAACTGTCCAAATGCTCAGAATTTCAGCTTCTCCACACTACGTATTATCTTATGTAATTTTTAATGAAACGAAACTTATCTTCGAAACGTGCATTTTCTGACATCCAACCAGTGACTGTATCATAATTAATTTTGGTTTCCACATTTAACGAACCATCAATTTGAAACAATGTCCTGTTTCTGAACGACGAGACGGAAATTTTAAATTATTTTGTTAAATCTTTTTTTTTTTTTTGGCTGCTTGGCTTCTATCGTTCAAAGCACATACTTGCTGATGAGCACTCTTGTACAAACAACGTGGCTTGAAAAGAGTGGTGCTAATTTCTGAAGCAGAGTCAGCGTTGACATATTAGTGACTTTGGCAACTCCTCGAGTGAATACTTTTCAAAAACTTACCGATATAACGAGGGAAAAAAAATGTTGGGTGATGTTGATGAAGGGGGGTCAATTAAAATTAAACATCAGGTTTACCTTTTTGCTCCCAGCGTTTAAGACTTCCCTTGTCCCTCGTCACGCTCCCCAGCACATCCTGGGGCACCGGCTCCATACGGGCGTCCATCTTTTCGTTCTTGCCACCGGAGCCGGATGACTCCATGGCCCTCTTGAAGAAGCCGTTGACCTCCTGGAAGTCTATCCCCTGCAGCTCCTGCTTCAAGCAGGCACGCTCGTCGGGGCTCAGCTTGTCCCAGAAGTGGAGCAGGTGAGACTGGCCGGCCTTGGTCAGCCTCTGGAGGAGTCCGCTGGCGTTCGGGTCCATGATTTGTAATGGTTCTGTTAACACAGAAACATGGCACAGAGTGCCAATTAAGTTACAGCTCATTTTATTTCATTCTTAATGGTCATAAGGAAGAGAATGGCTCATATTTGCTAGCTCGGCATGAGATAACATGCACCAAAGTTCAAAAAGGATTGAGGAGGAAGAAGCAGGAATGGGTTGCGAATTCCCTAAAAGACTCCTACAAATAATGTTTTATTATTGTTATACAACAGAAAGATTAAAATCATACAAAGATAAGGTGGAGATCATACTGTGCTTTTAGAAGGACAGAGACATTTCTGGTCAGTATTTGTAGCTCGAACGGTTGGTAGGCTGACTGACTGATTGATGGGTGGCACACCCAACAAGTCTTTTTACATCTTGAACTCAAATGACGAAGTAAAACATTAAACCTGTTAAAGCAACCTGTTGGTCCGCCAAACCTTTGAAACTTCAGCAATTTACCATGCCATTAAATTGTCAACACCATTGCAATGTAATACTCGTTACAAATATACTCATTGGCCATTATTCACACTTTAACTTTCTGTTAGTCTAAGGTGGCGGATAAGAGCAGAGTATACATAACGTAAATAATTGTAGAAGTGTATTTTTGAGGTGAAAATGTATCAGTTGTCAAACATTCTTGTCTTCGTTTGTAGCAACGCACCGGAGTATTTAGCATTGTTAGCCGTAAAATTACTGAATGAATACGTAAAATACGTGTATTTCTTATTCTAACTTACCAAGTGGGAGTGTCACTCCTGTGTTGGACGACGTTTAAGATCACAATTGAGGCTTTCTTGTCCGAGTTTAGACGCCTCACAGCCCAGACACCGCCTCCTCATACGTCACGCTAACGTGGCAGGCGGCTAGCCAATGCTGCCTTCAAGTAATCTACGTAACTCCCATAACCAGTTAAAAAAAGTACTAGGTGTACAGTATCTGATGGTAATTTAGCGGTCCAGACGATGGGAACTCTTCCACGGTGATCTTAACTAGCCGCCCATCACTTACAACCAGACCAATTTGCGTAGCGCTTTAATGGCAACTCCACTCGCACGCTTCTGACGTAAAAAAAAAACAACGGTTCCGTCTTGTCCACCAATCACATGTCACTCAAGTAACGCGATTGTAGGTATCCCCGGAAATCAGCACCATGTTATTTGTTGCACATCGACTTCCACATAACTGTTTACGTACCATGTAAGTACAGTACTATTTACATCCAAACTATTATCAACCTCTGCCCTCTCTGGCAAGAAGATGGTTTCATTAACAACCATGCTTTGCTTCAATTGGACAGTGGTGGGAAATAGCTAAATAAAAATACTTAGTTACTGTACTTGTAAATTTTTTAATACATGTGTACATAACTTAAATATTAATTTTGGTGACTTTTTTTTTGCTCCTGCCATTGGAATGCAGACATCTGTTCTTTATACCCCTTCCATCCATCCATTTTTAACACTCCTTATCCTGAACGGCGTCGCTGCTGGAGTTTATCCCAGTTGACTTCCGACGGAAGGCAGACTACACCCTGAATTGGTCGCCAGGCAGTCGCATGGTTTATAGAGACAAACAACCATTCACACCCACATCCACTCAGTCACTGTGGGAACCGAACCCACACCACAAGTCAGACGAGTGTACACCATCAGCGACTTTATATACTCTTATTTTGTTAAAATAGATAATGACACGATGTTTTCAAACTTACGTAAATAGAGAGAGGTTATGGATGTCAAGCGAGGTTGAGAATTTAATTGAGATCTTGGGGACTTATAATATAATAGATGAACAATAATTAAAAAAAAAACAAGGACAGTAACGCAATTGCATAAGGCTCCGAATAAAATTGTAATTGATGTTGAAATGATCACTGCTAATAAAACCGGTTTAGAAACGGCATTGGCAAGGCGAAAGTGGCGAGGCTCGAAAACAAAGCGACCTTCGATCCGCCGTGACGAGTCTTGACAGGAGGATGAAAGTGCAGTGCGAATCTCTGCCCCACGGTGGCAGCACTCGTAAAGACTTGAGCTGGAAGTAGTACAGTATTATCAATGGAGCGCATTGTAACGTCACAGAAGAAGTAGATTTGTTGACATCCTCTTGTCAGCTGACAGCCTCTGCCTGTCTGTGGTTATCACCTCCCGAAAAGAGATGAAGAAGCTTTTCGATGACATCAAGAAAGACATGAAATTTAAATCGGCGGGCCCTGGGAAGAAGCTAACGGAAGATAGCAGGTAAAAGTTGGAACTTTTCCCCCTGCACCACCACTGTGGCCCCAGCTAACCGAACGGCTAAAAACGTTAGCCCGCCGTTGTAATGTGTGCCTCCTTATGACCTAAAAGATCGGCTTTATTTTGTACTTTATGACCGCGTGGAACACTTAATTTAACATTACCTGGTGTCAATAGTTGTTATGTAATGGTGCACCCAAGAGCAGGGCATGGGTCTAATTTCAGGATGGCTAGCGGTAAATCCCATATAATCTTATTAAGTCATGTGACATATTTAACACTGCTTCTGAGGGTTAATGAGCTGAAACGTGAGGTTATCTGTATAGAGACAAATAGAATGTATCAATCAACCCATTTTAACTTGGGGCCCACTTGTACCAACTTTGTGGTTAACGTTGAGTTCCATTTCTGTTACGCACTTTTCATTAAGTGACGGCGAAAATAAGCACATTTCCAGTTTTTATGTTGCAACCTTCTGATGACACGTCCTTCTAGACATGTCATCTCAAAATGTGGACGGAATAATGAGGAGAATTGTTTAAATGCCAATTCTAATTGAAACAGAAATTAAATATTTTGGTCCATTCATTTATCAGACGCCTGTTGTGAATTTTGCCATTCGGCTCCATGTTTCAGTACAGCAAGTTTGGGAAAACTGTACCGAAACATTGAACAGTTAAATAATATGAATAAGCTACATGTTTTTAGGGGCCTGGTCTAATGTAAGTGAGCCACTGTGTACTCTGTTGGGCCAATGGCAAGAACTGTCTTTGTTACCTCAGCGACTGCCAACCTGAATTGTCTGACAAAATAGGACAGTACAGTTAAAAAAAAAGACGTCTAAAATTTTGGAGGTGCATGGATTTACTTTTGGGTGCTTCAGTACCCCCAAAAATGGACGAGATATGCCTATGGTCTTCTGCATGATAGTGTTTTAGACAGTGTGGTCGGGCTTCATGCAGCTGGGCTTCAAAGTCATGGGCGGAGAAACAGTGTGGCGGGCGTTATCATGTAACTTTAGAACCAAAGTCACAGAAAATTTCACATGACGGGTCTTCTTTCTGTATTCTGCCCCAAAAGAAGTGCGTCCGAGAAAGGGCAGAGGAGCTCCGGTAGCAAGCAGCCACACCGTGATGCTCCCAGCGAGGGATCGCAACGAGCTGGAGCGGCAGCGCTGGCCAGGGTCGAACAGCACCAGCGGCCGAAGGTTCACACCTCCCAGGATGCCATCAGGAATCAGGGTGAGACTATTGGAAGTGTCTTCCTGTAACTGACATACAATTTGGACTGCAAACTTTACTGAACCTCTTTTCAATTTGCAATTCACGTCTTTTTTTTCCAATCTAACAACCAATTAAAAACAAAAACAAAAAAAATATTCACACATTCTGCGGAGCCCTGCGCTGTTACTTCTAATGCGCTACGTTTAAGAGTAGGAGTAGCTAGCTTTAGCCTCCAACTCATAGTGGTTGCCTTGATAGTCAACAGCCTCCTGATGGAAGATTCCAATAGAAGCTCAACAGGCAGGCACGTGTGATTGATGCCAGAGAAAGTAACTTCTCAAGGTGACACAGAGAAAGGTCTGGATCACTATTGGCATAGGTGGAACTTAACAGCTGATTGATATTAAATACAGCAAGAGCCCAATTGAAGATAGACTCGTTTGTGAAACCTGTCCTAAGAATCTGAGAGTATCTATGTATTACTTAGTCAAAGTTGTAATAAAAAGGTCTCATAGGAAAAGTAGTCATTGGTATTTTTGGGCATTGGTAAGAAGCAATAAAAAAAGCACAGCGATGCTTCACTGGAGTTGAAACAAAAGGTACGCTCTCTTTTACTTATGAACACATTTCTGCTGGCTCACAGTGAAACGGGAGCTGGAGGCCGAAGCCGCTGCGCTGGGAGAAAAAGACAAGGCAGAAACTGCGCAGGTATGTTCGAATTGTACTTCCAAACGTGTCGCTGATGTGTGTGACGTCATGCATGCTGCAATCAAGATGTCTCTCATCCACTAAAAAAAAGCGCTCTGTATAAATGAAAGATGAGTCGAGTTGAGAATCACACTCTTGTGTATTGACAAGTTCTTCCCACCACCACCACCAGGGAACCTCCGCTGCCACAAAACAGTGTCTCTCGGTGTCCGGCGTGTATTTCACCTGCCCGCTAACAGGAGCCACTCTAACAAAGAGCCAACGGGAAGTCCACATCAAGGAGGCCATTTTGATGGTACGATTATTCCCTCCGTTTAATGCGCGCAAAAGCCACGGTGACTTGAACTCTGGTTTGTTTGTGTCAGCGCTTCAAGGAGGATGACGTGGAGGCATCCGTCATGATGATTCACACGTTTAACAAAGACAAAGAGAAGGTGAAGGCAGCCGTGGACATCATAAGCAAGTAAGATGGCTGAAAATGGAGTGGAAGGGATGTAAATGGAAGTGGGGGGTGCGCGCGCACACACACACACACTCACACAAAGTTGTAACATCTCAATGAATTTTAAAATCTACTATACAAGAGTCCGCATATAAGCAGGAAAGAATTGGCATCTGTGTGCGACGTAGTTTGATAGGGTGTTGGTGCATTCGCAATAACAACGCACCTGTTGTCATACTACGATTGACCTAAGAGTGTCAGCACGGTGCTCAACCATGCCAGAAAATACAAAGAAGACAAAGAGCATTAGCTGAAGAAGCTAGGCTAACACTTGGCTTCTCTCCTAACTAGATTGCGGTTTCTATCGTTTCTCTTTGGCATGAATGACTTGTGAGACACTCAACACAATTTGTTGGTCTTTCTCTTTCTCCCTATTTTGCAGATATGTTGAAAACATTTGTAGGAATCCTACGGAAGAGAAATACAGGAAGCTTAAACTAAGCAACAAAGTCTTTCAGGTGTGTCCTGCTTGTTTAATTGACTTGACTACTGCCATCTGGTGGTTGGGAGGTTAAACTACATGTGGTTTCGGATGAAGCTATGTTTGTTTGTTTGTTTTTTTTTAAGGAAAAAGTGCGTTGTGTGGAGGGCAGTAGAGAGTTTCTGCAGGCTCTGGGCTTTATAAGCACCATGCTTCCTGTGGACGGTCAAGGTGAAATCAATTACTTGCGCGGGGGAACCTGTTTTTTGATTAATTAGTCTCAGTTAAGTAATCGGCCAATTTCATTGTAAATAATAAACATTAAAAAGTGAAATACCTCTTTTCTGTCGTTATGGGAGTTCAGAGGAGGAAGAGGAGTTCCTAGTGTTGCCCGAGCAGAGTTCTGACGCCCTGGAGCTGATCAAGGAACGGCGGGATCGGTTGCAGCGCGGCGAGCCTGTCAGAGCGCAATTGGACCGGCAGGCTCAGGCCTTCCGGGCGTCAGAAAACGCAACCCACTTTGAGCTGCCGCCTGAGTTCTACAACCTGAGCGCGGAGGAGATCAAGAGGGAGCAGCAGCAGAGGTTGAAATGTGCACTTTAAAGGCGCTTTTGAATTTTCGGGCGAAGGCTTAAACTCTCGTGTGTGTCAGGAGTGACTTGGTGGAGAAGAACTCCATGCTTCGTACCAAGGTTATGAGGGAGCGAGATGAGCAAAGGGAGAGGAGGAAGTACAACTACACACTGCTCCGCATTCGGCTACCAGATGGACACCTGCTCCAGGGTACATAAATCACAACACTATATAATAAAACACAAATATGCCGCAGTGGAGCCACAAATGGGAAACAACCCATTCGCCATTTTCCTGGTGACCGATGTCACGTGCGTCTGACCTCAGGGACGTTCTACGCCTGGGACCGACTTCCCGTGCTGTTCAGCTTCGTGCGAGATTCCTTGGTGGACGGCTGGCAGCCCTTCGAGCTCATCGCTCCCGGCGGTCAAAAGTTGCAGGAGTCCGAGGAGATGGCCCTGGCGGAGTGTAACCTGGTGAGTGATGCCAAGAACTGAGATGGAATTTAAGATGTTGGATTAAGATTTAAAATGTGCGTGATGTACACTCAAACAACCATTAAAATAAATGTGCACATTTGTTTTGACATTTTAAACCAGGTCCCAGATGTCGGAATGACATCTGTGCATTCAACAAAACTCAATGCAGCTCTGCTTACCTTTGGGGATTTGACATGATAGCAAGGGGTGGGTGTTTCTGCAGAATTGTGCTCCAGCAGCAAGAAGTTGAAAAGGGGATCTGGATCTGAAGCCATCCTAGCTGTCAAGTCATTAAGAAATTTGGTGTGGGGCAGCAGTTATTTTAAGAATAATGATAATATATGTAAAGTAGACCCACTGTTTAGTCCCAGTGGGAGAAGAGCAGAATACAGTCAATCCTCGGTTTTCGTCCATAATCCGTTCCAGAAGGCTGTTCGAAAACCGAAACTACGCTCTTTTTAAAATAAACCTATTTACTGAACACGACTGCTCACAATGGAAAGCAACACGAGGGACGCGAGAGGAGACAAATGGTGCATTCAAGTGCGCTCAGTTTGTTCGAGAACCGAAATTAGTTTGTCATCCGAGGCATAAAAAACTCAAAATTTTTGGTCGAAAACCGAATTGGTTGAGAACCGAGACGTTCGAAAACAGAGATTTGACTGTACTGTATATGTAAAGCAGACCCACTGTTTAGTCCCAGTGGGAGAAGAGCAGAATACCTTGTTTAGATTCTTTTTTTAAAGTGTGCTAACGTGGAAGTTTTACTTGGTTGGTTTATTTCATACTTGATGAGTAAGCCAGACACTCCAGACGCGCTATCAGTCCCGAATTTTTTCTCCTCCATCATGTCACTTTTAATAGCCTGTTGAAAGGTGCCTCCCCGTTTACCCAACTTTCTTTCAGAAGAGTGGTTAGATCTTTCTTTCATTCAGAATGCTCTGGATTAAGACTTTCACACAGTTAAGGGTTATAAATATCTGTGACATATAGCCTCAATGTAGAATGTGTCAATTGTATTATTTTTTTTCCTCTATCCTTTCTCCTAAAAGGTACCCGCAGCTCTGTTGTCATTCGCCTGGGATGCAGCCGTGCAGGCAGACATTGCGGCAGCAGGTGGCAAAAGCTCCGCCCTCCTCAAACCGCAGCTGCTGGAGACCATTCGCAACCTGAATTGAGCGGGAGCACTCTGTCCATGCCAACGTTCCACCCTGGCACTGCCGGGTGGCGAAACTGTCCCTCACCAACTTATCACGCTCGTATTTATTGCTGTTGTTGCTCATCATCCAACAAATTCTAACCTTCATTCACGGCACACAACAGACTAAAATACAAAGAGAGAAGTGGGGATGTACAAATCTGCTGGATCTGTTGTTCCTTTCACACAAAAGGTCTTACAACAGAATTAAGCAGTTTTAACCTTTTACGCAGATCCAGCAAAGACAGCTGATTGACAGCAGTCACAAAGGCTCGCATGTTTTAGGTATGCAAGCCTCTCTTCATCGGTGTGTTATTACCTGATGGCAAGATGCCAATCAACAGTGCGCAATGAAAGTAATAGCCTGTCTTTGCTGGGACTGTGTATAAAAGCGCAAAGGCTGATAAATCTTTTGCGACATTGTGTGAAAGACGCTTCTGATACTATCTGAGGGATGGAAAATTGACAGGTCGGAACAGGAATTCTTATCTTTCCATTTATGCACACTTCATGATGAATCAAACCGCACCGTGGGACTGCATGTAATAAATGTAACAACAAAAAGTTCAGTCAATTGTATTTGTTTGTATCAAACATCTATTCGACAATGTCACGTAAAATGAGAAAAATTCAATCATCCCTCAGTCAACAACGCGTAAGTATTTTTAGTACTTAATCCGCCAACTCCAACATAACACCCTTTAACTTGCTAATGGTTTCATGTACATTAATTCAAAGACTCCAGTGGCGACTTGTTTGGTTTAAAACATTTTTTTTACATTTTGTGGTGGATGAAGGTGACAACCAACTACCTCGCTTGCTCGTCTTTCTATCAAACACTGCGATGTAGATCTACAGTCGTGGAGTCACGTAGTTAATTGTCACCTTCAAGCTAATTCAACTATTAGGTCGCAGCATTTCTCCCTGCTCTCCATGGTTTTCAAAGTGAGTGAGCAATTTGTCAACCTGCTTTGCCTGTAATAAAAACTGTTTGCATCTGAACACATTTGTGAGCATCATTATTGTGAACACTGTTAAATGCGGACATGAGATTATGTGCATATAGTAGATCCTCCGCAGGCAAAGTTGAGATCAATTCTCGGCTCGTCGCACATTTTTTTTTCAAAGGTCTGAATGAGAATTACCTATACACACACACAAAAATGGAAGTCAACCGGCTTTGCAAAGGATTGTGTTCCGCTGCGAGCGTAATGTTATTAGTTGGATGACAGTTCAAAAATAAAAGAGAAAAAAAAATTAATTTGGCCCATAATCACACCATACTTCCATTCAGTTGGACTTGAGAACTGCAAGGTCACTCTGTATGATGGACAGCTCCAATCCTGGTAATTTGTGTTTTGTGTATAATTTGCTGTACGTGAGTGAGCAGTTTAAATCTTGGTCCATGAAAACAATGCAGCCATTTCATTCTTGGTTTAATGATTTTTTTTTTTCTTCCTTGTTCAAGTATGCTTGCAAAACAACGCATATTTATATAAAACATTTCTCCACTGGATCAAACTGTACAACTCTAGCAGCTATTCCAGTGAGCTGTGAGGGTTAGAAAGTAATCGGGGGTAAATGGCACAACAGTAAAGAAAAGGAGGAACCTTTAATCTGACTTCAACTTCTGGTAACCTATTTACAATTAACATTGGAACCGAATTTCTAAAACGTAAATAATGCTGTTTTTTTTTTTTTTGGACGCTTCTTGTCACAAGGGATGCGCCATAACTGTCCGAAAGCCCACCATGCCCGAGACACCTTGTGTCTCGGACAGGTCAATGCCAACATGAGCAGAATGCAACACTTCATCTCCCTTCGCCACACCCATGGAGAGTGAATTGAGGACAAAGAAGGCCAGAAGCAAGGAAGACGAGAAGCGCCTCGCGTTCGTTCTACTTAGGCCGTGGCAAGGGTTGGAGCAGCGCTGGCCACTGGGAGAGCGGCCGTGTTGGACGGGGGGTCTTCCATTATGTCGCTTCCCTCCGTGGAAGATTTTTCTCTGGCTGTGCCTACAGTGCACAAAGGACAAGGTGCACATTTTGATAGGGTGACCAAAACCAATAGTTGATCATTGTAATACATAATAAGAATAATTAAAACAACCCGATGAAAATTAACAAACTCATGGAAGGGTAATTAAATTGACATATATTAATCTTATCAGATTACATGCAAGAGAGACCTGCTGGGCCACTTTGAACTTTGTGGCTAACCAAAACAGCAACACATAAGCAGAACGCAGAATCCTACCATATGGTGCTAATGAGGTCTCTGGCCAAGTATTAAAGGATGGTTTGACATTATGTGGAGATGTTTCCATGAGTGTTGACGCAAACACACGGTCACTCCGCTATATTGTGCGCATCAACCTCTATGTTGCGGGGGCCTACGCAGCCTGTTTCACCCAATATTACAAGAAACATCTCAAAACTAGTACAAAGTTATCTTATGCTTGTGGATCAACTTATGTAATTCAGAACGTACATTGTACAACTTAATTACTATGTTACTTAAATATTTTGAATGATATTGTACTACCACGACAATTAGAGAGGTAACTATTTTTTAAGTGAACAAATTTAGCAACTGTTCACCACTATTAAAAAATAAAAAATAAATAAAGGGCAGCGGTATGCGTTATTTGCGGTGTTTTACTTTTTGCAGCAGTTTTGACAGTGTAAATGCCACCAAACAAGTGATTTACTCATTCACTGACATTGACGGCCATAGTCGTCAAAGATCCATTTTTATTGGGCTGGCAGCCTAGTCAAAATTGATTTTTTTTTTGTACCTGTATAGCTGTCATTGGCAGTGAATGAGTTCATGTAAGTCCATGCAATAGGGATGGAGAGAAAGTACATGTTTGGTACAAGAGATGAATTAGTTGTCGACAGAAAACTAATTTTGTGAAACATTTATTGAGTGGCAGGATAGGATCGTTCCTTCATAATGCAACAGCAAACTTTGTTGTTTTTTTTTGCTCACCAGTTTGCATGGAGACGATGATGCACTCGTCGTCGTCCTCCTCCGTGTCAGCTTGAAAACCGTCAGCCTCCATTCCTTCTGTCTGACAGACGTTAAGAAAGATAATATGAGCGAAAAGTGTTTTCATTTTCTTCAATGTATGAACGTTGGTTACCTGCTCCCTGTCGTTATACCGCTTCATGAATTTAGTGATGGACATGCTGCCGGTGCTTTTCCTCTTGGAGGCCGCCGACGTGGCGGAAGGAGTCTGCGGCGTGGAGGGAGAGTTGCCCTCGGAGCCCGTGGCTGCCTCCTCGCGGGACTCCTCCCGCGCGCCGCTGGTCAAGTGGGACCACTGGCCGGGCACCGGGAGAGCCTCCAGGCCAAAGCGGGACAGGACATCCGCATGGACGTACCAGCAGCAGCGTCGGTAGGTGGAGCGCTTCTCATAAACTGCGTTGTTCTGGATTAAATGCTTCAAGTGTTTTCTGAGGAGAAAATGGGAATCGTAAACTTCAATAGTCTCAGGGTCCAGACCTCCACCAAGGCTGAAAAGGATGTACTGGTACTATCGCATATATCACAACTGATGCGGCTGTCGTTGCACTGCAATGCTACAATTGCAGTCATATATCACCATCCATGGCTTTTTCATGTCAAAATTATGACTAAGCGAGCACTACGTGTGTCACAACAGATGACCGATTATCAGATTAAGGCTGAAATCGTCCTGTTTGAAGGAAACATGCTCCCTTTGTTGAGTTCAGTGAAAAGGCCCTGGTGGACAAATGTCTAATCTAGTGTTGACAGCTTTGACGCAGAAAGAGGCGACGGCCTTACCGAGTGGGCACATACGCCGAGCTCTCCGGGCTGGAGAGTTGAGGAGGTGGCGTGGAGGATAGTGTTTTCCGCCGGTGAAATTCCTGAAACTCCGTGATGATCACTTTGCTGCTGTTCAGGTTGCCGTGCAGCAGCGGCAGCAACTGACCAAGCACTGGAGAGGAAAAAGTTGATCACGTATAGGGCAAATGGTTATTTTTAAAATGAAAGAATACACCTCGCACTTACACTGTGCTTCTCTGGTGCATTTCTCCATCTGCTCCTCCGGGCTGGGGCTCGTGTCAGTCTTAGGTAATGGTTCGATGAGGCGCGCAGCATATGACTGCAGAAGATCTGAGACTGGCCCGCCACCCTCCCAGAGGCAGCCCCTCACCACCGGCTGCAACACTTTCATCTTGTTCTTAGTAGACATCAGTTCTTCCCACTCCCTGGCTTTCAGCCTCTGCTGCAGTTTTTGCCTTTCCAGGTCACCGCCATCCTAAAGAGGAGCACGGCGTTTAGGACACCCTGCTTAAAAGAACCCCCCCAAAAAAAAGGCTGATGTCGACCGGCATACCGCTTCCTCGAGTGCCCCTTCATCCTCCGAAAGATAGCCATGAGGAACGAAGAACCCGTCGTTGTCGTCATCGTCCTCCCCTCCCTCGTCCTCATCCTCCTGAAAAGGGGTGTAACCACTTTAAACCTAACATATCCAAGCCTTTGACAATTTAAAAGGCTTATGCCCTTTCACAATTTAAGACGGTTTCCAAGGCAAGTCCAGATTTTGTTACCATAACAACATGATAACTGGGGCAAGCACATCAATGACGGTGAGCTCATGGACTTCTACTCCTTGTAACCATCTGGAGGTGTTAGCTTAAACAATTCAATCTTATTCCAAGAGCTGCACTAAGGCGATTTATTTGAGCACAGTTCAGCCACACTTTGGCTCGGCGAGCATGCGCCCCCTGCGCACTTCTTCATTGGAGCTGCTCCATCTTCGTGTCGGCGCACTCGGCAAACGAGCAGTCGGTGACTTGACTGTGCTCAAAACAAGCTTTTGTGCCAATTGTGGGACAAATCAAATTTTACATTGACATTGATAATGTGTCGATCGCGATACATACTGATTTGGAATTATTGTCCAGCCCGAACCCAAACTCACCCCTTCACTGTGTGAGAGGGACTCCCCGGGTTCTTCTTCCTCCCATTCTTCATCACTGTCCACCTCATAGTCCAACAAATCCTGTCGTCCAAAGAGGGGGGAAACGACTCACACTCAAGCAATTGCCACAACGTGCAGAAAATGAGCTCGCTATGATGACATAACATTTGGCTCGCTTGCTGTGTCATGGCACTTGAAAGTAGCATGTGCTCTTACCGTGTCTTTTCGGAGGGGGCAGCGCGGTGAGATCTGCAAACTCGTCTTCCTCCAAGTGCCCCAGTAGGCTGGACGGTGGTTCTCACGAAATAGCAGCAGTTTCATAGGCCCGTACAGTTTGCGATCGGGTACGCCTTCTGCTTTGGACCCATCCATGGCTATACAATCACTGAGAAGAACACAAACACCAAAGCGTTTGTGTTCAATGCTTTTCATTTTGAGAAGAGAGATACAGTCAAACCTCGGTTTTCGAACGTCTCGGTTCTCGTCCAATTCGGTTTTCGACCAAAAATGTTGAGTTTTGTATGCCTCAGGTGACGAACAAATTCCGGTTCTCGAACAAACTGAGTGCACTTGAATGCACCATTTGAATCCTTTCGCCTTCCTTTCACAAGGAAGTGACGCTTCCTCGTGTTGCTTTCCATTGTGAGTAGACGCGTTCAGTAAATATTTTTATTTTAAAAAGAGCGTGATTTCGGTTTTCAAACAGCCTTCTGGAACGGATTATGGACGAAAACCGAGGTTTGACTGTACTGTACATGTTTTCACAATTTAAAAATGTTTGCAGACGTCTTAATATCCTGGTATACCTTTGTGAAAACCAAAGATCACATATAAAAAGTCAATTATCACTCTATTTTTAGATCTTAAATGAAATCAGTCTGCACTGGTACTTTGCAATATGGCAAAATTAACGGTTCACTCCCTAAAACGTTTTCACAAATGGGCAGATTTACTTGGTTGTTCCACTTGACTTTGCTTTCCACGCATATGCAGTAGGTAGGTTCTACTCTTCCATGCACCGAGAAACAGTAAAATTCCAGTATTTCAAGCACCAATGGTGTGTCTCACCTATCAGGGTTTATCACCGTGGGTCTGGTGGCACCGGAGCATCGAGGTTTCTGGCCGATCCAGTCCTTGAGCGAACACGGGGCGTTACTGGGGCGCAACAAGCAACGGTCCAGTTCCTCCAGGGTAGACTCCTCGCACTGTACCCGGCACAACGGCGCCATGCACATGTTGTCCTTGATCTCGAACGGCGCAAACTTCCCACAAGCCACTGCGAGAGTCTGACACGTGAAGCGGAATTCAAGGGGTCTGTTTTTAAAACGGGTTACTTAGTCACATGGAGCTCAACTCACCTTTGGAGCCTGCTGGATTTTGGGTTTCTGGAAAAACCGTGTGATCCCTGCTTTTTCTGCTTTGAGACGCTAGAAATTAAAATACACCACATTAATAATCAACCACAGTAAATTTGCCATTTTGCGCCTAAAATTTGAGACAGTTCAAGCATCAATTCTTTTGATTAAAGTCGCAGTTTGGTGGAAGTATGATCCAAATAAATGACTATGAACAGATTGTAAATCATTTTAGCAGTCAATATTTCCTAAAAAATACAGGCAGCAATTTTCCTTTTTTTTTTAAATAAATAAATAAAAAACAACACACTAATAAATTAATTAATACATAAAAAATATGGAACAGGAAACTGCGGTGTTATATGTGCTGCAATGCAAAAAATTGGACCAGGGCACTCGACTAACTTTTCGCACTTGTGCACCCAACTATTTTTCTTTGGTTCCACCAGCACTTAAGTTACGTCCACATCACGTTCAACACCACACTTTTACAGGTTTCATCTTATTAAAGGAAGAAAAAGTATTTTACACGATATTGACTGGCAAATGATTAACACTGTGGTCATTGCTTTTGTCTTGCAAATTTCTCCATTGTGGGACAAATAAAGGTTTTCTTATCTTAACAATGTTCCTTTCGGTGTAATTCTGCAACGCGGGCAACTTTCTGAACTCTACTCTTGGTATTTAAAGTGCTTTCTGCAATGCGGCGATGCCACATGTTTACCCACATGAGTGAGTAGCCGGTCATGTTGAGTATTCAATAAAGTTAAAAACGACCTGGACCATGAGCAATAAGACGATGGTCCCGCCCTTGACTATATTTCAATGGCAGAGACCGTGAGGCACGTGGCCGTTGTGTGAGGTTTTCGTGTCGAGAAGACTTTTTTCCCATCCTCCATTGACAGGAGTCCGTTTGTACTCGGGCACCAAAGGGGAAAAAAATTGGGCAATCTCGAGCTTTTGCCATGAACTCACGTCTTTCTCTTCTTTGACCCGCTTGTCTTCTTCCTTTATGCGCTTCTCTTCTTCTTTCTTACGTTTCTCCTCAAGCTTGGCCCTGTGAAAGAAAGGTGTTTAACACAGAGCAGTGAAAACAACAGGACGCCGGTACTTTGCGACGACGTGACTCACTCCAGCTTGGATTTGCGCTGCGCTTCCTTCGCTTTTTGCTTCTCCGCTTTTTCCCGCTCCTCCTTCTCCTTTTTCTCCCGCTTCTCTCGCTCATCCTTTTCCCTCTTCTCTCGCTTTTCCTTTACGCGCTCTTCTTTTAGCTTGCGGCTCTCTTCCCTCTTTTTCTCCTTGGCCGCCATGGCCTCTTCCTTTTGCCGCGCCTTCTCCTGGCGTAGGCGTAGCCTCTCTTCTTGCTCTTGAAGGCGCTTGAAAACGGGAACAAACAAGAACGTGGATTTTTCTTTCCAGAAATAATTTGAGGTCATACCAAAGAGTCATGAGTGTCAAATTATTTTAAGAAAGGACACAACCCATAAAGTCTCACCTTTAAAGAGCGTCTTTTAGGGATTTTAGGAGTGGTTGTTAGCTCCTAGGAGGGGAAAAAATAAAGTTAATTTAATTGACCAAAAGGTGTCAATTATACCTCTGTCGTCAGTAATCAGATGATAGAACATTTTATTTCTTATTTTACTGACCAGTCAAGCCGCAGATCATCACAAGAATTGCAAATCTGAAATGATTTTCGATGCAAACACCACTTGAGGGAATTATTCAGACATCACTGAAAAAGGTGGACCAACTGAGCCTTTCATGTTCTCACAACTCAGCAGTTAATTATATATCTGCGTTATAATTGTTACTACAATAAAATTATGCAACACCTTATGCTGCGGTTCACGCGTAGAAAAACGTCCTCACAGCAGAGCTATATTTAGTTATCGGCCATCGTGGATAATACATACTCAAATTGTATCAAATATGGTGTCGTGATCCAACAAATATAACCATTTGTGGACTTCAATTGTTTCTCTGAGGGTTAGATTTGTTGTAAAAATGCCATGGCAGGTCAGATCTTAATTGATTTTATACTGTATAGTTTGCATTTTTAACATGTTTTTCTTTGATTCTACTGTACATTGTATTCCTTTGATTCTGTTTGCCGGGTATTTAAAAGACAATACAGCTCCTCCGTACAGGTGTAGTACGGATGTTAAATTAACAGCCGTCGACAATGATCATTACGTTTTCTATATTGCGAGCTGCTCATTACAGAACAAGAACCTTTGTAGGACATGATGTGAAAGGCACGTGGTCATGCGAGCACGTACGGTAGTCGGCGTGGTGGCGGGCGTGTGCTCGTCCATTTCAGTCCTCTCTGGCGAGCTCTCGTGCATGGAACTGCCCGACAAATTAGATAGCGTTGACTTGTTGCCAACACTGGACACATTCCCCGACGCGTTCTGCTCTTCTGGCTCGCTGTCGGTCTCCTGTGTCGTATCGAGCGGTAAGATCCCATCCATCTCTACCACCTCAGGCGCCGCCACCACCTCGTCATCTTTATTTTCTGGGATTTCTGTGCAGTCTGACGTGTGCGAGTCAGCACCGCGATCCACGCATCTGGAGTTCCCACACGACAACCTTGTGTCACTGTGTCGTCTGTCTTTTAATGTGAGGTCGGGGGTGTGGAAAGGATCTTGACACTTTATCGGAGAAAGCCCGTCGTCGGTCAGGTCTATAATGTTCTCATCTGAGGCTGAAGGGCGCCTTTTGCTGAGGAAGCAATCGAGGGGCCCGCGACCATTGACCAAGGGGGGTCTACTGAGCAAGGTGAGCGGAGAGGACTCGCTGTCATTCTCCCTGTCAGAGACTCCCGGTTCAGGGAAAACATGTGCACGGGGACGCTTCGGTGATGACTTGTTTTCATTTGGTTCCGGGTTCAGGCGCTTGAAAGGGAGGCAAGCTGCATGCAGAAAAACAAGTAGAGTTATTGAAAATGGCTGTTATAAATATGCTCAATATCGTTACGGAATAATTAAAGAGGGCATGTTATGAAACGCAAGTTTTAAATTGCTTGAGTAAAAATAGATTTTTGGGGTGGCTGTTCACTCAAGTGTAAAATAAACAACCAAGTGAATCTTTTGTAAGTGGAATGTCGGAAATGGTGTCTGTGAGCAAGTTGTTCAGAACTATGAATGTCCAAAATGTTTGGGTAGCCATTTTAAAGACTCGTATAAACAATCGGAATTTAGGGCCTATTCTCGATTCAACCGAATTCTGTACCCGCTGACTGCTCAACAGATTAGGAAGGTCTGCCTAAGAAAGTCAAGTCAAAATCTATGCGTGCAAGAGGCATATTTGTCCATATTTACCTTGGACAAGTTTCTTGTTGGCGTTATTTGGTTTACAATCCATACCTGAAACAAACAAAACAAACAAAAAAAGATGCACATTAGAAAACATGTAACAATGAACTGGAATTGAGCATGATCACAACATTCAATTTTCTAGTCAGTTAATTTTCTGTCAAAATGCAAAAAATCGCAGACACTGCAGAGTACTGATAGCTCATCATGATTATTTGAAGCCTTTTACAGGACTAATAATTTTGTCAAACCTGATGGTTGGTTCTAACATTACGCTCAACCTATACCTATTCATGAATTGATCCGCACACAAAATGTTCTGAACGACAAAACAAAAATTGTCCTTGTGAATAAAATAATTAGAAGGTAACCACTTTTCACCTGACGTGTGGGGATTGTTGGTATATACAGTACCATTTGTGTAGCTGAGAGATTTTTAATTAGATGAAAATGAGATTGAAATGATAAAGAGTTTGGGGATCATACTTTGGGGACAATAGGGCTCACTAACAGGTAAGCAACGCAAGGAGTTGTCAATAAAAATGAAAAACAGCTTGATCTGACAAAGGAAAATTTCTGGAGTTTTGAAACTGATGTATTCTTTGAAACGTGTAACGAGCTCATGACAAGATGGTCTACGTGCGAGGGTAAATTGCCTGGTGTGCGACCTGAGTTGCCAACTGCTCAGTGTGCTATGCGACTTTTAAGAAATTAATAATTGGGACTTTTACACGATAAAATGCAACAGCAAAAATTACATGTCATAATCCTTGCATGTTTTCTTAAATAAAAACACATCAGTCATTTATTATCATGCGTAACATTGTAAATATAAGTTCAAATACTATTTAAGGGTTTGGTTAAGACAGTCAGAAGTATGTAGAGTGTATTCAATATTAATATAGGCAATAATAAACATGGTGAGGGGTTATATGCTCCAGGATTTGGTCCCAAACTCCCACGAAGAGAGAAGTTTTACAGTTTTGTACTTTTCATGACAGGTGTTGCAATACACGTCACTTTCATTTACATGAATAATGGTGCCCATTTGGCTCCAAATGGTTTGGTTTGTTCTCCCGCCACCCACTGGTGTAATAACAGCAATAGACCTACACACCAGTGACGCTTCGAGAAAACAAAAAAAAGCCTGCGGGGCCGTGAGGAAAACCATAAATATGAGTTACATTTCCCGGAAAATAAGTCCCAGACGAACACTTCCGAGTGTTTGTCTATGCCGGAATGTAGCAGTTTGGGTAGGCGAATTCAATCTGGATTCTGTCAGTTTAGCAAAGCTAGCCCAAAAAGGCCAATCAGACAGCGGCGGCTCCAGCTGGATCATCCTGTACTTGAGCACCTTCGAACGGCGAGGGGCCTGGGGGGTATTGGCGGCCGGTGTCGAGAAGGCTGAGGCCCGGTGTAGACGGCGAAATGAACTGGGCCGGGCTAGTTGGACCGAGTTGTGTTTCGTAGAGTTTCACGTTTAACTGAAAAGTCTTAACGACAACTTTTATTAACCGCTTGCAGGCGACGAAAAGTTAGCATTTACGCGAGGCCAAAGCAACATTAGGCAAAACTGCCAAGCAAGTGGACATATTTTTACGTTTCAAACATGTTGTGTGCCACCCAATAGCATGAAAACGCACCCCGTCAATAACAAAATGACATTTACACATGTATGTATTTTCTAATACGCTTCGACAAGCTAGTGACATTAGCATACCTCGTCTACGGGGAGTGGAAGCTGCCAAGTACCCATCGGCTGATGGTGCCTCCGCCGTCAACATCCTTGAACCACTAACCGGTTAGTGGTTCAACTAACCTCTCCGTTGGATGAAGTGTCGGTGTGCACGTAAACAGCCCCGGTCGAAGGGGGAACTTTACCCTCTGTCACTAAATAACCGACATGTATCAATAATTTGTGTCCCCTGAACTAGCACAAGTTTCAGCTCCAGCACAGTACCTCCGCGACTTCCCCGCTGCTTGCCTCGCGCTCCTCCTCGGAATTGGCGGGAGTATATTGCTTGCGTCAGAAACCACATCTGATTGGTCAGATCCAAGGCATCGAGTGTAAACCTGAGCGTTTGTTTTGCACTACTTAGACGCGCGTATGAAAAACAGTGCACTGTTAGTCAATGATTGAGATGGAAATTTATATTGCTACGGTTTTCATCAATCAATGTCAAATATTATAAATGAGTTTCGAAATGTAAACCGTTGCATCTTTGTGTGAATAATTACTGATCCGGATTACGGAGATGACATGCACGTTAAAAGTAAGGTCTCCGATTATATGTCATCCAGACTCTTGCATTGTGCCTTCCGATTGGCCACCAAGTTTGGCGAGTGGGGTTCACTGAACACTAAACGTCGGAATTCGGACATAATTTTACGTCACGTCTCAATTACCAGATGGCCCGAAGAAACAAGATAGTGTGCCTCATAATTGCCCCTTCTATTAGGTGAAGATGGTTTGTAACATTGTACCTTTTTGTGGCGACAGCAGCTAAAATAACAAAGCTGAGAAATAATATTGAAACAGGAGAAAAAGGACCAAAGGAAGGATATTGCTGGCACACTAGGGGAAAACGTTCCGTATGACGTTATAATGTAATTAAATTCACGTTTTAAGGTCAGAAATTTCACATTTCCGATTTTAATATATCAAATTCAGACTGCGGTCAAGCCAGCCGCCACTCGCAATATCGAAGTTAAGTGAGCCGCCACTGCGATTGTCAATACTGTGCATTACGGTAATCTGCCGCCAACGAGCGGCGTTGGTCACCTTCAAAATAATATAACTACAGCCCTCCGGCTATCCAACGCGACCCCTCCCGTCCCAATCTTTGCATTTGGGAGTAAAAGGCCTCTGAAATGTGGCAAGATGACCCTATTTCTGACAAGTTGGCGTGAACGCCTAACATGTTGACAGTTTCGACCGTTTTGAAAAAAATCCCCAAAATTGAGTTTTCGTTATGCCGTGAGGACCGTAGGTCTGGGGGTAACTACAGCACTCCGGCTATCCAACGCGAGCCCTCCCGTCCGAATCCTCTGTTGCATTTGGGAATAAAATGCCTCGGAATGTGGCAAGATGACCCTATTTCTGATCCGTTTTATCCTCACAAGGGTCGCGGGGGGTGCTGGAGCCTATCCCAGCCGTCTTCGGGCAGTTGGCGGGGGACACCCTGAACCGGTTGCCAGCCAATCGCAGGGCACACACAGGCGAACAACCATCCCCGCCCACACTCACACCTAGGGACAATTTGGAGTGTTCAATCAGCCTGCCATGCATGTTTTTGGAATGTGGGAGGAAACCGGAGCACCTGGAGAAAACCCACGCAGGCCCGGGGAGAACATGCAAACTCCACACAGGGAGACTGGAGCTGGAATCGAACTTGGATTGGAAATACTGGCAGCATCAGGTTGGTTAGTTTATACTGATCACCCATGCAAAAAAAATATGTATGTTTAAATGTACATTAAATGATGATTCATCATGTTGTAGTATTTGATCCCACCATGCACTGTGCCATGTGCCCGTTGGCCAAACCACCTGGAGCAGGTCCTCCTTTGATTGACTGGGTGAGTTTTACATTGCAAGAACACACAATTAATTTATCTTCATATTTTGTTATCCCCATTAAAGGAACCTAGAAGTAAATTTGCCGCATTAAACTACTGGTTCCTTTGCATGTTGGTTTATTTTAAAAGATTGCACAACAACAACAACATAAAGTCACCACGTTTAATTTTCTGACAGCACACACAGGCAGAGGAAAGAGGCCGAGAAGAAAGATCCAGATTATCTTGCTATAAGATCTCCTATACAGGTCCGGTGTGAGGCAACAGGGTGTTATCTGTATGGTTTTGACACTGATAGGTGTAGAGCAGGAGTGTGAAACTCATTTCACATTGTGGGCCACATACGGCCTCGGTAGATGTTAAGTGTGTGTGTGTGTGTCTGTGTGTGCGTGTGTGTATGGACATTATGAATATGTACATGAGTGTAAAATTGTGTAAATTATAAATGTGTGTATATGGACATTATGAATATGTACATGAGTGTAAAATGGTGTACATTGTAAATGTGTGCATATGTGTCTGTGTGTAGATGGACATTATGAATGTGTACATGAGTGTAAAATTGTGCAAAATACATTTGTGAATGTGTATTAATTTGTGTTTGTGTATATGTTGAAAGCAGTGGCGGATGCTAGTCTGTAAAGGAGGGGAAGCTCAATTTCGACTGACATTATAAAATGTTTTTAGGATTTTTTTCAAAACGGTCGAAAATGTCAACATGTTGGGCGTTCAGATCAACTTGTCGGAACCCAGGTCATATTTTCATTTTTAAGAGCGTGGAGTGGTCGGGTTGGATAGCCGGAGTGCTCTAGGGATAACTGAAATTCATTTTTAAGAATCTTTTGAAATTAGGAGAGGAGGTCAAAATGTCATATTTGAGAGGCATTTTAATTGGTCATGGAACATTCGATCTGAATGCCAGTACTGAGGTTTCTATACCTGGGTTGCCCGAGTGTGTCGACAACCTGGTGTGGTTGCGCGATCACCCAGATTGATTTTTTTAATGATTTTTTTTTTTTTATATCAGGTGAAATTGATGTAGAATTACCATTGACTTTATTTTCTATCTCCACTTGAGAACGCTTTTTGTACTGTTCTGAGAGTTCTTGTTCTTCCGGGGTGAACGTACCGTTAGTTGACAGTCAAGAAATTACTTATTTGATATTTTTATTAACAACAACAAATGACGTTTATGCATTAGTGGAGACGTTTTTATTTTGAAGTTGGCCAACGCCGTTCGCTGGCGGCAGACTACCGTAATGCAGAGCATTTACAATCGCAGTGGCGGCTCACTTGACTTCAATATTGCGAGTGGAGGCTGGCTTGACCGCAGTAAATTCAGGACCACGTTTATAATGTGACAAAATTCCCTTTTAATTTAAAGGAGGAGTCAAGTTTTTTCTTCTTCTACTGTATATATGTTCTATGCACCCCCGCTAGTCTAACAAATATTCTAATTAATATTCTGTTTGTGGAATATGAATTAAGAAGCTAAATCCATCCATTTTAAGGTTCGATTCCACGACGGGGAGTTTCACCGTTTTCTGAAAATAATGGTCAACTGTGGACTGTGACTGTGTCAGCAACTCTGGCCGTGTTTTCAGCGACATCCGACAAAGGGGTCAAAAAATTGGGAATTGTTTTGGAGTACCACTGAAAATGAATGAGACGCGGGAGACAAGGGTTCCATTTACCGACGGCCAATTCTCCTCTTTCATATGAAAAAATCAACTGTACAAAACAGTGAATTTATTGTTAATCCATGTTATTTATTTCTTTTCCGAGGCCATCGATTTTCTGCGGTACAAAGTAATACGTGGCGTCATCAATGTTGGACGCATATATGTGACGTTTTAGCTAGTGACGCCGAGACACCTGTCCACTAAACTAAAATGCAAAAAAATGGCTTATTCACGTTGTATTTGCGCAGGAAATCAAATGCTTTTTTTAGAAAGTCTCACTTCCATGGACCGTAACATAACATGCACTCGCTCGCAAGCTTTCAGGTACTGTACGCAATTTGGTGTTTGTCATTCTCCGTAATATCATTTTCTGTTTAGGGGAGAGTCTTTACAAACTTTGTTTCAATTTTAAGACGCACATGTAAGCACAAAGCCTTATGAACTTTACGTTTTATCGCGTGGGCGGCTACGGAGTTCAGAGTCACGCGGTTCCTGTTTACTAGCTCTTCGTGCATTGTAGGAGTTGTGGTTTTGCCCGCCCTTTAGCACATTGAATGTAACCGTTTCGGAACTACAGCTGCGTCAGTCCCGCGCAGCCGCAGTTGGGAGTTTAATGGGCGGGTCGAGGGAGCGCAACTGGAATGATTTGCCGACCACCCCTCAGATATCGACGTGTGAAGGTAAACGCTCTCTCGCTAATAATGCGTATTTCGTCACATTTAACTGAAATGTACGCCTCTTTTTTTATAGAAAACCCGTCCCAAATACATTTATTTCTATAAATTGGGGGTTAACGGTTCTTACAAGTTACACAGGAAGCCAAACCGACTCTCTGAGCCGTTTATGCACAGTACGTTAGACTTTTTATGCTGTCTCTTCTAGAGATGGATGGGGGGGAAAACGTAGTCCTCTCTTTTTTTCTTTTTATCAATTAGGTAACCTTTTTAGTTCAAGGCTATAATATGGATAATGATAAAATGAATGGTACCTCCTGCATGACTGCTTGTTTTTTTTTCATGTATTTATCTTTTTAGGGCGACGGAAGGATTGCAAGATGACAGGTTTGTCAGCGTTTTTAATGCAAAGGTGTCAAACTCGAAGTTCAAGGGCAAGACACAGCCCCCTGTGTAGTTTGGTGTGGCCTGTGAAATTTTCCTTCAATTTTGCAAACTGAGCCATGAAAATGGTAATCAAATACAGGGGCAATTATGTATTATCATGGGATGATTAGGGCTCCCACACGTTACATAGTTAGAAAGGGGCCAGAAGTGTCGGCCTAAGTGCCTCCTGCTGTAGCTCCCAGTACACCCGTAAATAAACACAGTGCTGCTCAGTTTCTGGCCAGTGTATATTCATTACTGAGTGGTACAAATGCAATTTCTAGCGACATTTAAACAGCTTCTCACATTAGGGATGAAACAATTATCCAAATAATCTGAATAATTCAATTACAAAAAAAGTTGAAGCAAATTCAAACTTGAAGTTCCCCAAGGGTACTTTTTCCCGACTAATTTTACTCCACTCGACTGTATTTATAGAGCACTTTAAAACAACCACCGCTGTCTACATAGTGCTGTACATGGAGCATATATATATATATATATATATATATATATATATATATATATATATATACAACAATATTGTTCTTTTACTTTCTTCCTTTCATAACTTTGCTGCTGTAAATTGGGAATGTCTCCATTGTGAGACGAATAAAGGTTTTCTTATTCTCTTGCAGAACGAGCAAACAACTTTCCTCCCCTGCCTAAATTCGTAAAAGTGAAGCCATGCTTTTATCAGAATATCCAGGAGGAAATTCCCGCCGAACATCAGCAGCTGGTGAAGCGAATCTTCACACTTTGGATAAGTGAGTTGTGTTGTCTTGCCTAGGAGAATGCCACTACCTGTTCTTGGTCAAGTCGAATGCTGTCATTTGCTGCAGTTTATTCGGCGACACTGTGCTTGAACGTGATTGGCTGCATCGCCTGGTGGGCCGCGGGGGGGAATGCCTCCAACTTTGGCTTCTCATTGCTCTGGCTCATCCTCTTCAGTCCTGCCAGTTACGTCTGCTGGTTCAGGCCCATCTACAAAGCTATCAGGTGTGTCTCCGTCTGAAGGCAGTGGTACAGCAGAAGCAGCACTGGAGGCATCATTTAGCACAATTGAAGTATTTCTCTGTATTAAATGTACAGACGTTTTCAATGAACATTTTTATTTTAAAAACGAGCGTGGTTTCGGTTTTCGAACAATTTCGGTATTTGAATATCCTTCTGGAATGGATTATGGACGAAAACCCAGGTTTGACTGTATACCGTAAAAAAAAAACAACTAAATTTCTTTCCAATTTTTTTTAATGTTGGTGGAAATTAGGTTTAATCTGGGCAGCTGATATTATGACACTTCTACATATGAAATTCCTACATTTAGAAGTAATTTTAAAAATCCTGAGAATTTAACTCCCGACTCCAAATTTGACATGATTCAAGGGATTTGACCATCACGCAGTCACGGTATTGGAAACAAAACAAAAAAAAAATCATCATCACCATTTGATGTATGTTTTTCTGTCTCTTTCAACAGAGCGGATAGCTCCTTCAACTTCATGGTCTTCTTCTTCATCTTCTTCCTTCAGCTGGTGCTGGCTGTCATTCAGTGTTTAGGCATCAGCAACTGGGGCATTTGGTGAGTTGTAGTGAGCCATCTTGCCAAAGAAGCACAAAAAAAAGTCATTTGTACATCAGTTGTGGAAAGCTAACAGTTTCGTGACACTGTTTGATGTCCAAATTGCTAAAAATTTTCAACACGGGAAATAATGTAAAATGACGTTAAAGTTAATTGGTCCCAGACGCTGTGAAAAACTGTATTGCAAATTGTTTACTTTCACATGAGTAAAAGGAGAGGATGACCACTCTACAATATTATACAATGAAAGTAAAACTGCTGACCATATCGAAACAGTCGACTTGAAAGGAAACATTCCTGAAACTGAAAATTACACTCGCTGATAAAATTGTGCCAAAGTACAACTAAAACTAGGGTTTGAGAAAGTGAAAAGAAACAGATTTTTTTTTCCCTTCACACAATTTAAAATACAATACTATCAAGAAAATGTGAAAGTGCAACAGCATATGATCAACACCATTTGTGCCCTGTTTATGTGCCACAACATCTCTCGCTCACTCACACAGCGCTCGTGATGCTTTCGTTTGGATACATTTGGCTAAAGCTTGATGCCTTGTCCGCACTAATCCTTCTCTTGTCACCCGACACCACATAGTGGCTGGATTGCTACGGTGACATTTTTCAGTTACAATGCAGCCGCCGCCACAGTGATGCTTCTCACCACGCTGCTCTTAACACTGGCGACCGTCTTAATGGCATTGGTGCTCGTCAAGGTGAGAGGTCTCACATACACATACAGTAATTACCCATAGCAGAGGTGGGGGACCAGGGTCATGTGAATCAATTAGACTGAAGTCACCAGTCTTGGGATTTGACTTGCTTGAGTTTTGCCACAGTATTTGGGACTTTCTTGAAAGTCAAGAATTTGCTTGCAAACGTTGACACATGCAAACGGAGATGGCGGCGCTGTTGGACAGTCTGCGTTGGTGCGGCTGGATGGATGGCTTGTGGAGCCGAGGATGAGGAGAGAGGAGCGTTGGCGCGGATCCGCATTTGGAACTGAGCGTCGCCGCTTGGAATTGAAGCGGATCTACATGGGACAGGAGAAGTGAAACAATCTCTGTTTTTCATCAATGGATGCTACAGCTTCTTGTTTACTTTGAAACTTAGCTTGTAGCAGCAGACTTGTGCACATTTTGAGCATGACGTCTCTGATCCACTGGTGAAAGGGCACTTTGGTTCTCTCCTCTTTCATTTAGAACTGCTTCAAACAACAAAGCGTGTCCGTGTTTTTGTTATGTGTTATGTTATTTTATTTTATGTTAACTCTTTTGTAAAGCGCTTTGTTACTGCTGCAGCTTTTGTGAAAGCCCAATATAAATCAGGATGTATTGTACTGTACAAAATGAGCACCTCTCACCGTTCTTCCACCTTCACAGGTGCACAGACTGTACCGTGGCATTGGGGGAAGTATGACACGGGCTCAAGAAGAGTGGGGCGCCGGCACTTGGAAGAACGCGCCAGCCAAGAGCGAGTTCAGCGCTGGCGGCCAGACGGCTCAAGGCCCCAGCTTGCCCGAGTACCCTACAGCCGTACCCAGTTATGTGGACAACCGTAGCTGGTAATAGTCCAGCAACACCCCTCTCACTGGTAGAGACAACAACAGCGCAATAGATGCAATTTTATTCCCTATCCACCCACACATCTTTGATGGAAGACAGTATTTTCTTTGTACGCATTTTTGAACTACAAGTGTTTAGTGTTGGTGCCTTTAATTTAATTTGTTCTGCGGCCCTGCTCATATACTCTGATCTGACCCAAATATCAAATAACATTTCCCCACTGAAATGAATGAAAATGCAATCATTGTACATTTGCCTTAAAAACAAATGGCTCACACATCACTTCATTTTGGGGGAAAAAAACGCACCAGAAATTCATGACTCTCCCTAATTTCCACAATTGATGCAAGCTAAATTTAGCTCCTCCCCAACATACAACAACATACTGTACTTAGTTGACACCAATGAGTACTTTCCTTTGGCCCCATCATGTGGCTTCTTAGAAAGAAATATCACAAGAAAATTTCAAAAAGTGAGATTTTCAGGAAATTGGTGGGGGTAGAATCCAGAGGAAAAAGAAAAACAAAAATAGGTAAATTAGTAAAGAGGAAAACACGAATAGAGAGCATCCATTATAATGCAGTCTTAAACAATGTTATTATTATGTACGTCAAGTGAAACTGGACTAAAGACTCAAGGGTGAATCGTTTTGGAGTGACCGCCGTGTCGAAACCTACCGTGATGCTCATCTTCATTAAAGACTCCGTGTCCGTGTAATTTTAACGTCGCGCAGGGACTCGCATGGAAGGTCTTCATCGGAGATTACTTGCGTGCTATTGGTAGGAGCTCCTGTTGTACCTCGCAACAGTTCCAACCGGGCACAGTAGTAAATACAACTATACTACCGTTTGCCTCATGGCTTATTTGCCTAAATTATTATTAGACATTTTCAAAAACACGCAACAAATATAACGAATTGCCTCGATTCAACCTTTTTGGATTAACATGACCCTGATGACAGAATATACACCGACATAAAAAACAAAGTCAAATTTTGTTTGGTTTTTTTTTTTATACAGTATTCCTATTGTGACAAGTTAAAAATTGCATTTTTTTAGGTGTGTGTGTATAGACTGCCATATTAATAAACAACAAATTTTGCTTTGAGAACCTCATCTCCCTATATTGTTGAAAGAGCGACACTTGACGGTGACGCACATGTGCCTTATCTACTGTATCATCGAGTCTTAAGACATCTGACTGGACATTTGCTTTCGGAATATCAATCATGTGTTTTGCACGTGATGGATCGTCACTTGGACTCGCTGAACTAAGTTAGTACACAACGCTGGACCACACCTTGTCTGCAATTTTGCTTGTTTTGCCGTCTGCTTTTGCTTTTTTTGCTTGTCTGCAGATTCCAGGTGGGCTTTACAAAGATGTGTTTCGTCCAGCTGTTGTGGCCTCTGGTGAAATTTGAGCTTCAATTTCAGTACAATATATTTTATTATATACTGTATATGTAACAATGTGTAGAGTGCCTGTGCATTTTGCTCAAGACTGTGAATGTTTTGCTGAAAGAAGCCCGTAAATGTCAAGCTGGAAAACAAATAAACATAACATTGAGTGGAATGGAAGGTTTCAACTGAACAGTTGTCTCAAATGGCCGTAAATATCTATCTTTTATACCTAGACATCTATCCAGCACAAGTGGTTATCTCCCTCACATGTTTTGTCCTGTGAATATGCATTGCGAGTGCTCAGGCGTCCTCTGGCATTCCAAAACCATGCATCTTGGAACGTCCATAAGAAACAGAATTTTGGATGGAGTTCTATGGCACTTGCGCAATGGGAGTTGAAGTTAAAGAACCCTTTAGCGGGCATGACTTTCAGTGTGAAAAATGGCTGAGTCTTATCTCGAGTGTGTGTTACAGGCTGGAAACAAGCTGGTTATTTCCTCATGAAACTTGCGATACCATTTCTGGAAGAGGTGCTGTACTGTCTTGCCTTGACAACCAGAAGCTTCAGTTGATTTAATGTATGTGTGACAGGAAGAAGGATCTATGCTTTCCTCCGCCGTCCACAGTCTCACACATATGGACGTGTACTGAAGCTTAAATTTTCTTATACTGTTATTTAAACTGCCTGTGTCCAGTACAGGCAGTTTTTGTACACACTCCCAATATGCAAATGTGTCATCAAACCACATGTACAGTACACTACGTGTAACATTTTGTGTGTAAAACGACAAAAGAAAATGGGGGGGGGGGGCCTCAGAAAACAATTCATAAAAAGAATTAGAAGACATTACACATTGATTGCCACCATGGAATGACAACTCTGCATTAAATATAAATAACACATGGGGGAAAAACGTGTGGAATTTGTGGGCTCTATCTTGGCTACTGTCTAGGCCTCTGTTTGCTGCTGCTGTGCTTGTCCCTGGCAGGACTTGGAGTGCGAGCCACTTGGCACCTGGGGGCCACGCTGAGCTGGTCCCTGACAACCGGTGGTCGTGAGGAATGATGAGTGTTCACGTAGATTGCACAGTGTGGTTCTAAAGGAATATGAATGAGAAAAACAATCATAAATTCACCGGTGGAATCATACATTCAAATACATTTAACACACATGATAATAAATAAACGTTCTAGACTTTCAATCTTGAGGCAACATAATGTCGCACGGCTCTCGCACAGTGAGCACGAAGCAGAGTTCATGAAACTTCTCAGCCTTTTCAAGTCTCCAAAAAAGTGAATAGATTTGTTCTCAAGTTATTTTAAGTCATTTTAATATGGTTATTAATACTTAAAAATAACAGAAGGTGCGGGGACCGAACAAGTGTATCAAAAAATTTAAAAATGACCATATTTGGACATATGGGGCTTCCGCCCGACAGCAGCAATAGTGAGATGGGGTGAGTAGTAGCTCACTTCCATAAAGTAGGGCCAAATGGGTGTCTCCTTTGACAATAAGTTTTTGTTGTACTGTAGAACTGCACATCATCATACTGAAAACTGTTTCTACTGACATCTGTGACAGGAGAAGCAAGCCCTGTGGTTGCTGCAATTTGTGTTGCCGAAAGGAAATTAGCACCCCGTGTGGTCCATTTTTTGAAGGTCTTGTGTCTGTTATTGAGGCGACACAGGAGAGAAACGTGCCTGTGTTCTTGAGCCCTCGGTTCATTTTTGTCTGTGCTGTTCAACCACAACAACCACCAGCTCTCTCAGCTTCTGGTTTGTCATGTAAAGGAAGCTACCAGATAAACAAGAACCGAAGCACCCCGTGAAGTGAATGACATTTTTTTTTAAATATGTAAATACAATGTTCTAAGTACTTATGTTCAACTGCTTTTCACCATGTCCGTTTTTTAGATTGTCTTTTTTGGGGTGGAGCTAAAATGGCGGCGTGTGACACACTTCAGTGCCCTCGTTAGCTTGCAAGCTAGCTGGTGGCTAGCAAGAATAAGCCCCATGACGGTCAGGTGGAGTATATTCCAGAGGTCTTGAGTGGATATATTTTCCATCTCAAACATGTAAGGAAGTGTAGTAGAATACCATAGTGGTATTTGATTGACAGTCGAGTGGAGTCCAGAGCGTTTAAACGACAGCTTCATTCTTACGTGATTTTGAAACCTCAATTTATCGGCTTAGCATTTTTTGAATCATTCAAATTAGGCAGGGTTGCTCAGAGCTACTTCTCATTTACAAGATGTTTATTTTAACTTTACAGGGACCCAAAAAGATGGAATTAGCAATTGGCAGATGAGGCTACCTTTGCGTCTACACCGTCGGATCAGAAGCACACACAGAATCAGCAGGGCCAGTACGATGAGGCCGAGCACTCCAACAGTGACCCACAGCCACCACGTCTCCAGCAGGGGCACATCTGTGGGAGGCACAGAAACACCCTCTGCAAGAAATACATGGCTAGATTGAAGTGCTTTGAGCTCATGACAATGATTGATATACAGTACCGGGCAAAAGTTTGGAAACACCTTTGTATTGAAATGGTCTCAAACAAATTAAGAGGCCAAGAAATTCAAACTATTAACTCTTGATCATGCACAGCCGTGAACTGAAAGTCATTCCAGGTCATAAAGGAACATCCACATCATATAGCTGACTGAGAATAGCAGAAGAAGATGTGCAACGCTGTTGTCTTGGCAACAGGTCCGACTTGGAGAATCAAAATCAATCCATTTTATTTTTATTCACATTTTATGCAAACCAAATATAAGTCTTTTAACACTTCAATATGTCGCCGACTTAACTATTAATCTAAAATACTAGAATGTTTTTAGATGATGAAAAAACACGGGAATTTGAGTCTTTTTCCAAACTTTTGACTGACACTGTACAGTGAAACGCCCCAAAGCCAAAAAAAGAAAAGCTTGTAATATCCATCCATCCAATCCATTCTCCTCCACTTATCTGAGGTCAGGTCTCAGTGGCAGAAGTTTAATCAGGGAAGCCCAGACTCCCCTCTCCCCAGCCACATTGTCCAGCTCCTCCTGGAGGACCCCGAGGCGTTCCCAAGCCAGCTGGGAGACATAGTCTCTCCAACATGTCCTGGCTCGTCCTCGGGGTTCTTCCCAGTGGGACATGCCTGGAACACCTCACCAGGGAAGCGTCCAGGTGGCACTCTGACATGTTGCCCGAGCCACCTCCACTTGATCTTAGAAGGTACATATTGTACTGTAACCAAGCGGTGGACCAACGTTTTTTGTTGTTGACAATTTTGGTTGACTTGAGATTTTTCTCAGGTAAAATATGTGCCAAGGCTCAACAAAGGTTGGGAAACACCGGCATAAATTGACAGCTCTCCACAAACATCAACAGAAGCAGTATACACTTACGAACAAGCACTTCTGTTCCACTACTGTCCAGATTCGTCAGTTTCGGAATATCCACACGGATGCGGCAAAAGTACCATCCGCTGTTTTTCTGAGTGACATTGGCTAAAGTATAGTTCAGCAATATCTCTTTTTGCCCGGTTCTGTTTGACGTGTTGGAGCAAAAGAGTTTCTCAGAGTGGACCAATGAGGGTCCAGATCGATTAAAATGCCAGCAAATTGTGAATCTCTTTGCTGTCCAGCTCTTCAGTCCGTAGCACAAAGTGAGGGAGGAACCCACGGGAACGTCCACTCTTGCTTGGGATTCATTCAGAACGACGGAACACTGAGCCGCTGCTGCAACACAAACTGCACAGCCATAACAGAAAAAAAGAAGGGTCAGGTTTAATTTTGCAGAGCTTTATTTTTATTTATTCATTTATTTATTTTGGCAGTCCTAATTTATTTATATTAATTTTGGGCTTTTCAGCAGTTATTTTTGTTTTTCAAATTCAGTTACTTTTATTATTTTTTAGAGAGGTTTGTCAGTTTTTATTTTTTTTGAAAATGCTTTGTGTTGGTTTAAATTTATTAGTTTTAGGTTTTGAAAAATTTTTTTTTATAAGGGGCATTTGTTGCGTGAAAGATTCAAAATGCATAAATAAGGTAAAACAAGATAGATGGCTGCATGGATTGACCGAGAGATGTATAGAAAGCATCAGAATCAATTTAGGGGATTCGTGTACAGTTTATATCCCCCTGTCTCACAATGTTTTTATATTCTATATGGGCCAATATATTGGAAGTCATCTTTCTTTTTTTTTTTTTTTAGCCAGCACTATCACTATTGGTTTCAGCCCCAAAGTTCCTATATCAGTTGGTCGCCAATCAGCTAAACTCGCCTTTTTTTTTTGTTAGCTAGTTCACAACATTCATAAAAATGTGGGAACAATTTGTTTTGCTTGCATAACAGTTGAGATACATGTAGTTTGAACCATTTTTTTTGTGCCAAGTATGGCCATAATTTAAGCTAAAAGAGGGAAACTATTTTGTACGAAATTATTATTTTGTCATATTGCCAAGTCGGTAGTGAATAATTTTGACTTTGCACTTAAGCATATTTTAGAGTCTGCACTTTTTACTACAGATGAATTTCATCTGTACTTTTTTATACTAAGTTTACCAGTTTTTCCGCAAGTTAATTCTACTTAAGTAGTGAGTGCGAGTCACCTCTGCAAGGCTCATAAAACCAGCATCCTCATTCGTATTCATTCAAGTACTTAACATGCATATTTTGGGGGTCACAAAACCAGGAGAAATCGATGGACAGAAAATGCAAGCACCACACAGGAAAGCCAGTAAAGATTTGAACTCCATAACTCAGAACTGTGTGGCAGACGTGCTAACCACTAGGCAGACATGCTAACCACGAGAGCACCTTTCACCCTTGGACTTTTTTCTACAAATTTTCCAAGATAAATATTACTCATATTAGCTGTTTTTACTTACCAGTGAGTAGCACCAATGCTGATTGCATCAGTGACATTTTCATCGTTGTCTTCTCATCCTCTCTGCAGTATAAACTCCCCTCAAGTACGACGAAATGAGCTGTGCATGAGTGGGTGGGAAATATATTTCCACCCTCCACCTAACAGTGTCAGAGACTTACGCTGAGGTTGCTGCGGTGGATACTGCAAAGTTGTTACACAGATGCGAGTACTGTATATGCATTACTGTGGTGTCAAACATATCCACAGTTACACAACAGATGTGAATTACCTGCTTGTAACTAACTTGGAAGAAGCTGTCCCTATATACAAAATAATGTGAATGCAGTGATCCCTCGCTTTAACGCGGTTCACTTTCCGCGGTTTCACGGATTTTTTAAGTGCAGTTTTTTAATGCTTTTAACCCTTTAAATCAGAACGTGTCGGCGGCGCCGCGTGTCGACAGTACAGTATTTCCAAAAACTACTATAGTTATTTGTTGAAAACGTTTTTTGTTTTTTTTTTGTAATTGGGCCTGAAAACAGGTTTTGGTCTTTGATTTCATTGTATGTATAGTTAACTATTGTATAATAACTGTAAAAAAAAAAAATAAAGTTCACTACTTCATGGATTTCACTTATCACTGGTTCTTTTTGGAACGCAACCCCCGCGATGAACGAGGGATTACTGTATATCCGCTCATAAATTGTAAAGCCAAATTGCTAATTTGGGATGGATGACATGTGGCACATACAGTGAACCAGACTGAGAAAATCAGATCAAAATTATATATATTAACCGCTTAATCCTCACTAGGGTCGCGGGGGGTGCTGGACCTATCCCAGCCATTTCGGGCAGTAGGCGGGGGACCCCTGAATTGGTTGCCAGCCAATCCCCTCCACGCTTTTTTGTGGACCCCGGAGCACCCGGAGAAAACCCACGCAGGCCCGGAGAACATGCAAACTCCACACAGGGAGGCCGGAGCTGGAAACCCGTCCTCTGCACTGTGAAGCCGACGTGCTAACCACTGGACTACCGGGCCGCCCCAGATCAAAATTATATATGTTTTCCCCTTTTTTTGTGGACCCTAGAAAGTCAATTCTAAAATAAAAAAATGCACTTTAAAAACATCGTTAAAAAAACATTTCCTAGAAAGAAAAAAAAACAATTTTTGTTCATGTCAATTTTTTTTCTTGACTGCTCAGATGATGCGAATCAGCCAAAAGTGATTGACAGCACTCCCACCACAAATTAGATGCAGGTGTCAGGCCTTTGTCTGTGATTGATGTAAGGGTTCCCCAGCTTGGTTAAAAGGCTGTGTGCGTCTGTTCTTCCAGTCATCGCCTTTGCTGGTCTGCTCCTTTCTCGTCCTTCTGTGTTATCATGGGGGTTCACCTATTTGCGGTTCTGCTGTGGTGTGCTGGGGCACTTCCTGGCCTTCTTGCGGTGCAATTATTGCCAACTGTCACCTGTGACAATGACAGCCTGGCAGCGGCGGCGGCTCTTGGTGTCCAACACATCAATGGAAGGCAAAAGCATGGCTTCAGGTTCAAGCTGCAGGAGGTCCTGAGCAGCAAATATCAGAAGGTTTGTACTCTGCATTAGAATGCGGTTGTCTTGAGCAGTGTCAAAAAACAATTTATGTTCTTCTTGATTTTTTTTTTTTTTTTTTCCTCCTGAAGAATTTTGGGGATATCCAAAGCAGTTAACTTGCTGTCTGTCTTTTGACATAACAACTAACTGAGGCATGCTCAGTGTGATAGTGACCTTAAATGCTGCCTTTTAATATCTTAAAACAATAAACGCACACAAATTGATATGTTTTGATGGAAGTCATGGTGGGAAGATGTGACTCACGGAGGAGGGAGATGTTTTGGGTAATGTAAATTCTGTATTTCCGATACGATGTGTTTCTCAATCCAGGTATCGGGAGGTTGCCACATTGATGTCACTGTGAAGCTTGTGCAGACAAAATGTCACTTCACCAACCCCAAATCTGATGACCAATGTGAGCTTTGGCGCCGGGACGAACGGGTAAATGGTCCTTTTTTTTTGGTTCTAAGAGATTTCAGCGGCTGATGTAGGTGAAATGCTAACTGTGTTGTCATTTAGGGAGCAGTGGCCATGTGCAGCATCGAATTTTGGGTCATGCGGGGTCTGGCCGAAGTCATAAGACATGAATGCACCACCAGACCAGGTCACAACACAGAACCTCTCTTTGTCACATGCCATCCTCCAGTCTGAAACTAAATTCAGTAGATCTTTAGTTCACTAATTAATTTTGAGACTCTTTATAAATTGAGTTTGAGCTCTGACTTGGATTTTTCCAAGCTGCATCGAATGCATTTTTTTTTTTTTTTTTTAACCCATGCAAAATTTCACACAATCTAACTTTTTTACTGCCAACTGAAATGTCACCTTTTGTACAGAGTTTACCAATGAGGAGATGGTGACCATTTGTCCCAACTGCCCCGCGTTATTGGCTCTTGATGACCTGACCGCTGTGGAGGTGGTGAAAGATGCTGTGGTCAAGTTCAACCGGGAGCGCAAACACCTGAATTACTTCACCCTGATGGAAGTGGCACAAGTCACGAAGGGGGTGATGACTGTTTTCCTTTCCGTTTCCTACATCACACCCCATGTCCTTAACGCCACCTTTTTATTCTTTTGTCGCAGTACGCCGCAAAAATCGGCACGATGACTTGGCTCAAGTTTGTCCTGGTTGAAACCACGTGTCCTAGAGGAGCCAGGAATACTTTTGTTGCTTGCGCGCCTCGCTGTTCTGACATAGCTGTGAGTTATAGCCTTCTTGCTAATGGCAGCCAGACGCGTGCGCTTTGTGGTTTTGATTTGGTTCTTAACATGATTGTTTTTCTCCAAGCATCACGCCTTTTGCCAAACAACCTATTACAATTTGCACAGAGAACTGGGACAACTTGAGTGCGAATTATATCCACCAAAAGTAAGTCTACAAGCAAAGAACTAAATCTTTGTATAGATGGCGCGCTTCATTGTTCCTCTAATCCTCAGAATACAGCTCCATATCCGACTGGTGTGCCAGAGCCTGTGTGCAAGCCCTTGTTCCACCAAAGTCCAGAAGCTTGCGTCTGCAAGGACCGGCTAAGCAAACCTGATCCATCTGTCCACCACATCTGTCCCTTTCCACTGAAATGATATCAACTTGTAAATAAAAATGTATACTTAAGTAATCTCATCCAAGTACTTTAAAAAAAAAATCATTTTACAGTTTCTGCATGTTGGGTTGGCTTTTTTCCAACTGGTCTTCAAATAATTTGTGGACCACACTTGTAATTCAAAAAGCTCATTGTAAGGCGCTGTTGAGTTTCCAGTGGCTCTGTTGGAATGTCACTGATACTTTTAACATTTCACAATTTTTCCGATTAAATCTTTAATACATCCTAGGCTGCAAGGAGGGATAGATGCCACTCAGACCAATTGGCAGTATCATTTTACATTTTGTTTTGTACTGGACATCATGGGATGTAATCCACACAATCAGCTATGCATCAGCTGGTCATGGGACATTTGCATCAGCACAGTAGTTATGAATTCATGTTTGATTTCTGAACTTGCGCCGAAATTGAGCTGGTTCACGTGTAAAGTGAATTTAAGAACTAGTCTTCTATAGCCCTATACTGTACTATAATCAATTGCACATGATTAAAATGTGTTCAAGTAAAACGTGTGTTCTGAGGAAAGCAAGAACATTACATCGGTTTATTACATATGCAACTGATGTACTCGTTCAAACTAAATCCAAATGATTTATGCAGTGAATTTTTGACGGTTGTGACATTTATGCGTTACGTAATAACAGTTACTAGGTATTGCACTCTATTTTTTAAAATTAGTTACTCAAGTACTTATATTGACACTTCAGTTTTGAGTTATATTCTAAAGTTACTATACAGGATTACTGTACATTTTTTGGGGATACGCAACCTTTCTAAATTCCTCTTCTCTCCGTAAGGTCCCTGAAGGTAGCATCACGCCCAGCCGCAGAGGGAAACACAGCTACCCACAATCCACTCGTGACGCATGCGCGTTACGCTTCGCGGCCCAAAAGGCGTTGCTGCTGGCTTAGTGTCCGTCCGAAAGATGCGTCGCACCACGGCAGCATCAGTATCACCTCCGCGGTGTTAACTCCCGGAACGCGGGACCGGAACCAGAAGAGAAACCGGCGTCGCTCTTTTGCGACTCGACGGGGCCAGTAGTGGAGGCAGTAGTCCGGCATAGCCGAGATGGGAGACCAGAAGGTGAGCCGAGCCGGAGGAACAGGTGTTTCCGACTGGGGGAGGACGTTTGAGGGCATAGCTTACAAAGGAAATTAGGCGAGAAGGCGGACTTTGTCGTTGGCCACAACTTTAAACGAGTGACAGATATTATGTTTCAAACTGTGTTTTTACCATTATCGTTTGTGTTATGTGTAATTGGCGTCATAGGTCAGGAACGGGCGGCCTCTCCCAACATGGACGCAGTCTTCAACAGTGACTGTCTCCCCGGTTTTTAGATGCTACATTGACGGGGACACGTCATGTCTGTTGCTGCTGTTTTATTCATTTTTTTTCTTCGGCTTGTCTTTGAATGCGGTTGCTCCACTTAAATGGCTGCTCAGCTGCATGATTAAATTATGAATGCGCATCCTTCCGGCCGTGAAGTGGCCTCCTCCGTGCTCAGGTCAGGCGACGTCAGCCAATCAGGACAAAGAATATCCATCACATGGCCGAAGGAGCCTCCAAGGCAACGTGACTCACCTAAACGCGTCAAGTAGGACACACGAATACATCAAAGACGTTTATTTTAGTCCCAGGTACAGTCCCATAAACCTGGGAAACACTCACTTTCATTCAAGCAGGAATAAGAATACTGCCTATTTGCAGTTTGCTAGTCACACATGCATCTAGTCACGATTTTTCCTGTCGCAAACGGGGACATCAATAGGGCGTCTCCTCCTCCCACAGAAAAAAAAACATGTCTACCAGAAATATCTGCCGTGTTCCACGCTGTCTCAAGCTCTAAAATGCCACAGCATGGGACCAAAGCCCTAGACAATTGGAACGTAGTGAGGAGACTCAAGGAAATTTGTTGACGTTAGGCATGTAACAATACCACTTTTTTTAGACCGAGTACCAGTACTTACATTTAAGTACTTGCCCATTGATACTAAGAACCGATCAATGCTTTGCAATTGTGAAGAAAATGTGTTTGGTTTTAGTAAAATTTTATTCAAAAATGTGAATTTTACTCAAATGGAAAGCATCACTTATCAAAACAGTACTCGCCATCCCTCCAAGGTAATGATATAAGTTCTTAAGATGTATAAGAAAATTGCGCATGTTGAAAGTGATCTTCTTCACCACTACTTGTAATCATTTTACAGAGCGCAAATTGCAGTCGGCTTTAGTGTTGTTGTCAGTGTTTCACCACTCAGGTCCTATTCCACCTGTCCAAAACATATACTGTACCTGTATCGTTATGTTTGGCTTCTACTTTGGTGCACGCCGGCAGATCCCTGAGAATGCTAAGTTAGCTTGTCGCAATAGGCACCGACTGTTTATCTGCCAAATACAGTACTTTGTAAATATGTTTGTTAGAATTTAAGGTTTACATTGTTTTAATGATCATTGGTTTGAACATTCAATGATTAGGTCACATTCAGTGTTAAAGTCAGTAATGTATAAAGAGGCTTTTATTTTTTTTCTAAAGGATTAATGTTAGTACTTGATTGACAATTAGTCATGTTTGTTTCATAAAGCAAAATTGAGGTGCAACTCTTTTCTTTTCTCCAGGAGTCGCTGCGTAAAATCACCCACACGCTGGCCACCAAGAATGAAGAGATCTCAAATTTCGTCTGCAGTCTCAAACAGAGCCTGGACAACCTGGAGGTAATGACATACGAGTGGTGGATGAATGAACACGGAAATGAATGTGGGCAGTCATTTCTCCTCCCCCACCAGGGCAACTCTACCCGAGTGCAGGAAGACCTGGAGTCCGAGTTCAACTCCCTCCACTCGGTTCTGGATGAGATGAAGGAGAACATGTTGACACGCATTAAACAGGAACGAGCTAGCCGCACATACGAGCTGCAGGTAAGTATGTACACCAGCCACCAGCTACAACATGAACACCTGCTCAAACCTATGAGAACAGAGATTCACTCTTTCTGTACTCACAGAGTATCTCTACTCTAGTACTTTTGATATATAAAATTAAATTTCACACAATAACAAAAAAGTAGAGCGCCAACCATATCTTTTTTTTTTTTTGCTTTAGATATTGGTGGCTGGTATTGGTAGCTCTATATAGCTTAAAAATAGGCCAGTTTCGGCCCAATATGATCCCTGATATTGGTACTTACTCTGCGCCCATGAGGGTATAACATTATCCTTGTCGTCAGCACCACAAAGTTCACAGTTAAAGTCGTTCAGGTCATCATTCGCCGCTGTCGATGTTAGGTGAGCCGCAGAAGCAGCCAATAAATTGTTTAAAGGAACAATTTCTCGTGATTTTTATTTTTGCAGGAACAAAGATAGTCAGGAGAAATGTATTGAGGTAAAAATGGAAATGATCAGAAATGTAAATAATGAAGTAAAGGGCAGATTGGGAAAGTTCTACAGGAGTTCATAATGAAGAGTGTTCATATTTACATTTTACAAGGCTGTATTTGAGTTCATCTGATTTGCTGTTTGAAGATGTAGATTGCGAAAGTACAGCGCATCCCTTGGTGCAATGCCCGCCTCTTTATAATGTTTGTGTCGTCACTCAGAGTCAGCTGAGCGCCTGCTCCAAAGCGCTGGAGAGTTCGGAGGAGCTGCTGGAGCTGGCCAATCAGACGCTTTGCTCCTCCGGAACGGACGGCTTCACACAGGTAACTTGTGCAACTGTCGGCCTGCGGCGAACTGACATAAAACAAACGTTTTTCTCCTCTCTGGCGTCACCGAGCCACCCCGTGACATGTTTTGTTCTAAATGTGAGCTCAACAATCATTGGCTCCAAACTCAGTTGTCTCTTCGCTTCGTATCTCCCTTCTCTCCTCCTCTTCCCCTCCAGGCGGCCAAAGACATTAAGGATAGGTATTGTACACAGCCATCCATTGCTTCCATTTTAGTTTTTTTTTTTTTTTTGCCCTGATATAACCAGCCATTTCGTTTGATAGCGTGCATGTGTTCCAACATGTAGTCATCCTTTTCTTAGACAATAAGCACTTTGGTAACTTTCCACTCAAGAGCCTTTTTGTTGTGGTGTTGTACCGTCTCGTGTCACACACCCCTCAGCCCCCCCCACCTCCCTGGATGAATGCTCTCCCTTCTAGCTCCGCCTTCCAGCGCCCATCAAGGCGATGCGCTCAGTGGTAGTCCTGGCTAGCGTCCATGCGTCTTCCTTATGTTTTTGATTCTCCTCTCTTGTCGACAGCGTGACGATGGCTCCGGCCTTCCGCCTCTCCCTGAAGGCCAAGGCCAGTAACCACATGAGCCATTTGATGGTGGACTTCAGCCAGGAGAAGGCCCTGCTGCAGGGTCTCAAATTTCTTCCAGGTCTGTCTTCTTTTTAATTTTTTTTTTATTTATTTATTTTCTCCAAATCGTGTCCGAATCTTGCACAGCAATACAATAAACCCCTGCTAGGACAGGGACCAAGCCCTGCCGCAAATGACACAAAAAAAGGCTAAATAATTTATTAGCTTGAGCTTTTCAGTAGCAACTCAGTTAACAGACATCTACACAAGACTCTCTCTCACTTCCCCGAACAATATGGGCTAAACTTGACCCCTCCCAGACATGCAAAGATCTTAGAATCGTTAAGAATTATTAAACAGACACCAATTCTTACCACAGTCCTATTAGTCAGGACTTTGGCGCCATCTAGTGACATTTTGGCTCATTTTTGGCACTTTCCTGGTGTCCTTGAAGGAAAAACTTGTCATAGGTTTTGTCTAATTGCAACCCAATTTAAGGCACATATAAAAGATGCGCTACATTAAATTGAGGTTGTTTTTGTTTTGTTTTTTGTGGATGGAGCATGGCAATTAAATTACATCATAAAACAGTCCTTGAATAACTTATTTCGAGCTCAGCCAAAAACAAATACGCAGAGACTTCAGATCAGTGCAGATCCAAAGGATTCATTCCACTGGTGGAAATAATGATATAATGAGTAATGTAATAAATTTTAAAAAAAACACACACACAATTTTACCAAGCAAAAGCTAAATCACATGCAAGTTGAAGTTATCCTTTTTTTTAATAACGGTTTGTTAGTTTAAAGCCTTGTGATCTGCTTAAGTCCTCCGTGATCTTTTTTTTTCTTTTTTTTTTGGTCGCAGTTCCGGCCACGCCAGAGATCCAGCTGTCCGAGTGCCAGGTGTGTGACAACACTGTGACTGTCGTCTGGACACTAGCGGAGCCCGACAGCAAAATAGACCACTACATCTTGGAGCATCGGCGTACCAACCACGAGGGTCTGCCACGCATCAGAGAGGACTATCCCTGGATGGTTGTGGAGGGCATACGGGAGATGGAGCACACGCTTACAGGTCGGCTAAGGATTGTTAAGACCGGGAGTGGGAATTGGAGAGAAACTTGCAATACGTTGTCAAAGACAAACTCCTCTCAATTACCTTAGGTGGTTACACAAAGGAAATTATTATTGTTACATTTTGGGGTGCGTTCTTGTCGTCAGGTCTGCGCTTTGACACCCGCTTCATGACGTTCAGGGTGAGGGCGTGTAACAAGGCTGTGGCGGGAGATTTCTCCGAGGCCGTTACGCTGGAAACCCACGGTGGGTACGCGACGGGGCTCCTGAAAAGCACATGCTTCGACTCTCGACTAACTCCCCTTTGTTCATCCCCCACAGCCTTCACTTTTAAACTGGACTCGGCCTCGGCCCACCAGAACTTGAAGATAGAGGACCTGAACGTGGAGTGGGATGGGACCGGTGGAAAGATCCAGGATATTCGCAAAGAGAAGACCCGAACCAGCTCGCCCATGCAGTCCCCAGCCAGGTGTGGTCTTAAATGTCTGCCAAAAACATACTTGAGATTAATGACTATGTTTCTGTTAAACAGCGACGGCGAGTCGATGAAAAAACCCCAAACGACATTCGTTAAATTGCGGGCTAGCGACCCACAAATAAGCGGGAGCTCACTATTGTGCCGAAATGTTACACGCAAGCGAAAGAAATTATCTGCATTGATTTTGTCTCTGATTTTTTTTTGTAAGTCATTTTTTTGTGTTTCATGGATGAGTTTTTAAATTACCGTAATTTCCGGACTATAAGCCGCGACTTTTGTCACACGCTTTCAACTCTGCGGCTTATTTAATGAAGCGGCCTATATAAAGACTTTTTTAACGGCCGCCTGTGTACCGTCTTTCTTTGTAAATATCTCATGTAACAATATGGGCACCTGCGGCTTATAGGCAGGTGCGGTCTATAGTCCAGAAATTACGGTAGTTTTGGAATTTGAACTTGAAAATTTGGGAAAACCCTGGAAGAAGCAGGTTGATGCAAGTTTGGCAGGTAACAGCAGCCTATGCTAGCCCAAAAGGAATGCTTGACGCACAACAACAACACAATATTTGGCAAGATATTTTGTGGTGAGTGGAATGTACGAGGCCTTCATTCCACACAGTGGCCACATGTCATAGACATCTTCACCATGACAGTGTTGACGTCTAAGGGACTTACCTGAAAGCCTATACAGTACCGTTAGTTAAATCTGATCTAATTAAAAAATACCTTATGGTTTCTGTTGTTCTACAAGAATTGCAACATTTCAACGCGCTAAAGAAAGACACACACAGTCTCCGTGTGATGTAAATCGCATACTAACAATGGTTAATCAGAGCAGATAGTCCCTTGAGGAGCGTACCCAGCCACCCAATCCCAAATGAAAACACTTTCAGCACGGTGTAGAGATAGTTAGGCAGATGTCACCACTAAAACAACAATCAAGCATGTATCTACACTTGAAGGCAGCCCGTTGGTCGAGTGGTTAGCGCGTCAACCTCACAGTGCAGAGGTACCGGGTTCAATTCCAGCTCCGGCCTCCCTATGTGGAGTTTGCATGTTCTTCCCGGGCCTACGTGGGTTTTCTCCAGGTATTCTGGTTTCCTCCCACATTCCAAAAACATGCCTGGCAGGCTGATTGAACACTCCAAATTGTCCCTAGGTGTGAGTGTGAGGGCAAATGGTTGTTCGTCTCTGTGTGCCCTGCGATTGGCTGGCAACCGGTTCAGGGTGTCCTCCGCCTAGTGCCCGAAGACGGCTGGGATAGGCTCCAGCACCCCCCGCGAAGGTGCTTTTATGTGAAATTTTACGCAGAAGGCATTAAGCGGATCGGAAAATGGATGGATGACAGTTGTGTCCTGAATGACCGCCAGGGGGCAGTGCTGATAGCACAGTAGTGAATGATTAATCAGCGCTTTGCTGGGACAAAGGCAAGCACGAACGTGTTCTAAAGGGACTTATTAGTCAGGGACGCAAAGTGGGACCAACACAGAGTGTCAACCACTAAGTGGGGGTCCCATTCGGGGACACGAGGGCGCGTCACGACGAAGCCACAGAGCCCCCTTATTTCACATTGTAAAACATGATGTAAAACTGTTTAGCATTCCATTTATATGTGCTGTCTTGTAGTGTTTAAATGTCAGTTCTACGTCGTTAACTATAGGGAAAGCTCTTGAGTAACAAATAATATTCCTGACTGTGACGTCAAGTTGACTGGAGCTGGAAAAAGGAGCATCAAAATGGTTCTGCTTTGAATAGGTGGAATTGATCCTCTCGGTCAACCATGAGAGCATTTGATCAAAGCCGCCATTGTGTCTCCCGTGTCAACAGGTCGGCGCTGATGTCGCCCAAACGAGCCCCGGCGGCCCGGCCCAACAGAGACCGCTTCACAGCAGAGTCCTACACGGTGCTGGGTAAGGCCCAAAGAAATCGGCGAAACAGGTTTGACGTGATTAACGCTGACATCGGGATCACTTTTTACCCCGTAGCCGACACAGCCATCGACGCCGGCCAGCAGTACTGGGAGGTGCGCTTCGACAAAGAGAGTAAGGCTTTCGCCGTGGGCGTGGCCGTGCGGAGCCTGGGCCGCTTCGACCAGCTGGGGAAAAGCAGTGCGTCCTGGTGCATCCATCTGAACAACTGGCTCCAGCAGAGTCTCACCGCCAAGCACAACAACAAGGCCCGTACGCTAGACTGTCCCATCCCGAGCAGTATAGGAGTCTACTGTAACTACGACGAAGGTGCTTTTATGTTGGAATTTTATGCATGAGTTGAACAACAAGGCCTTATTTGGCACTCAAATGGCTTCAAGCAATCTCTCAAAGGTTTTTTTTTTTTTTAAATGTGAATGCGCCAAGTAGGATTTAATTATTGTAAATAGGGCTGAACAATGAATTCGAATTCAAATAGACATCGCGATACATTAGAATGCAATTTTCAAATCGCAAAGGTTGCAGTTCGGAAAGAAATTTTTAAAAAAAACAACAAAAAAAACGTCATTTTGGTCAATAGACGTAATTAACCCCCATGCAGTAATTATCCCAAAATTGGACATTTTGGACTGTTGGACAAATGGACACCACAGACAAAACAGTGACAAATAACTCCACGAAGCGGAAATTTTGCATAGGATGTATATCTATGTCTTGGCCAATTCCCACTGAACATTTTGAGGGGTTGAAAGTGAAAAAAAATTTAAAGTGAAAAAAGTGGTTGCACATTGGAAGAGGGACATTTTTGGGACGTAATACCCTTCATGCAGCCGCTTAAAAATACTGCATGAAGGTTAAACATATTTTTTTTACATTGTTTATAGATACAGCAACTTCATTGCTTAAGAAGAGCAGTCCACATGTTTACGTGCCATTGTTTCACGACACATGAAAAGTTGAAGTGATAAAACCACAGCCACCACAGTTTGCTTTGTTGTTCATAATGTGATTTATGACTTCCGGATTTATGTTTAGGCCACACGTGTGGTGTAATTTTATTTCAGCGAACTTTTAATGAAAGACTGCAAGTCAGAGTGTTTTGTAAGTTAAAACAACCAATTGAATTGGATTAACCGTTTTCCTTCTTCATTTATGGTTCCTTTACCTTTATTTTAGCGTAAGCCTAACCTATAAAACTAAAACATGTATGCGCAATCAATCGAACGTGTCATTGATGAATATGATGAAATGTAATCGGACATTTAAAAAAATAATTTACCTAAATGACTCGTGGTAGCATCACGCAATCCACAATAGGCAAAAACCAACAAAGAAGTGATGTGGTTTTAGTCACGACTCCTAACAGCAGATGCACGGCAGTGTTGCAACTTTTCAAAACATTGGAGGCATGATGAAGTTGGTCTTGAATTTGATTTTAAATACAATCTTGTATGTAATTTGCCATAAAATGTAGGAGCCTTCATTTGGATTATTCTTTCCAGAGTCCAAAGAATTGCATCCTAAAATCTTTACGAAGCATACAGGCAATGTTTCAAGTCATGTTTTAACACAAGATATATTCAGGGTATCAGAAACAAACCTCTTCAAATGCTCTTTTGACCTACCTAACAATGAAGAGCGCCGTCACGTTTAGACGAAGTGCTACTCCACTTCAGGTTGGACAGGGAATTTCTGAATGTCAATACATCTGTCACTTTGGGTAAGCATAAAAGCCACTTTATCCAAAGTATGAAAAGCATTCCTTTAAATACACCCGCAGGCGTCTTCGCGTTATCGTCGTCGTCACCGCCACAGACATTAATTGCCGTTTTTTTGTCGTCAGTCGCTGTCGCAGACGTGATGTGAGAAGCAGAATCAGCAGCACTTAACGAGCATCGTAAATTCCAGAAATGTTCGTTCTGTTCTTCCTCGTTGTGCTGCACGGTTCGGGTATTCCGCGAACAAGCAGTTTCTTCGGATTTATTTTGCAGGAAAAATGACGACTAGGGGAAATGTAGCGGATTAAAACTCGACATTTTGTTAGGGTACGTAATTGGGTAAATGTGAAAGTTGCAAGCAACTTTAAGTTGAAGTTTACAGTGTTCAAACGGAGAGCAAAATTTGGATATAGCCTCACTTGGCGAACTCCGACCTCGCTTGAGTCTGACCAAAGCCCCGCCCCTCACTAATCTGCATCAATGCAATTTTGAAATACGGACCTTCAGCATGACATGCAATTATGAAATGGAGAATGCATATCAAGCTTTGATTAAAATAGTAGACTTTCCGATGTGAAAATTGCATTATACTGTTATGGCATGGGCAATATGAATTCATTGGATGCATTGTTAATTGTTCCCCCCCCGTTCAATGACAAGACCGACCGGTTACCACTGAGAGTCCTATCAAGTCAAGCCATATCATTTGAGTCCATCGATATCGTTTGAGTCTATTCTGTTTCAAATGTTCTTTTTTTTTTTCCCCCCCACCACTTTTGTATACTCGTAATGGCTGCCAAGGCGTGCTGTCCTTCTTCAACGCCAAAACCAAGCAGCTGATGCACACCTTCAGGACCAAGTTCCAGCAGCCGCTCATCCCGGCGTTCATGGTGATAAACGATGGGGAAACCGCATGGCTCCAATCTCCCCCCCCGCCCCCCTCTAGGGCTCACACGATGTCTGCTTGTACTCATCGGCAGGTGTGGAACGGCAGCTTCTCGGTGGTGACGGGCCTGCAGGTTCCGAGCGTGGTGCAGAGCGGTCAGAGGAAGAACAGCGGCACCAGCAGCTCCAATGCCAGCCTCACCTAGACACTCCGTCCCTCACTCCTCCAGCCCACCATCAACCCCCCCCCTGCATGACTGCAGTCGCCGGCGGTGTTATTCAGCCGTACCTTAACCCGCCACGGCAGAAGAGTTGGCATCGATATGCCGCCCCCACGCCTCACGGGCGCTTTCTTCGCTCTTCTTGCGGGTCCAACTCCGTCCCATGATTTAGCGCTGGCCGCTGCCCCTTTTTCTTAAAGCCCTCCGTCGCTCTCTCCCTGTGCCTTTCTTCTCATTTCCACATCGCCGCTGAGAGAGAGATGCCCCTCCCCATTTCACGTTAAAGCATTTGTCAGTGTTTCTTGTGTGAATAGTAACGCATAGTTTATGGTTACTTACGCGCCTAGTCTGTTGAATCCAAATTAAAAACACGCTAACGGATACGACGTAGCGTTCATATCACAGTCAGTCACTCTAACTTTGAATCGTACTTAACATAGCTTAGGCTCTTTTTGGAGCTCTGCAGGTTGCCACTTTTTCGAACATTCTTTAATATTGAGTCAAAAGCCTCTTTTACAAAGAGTTCCTGAAAAATGTGACTTGGCATTTTTCCACCTTTGACTTCTACACAGAACCCAGTGATATTTCCACAACTTGGTTGTCGACAATAACATTGGTCCCTTTTTTTTTAAAAATTTTTTTTTTTTTAAACACGATCCATTAGTCATTCACCTCTTTTGTGGAGCACTCCCGCAACATCCGATCCTGGAATTTATCCACCTTTGATTTTCACACAGAGCCCATTAACAAATCAATGCTTCTCATCAAATCATTTGGGGTTGACAAAGTATCAGACAGAAACGACTTTTCCAGTAGTAACTCAGTATTTATTCTTCTTCGACTTGGATCGACATTGCTGCAACTCTCAAAAACAACAGAAGTCACTGCTTTTACACAAAGAGCCTGCAGAATTGCCCAATTGGCTCCATGGCTTTAAGACTGATCTGTCATTGAGGCCTTTTGAGTCTCAATTATCAGAAGTGGATTCTCCTGAGTGACATTTACTTGCAGAGCCTGCCAGACGAGTCAAAACCTAACACATGGATTCATCCGTCATTAACTTTTGCACGGCACCCAGCTATCTTTGCGCAACTTTGTCAACAACAGTCACTGCTTTTAATTTTGTGTTCTCTGTAGTCTCAGACTAACCTCTTTTACACTGAGGGCCTGCAAAATGGCCACACGGGAGCTATAAGTGAAAATCCCGGCATTTGGCTGCCTTTAACTTTTATACAGAACCCAGCAATATTGCTGCACCTCTGTAATCAACAGGAATCACTTCATTTCTTTTTTTTGGACGAATACCAATATCAGACACTCACCACTTTTACACAGAGAGCCTGCGAAATTCTCCCCAATAAAACAGACTGCATTTATCTCCTTTTTGGCATTCACACGGAACATAGCGAAAGTGGTATGTTGCTGCCTTCACACTGCGCCAGCAACTGGTGTGACATGTCATACAATGGTGCCTTGAGATACAAGTTTAATTGATTCTCAAAACACTTGTTTCTCATTTTCCCATTGAAATGAGAGGAAATGGAAAGGCCATTAATCAGACTTCTAGTAAAAAAATAATCAAATTACTCTAATATATATTTTAATGTGGAAAACTAGCACTCCATAATATTATACTTTGTAAAAAGTTACAGATAGGCATCAGAGGCATTTCATAATGATATTGAATAGAATTAAACTTTTTTTTTTGTCACATTCCATCTATTGAATGACCATTGTTTTGCTCTTTCTGGTCTGGCCACCTGGGAGCAGTCTAAGACAGACTAATGAATATACTGTTGGTTGAGACGTTCTATGTGACGGATAAAGAATATATGACTGTGTATTGGTATATTGTCTGTCTGCACCGTTCGTGTTCAGTCCAATGTTTCGAGGGTTACGTTACTACAACGTTGTCGCTATTTAGCATTAAGCTAGCGGGCTGAAAGGTTAAAATTGGTGGTTGTTTGCAACACAAAAAGTGCAATTCTTCTTGTTTTATGTTTGGTTTGACACTAAATTTCAGCCGCGAGTGTCAACTGCAGTCACTTGTATCTCAAGGCATAATGTCTGTCGGCAGTCACGGGAGAAAGAGGCAGAAAGAGTGTCGGGTGGTAAACTTGATGCATCAGGTGAATAATTGCCAAGTGGACTTCATCACCCATCACCCTAGTCCATGTGTATGACTTTTTATACAAAACGGCGATATGGAGAAAAGGTGGGAAAATGCCAGCTTGTAGCTGCAGTGAAAAGGGGCTTTTCGATGATAACATTCAACCTCATTTCTTATCATTATTGCAATTGTTTTCTTTTAGAATCATGGTTTGTCTGAGGAGTTGTACACTGGATGTCATTTCAAGAAGCGATGCGATGCGCAAGTAGACCACTAACCTCACCAAACCTCATTCCTGCTTCCAATAAGCACATTTTTTAAATATTCCCTTTCAATGGAAAGGGTTTGTCTGCATGTATTAAGCAAGCTTTGTTTGTTGAACGACTTCAAGCCGATCGGAATTTGTGTGTGCGATTGTCTTGAGTGTGTGGGAGGCGCACGACTACCCCTCCGCTTTGCTTCCTCGTTGCCGGCCCTTTCAATTTTGGAAAAATGTACGTGGAGATGCTTTGAAGAAGCACTCCGCTGGGAATATTTTGGTTTTGTTGACACACTACCCAAATGCCGCACCACATTCTGTAAATAGTTGCTGGGTTTTTTTTCTTTTTTTCTTTTTCATATTAACCAGTCACCATTCGGTGAGGGAATAAAGGAGTGAGATCACTTTTGTTTCGCCTCGCCATTACAATTACATAAGTGATTAAATAGATCAGGGGTGCCCATTGCGCGTGCGTGCGTGCGTGCGTGCGTGCGTGCGTGCGTGCGTGCGTGCGTGCGTGCGTGCCGTGGTAAGCGGCGATCCCGGGAGGTTGGTTGAACAAAAAGTAGATCTTTGGCCCAAAAAGTTTGGGCACCCCTGAAATAGATAAAAGAAAAATATTAAATGAGATAATTATACAATTAAAGCTCACGTTTTGCCGTATGCGTGCATCAATCGGGTTAAAAAGAGCACGATTGAGTGCGAGCCATAGAGCTAAAAATAGATCACATTTAAAGCTGCAACCACACAGATAGGCGGCCCGGTAGTCCAGTGGTTAGCACGTCGGCTTCACAGTGCAGAGGTATTTCAATATAAGAATCTGCCAAGGCTGAACAATGTAAAAAAAAAAGAGAGAGAGAGAAGCTCCTGCAGTATCAGTATTGAATGCCAGCACACATTGGTCCACAAAACACGCAGTTACACCCATAAGTGTTAAATGAGACTGAGTTTTCATCTAAAATTTGACATTGGCTATACAGCAATAACAGACATTTTAGACATTCAACCCAAATCCACAACCACCATTCAAAAGCCAGGGCTTACATACTTTGTAACATACTTACATCTTTATTTTTGAAAGAAGTGCCAAAAATTGAAAGTTCCACTTGTTTAAGTGGTCATGTGACCACCATTTTACCCCAGAACTAGCAACATTTGGATTCTGTTTGAACTCTCTCTCTCTCTCTCTCTCTCTCTCTCTCTCTCTCGCTCTCTCGATCTCACCTACCCACCTAACCTACTTATCTATCTCGGCACACAAGTTCTTTTGTCACATCAGCGGGTATCACCCAGAGTTGCAACATGCCATTAGCAAGCTAGCTATTTTTCTACCTCGAAAAAAGGAATCTTGACAGTCAACTCGGGGATAGTTTTTGTCTGAGAGCACTTCGTTGTCACGGTGTGGAAAAGCCCGACAATGACTGATTTTGAAGCCTCGTTTTTTTAAACATAGCAATTATTTCTCTTTTTTTTTTTTTTTTATCAGGGTTAGGCCTGTCTCCAAATTTTTTTCTCTATTTGGACAAAGTAGTCAATGTAAATATCACAATCTTTTAGTACAGATGTGGATTAAAATGTTTTGTTTTTTTTAATCTCCTGTCACAAATCCATATTTTCCATATAACAACCACAAAAAAAATTCAAAAATGAAATAAACACACAGTGTCATAATATTATTAATGTTTATTGACGTCAAGTCCAATAATATACATTCAGTAGAAAACCATAGTCAAATCACATTTGGGCTCGATTTACATCTGTGCCCACTGTCACGGTCACATTATGTACAATTCATGTCCAAACCGGACTGCCAGCAGCTTGTAGACATGAAAGGGACGTTGACAATGGCCCACCGAAATGCTAAATGTCCTCAGCACATTTGCAACGGAGTGTCCCAAGGGGAGGAAGGAAAGTGCAGCAGGGCGTCATGGCGACAGACATGTCGTCAAAAGACGTTCACATTGATTGGTTGCGGCGCTTGGCAGACGGTCAGTCGGCAGACTTGGCCTTCTTCTCGAACCTCTGCCGGAGTTCCGATATGGCTGCGGGGGGCAAGGACATTAACAGTTAATCGACACATTCTCGTACTGAGCGGTCAGTCAAATACAAAACCTTCTCCATTATTCTTATGGTGCGTTCAATGTTCCAGTTCTGGGGTCATTTATTGGTGCCAAAAGAAGTCATTGCTAAGGGTTAGTACTTTTAAGAGTTCATGGAACCTAAAATTTCCTTCAGCTGAAATGCGGCTGCACTATACCCCCTCAAACACGAACGTGGCTTCCATATGACAATACTTTCATTTGCCTTGGGGCTTATTATTAATTGGGCCCTGTGAGCTCTGACGCGCCTTGCGTGTAGATTCCCATAAAAAAAAAGAGTGCGGATGTACTCTGGTCGTGGGTGTCCGTGTGGGTCCTCCACCTCGGGTCCATACTGTGCGTGGATCTGGTGGTGGTGGTGGCGGCCGGCGAGGCAGACGGCGGGAATTTGCGAGGGGCGGGCGTCGGAGTTTCCTGCAATTTCACGGTCGTTTTGCTGTCGGGCTCTGCACAGACAGCAAATCGCATGCACTTAGACATCGGTTTTCTCTTTCTCTCTCTATCAATCTATCTAATCACTTTTTCAATTATTTCCATCCATCATTCAGAACCGTTTCTGACATGATTTGTTTTGCTGCAAAACTTGACTGGCACATGTGCAAAATCTACACCATCATAACGCCGCTGTCAAGCCCAATCCTCCAAAGTCACAATCAGGTTAGTTTCTTATTTTTATTATTATTATTGGTCAGCCCACATGTGTGGATGTTATATTTACAAATTGTGTAAAAAAAAATAAAATAAAATAAAAAGTGACGATTTTGGATGTACGAGGATTCCGTCTGACGGCAATTACAAGTACAATTTGGGAGATGTTGCCAAGAATGTATCTCCGTTTTCAAAAGCCAGCCAATGGAAACAGTTTTTAAAAAATGACAATAAAAAATAAAAGAGACTCACCTAGCAAGTGCTCCGCCGGGAAATCTTTGTGATCTGTGAAGCGTGACAACGGTGAGTAAATAAGAGTACAAAAATGACAACGCCTGCTAAAGAGAACCACACGTGGATAAATACTCACGACTGTTATTCACGTAGATATTTTCCTCCCTGTCTTCACTCGGCACTCTTGTCAAAGCTGTGGGAAAAAAAAAAAAAAAGTGTCAATCAATGACAAGCCTTTGACTGCAGACACGCAACAATTGGCCTCTTCAATGTATTTTTTTTTCACACAATGGAGTGGAAAGTTTTACCGAGCCATATATTTGCATTTTGATTCTGTTGTTTTTGCCCAACAATATTAATTATTTTTTTCTATTTATAATGTGATCACCTTCTCCATCAACATCCAGTTTTTTTTTTAATATTTCGAAAGCTTTTTTTCCAGAGCTATTCTTACATGAAAATGTAACGCACTTTTTTTTAACCTGCTTTATTGCTCAACACATGAATCGATTAAAAAAACATGTGAAACCACAGTCGTTTTTTTCTTCTGTTTTTTTTTTCCTTTTAATGAAATGCCTTCTGATCGTTTCTATAAATATAATCAGCATATACAATGAAATGTTTTTGACATTTCCGGAAATAATCAAATGAATGTGTTATGGACTACTTTTACACTTTGTTTTAGTTAAAAAAAAAAAACTCCAGCTATACCAATTTTTTGGGGAAACGTTTTGTAACCGTTTTCACTTGTTCTGATGGAACCTGTGCGTGTTTGTACCTGGTTTGGCCTGTTGCGTTGGCAGCGTAAGGTGCGTGGAGGCTCCGCGCACCCTCTTCTCTCCATTTTCATTATCCAAGCCAATGTAAGCTACAAAAAAAAATAATAAAATAAATAAAACGTCATATTTATGAGGGAGACACAACACAGAAAAGACTAAAAAAAAAAAGCCCTTACAGATGTTTTGCTCATAGGTTTCCTCCCGAGCCAGAGGAATCAGAGCTCCTTCTGTCGCTTCCGAGAAGTAAACGACAACGTCGTGCAACGAGGCACACGCAACCTGCACACACAAACACACCAAACCAACGTTTTTAAAAAAAAAAACCCTTTCAGGGACAGCGGTTGCCACAGTGGACAGTTTATCATGTTGTCGGGTTACAGAGTGTATGAAAGGGTTGTTGTATAAATAAAACTGCCTTGCCTTGCCCTGATTAATTATAGAAAATACTTTCGCCTTTCATTGTGTATACTTTGCCGTGTGATGCACCATCAAACGCAGACAATGGACAAAAAAAACCAACAAAACAAAACACGCTATTCATTTCCCTCCCGTAATTAAGTGCTTCTGATCTAACGCCAGGTTTCAGCAACGACAACGATCTACTCACAGGAGTGTCCACTTCGATGGTGAAGCCGTCGTCCTGTTTGCGGCTCACGAGGTAATGTTTGAAAATGGGCCTGATGGTAAGACAACACACAGACAAGACTTTAACAAATAAATCATTAAAAAAAAATAAGAATCACAATAATAAGAATAAAATAAGACATCCGTGCAGACGTCATTGTAATGCAATTGTAAGTTGAGGGGTTCGTTGTTCTTCAGTGGATAGCTCCACTTTACGAATGACAAAAAGGAGAGATGGAATCCTTTAATGCGGTTTATTAAAAAGGGGGGGGGGGACGGGACGTCTGCACCTCAGCAGGTTCGAGAACACAACTCTCGTAACTAAAATCACTTCCTGCTTCTCTTACTCTAACAGCCAATCAGAACCTATCAACATAAAAACATGTCTAAGCAATTATTAAACCACAGAATATAATTTAGGTATGCTTAACATGAAATAATATGATGCTCAAACAATAAAATGATCATTAATAATATAACATAAGCTGACACGATGATTCCTTTGGTACATATGTAGCGAGTGCGGTTCGTGTATACGTGCATGCGTACCCATTCATTTCTTCCCTGGTGCTAATTGCGAAGCCGGTGTCATTCCTGTTGGGCCTCAACAGCAGGTTTCCTCGGCTGAACTGTCGCTCCAGCAGAAGCTCTGCCTCCGTGCGGGACACCGGGTGGAAACAGCTATGTGACGGACCACAACAAGGTTATCATGTTGTCAAAGGCTAACATGCTAGCAGGTGGCAGGCTGACGAGTGAAACGGCAATTTATGACGGAAGATAATGTGTTTTTCTGTTGTGAAATACTATTTCAAAGTGGCTAATGAGAATGGAACAAATGTGAACCCGTTTGCCCAAAAAAAAAAATCTATATTTAGACATAAAATGTCCTTTGTTTTCATCTGTGTCTGTTATCACACATCAGGTTTTTAGAAGCATTTATTTTGGTGTGTATGGCCGTATAAAAAGAAGAAAGGTCAAACGGTTGTTTGAGAATTTAGCTTACTTCGATTTATTACACAAGACCTAGTGGTGTGTTTTCTTTTGAAACTTGCACTCAAAGACTCCACCATTAAACCTCAAACTAATATGAAAGCTAATAAACACTCATCTAAAATGAAGCATTTTTGAAAACAGACAAATGAAAACAAACTAAACTGCTCGAAAAACTGGAAAAAACAAACAAACTTAAAAACAACAAAATTCCAATCGAAATAAAAAAATATTATAATGACAAATCCCAAACTATTGTAACCCTGATTTTCACTTCACTTTTTAACTTAACCGGGATGTAGCAAAACATTACGGCACATAGAAAAACAAGTTCAGGCAGCAAGTCCTGTTAAAGCACTCCAGTTGTTAGTTTCAATTGCAATACCTAAGTAGACACACGCCCTATACAACACCAACGACCTATAGAAAATCATAAACCTATCATAGGCCCCTTTTGTTTCCATGTTGTCAATATGAAGACTCACTCTGGCATTTCCTTTGCGGGCTCCACATCAATACTGGGAGAAGATTGTTGGACATTTCGGAGTCTCTCCTTCTCCTTTTTCACCACTTCTTCTAGCATAAGCATCTGGCCTGGCAACAGGTTGAGCATCGACGGCACCGACAGCTGCGACATATACACGACACCTCAACTTCATGTAACACCTCAAACAATACTGTAATCCATTATCTAGAACCGGAGTGTCAAACCCATTTTTGTCACGGGTCATGTTTTAGTTACCGTTTCCCTTTGGAGGGCCGTTATGACTGAAATCATATCGAGTCAAGAATAACAGTTTATTCAACAATTTAAGTTACTGTAATGAGGGGTTTTGGCAACAAGAAAATACTTACAAAATCGCTGTTATTTATTACGTATGAGAATACGAATTTTGGTACGGATTTTAGCGAGCATCATGTCAGTTGACATGTTTGATTTGGTTTCGCGGGCCGCATAAAATGATGTGGCGGGCCAGATCTGGCCCCCGGGGCCTTGGGTTTGACACCTGTGATCTAGAATATCAATAATACGAGTGAGAAATGAAGCAAACCTCAGACACAGATTGGATGAAGCCCTTCCACAGCTCTCGAGCTTCTGCATTCGCAGCCTGGAAAAAAGCCCAAAACGATTTATTGTCAAATGGACGTTCATGCGTATGGACCGATTGCATTTCACGTATTCTTGTATTTCCCTCACAGAGAATTTGATGTCGCTGTCTTTGGTCTGGAGGTTCAGTTTGGCTGCGTCCAAATTGCAATCCACAGTATTGTCGTCTGTTATCGTGATGGGCCCGGTGAGATCCATCTTTTCGATGTACTGTCGAAACACAGTTCAACATTCAGCTAACATGCTAACACAGTGCAACTTCAATACGCTACAGGCAAATTGAGGAGGATTTTACATCTTCACAATTTCTGGTTTTGTTCAGAAAATAGGCAAAAATGCTGTTTTTTCAAAGTAAAAGCAGATATTTGCAAAAGATTAACCCTTTATCTAGCTAGTTATCAATTCGCTGGTCATGTACAGTTTTAAATACATTTAAATCCATGTTACTTACGTCAGTGTCCCGCTTGTCGTTGAAGAAGTAAAGCGTGTTGCCGCACAGACAAGTCCACAGTTTGCGAGATTTCTACAGTGACAGCCAGAAGGAGATATATAAGCGATAAGCGATGATGGATATCACACAAAGAAAATTCCCATAAACGAACGAGCCAACTTTGTATAGTTCACTAAAATAATGATGAGTGTCGGAGGAAGATGGGACGTTAATTAAGTGTCATTATCATGAATTGTGTAATATGTTTCCACTGATAGTATAGCATGTCATTATGTGGTTACAAAATTGAAGGTGCCATCTTATCTTGGATTCATTACGAGACAAGATGGTTGGACCAGTTTTACAGCACAATGTGTGAGTTGTGTTTCTGTGCAGTATATATACAAAGTATTACGAAATGTATTAGCCCCCTCGAACCGTTTCACATTTGGCCACCTTTTGCTGCCATTACATCTGCAAGTCTTTTGGAGTGTGTCTCAATCGGTTTTGCACATCGAGAGACTATAAACAGCTCCAGCTCAGGTAGAGTTGATGGAGAGCATTTGTGAACAGGGGTTTTTCAGATCTTTCCACTGACTCTTAATTGGATTTAGTTCTAGACTTTGTCGGGTTTTGAATTTTTGGAGATTTTGCTTTAGGTTGCTTTAAAGTCTCGGACATGTAACGGTTCCATACAAAGGCGCCATTTTGTTGGCACGTTTCCTTGGTCATTTGCACATTAGTCAATATTAATGTGGGTAGATAATTGACATTTAATTGCATTTGCTGTCCTGTAATTGCATTACTCTTATTGTTTTGATGCGTGTTGCAATCCAGTTTCCGCTTCCTGCACTACCGTCCCCTCTGTTGCTACTCTTCTGTGGCTTTGTCTCACACACACACTCACCCAACAGAAAAACCAAAGAAAAAAACACGAAAAGCCAACGAACACGTATAACATATTTGTGCCAACAACCCACATGTGAGCCACGGGGGACGATAGTGGGCCAAGTCCATTTTTGTCATTTTTACGTCAAGTGCAGAAATAGCAAACGGGCACATCTATGAGGCGAATAATGTTCTCTAAATCAAGGTTTGCATTTAATTTTGACACATTTGGAGCAGTCCATGATTGCATTCAGCACAGTTGCTGATTCAGTTTGACACTAGGGCAACTCCAACTTCAAAGGTGTGAAACTAGGCTTTACCTTCTGCGAAAAAAAACATCTTAGAAGTGAGGTTTGGAGATTAATGGAAGACTCAGAAATGGTGATTAGGAATGTTCGGAATTAAATAAAGTCCGATGAAAACTACATTTTCTGTAACAGGAGTATTGGCAGAAAATCGCTTAACCAAAACGGAGTTAGCCCATTCTAGTTCTTCATGGCTCAAACGATCATTTACAAACTTGTCAGGCCTTTAATAACTTTTTTTTAAAAAAGTTAATCAAGCCTGATAAAGATTCTTACAATGGCATAATGAATGCCATCAGACAGCGATTTAACCAATATTTAGAGTATTACGACCACTCACAAATGATGCTTCAATGAGACTTTTCAAAGCAAATACCGTTTTTGCACGCATGCATACATTCGGACAACATCATGTCTCAAATCAATCATTTGAAATGGTGTTGTTGTTGTTTTTTTTTTTCCCTTTACAATTAATGTGATTTACTCAAATTGGACCATTGGCTTAAAATCATGACAAAATTAACCATTGTTATCCAAAGGAACGTTATGCGTATATGTCATTATCAACCATTTTCATCTAGGAAAAACATAAAATACAATAGTTTCACATGCATCAACAGCAACTTACATTTTTTTAAAAAGAACACAAAGATTGCATCAAATGAAGCATCTCCATTTTATATGTTAATTCCATCCATGCATTTTCCGACCCGCTTATCCTCACTTGGATCCCATTCACCTTACCTTGTCTTTAAAGGATCTCTTCTCCAGATAGCCTTCATAATAGCAATGTGGCATCATGCTGAAGGGCCGCCCTTGTCGCCTGTTCATGGTAAATGTCGACTCTTCGGCGCCTTACTCGTACATCAACACAAAAGCATGTCCTCGTTCTGACTAAGGGCCTGGCGCTCGAGTGAGGCAAAGATATAGTTTGCTCTTTGACATGCGATTGGTCCACAGGACGTGTGTATGTGTGTGGACACGGCCCACAACTTTCTTTCCGAAACGAGGAAAGAACCTGACATCACAAAGTTGCAGAGCAAGTGCAACTGGATTTACTCGCTTTGTTTCACTTCAGTGAGCCAAAAACAATAGACATTGCAAGGCTTATGTAATTAAATTTCTTAAACCATACTTTTCACTCAAACATAAATTAAATGAAAACGAATCGTTGCGCTCAGTGTGTATGGTTATACAGTAAGAATTGCCGCTACAAATTGTAGCACATTTTAGTGAGTTTGTAAAAAGTGTTTTACACAATATGTCACAATATTTAATAACAGGTTGCTGTTGCACATTTTCAACATTTTTCGATTCCCGGTCCGGCCTTCCCGTGCATAGTTTGCATGTTCTCCCCGTGCACGTGTGGGGTTTCTCTGGGTACTCAGGGTTTTCTCCCACATTCCAAAAACATGCATGGCAGGTTAATAGGTTGTTGTGAGTGTGAGCGCAAATGGTTGTTTGTGTATGTGTGGCCTGCGATTGGCTGGCAACCAGTTCTGGGTGATGAAAATGGATATTTTCTTCTTCATTTTCCATCTTCATTTTCAATTCACTATTTAGTTTTTATTTTCAATGTGCATTTATTTCGTCCACTTTTAAAAATGATCATTTTGGTTCAGCATTTTAACAATAACGGTCATGTTTTTTTGTTGGGTTATCATACGTTGATGTTTCCAGATTGCAAACGGACAATACGTTGATGACGGAAGCTTTTCCGCTGTCGTAGGCATGTCATGTGACAATGTTTCCGGCCGGTGACGACGCAGTGACGTCATATTGCTCCGTCCTTGCGCAACTGATAGAAAGACGGACTGACTGACGGACAGACCATCAATGACAGTATGGCGAACAGGGATGACGAATATGATTTCTTATTCAAAGGTAAAAAAACCAAACAATCACACAAACAGTAACAAAAGAACTGCTTCTTTTTACGTGGCTCGATCAGCGACATCAGGTGATTAGCACGCGTGCTAACTAGCATCAGGAAACTGCGAGTGGTGCAAGCTAATGGCAACTAGCCGCTCCGGGTTTTTTTACGACCCCTTTAACGCTTTGGTCAAACATGTCATCTCGTTCTAACATTATATACGGGACGACTAACTTCGTAAGTAATTGTGTTTGCATTGAACTACAGTGTGTGGTTCATATTTGCGCATTTTATACTGGATGTCGTGATACAGCCCAGCAAGCTAAATGCTAACACTGATTCAATTCCTCCAAACTTTATTTGTCTCTTCAATTCATGAACCAATGTGGAATTCGGAATTGATTAGTTTTGACTGGTTGATTTTAGAATGATGCTGATTGACATAAAAATAAAATGAAACACTAATAAAAGAGATCTTCCCTTAAGTCTTTGCAGCACAATCTTTTGAGGCATTCGATCAAACGATTGCATTGGGGCTCCTGCGGCATTTTTTGGCAGACCTGTCGTGAGAAAACTGTTACGGACAGCATGTTTCAGCTCCTTCCACAGACGCGTAACAGTATTTTTAGAGCCACTTCAGAGAATACATCAATGCTGTTGCACTTAGCTATTCTTGGGTGTTTTGGGTCATCAACCTGAGACCAAGCTTTCTGACACGAGGTAGCATTACATACATACATGCATGCACGCACGCACGCAGTAACAGTTTTCAGCAGTATATGTGTGTGTTTGACAAAGCTTTGGCCTCATTAAATGAACTTCCTCTGTGTCGTTCCACCATGGTTCCTTGACACCAAGATGGCGCCAACGCACACTTTTTGTTTTTCTACTAGACATGACTGAAGTGACCACAGCAAACACAATATACATTTTTTATTTTCGCAGTCGTGCTGATCGGAGACTCCGGGGTGGGCAAGAGCAACCTGCTGTCACGCTTCACCAGAAACGAATTCAACCTGGAAAGCAAAAGCACCATCGGGGTGGAGTTCGCCACCCGCAGCCTGCAGGTGGACAGCAAGACCATCAAGGCTCAGATTTGGGACACGGCCGGACAGGAACGCTACCGAGCCATCACCTCGGCGTGAGTGTCCTTCCTCCCCATCGGCTTGGCCTGGTGCATTTTGGATAAGAGTGAAGGAGCTGACCGTGTTTACCGTGCCTTAGGTACTACCGGGGAGCGGTGGGCGCTCTGCTGGTGTACGACATCGCCAAGCACCTGACGTACGAGAACGTGGAGCGCTGGCTGAAGGAGCTGAGGGACCACGCCGACAACAACATCGTCATCATGCTGGTGGGGAACAAGAGCGACCTGCGACACCTCAGGGCCGTGCCCACCGACGAGGCGCGGGCCTTCGCCGGTAAAGTTTACATCCTCATGCCTCACCCCATAAATTGCCACCGTAGTTGGAAAGTAATTGACGACTTTGAATGTTCTTCCTGGTTAGAAAAGAATACGCTGTCGTTTATCGAGACATCAGCGCTGGACTCCACAAATGTCGAAGAGGCCTTCAAGAACATATTAACAGGTGGGCACACGCAAAGTTCCAGTTTGTTCATATTAGCTTCACCATTTTCTCATCCTTCCATTTTCCTAAGCACTCGCTGGCTAATCACGCGGATAGGGAATGCCTAGTGTAAAATCCGCCGATAATTGACGATTGTTCAATAATTTAACACCCATATTTACCATTCTTGTGAAATCCAAAATCACGATGAAAAATAGACCTGTCTTGAAAAGACACCATAAAATGAAGATACACTTGACCCCCCCTCAAAAAAGCAAAAAAAATTAGTAAAAAGAAATAAACACCTTACCTAATGAAACGTATTTGTTGGCACTTTTCGTTAACACCCCCTGACATTAATTTCGGACAATCTAAAAAAAAATTTAAAAAAATACTATAGCTTAGAAATAGATTCCTTACCTCAAAGATGCCCACTCCTACTCTCTGCAGTTCAGCCGAATGGTTAAAAAGAAATTGGTAAATGTTTGGCTTCACCTTTCATTGCATCATTTTTCATTCGAATGGAGACACAAGTCCATTTTTTTTCTTCTTCTTTTTGTCAAATTGCAGAAATCCACCGCATTGTCTCCCAGAAGCAGATGGCCGAGCGCTGCGCGCACGACGAGTCGCCAGGCAACAACGTGGTGGACATAAGCGTGCCGCCAACCAGCGATGGCCACAAGGTGCCCAGAGTGCAGTGCTGTCAGAACCTGTGACCTTCATCAATTATCATAGACCTTCATCCTCATCCTCCACTATGAGGTCGCCTGGAACGAGCACTTTTTTTCCCTTCCGCCTGTCATTGAAGAAACACGAACGTCGACCGAGCATTTCAGCGCAGCGCATTCGAATGGCAAGTCAAGCAGTATTAGTGGCTCCCTCCCTGTGTCCTTTTGCGTCATGCCAAATATATTTATAAACATTCTCGTTATGTATTTATTTGAACACTTATTGCTTAGAGTTGTCACTTTTTGTTGTTTAAGTTTTCAAGACTGATTGTTTACAATAAAATCGTCAAAATGCAAATGAATCACCTTGATGCCAAACTTTATTGGGGGCCAATTGTGAAATACAGGACTAACATTTAGTAACAAGACCATCCATCCATCCATCCATTTTCCGAACCGCTTTATCCTCACTAGGGTCGCGGGGGGTGCCGGAGCCTATCCCAGCTGTCTTCGGGCAGTAGGCGGGGGACACCCTGAATTGGTTGCCAGCCAATCGCAGGGCACACAGAGACGAACAACCATCCACACTCACACTCATACCTAGGGACAATTTAGAGTGCACAATCAGCCTAGTAACAAGACAAAGATGCTATTTAAATAAATTATTTTTTAAATAAAAACAAAAAAACTAGACAATTATAAATTTAAAAAAAGACCACAAACCCCGAAATGAAATATTAAAATCCTTCTGAATTATTACAAAAATTGAACGAACTTAAAATGACCAAAATGACCACAAAAAAATACTGAACCATACTGTAGTTTAACAATTAAAAAAATAAACACTTAAAAAGGAACCTAATCACTCAATTAATTTAGGGGTTGTCTAAAGCAGTGGTTTGGTTCTCGAATGGGGGTGTGTGAAGGCATGTCGGGGGGGTACATGACATTTTAAAAGATATATTTAAAACTATACCACCCCCCAAAAAAAAAAAAATTAAGAGCATGACAACAGAAGTTGCCTCCTGCCACCAAGGATGAAAAATATTTGTGTAGCACACCCAAGTGTCTCCTTAAAATGCTGTACAATCTTCAAAACAAATGATACCCGCGGAACTGTCCAAAACATTTACCCCACCAAATGCTTATCGGATGTCAATGTTTTCGCATCTGAAAAAGGTTCCCTGACTCCTGATACAAAGGATGGGTGGAATCTCATCACCCCGGTTGTGACAAACACTAAACAGACGCATAAACAAATCCCTCTTAAGCCTGTAAGACCGATAAACCCCCACCCCGCTTAACAATCCCACCGACCCCTTTCGAAGGTGATGTTAAAAACACAAACAAAACGATTAAAAGAGCATTTTTTGCTCGAGTGCCACCCCAAAGTCGGGCTTCTCGCCCAAAGGCGTGAACAATGCCGTTTGTACACAACAGTGAATTGCGGGAGGGGAAAAAACAAATGGAAACATACCAGCTTTTACAGACAGCGTGAACATTATTTTGGAATGTTTTAATCACAATTCAACAATATAAATACAACCACGCAACCAGAACATAAGCTCACTCAACAGTTGTTAATTCAAATAAATAATACAATCAAACACACTGTACTATAAATGAAGAGCAAAGCACGTGAAATGATACAGCGCTCGAAACTATTGTTGCTAACGATCAAGTGTTTAAGGCCGTCGGCTAATTAAAGACAATTTGATGACTAAAACGCAACTCAACCGTGTCCTAAATGAAGTCCTGCGGCAAGAGGATCTGTGCAGAATTGTGATTGGGGGGGAAAAAAAAAAAAGACCCCTTGGAAAAAGCCCAAATGCTTCTCGAATGGCTGCCTCAAAGCAAAATGGTTGACTTTATAGTTCTACTCACAACAGACACACCTTGAAAAAAAAAAGATTTGATTGAACACATGCAAAATATCACTCAGTGTCTTATGACGGTCAGGTCATCCAATTTTGCCACCGCACAAAAAAAAACAAAAACTCAACTTCAGTGCAACTTTGCATCATCCGTCTAGTTGAGGAGGTTCAAATTTGGTTGAAATCTTGACAGAATCTACACTGGAACGCTGGAAATGGCAAATACGTTTTGCCATTGTAAGTATGAAAAATATAAAGGTTATTTTCACATTTGAAGGCTGACCAACCTTCAAGCAGCCTCGAATGTGTTCAGTGTATCTCTCACCCTGCATTGACTGTCCACAGTGTTCTACTTTTGCGTGGCCTCCTGCTCATGTCAAAGTCAACCTCGCAAGTGAACTAAAAAAAAAAAAAAAAAAAAACAAGGGTAAAAAGAAAGCGCCCTCCTCTTTGGCTCTCATACGAGACTATCGTCAGAGGGCAGGTGGATGGGGGTGGGGGTGGTGGAAAGCAAGGCATGCTGGGAACAAACGACCTCCTTGGCTTTGGGGATGATCAGGCGCACTTGCTGGTGCTTTCTTCTCCACTCAGAGTACAGCTTACAGTGGAAGCGGAGGCACACCTGCGCACACACACACACACACACACACACGCACGGCATTGTCATGATGACAATTCAAAATACTGTCCTGTTTTTGAATAAAGGGATTGGAAATCTCCCAGGAAAAATGTCAAACCGATTCATGGCGGCGAAGCGATAGTGTTACTGCATTGGCCTGAGCACCCAAAAAGAAAGAAATGAATCAGCAAATGGACGTTTTTTTTAAAAAAAATTAAATGGGAAAAGAAAATCCACAAAAAGGCAAATGCCTCACTGCAAATATGCAAGAGTTATGTCCGCCCCCCTCCCCAGAAAAAAACCCAAATAAGTGTTTTTTATTAAATGGGCAAAGAAAATCCACGAAAAGGCAAATGCCTCACTGTAAATATGCAAAAGTTATGTCCGCCCCCCCAGAAAAAAATCAAATAGGTTTTTTATTAAATGGGGAAAAAAATAAAATCCACAAAAAGGCAAACGCCTCACCGCAAATATGCAAGGGTTATGTCCGCCCCCCCCCAGAAAAAATTAAATGTGTTTTTTATTAAATGGGCAAAAAAAATCCACGAAAAGGCAAATGCCTGGCTGCAAATATGCAAGGGTTATGTCCACCCCCCCAGAAAAAAATCAAATAGGTGTTTTTTATTAAATGGGCAAAAAAAATCCACAAAAAGGCAAACGCCTCACCGCAAATATGCAAGGGTTATGTCCGCCCCCCCCCAGAAAAAAATTAAATAAGTGTTTTTTATTAAATGGGCAAAAAAAATCCACGAAAAGGCAAATGCCTCGCTATAAATATTCAAGGCTTATGTCCGCCCGCCCCCCACCAGAAAAAAATCAAATAGGTTTTTGATTAAATGGGGGAAAAAAAAAAAAAAATCCACAAAAAGGCAAATGCATCACTGCAAATATGCAAGCGTTATGTCCACCCGGCCCCCCAAAAAAATCAGCAAATAAGTATGTTTTTTATCCAATGGGCAAAAACAAATCCACAAAAAGGCAAATGCATCACCGCAAACATCTTCCACCCACAAAAAAAAAAAAAAAAAAGGGGGTATTAAAAACGGATCTTTAGCGAGCAGTCTGAAAGTGAGCGTAGTGAGGACGAGGATGGTGGTTACCATGGTCCAGAGGCTGTAGATGGTGAAGAGGACCAGCGTGAGCGAGATGAGCCCCGTATTCTGCAGCAGGCTGCCAAGCTGAAGATCGTCCTTGACGCCCTTGAGGCACAACCAGCCCGAAATGGTGGCCAGTGGCGTGACGAACAGGAAGCAGACGATGTCGCAGAACACCAACCTCCTTTCCTCGTACGAGCCCGGATCTTGCAGCCACTGTGTGTGGGGTGTCATTCATATTTATTGCCTTCACACGAAGTCTCATCAATCGTTATTATCCAAGCATAAATAAGACGACTAATTTTTTTTTTTTAATTTCAGGCCTCGAGTGTTTACCTCCGTGAAAGGCCGCAGTCTGCGTTGGATGCAGAAGTGGGCGTTGCACAGCTCGCAGCAGTTGGTGTTGGAGGAGGCCAGCCAGAGCTCCAGGCAGCTCTTGTGCACCGTGGCCAGCGTGCCGGTGCAGTGGCACGGGGACAGCAGGACTTCGGCGCAGCCTCCCTCGTGGCAGATGCGACAAATGGGACCATCGCTGCACACAAGCGCGCAGGCAGCACGGCGATCACTCAAAAGGACACTGCGAGGGTCAACCCGTCCCCTTTTGCTTTTTTTTAATTTTTAGCTTAATGCTACGATGCGACGGCGGAGAAAAAGCCTGACACGGAGTTGAAATTAGTGCTGTCTTCAAAAAGCTGCGTTTTGGGACTTCATTTTTGTTTTGTAGTCTTGTACAGTAAGTTGTGATTTGTTTTCATTTATTGATCTTCAATTCAATTATTCACTCAACAGCCCCCGGGACGCTTTGAGTTTTTTTGCGCCTATAATGGGCAGCGTTTTTCACAGTCCCGTTTTGTTCAGCGGAGATGTCGGCGCTGTTGGACAAGTCTACGTTGCTACGGCTGGATGGATGGCTGGTGGAGCCGAGGATGAAGATAGAGGAGTGTCGGCGCGGATGCGCATTTGGAACTGAGAGTCGCTGCTCGGAATTGAAGCGGATTTACATGGGTCGGTAGAAGTGAAGCGAACCAATCTCTTTTTTTTCGTCAATGGACATTACAGCTTCATGTTTACTTTCAAATTGAACCATAGCGGTTACGATTGCATGACTGTCCGTATTGATAAGGAATTTATTCCTTACTGTGATTTTATTTAGCCCCACTGTACTTGGCTCTGAAAGAAACAAAGAATGTAGAATGTTGTTGGAGGTTTTCCTGCTCACTGTGTTTACAATCACCTTTAGTGTCCCTCACCCCCACCACTTTTAGGGCCCCCCTCCATAGGACTTGTTTAACACCAAAAGAACAACTGTTGTCTCAAGTATCTGTGTTGCAACTATTAAGGGACTATGCCTTGTGTTGAGGAATTTTGCCTTACCATGAGAACTATTGATACTAATCTCTATAATGAACATCTGCTGAAGCAATTGGAACAAACACGTGGTGTTTTGGTTGACTCCCCTCTTGTCCTTGGGCAACTTAACAGCCCCAAAGATCTTCCTCCCAGTACTCCCATCCTTTCACGTCCTTGAAGGCTGTCAAGTTGCCTGGGAAAGGAGCTCCAATCTCATAATTTGTGCACAGCAGATGTGGTCGGTACTTCGTCACCATGTCAAGATTGAACTGCATTGACCTTTCTTTGTCTCTGATTTTTACGTAAGGGGAAGGACTGCCTGCCCCTCATTTACATACTATGCCTATATAGACATGTGACTGTATTTTTTCTGGGCTTCCTGATGAAATCTGAAACTCTCAGGAGCCCGAATCGATTCGTGTTGCGTTGTGATAAACTGAGAAAAAGACGACGTGGTGTTGGGTCTTCTTCCACCTTATAGAGAAATAAAAGGACTTGTGTCCAAGGAGGGCCGTAAAGCAACAGAATTCTCCCCTCCTCTACAGTGTCTTATGTTATGAGCTGTGTGACATATTATTTTGTTATTTTATGTTGACTGTTCTGTGAAGCGCTTTGTTGCTGCAGCTGTTGTGAAAGCGCTATATAAATAAAGATGTATCTTGATTCATTTTCACACCGATAGGACAGTAAGAATCTTCACATGTGACTTATAAAACACTGCCTACAGTTAATAAACCTAAACGTGTCCAAGGGTTGTTTTGGTACTCAAAACAAACCTTGGCAGGGTTTTGATGACGGATGACGGCGGGTGTCCGTCAACTATTGTGACCTGCCCGGCGCAGTGTGCTGGCCACTCGCTGCCTTCTTCGCCATTGCTGCCTCCTTCTTCCTCCACGCTCGTTTGAACGCGGGTGTCGTTTGCACAGTGACAAAGGGCGTCGGGCTGGTGGCAGCAACCGCCCGTCGTCATGATTAAAGGGTGGCGTCAAGTTTGGAACACGGTGTTGCAGTTTCTGCAAATAAAAGACACATTTGTTCAAGTAAACTATTGCAAGGCTGCCTTAAACGTAGGTCCAACGGAAGTGCCACAAAGTGTGCTTGGTGCTGGGACAATTGACAAGAACTCGGCCGTACGTCAGCTGCGGCGCGAGCGCAGTGCAGGCGACTGATAAACAGCTGGCCGCACCGTGATAACCCCCACATAAAAAGATAAGATGACGACAGCAGACAAACGTGTCCCGTTTAAAACAAAAAAACAAAACAAAAAACAGAAAAACAGCATCTAATCCTGCGGATTTAACTGTGATGTGTTTTTTTTTTTAAAGCATGGCAGATGGTGACCAAAACAAAACACCGCTGTTGAATCACTCAATATGTTGAGGTTATAAATTAGGCGGATATAAAAAGTCTACACACCCCTCATCAAATGCCAAGTTTTAGTGATTCAATAAAAATATCATTTAAAAAACTCACACGTTCTGCAAGAAAGGAGCTAAAAACCTACGAGAAATTGCTGAGCTTGAATTTAAATGGTGAATTTCCGGACAGAGCCACACCCCAGTTTTCAGAGTATGCACAGAGGTGCAACCTTTGAATTTCAGCCGTTTACTTGTGGCACTTCTTGAAAACTTTTTTTTTTTTAATTGTCATGTTACTGACGGTGGAAAAAAATGGTGTTTCATTCATCTCACAGTGGTGTGTAGACTTTTTATATCTAGTGGGCCTTGTTTGCACATTACCATTGTCTTGCTTTGAATATAATTTTTTAAAAATTGTTCTCCACTGGCTGTCATTTGGTACAAACGACAGCCGGGGGCCCACTCAAAAGGGGGGGAAAAGGGAGAAAAAAAGCTATTAAGGTACCAACAAAAGTTGTAATTTTATTCAAAAAGAATCATAAGATTACAAAAAAAGTACCGGTACAAGAAATAAGTACCTGTACTAGTAATAACATTTTCAAGAAGAAAGCTGCAGTGGGGCAAAAATAAAGTTACAAAAAAATACATCAGTACAAGAAAAGTCAGAAAATATTGCAAAGAATGTTGCGAGTAAGAAGTCATGTTACAGTAAATTGTAATGTAACCTAGCCACTGCAAAATTACTATTAACGTCATTATAGGAGTAAAAAAACCCCCCACATTTATCGTTTAAAAGAAATCATTCAATTATACATTTGTAGAATTAAGGTCGTTGGCCAGACTAAGTTTGTATTATTGGTATTCATTCACACAATGGGGATTAAGAAAAAAAGATGTAAAACCGACGTTAAAAGAAAACAGCTATTTGCGCTCTTTCACTCGAAACCAAATTTCACTCCTTCAGTCAAAAGTAAAAAAAAACGTATTTTTCCTGATATTTTCATAAAGTCGTTGCCTATTTGCCGTAAATTTGGTAACGACTATCACCCGCAGCAGAGGTCACCTTTGCCATTGCCAATGCCAACATCACACACAAATAATATTTTGCTTTCAATAGACATACATACAAGGTGCTCATCCAGGAATTAGACCGTTGTCAAGTGTAAAAAAAAAAAACCCCAAACAGACAAAAAACAAAACAAAAACACAGCAAACTAATCAAGACAACTTACCACTTGACACTGTCGTGATGACAATTTATGACGGCATCTTTGTTCGTTTCGGACACTCTTTAATCCACAGAGTTTGGCCGGAAAACGACCTGAACGAAGTGCGAGCTAGCTCGACAAAAGTGCGGTCCGGTCGACTTCCACTTTGCTCAGCTGGGGGTGGACAACGCGCAGACTGGACTTGCATCAAAGCTCTCCCTCGGAGGCTTGTCAAAGTCGCTGTCCAGAAGGCAAAACACGATGCTATTAAACCGGACCACGGGACTCTTTGGATGACGTCAACACGCACCACGCGAAGAGACAGTCGACCCCCGCGTACTTGGCGGTTTGACCCTCGCGGGAACCCCCCTCCCCCCATATCCCCATCTTTAAACGGCCCATGTCGTATTTTGACTTCTTTTTTCCCCCTTTAAACACGACTGAAATCTTTAGTATCCTTAAACAGATCATTAATTCATATCCCTACAATGTTATTAATAAATACAAAATAATCAGTATTTGGTGGATTTTTTTTCTAGAAAAAAAAAGACAAAATGGCATAGTCCATTTTTTAGGGGGGGGGGGGGGTTATATTCTAAAATTTTCGTGTGGTTTTTGCGGAAAACACATTGAAATTATCAGCATTTAAAAAAAAAAAAAGATTTTTGAAGGGTTGTAAACAAAAAGAAAAAAATAACTCCAGAATGGGCATCAATTATATGCAGATTTTCTTAATAGTGGGCATCAACTCTTTGCATTTGGGGGCCTTTCACATCCATACTGTCCAAATCCATCCATCCATCCATTTTCCGAACCGCTTTATCCTCACTAGGGTCGCGGGGGTTGCCGGAGCCTATCCCAGCTGTATTCGGGCAGTAGGCGGGGGACACCCTGAATTGGTTGCCAGCCAATCGCAGGGCACACAGAGACGAACAACCATCCACGCTCACACTCGCACCTAGGGACAATTTAGAGTGTTCAATCAGCCTGCCATGCATATTTTTTGGAACATGGGAGGAAACCGGAGCACCCGGAGAAAACCCACGCAGAACATGCAAGCTCCACACAGGGAGGCCGGAGCTGGATTTGAACCCGGTACCTCAGCACTGTGAAGCCGACGTGCTAACCACTGGACCGCCCACTGTCCAAATCTTGAATCTGAATGTTTAACTACCAAGTGTGGATTACTGAACACCATCCCACTTCATGAGCAAGAATCCTTCTTGACAATTATTACCTAACAATTGAATTACCTCAGTGTTTTTACTGTAACTGATAGGAGCATGAATCAACATTAAAAATAGGTGGGACATTTTGACCCACTGTAATACACATTTCCTTGTGATGAAAAGCATCAACCGTGTCAAACTCACAACACTTTGAAACTCTCACATTGTTCATATTTGTGTACAGTATAAGAGTTTTTCCAATGCCTTCGATTAAAAATGTTGCTCTAAAAAAAAAATTGACCTTGCAGAAGATGCAATTCTACCCCAAATTCTTAATTTTCATATCAACCGTTTCATGCACAAATAATGATAACCTGTCACCTGACAACCTGATAAGCTGTCCACTGTATTAACCGCTGTCCCTGAAAGGGTTAAATAAATGTAAATCAATGACCGACATCTTATTTGATGCTCTTCACATCCCGTCTGGCATCGTAACCACTAGGAACCCGTCAAAGACAGAGAAGTGCATGCCCACTAAGTATCGGAAGCAAGAAGGCATGAAGAAAATGTGATTGTGTCACAGCAACATGCACTAGTTCCTGTAACCGACGTCACTTTAGTAGAATGCTACTCCCAACGTTGTGCAGCCAGTTTTGCTGGGAAACGCTGATTGACGAACACGCCGCTCCCAAAATACATTTGTCGTTGCTTTATTGACGCATCAGCAATTTCCACGAGAAATATCTGACACACACAAGTCATGCACATCCTTCCCTGCATTGTTAAAACACTTACTGGATGTGTGTCAAGACTCTGGTGTGAATCATTTTAGCTTTGAAATGTTACTGGATGGCGGCAATGTAAAAAAAAAAAAAAACAACACTGAAATGATTGGACATGTAAAAGTGTGCCAGCCGGTTGATTGGAAGCTTTTTGCAACATTAATTTGAGATATAGAATTTTGAAATGCAGCTGTTCATGATTGCATGTTATCTTGCTTTGGTGTGTGCGTGTTTAAAAAATAAAATAAAAAAAATAAACAAAACGGATGGCTTTCATACTTGGGAGTCAAGACAGTCACGGCCGCTCTGCTTTCGGGCATCATGTCTGCTCATGAGACAGGCGGGGGAGTCGAAATCCACATTTTCAATGTCTGGGATAGTGAGAAACACTTCACATCCCCTCGCCGTCGCTCTCGATGCGACTGGGTCAATGGGAATGGGATTGAAGTCAAAAGTGAGGAGGAAGGATGAAGGGATTTCAACCCAAACAAACAAAACGAAAAAAAAAAAAAAGTTCACAAGCTCTGGCAGCATGCCATTTTGTTGCCCCTCTGTCCGTCGGTGGTGGGTGGCACGCTGATGTCTACCACGTTGTTGCCAGGGGAGTCGTCGTGCGCTGATCTGTCCGATATTTGCTTCTGGGACACGATGCGGTAAATTTCTGCCAAGGAGACAAATACATTAAAAAAAAGAAAAATTATAGTAATAACTTTGTGGGTTTAAAAAAAACTCTCCTCTTCACCTGTGAGGATGTTCTTGAAGGCTTCTTCCACATTTGTGGAGTCCAAGGCAGAAGTCTCGATGAATGACAGCGTGTTTTTTTCTGTCACATAAAGAACAGCATTGAGAATGGGATCATACGGAATATTTTTCATTACATTTTGAGTCAAGCTCAAAATTTTGGTTTATTTGGGGTCGGGGGGGGGGGGCTGTAAATGAAATTTGTTGTGTGTTGTGGGAAGGGGAAAAAAAAAAAAGATTTGTGTGTCTGTGTGGGCATTATTAATATGATATATTTTTGTGTTAGTGTACACTGCACCCTCAGTACCATATCCTATTAGTTTCACTTTCACCCAAAAAAGTATTTTAAAAAAATCAAACAAAACATAAAAGCAGGTCACCTTTAACCTACGGTGGCGCATGACTTCCATCACCGGAAATTTTTAGCGGTCATAAGTCTGAAATCAGCCGGGGGTTTTTTTTCCTGACTGTTTTTTATTTTCGTTTTGCACATTAATAATATAAGACAAAGATAATGACATCTAGCCCCAACCCCTCAAAAAAAATGTCTTCATTGTAAAGTTTAACAAAACTAAAGGACTAAAAGTACGGTCAAACTTTCTGCCTGTAATTCAAAATTATTTGACTCACATGTATTTTTTAATGAAACAATTTGTCGGTCATCACAATTTTATTCTACTAAATAGCTGTTTTTGCTCCATTTTTTCCCCCCCACAGTGAGACAAGTTAGCTAAAAAGGTCCCCAGGGTTGATGGTGAAATTGAAGAATGAAGTGAATTTACCGGCAAAGGCCCGCGCCTCGTCGGTGGGCACGGCCCTGAGGTGTCGCAGGTCGCTCTTGTTCCCCACCAGCATGATGACGATGTTGTTGTCGGCGTGGTCCCTCAGCTCCTTCAGCCAGCGCTCCACGTTCTCGTACGTCAGGTGCTTGGCAATGTCGTACACCAGCAGAGCGCCCACCGCTCCCCGGTAGTACCTAAGTAACACAGTCAGCTCCTTCACTCTTATCCAAAATGCACCAGGCCAAGCCGATGGGGAGGAAGGACACTCACGCCGAGGTGATGGCTCGGTAGCGTTCCTGTCCGGCCGTGTCCCAAATCTGAGCCTTGATGGTCTTGCCGTCCACCTGCAGGCTGCGGGTGGCGAACTCTACCCCGATGGTGCTTTTGCTCTCCAGGTTGAATTCGTTTCTGGTGAAGCGCGACAGCAAGTTGCTTTTGCCCACTCCGGAGTCTCCGATCAGCACGACTGCAAGCAACCAAACAATAGGTTTTGAGATATATGGGGATGTTTTTATACTGGGGTTCCCAAATGATTGGACATGTTTTCATAGTTCAATAACACATACAATTCTTGCTCTAATTATTTACAATTTAAAGAGATGTGACAAAGCGAAGTCAAAGGAAAGTCTTCCTTTGAAAGGAGATGCATTTTTTTTGCACTTTCACACTTAGGTGTCTTACTAACATCTCTGACATCTTTTGTCTGCACTGTCAGACGATCAGGAGTCAAGGTGTACCAATGACTACTTTCCTATTAGATGAATAGAAAACCACAAATAGATGTGTGTGTTCAGTTTTGAGTGACTCAAAAAGTTTCATTATTATTATATTTAGGATTTAAAATATGAATTTAGCTCGGATTGACTGCGCAGCTCACAAACATCTGTTTTGCCCGTGGTGCAAGGCTAGTGACGTCACTCAGTGCCGACTACGTCCATGTTAGCTACTTAACACCGTAGCTTGTTACCCGGATCGCTTGAGTTCACGGCCTCTACGGCAGTTTAAGGCAAAGTATGACCCATGAATATCATGTTAACGAACAACATGGAATCTTATATGGAATACTTTTTCTAACGTTGGGCAATTTGCGCGTTTCTGTTCCCTAGGGAGCTAACTTTAGCATTTCCGTTGTTTTGTGTCACTTCCTTGTGTCACGGGCTAATAACGATCGTCAGCGTCGAGCGTTGCTGTTCATCCGCCCCCCGGAGGCCTTACCTTTGAATAAATAATCGTATTCATCATCACGGTTTCCCATTTTTTTCCCCGCGGTGATCAGCGTCTGACTATTACTTTTTCCAAATATTGCCCAACGGACAAACTCCGCCCTCAAGCACGAAAATGGATGCGTCACCACATGAAGCACGTGACATTGAATCAGTTCTGGACGTTGTGATTGACAGCTATGTCGGCGAATCGGTTGCTTGTAAAGAATTCACGGGACGAATCAAGGAAGAGGCCATTGCGCGGAAACCACGACCCACTTCATAATACATTAGTTTTTAATTAGTCATTCATTTTCTATTCCGCTTATCATTAATAGATTACATTAAATCATTTAAAAATATATTTTATTTACGACTACTGTACATGTTTTGTATTACATTTGTACAGTATATTCTACTTTTTTAACATATGCATCATCTTTAAAAATGGGGAAATTACCAAATAAATTCCAACTCTTTTATATATTTTATTCCTTACATATAATTTTACTTCTTCAGATAACTGGCACAGTACTTTTGTAAAAAACAAACAATTTTTTTCTGTGCTCTGGATGCATCCCACAGATGGATGCCAAGGACCACCGCCCCAGTAGCCCCACCCTTTGCACCCCGCTTTTGAACAAGGACTCAAAAGGTGATTAGAAACTAGATTACTATCATTTATTTTTGGTGATAGTGTGATTGCTGTTTGAGTCAGAATACAAAAAACGAAACTGCGCATTGGACAATTCATAGAACTGCTTTATTTTGCATTCATTCCGATTGAGTCCAAAGACAGACACACACACGCATACAGCCATCTATTTATGCTCAGGTATAAATAGATGAATATACACAGATATACATTAATACACATTTCTGATATGCATTACAGTATTTTTTTTAAACCATGCTATGTCTCTGTAAAGGACTCTTCCTATTGGATGACACACACACAACACACACACAAAACACATGTTGAACAAGTTGGAAGAATCCCTACTGGTTTGCATGTACAGTAAAATCCACCCAACAGCTGCATGCAGCTCCTTCTCGGTTTCGAGGAACATGACTCAGCAAACGACACAGATTGCAATCGTCTCTCTCGGCCAAGCAGCAAAAATAAAACCAAAGAAAAATAACATTCTCCATTCCCAATGGAAAATATATCTGTATATCTTTCTCTCTCTCTATATATTCTTTTTTTTTTTTTAATTATGTACACGTTCTCAGGAGCACAACGATGGGAAAAGAAAAATAAATAGGACGGAGCGAGTGAAAGATCCAAGATCAAAATCATCTAATAAGGCAATCTGAAAGGAAAAGGAGGCGAGGACTGCACAAAATATTGCTGCTATGCTTTGCATCTGTGATGACGGTAGATTGAATAGACATCGCGAGCAATGCGCGGGCGTCTGTTGCACATAAAAACATAAAATTAAAAGACAGGTGAGCATTTGTGAGGGTCCGTTAAAATACAACCAAACCACTGACGTTCATCACAATCTTTCTATTCATTTTCCTTGGCAATATGCGTGTGTCAGGCAGCCATATTGGAAAGGCCCACCATTCATAATGTAATCTAAAGTGTGTGTGGGGGGGTAGATATTTACCCTCTCCATCACACCTGATTCAGACGATCTGAATTGTTATCAGGCTTCTAATGAGCTGATCATTAAACTCGGATGTTTCGGAGGAGGGAAACATTTAAAACATACAACATAGGGCCCATCGAGTACCAGAGTTGGTGACGCCTGACCTAGAGGATCACTATGCGACCACATAAAAGGCTAATGGCATGTCTTTTATACACAATCGACGACAATGGCTACCACATAGCCACCTCAGGGCAACTGAAGACGAGCCCATTAGATGTTTACGTGGAATAAGACATATGTGTGTGTGTGTGTGTGTGTCACGTCAAAAACATATAACGCACGAGCATAATTGTACTATGCCACACGGAAACACACGTATCATATGTAAATGGCGGGGACCTCTCTGCTACGCCAGTCTGTTGAGTTCTCGCCTCTCTTGAGACAAAAAGATTGCACTTCGACCGTTGAGGAAGGAGGTTTTGAGCTTTGTCCGGATGATCCACTTCATGCCTTTGGGTCACAAGACGGGGTTTACTGTGTGTGGGGGGGGGGGGGGACAGACAGTGAATGAATTGATAAGACAGTCGACGTATCAAAAGATATTGTGGCGAACAAGTTAGCATTGTGACGTCATTAGAAATTGCGCCAGACTACAGGGTAAAATCCTCATCAATCTGTCTTTGGACACACAAAATGCTATTGAAAATAGCAGCGATGTCACGGTGTTTCAACTGTTGAAGCAACAGGTATTTATAGCATAATATGCAGCAACACATGTAGACAGAAATTAAAACTATAGTCATATGTTTAAAAATCAACCGATATTAATGCAGTTTACTGATTCCTAGAGCTGCGAAACTCTTTTGTGTGCATGTGTTACAACGCCCCCTGGTGGCCAATACACACACCCACACCAGAAGCAGCTTTCAAATGAACGCCTGAAATCATGATGCACAAACGGTTTAATTATTTACATTCTGCTATTGATGAATGATTTTATACAGCTCAATAATAGAGATTGGTCATTTTTATTAATTAAAAAACAAATTAATGCCATTTCCATCCACTGCAATGGAGAAAAATACGTATGAGATACGTGTCAGTACACCACTGTATTATCCATTACGAGTATTTGTCTGGCAAAACGTTTTTGGCTTTTTTTTGCAAACATTCCTCTGAGGTTTTGTATTTAGAATTGCTTTGTGGGCACAGGTCAAAATGATGTGGCGGCCCGAAGGTTGCCCACCCTTGGGTGAAACCGTTCTTTTTTTTGTTTTTTTTTGTGTGTGTCCGATTTAGATAATCTGAGCAGGCCGATGACAAGAAGTGGCATGGTACATGCAGCTTGCTGTTGAAAAGACACACGGTGGCCGCTTGTGCACTAAATAGTCACAACTCGGTGACCATTTGCACCGGGATGAATGCTGCAATGCGCGGGGAGGCGGGGAGGGTTTGATGGACCTGAGAAGCATGAAAACTGCTTAAAATAGAAATGTGGAGGATTCTTCCGGCGATGTGTATTTCTTAGTCGGATGCTTCTCACTTACTGTCTCTCTTTCCCAATCCCCATCTGGCAGGGCCTTAGACTCTGAGCCATAGTGTAGCGGAGAGTAAACCCAGGTCCTGTCCTCTGGAGGCTGTTTTGTTTTTGTTTTTTTTTTTTTTTTACACGCCAAGCACAGCAGAGGGCGCCAGGGGGACAGAGGAGAGGGCCAGTGGCACAGAGATAAGCGGCGGGCGGCAGTGGCAGGCAGGCAGGAAGAAAGATGCAGGAGATCGTTCACAGGAGAAGAAAAGACAAGACAGGAAATGAAAGTTAGGGATGCATAAAGGGGGGAAATGTCGCCCAGACAGCGCGTGTTAATCCTTGAAGCCAGATGTTGCTCAGAAGCAGTGATAAATCAACACAGTGTGTTTGAGTCAAATGTCTTCTAGGGGGTCATGTGCGGTATGAATGATGGGGGATGAAAAAGGGGAAGTGGGTGGGTGTGGGGCGGGTTGGCAGAAGGCATGGCCAGTCCAATGATTGACACATCAATGAAAAAAAAACACCACATGATGTTTGCTTACCTAGAACCTCCAAAGTCGAAAAAAAAAAAATCCTTTTAGGACAGGGTTCACAGTAAATTGAGCATTGCTGAATGGGTTTTATGGCGTTTTAGCAAATCTAAACAGATTTTTTTAAAAAAGGAGCGAAAAAGATGAAGTAGATACACGATTCGCTTTAATTGGCCACATCAAACGATGTGGCACGGCGGATCTGGCCCTCGGGTCTGGAGCTTGACACCTAAGCTCGAAAATTGTCCACAAGTGGGAATTCTCACCGGTCTAGATGTGTCCTACTATTGCTTGTGACCAGTCTAGGGTGTTGTACCCTGTTGCTCGTCCAAAAAGCATCTGGGAGAGACTCCAGCTCAATTGCGCCCGATAGGACAAGCACGACTGAAGCTTTTGCTGGAAGCTTTATTGCTTCCAGCAACAGCTACATAAAACCACTACGATGCAGTATCAGCCTGCAAAGAACCTTCTTGTTCCCTCCATGACGTGCCTGTCAGGTGAGTCGCCAGAGTCATGGAAGAGATGCTGCTCCACTTTGGAGGTTCCACTGAGCTCCACCGGGGGTCTATGTGACTACAAGCAGACTGCAAACATTCCCCTCCACCCAAAAAAAACAAAAAAAAACAGTTGCACGGCACCAATTCTAATCTAACGTAGAAGCCAGCCACCACGTCTGAAGCCCGGCCCATCTACAGCTCACTTACAGGCCACCCGGACCGCCATTTGCCCCTCTGTCGGAGCGGTGAGACCACCAAAGTCCTTCCGTCGGGCAACTGACAACATCAACAACGGGCGGAAGCGGAAGATGACAAATGGACAAAGATGTGAAAAGAAGAGAGAGGGGAAAAAGGTGACATGACTAGGGCGGCATGCTGAAGCGAGAATGGAAATGAAATGACCCCTCTGGCAACGCGACACGGTTAAGTGATTCCTAAATGCAAGGAGATAAGTCCTGTACCATGTAGTACACAGCACACAAGTAAGAATGATCTGGCTTTCCGAAAAATAATACGACTCGGTCTTGATGGACACTGTTCGAGAGGTTTTAAGGCTTATCGTTGTGGATGTAGAACTGCACGACATGGTACGAAGAGATGCGAAAGACAAACGTAACAGAATAAGAAACATCTCCAAGCGGGATGCAATGCAAATGTATATTGCAGCCACAATCATTTCTCAGCAGCGAGACACATACTTTCTACTTTGGGACTTCCGGGTTGACATTTCTCTCGCACCTAACTGACATGACAAGCCGAGATTGCTCACTTTTTTTTTTTTTTTTAAGTCTTCAACTCAAGAGTTGTACTGATCGCAAATCCAAATGAGACGCCATGCTGCCATCAAGTGGCGTTTGCTTGTCATTACAGTAATATCGAAGCTTGAATTTCACAGACAAGCTGGGTGAGACCATTTTCTACACCTGCTTGTTGAAAAACGTACTCGACGAACATATCGAGGTTGGCAGTAAACGGTTAGATTCTAACTGATGTATACAAATGTCCACAATAGTGAATGGGTTAAAAAAAAAAAAATCAATCATTTTGATTGTTGATTTGCAATTTGACATAATTTGAAACACTTTTCAACTATACTGAGATGCACATGCAGATGGGAGCAATATATTTTCCAGACTGTATGTTATAATAAGATTTTTTTTTTTGTATTGCCATTTGTGTTTTCCGTCCATCTTTATCTTGTACCCATCATAAGGCTAAAAAAGGGGCTAATAAGTGTGCATCTGAAAAGCAGCAAGGAGACTGGCAACATGCGGTCATCACTGCACTCCGAGCGACCCGCACATGTAGTCATACCCGCTTAAGAGTGCCACGGTCCACCATTATGCCGCCCCCGTCTGTCAACACTTCTGTGGGAGAGCATCACACAGCCTCAGCACTTCATGTAAGCATCTAAGTGTCGCGTGTGGTCTTACAAAGTAGATGTCTGTGACCGGGACGTCGTCCTCGTCATCCACTGAAGCCTGGCTGGTGCACCCCGAGCCCGACGCGTGGCTTGCTGTTTCCGCCGCCGCCGCCGCCACCACCGGCTTCGGACTGGACGGAGTGGCCCCGGATGCCTCGGCAGAAAAAGGTGCGACGGCGGCAGGCGAGGAGGAGGCTTCGGGGGCTGGAGAAGAAGTGGAAGGTGCAGCGGCAGCATCTTGAGCTTCACTGTTGGAATAAAAGTCGCATGTTGGGTCAGAGTGTGTTTTGCCAGCTGTCGTGTATTCGTGATCCTTTGTTGTTCCTAAACAGGGATTAGGACCATCCACAGATGTTTTTTTTTTTTTTTTAACTCATTCACTCCCAAAGACGTTTTTAAACGTCTTTTCAGACTTGGTCTAGAATTGGCTGGTACTGAATGAGTTAAATACCACAAGAGGTGTGCCGTGACAGATCATTTGGTGCGCTGTAGGAAATCATCCACTTTCGCTTGATTAGTCTGGAAATGTTTTTTTTTTTTTTGGGGTTTACTCCAGAAAAAAAAGTGCTTCACAAAATAAGTGGGAAAAGACAAAAAAATGATCTGTCTACGCCAGTGACGTATAGTGCCAGGCAGAATAATTAAATGCACTACCAGTCGATGGAAAAAAAGTCAAATTAATGTGTGTGCACACCAGTTGCCATTTATAGAACACAATATAGTGAGTTCAACCAAACAAGACCAGGTTTCACAGTGAGTACGTTTTTAAGCACATTGAGATGAGATTGTTATTATTCAATGTATAGCGTTTTTGTGACAATTTTGTAAAATATGTGCCTGGTCTCAAAGGCTGGGAGACACTCATTTCAATTTTACTGCGCAGTGCTTCATTTATTTTTACACTTGAATGCCAGTTAGGAATGCTAAAATGCAACTTACTGAACCAACCAAATCTTATTCCCAGTGGGGAAAATTGCCTTGATAATAGAACCACTTGGAAGTCAAGCAGCATCATGGAACATTCAACTCACTTTGTTGGTTCGTTCAGTCTCTCCATTTAGTCTACCCCCCCCCCCCCCCGTTAAGACCTCCATCCATGACCCCAGGCCATATGTCTCGCCATTGCCCAAACCAACACATTCTGCTCCTCCACGCGTCCTTCCCTCCTCCCAGAAACCTGTCATCTGTTAAATTAATTGTCGTGTACAGGGATGAGATTAGAGCGGTTATTTGTACTGCTGAAACAAAAATCAGGTTAAAATGTGCTCCCCCACTCAAAACAATCAGGTCATGGTGGCTTCACGGCGGCCGCCTCAGGCCCCCAGGACCACTGCCCTACTTCTACATGTTGGTTACCCCAAATTTGTCTCATAATCCCCCGGCAGCATTATGAGAGACATCATATTTCTGCTACATTGAGGTCACACACAAACTCTGTTGGGAAGGTAAAAAGAGCTTTGTGGAACGCGGTGTCACGCTCCGACTGGTGCTTTGTCAACACATTATGCGCTGTAATGTTCTTTTAACATCCTATAAAGAACATGCATCCATTTTCTTTGGCCCTTGTCCAAAGTGGTGTTGCAGGTGAGCTGGACTACTTTGAATGACAGGTGACGTACGCCCTTGGACAGGTCGCCAGTCAATTACGGGGCAGATGCAAATAAACATTCACATTCGCAAATAATGTTCGAGTCTAAACTGTACCTGGTTTCAGGCGAAGGCTGCGGAATGGAGATGGTGGGCTCACTGTCGTGTCTCTTTAATTCCACCTCCACTGTGATGGTCTGCTGGTCTTCCTCGCGCACACGCAGCTCCTCCTGGGTCCTGCACACGACAACACACACACGTCACAAGTCTAGCCTCAAAACAATGTTTTGAAATTCCAAAGCCACCAACTTACCTTCCATCGTGGCTGAGAGACTGAGTGTGCCTCCTAGAGACAAATCAAACAATGTCAAGCTGCCATAAAGAATGAAAAATGGTGCCGTTGGACGAGGGACCCGCTCCCTCCGCCAGTTGCCCACTCGCGAGGTAACAAACTGTTGTCAAGGAATCATCATTTTGTGGCTTGATGATGCTACCTGTAGCGCGGGTGCTCGGCGGTTTCACAGGGAGATCTTTCAGGGATGGACAAAGAGGTGGTGGAGGAGAGGGTGGTGGCGATGGACGCCGTGGTGGCCTCCTCAAACGATGGAGGCGTGCAGGGAAGATCAGCTCGTCCTGGAAGTTGGCCATAAAAAGAACGGTGGGACCTAGTGAGACTGTCGCATTCTTCGTTTGACATGGATGTGGACTTATTGACGCGTAGGCCGAGTCAAAGTAACGCAATTACCTTCGTCTTCCAGCGTCGGGAAACTGCGAGCGCCTCTCAGGTCGTAGATGTTCTCGTCTCTCTCGGAGGGCAGCTGGCTGGCAGACCAGGCCGCGCCGGGACCGCCACACTTTGGCACCGTAAGTGACACGCGGCCCTTCTTGGACGGAGATGACTTCAGAGCTACGTACATTAAAAATATCAGTTGGATCAGTTCTTTACAAATCGCCAGGCAAAAACCACTTCTGAGAGAGAACGCCAAGTAAAGAGGGCAAAAAAAGAGGAGGACGAACTTAAAAGTGAAATGACCATCATTCTTATTCTTTGTTTTTTACATTGCACAACTCTCATTTATTGTGAAACAATCTAATTGTAACATGTATTTGTTACATATTTTGATGCATTTTTATGCTTTTGGAAACATTTATGTCTGAATTTAGGGGAGGCTTGGAACGGATTAGGGCATTTACATGGAAAATGCGTCTCTACTTACAAAATGTTCTTGTTACGAAATTTCTTCCAGAGCCAATTAATTTCGTAAGTAGAGGTACCACTGTATATTGATTTATTTTAATACTATAGATCACAGGTGTCAAACTCAAGGCCCGGGGGCCAGATCCGGCCCGCCGGGTCATTTTATGTGGCCTGCGAAAGCAAATCATGTGCTTGCTAAAATCTGTCCCGAAATGTCAAATTGTCATGTGTTTTGCAATAATTTTGTTACCCACTTTACACTCACTTGAACAATAATTGAACAAACTATTATAATTGACTTGAGTGATTTCAAAACTAGTAATCTATTACTTTTTTGTGGACAAGTAATAATTTTGTGGTTTCACTGTCATACCGGCCCTCCAAGGGAAGTCGTAACTCCGAATTGGCCCGCGACTAAAATTAGTTTGACACCCCTGCTATAGATGATCGTGTTCCAGTCCTTGGGTTTCAAAACATATTTTCGAACTGGCCTTCTTTCACGTTGAAATGAGGAAGCATGTCCGAGTGAGAAGATGATGGATGGGAATTTAAAAACCCACCTTGGCTCTCCTACTTGATTTTTTTTCACTAGGGAGTGAAACAACAAGAGCGGCTGAACTGTCTTAACATGACGTGAAGAAGCACCGAATAAGGAGGTTAGAAGACTATCTATTATTTCCTTCCCACGCGGCAGTGCTTTGACTATTTAAGGCAGCAGAAAGGACTCACAGGAGCTCTTTCTGAAAACGGTGCTGTTCATGAACTTGAAGAACCTGTCGGCGTAGAATCCAGGCCGGTGGACCGAAACAGTGTCCTGCGGACGAGATAAATGAGATTAAAAAAAAAAATTAAGCGCTTGCAGATTAATCGATGTACAGTATTAGCTCCTCTTGTGTTCCATTTCAGTAATGTATGTCTCTGGGTCAAGCCACTAGACAGACAAAGCACAGACGTAAACACGGGCAGACATTATTGATTCTCTGGCAGCCTGACGGGTGACATTGTTTGGGTCGCTTGGAGGGAGAATAACGCTTCGGGTTTTTTTAAGGGGAAAAAACAATTTTGGAATTGGGCTATAAATGTGGGAAAAGTGAAGCACTGTCAATACTGGATGCACTGAATATTTCCATATCCATATCTCAAGTCAGTCAAAAAATGCAGGCTTGTCTGAGATTAGGCACCAAATGTTGTGACCCATGAGTCAGGGGAGACATCTTACGCGTGAAGTGATGTTGACGCCTGCTCAGAGGTGAGTCAGTGTTTGCGGAGGCATGATGAAAAACTCACCCCGTCGTGCACCAAAGCCTTCCACGTGTGCTCCAGTTTCTTGATTAACCTGCACAGACAAAGAAAGGCAACACAATAAGGCTGACGGGTTGCGTAAAAAGCAAAAACGCTAACGTTCCCGTGCCGCTTACCTGTACGACTGCAAAATGTCAATGATGCCAATGTAGAGCAGAAGTCGTTCCCCTTTCCCGTTGACGGCGGGGATGCCACCCATCCTAAGACGTGAACGGTGTCAAAATGACAACAGGTTGTGAGATTGCAAATTTGGGATTTATATGAGCTGTACATTCAGATCATTAACGCTATACAGAAAAAAAAAATCGCGACCGAAAGTGCAAAAATGTCGGTTTTGCACCCCACCGCCATAACTTGTGGCATCTGACTGGCCCCACTCACGTGTCTTCAGTGTCAATGGACCCCCCGCAGGCGGCCCCGCCTTGGATGGACTCCATGGCGGTCGAATAGAGAGCCTTCTGCTGGGCCAGGGGCCGTTTCTCGTCGCTGTCGCCTTGGGAGCCTTCCATCTGCCGCTCCCGCTCCGCCTGGTCCATGTTGTGGACTCCCAGCAGGAGGCTGTAGTCCATGATCTTGAAGCTTTCCAGCACCTGAACAAAACGGAAGGACACGCACGTGATGAATGAACGTGGCGGGAGAAAAGCTTTTAGCCAGAGTGCAGAACGGCGTCAGCGCCAGAGGGACTCAAACCTGAACCTGCGCGTCAGTCATGGAATAAGTTAGCATGCATGCATACATTCATTATCCGTGTTCTATTCATAGGAATGTGGGGCAGCCATCGCGAAGCACACAATGATGGCACCAAATGAACAACTTCTTTGATTATAATATCATTGTAATTTGACTTTTTTTTTTAATACAGTGAAACTCCTCTACAACGAAATCATGTTTGCAAGCAAGATTTTTTTCACAACAGGGGGTTTTTCACTGTAGCAAATTTGAAACAGGAAAGTGGGAATGGTGTTAATGCATGAAGATTTTTTCACACTAGGGGGTATTTTCACCCATGTAGATTTCGTTGTAGAGGAGTTTCCCTGTACTTGAACATTCCAAAGGTTGTCGGAAACTGCAATTGTTAGCTGCTAGCATCCCAGCATAAAACGGTACAAGAAATAGCAACCATAGAAGCTAAAATGGAACTTGATGATTTGGCTGCATCGTACGATGAACCATAACAAATACAGTCAAACCTCGGCTTTCGTCCATAATCCGTTCCAGAAGGCTGTTCGAAAACCGCAATTGTTGGAAAACCGAAACCACGCTCTTTTGAAAATAAAATTGTTTACTGAACACGTCTGCTCACAATGGAAAGCAACCCGAGGAAGCGTCACTTCCTCGTGTAAGGAAGGCGAGAGGAGTCAAATGGTGCATTCAAGTGCGCTCAGTTTGTTCGAGAACCGAAATTTGTTCGGCATCCGAGGCATAAAAAACTCGAAATTTTTGGTCGAAAACCGATTTGGACGAGAACCGAGACGTTCGAAAACTGAGGTTTGACTGTAGTGAAAATTCCAAATTCATTTTGGAGGTTATATTGTACTAAGAAGGGAATACAAAGCACTCTGATCTGTTTAACTTCCCACACAAACTTACCAAACAGTCCCTCTGCAGCGTCTTGACCAGCGCGTTGTACGTGTCCTGGTCCAGCATGAGTCCGTCCTGCAGGTCCTGCATGAAGTCCAGGTCTTTGAAGGTGGGCCGGGCCTTCTCGCGTTCTTTCTTGGACGCTCGCCTCTTGTAGGTGGAGCCCTTCAGGTCGTATTTTAGATGCATGCGCACGACGCGGGGCAGCACGTTGTTCATCACCACCACGCGGATGTTCTTGCCGCCCGACTGGACGCAGTAGAGGCCGAAGAATTTGGGCAGCAGAGTGCGAGGGTTTTGATTCAAGTTCTGAGGGGGAGAGAAAAGATGATCCATCCATTAATTAATTTTGTTTATAACACTTGTAGTCAATATCGTGGTGGGGTGGGCTGGAGCCAATCTGAGCCAATTTTACACCCTTGAATTCCGCCAGCCAATCACAGGGCAGATATACAAAAACATTCATGTTTGACATCCCGGATTTATCCTCTTCAATGAGCCTACCATACACGTGTATGAAATGTAGAAGGAACTCAACACAGAAAGCCCAGAATATCAGAAACGTAAGACAAAAGTGTTTGTCACTATTTCACTGTAAGGTCATATTATTATTAATCCCGAGCCACGTCAGGGAAAATAAACGAAACGATCCAGTGTTTGGAATCCCCATACTTGAGTCATGCGGTTGACTGAGCAGAGCCAGTCGAGCGCTTAAGCTTTTATTTTTGGTAGGTTTACACTTTGTGTCTTTGCTCCCATTCTTGTGAGGATAACACACCGCTTTTTTTTTAAAAACAGCCGACTCCGATTTGTATGTTGTGTGACTGGCGTCGAACAGATTGAGCTGCTTCTTCTGTTTGGCGACCCTTTACTGTGATTGGTAAGGATAAATATGGATTTTCGGAAGAGGAAGCTAGTAGGGCAAAGTACAGCTACATCATAGCAGCAAGCCAGAAAGAGCATGTTTTGCCCTCAGCGGCCACACAGTGTCCTAAAAAAAGTCGGAGAACGTGACACGTGAGAAACGGGTGAAGGGAGGGGGGGGGGGGGGGGGGATGTGAGTACGGATTAAAGCGTGAAAGATATAAAGGAAAATAAGCTGCGCTGCGAGTGAGAACGGCCAAAAGAGCGAGAAGAGGGGTGCGTGATGATGGAGTGGATCGCACAGTCGACAGAGAAAAGCGGTTACGTCACCGTGATCCGTAAACAGCCCAAAGCCAGCCCGCTCGGTCGGCCCTCGACCGTCAAGTCCGTCAGCTGCGACAGACGTGTGGAGCTGACTGCATGTAGCGACGCTGACTAATTTGGTTTGTGTGTGTGTGTGTGTGTGTGTCTTGACCTTGGCATGGGTTTTTATCTCTTCTAGCAGACCTCCGCCTCCAGGGCTGAAGCATTTGTCACCAGTGATATCAGTAAGAGGCCTGCTCAGACGGTCCTACAGTCTAATGGTAAAAGGCTCATTTAAATCAGGGTGTCAAACTCGAGCCTCGCGGGCCATATCTGGCCCGCCGCATCATTTTATGTGGCCCACGAAGGTAAAAATCAGGTACATTGATTTCATGTTTCTTGCTCATATTTTCATGTCACTGGATGTATGAAATGCACGCTTGCATGCTCCCCCTACCATGTAGTAGCCCGGCAGCAGCTTCTGGAGGAACTCCGCCTCCTTGTGCATGACCGTCTTGATGATGAACTCGTCGTCCTTGGTGAGATAGAAGACGGAGCCGCTCGCGCCGGGATTGGACAGCTCGATCAGTGGCTCGTTACACAGGGAGTACTGCGAAGGACACGACAAAGATGGACTTGCGTTGTGTGAAACTCACACAACTCCTACTCGCTATTGGAGACAATTTTTTTATTTTTTATTTAAAAAAAAAAAAAAAGATACGACGGTGCCTTGAGATATGAGTTACCCGATCTGTCAATTTTTCGAAACGTGACCTGCCATTTGGCTGATTTTTTTTTCTGATTTGTCTTACGAAAAAGGTTTGCGGGATGAGCGGTGTATGGTGGCTAACTCTCTTCAAAACAAGCAGCAGTTTGGCAGATTGCGAACAATTCTTTAAAATACAGCCTTCAAAATAACTCCCAGTTTAAATTTACTATCAAACAGAAGCAAAGAGGCAGATTATGTTCTCAAATCAACCACACAACTCTGCCTTGAAGTCTGCTAGCTTAATGCTCACGCATGACTGGAAATGCCGTAAACAGGCTAACAAACAGCACGGATGAGGTGGTGGTGACACTGTTTAAGTAACAAAGTAACAGATATTTAAAGACAAACGATGGAGCAGCACATGTCAGGCAATATAAAAGAGACGCAAGCATATATTCTTTATCCTCTGTGAAGAACGACAGCTATTGACCATGTTCAGTTCCATTGCTCTTCGTTAGCCGCTGTACGGACTCACCAACACTAACTGCATACAAAGCCAACCATAATCATATTGTTGGACGGACCCCCAAAATGCTAATTTGTAGTTTAACCCTCATGCAGTATTTTTAAGCGGCTGCATGAAGGGTATTACGTCCCAAAAATGTCCCTCTTCCAATGTGCAACAACTTTTTTCACTTTTAATTTTTTTTCACTTTCAACCCCTCAAAATGTTCAGTGGGAATTGGCCAAGACATAGATATACATCCTATGCAAAATTTCAGCTTCGTGGAGTTATTTTTCACTGTTTTGTCTGTGGTGTCCATTTGTCCAACAGTCCAAAATCGTCCAAAGTGTCCAAAACGTCCAATTTTGGGATAATTACTGCATGGGGGTTAATGACAGCAATGGTGGCTTTCTGCTAAGGTGCATCATGGCTCATCATTATTAGGCTCTCCATCCTAATTTTGACACCCACACGGCTCAAGCAAGACGAACCCCCAACTGAACCCATGTGTGTGTGTGTGTGTGTGTCCTGTTGCATCCATCCGGTCCCATTAATCTGGAGTCGTTTACAGTCGTCTTACCAAGTAGTCATCCGGCCTGATGCCAAACAGTTCTCGGAAGTAGCGGAAGGCCACTGGCGCGTAGGTTTTGAAGCGAAAGTCTGGGAAGTGATGGGCCGGAGTGAGGTTGCTCCCTTCGCTGCAGTGTGGACAGATAACAAATTGAAAGTCCGGAGACGAAAGACATCCAACACCCGATATTATGAGGCGTGGTCGAGACCTGGGGAAGAAGATGCTCTCCACCACGTAGAAGTCCTGCATCAACACATCCCTCTCGGGCTTGGAGCTCAGGTTGCCCACCGTGTAACCGATGCCGAGCTGGATGGCTCCTTTCAGGGCAGACGATGTGGTCTATGTTCAAGGGGGCGGGGGGGTGGGGAGGGGCAAAAGATGTGATCAATCATACACTGTTAAAATGTTACTTAAGATATTGCCTGTCATTTTAATAACAAATCTTTACGATGGGGATTGGGTCACCCTTGAAGATTCCGACGTATATTATTTTCTTTGGGGGAAAATCATACATGAATAATTTTGAACAGATTTGCATCCCATCCCACATTTAGAGGCACATTTTTTTTTTATCCCTTTGTCCACACGCACGCTCACAATGTAGCTTTCTGGCTTTTGGAAAAGATCATTTCAAACATCAAACTTATGAGATCATCTCGTATGTTTTAATAATTGTCTGTCAAGAAGTGTACAAGCGAATTGAGGCCAACCTTTTTGTAAGTGGTTTCGCCGGAAGCATCCACCCCTCTGTGGCCGATTTTCTTCCCCTGACCGGGAAGGCCTGAGGAGGACGGCATCTGACAATCCAGAGAGAGACTGTTGATGAGTAAAAGTGCCGAATCTGTTGCGTTTCATGACCTACGTATCAAAAAGACCAACTTGCTTTTATGAGTGCCAACAGAAGTGCCTCTGAGCTGAGCAGGTGCTCACTTTGAAGTAAAAATGCAATAAAAAAAAAAAAAAAAAAGGCGCTTCACTGTTTGCTTTTCTTGTGATTTTATTTGATGTGCTGTTCACAAAAGAAACAAAAATATGCTAATAAGCACAGAACGGGGGAAATCTTACACTGACAAAGGGTGCAGAGGGTGTGACTGCTCGCTACAATATGAGCTTTACACTTCAATATTGATTCCATGCGCTAGTTAAATCGACCACGTCGAATGTAAGCAGCGTGCAAAAACATCATGACGAAGAGCTAGCGGGAACATTGGAAATGTACCTCCGTGATGAAAGCTTTCCTCGCAGCCGCATCTGAAAGCGAGACACAGAAGAGTCAGATATGATGGCTGCGAGTCCTGCAGGTGACGGTAACGAACATTACGAAGTGCGGACTAGCTGAGCAGTTCCGTCGGCTGTATCCAGAGCACCATTTGACCTTAACTCATTCAGCACTAGCCAATTCTGGGCCAAGTCTGAAAAGACGTTTAAAAACGTCATTGGGAGTGAATGAGTTTTAATGAAGTGTTTTAGGGTTTTTTTGTCATTTTTTTTGCATAGGAAGTGATTGAAGATCGAAATAACGAACCATCTAAACGATCAGAATTATATTCAAAGCGCAGGCCTTCTGCCAAAGCAAAACTGTGGAAGGACATAATCATATTTCATGTGTTTTGTAGCTTAGCTTCCCGGAAACAGAAATTAGGTTGAAAAAAGCAGTGAGGAGCGACCAATCGACCGAAACACAAATCGTCGACTCCCTAATGCACATCATGTGAAATCCTGCAGCTTTCACTTCGACGACCAAACTGAACCGCTTTTGGTGCCTCTGACCACACGATGATAATCAACGCGTCCAATCATTTTCTATATTGTTGGTGATCCTCATGCGCGTCGCAGGCGGGTGCGCGACCCTATTCCAGCCGACTTTGGCAAAGAGGCAGGCTTCACCCCAAGAATGGTCGCCAGCCTAACGGCCAAGGACAAAATGGACCGAAAGGTCATAAACCCTAATGAGGAAAAGCGGGATGGAAAAGGGATGGGCTCATTGGCGCATGGAATCTACTGGAGAGACTATTTGAGGAAGAAGAGAGAATCAAACGGCGTGAATAATGCGACGCGTGGATGTGTAAGCGCAGAGGCAGCTCGAATGTGCGGCCTCTCTCTCGCCTGCCTCTCGTGGAGCGCTCATGTGACCAGGCAACAGCAGAGCCTGTTTTCTGCCCCCCCCCCCCCCCTTCCTCCTCCTCCTCCTGATGCTCTCCTTCACTTTCCCCGCTATCACACACGGGTCACACAAGAACGAACACGCCGAGGCGCATGCAAGTGCAATCGCAACCATGCTCAAATGTGATGAAACGGAAGAAAGGAGGAATGTTTTCAGATGGCAAATGCTGACAGGGAGGGCTGTTTTTTTTCTCTTTTCTTCTTTTTGGCCGGATGTTTGCTTATCCGCGTGAGAGCTGGCTTGCAATTGGCCGCCTTCGGGTCAATTGGCCATGCTTGCCGGTGTATGTGAGACATCTGACTGCGGATTCGCCGCCATGTTGATGCACGTGTAGGTAAACGTGTGCGCGAGAGTGAAGCGGGTACACGCGTACTTACAATGGGGCCAAATTTGAGCATTTTCTTCAAGCCAGCAAAGGTTCGAAGACTCGAAAAGATTATCCGAAGCGTTTATCCTGCCATGTGGATTGTTTTGTGACTGATTCCCCCCCACCCCCCGGATCGACAGCGAAAATGGCCTGGGCCAGCAATCGTAAACATTAAAACTGGTGAATATATCCAAAGGCAAATCCTTGTGTGTATGGTGTCTCAAAAGTCTTTTTCCACAATAAAAATGACAAGGAGAAGACTTTTCAACCACTACAAAAATTCCCAGATAAGCTAACAGTTAGCTCGGTACAACTTGAATTGTATCGGGCGATTACATAACACTTATAAACATCTAATCTTCGGGGTCACATCTCCTACCTTCCTTGACACTAAAGTATTCATTTCCTATTAGACGGGGATCTGGCACAATCTTGGTTTTTTTGGGGGGGGGTTCAGAAAAAGCACAAAAACCACGAATAGGTGAGTTTTTCAGCGAACAGATGGGAAAAGGCATCACAAAAAAAAAAAAAAATTGACGAGGTGAATTTGTGAGCAGTGGACCATGAAAAGACGCAAATTACTATATAACGAATATCCTACGTGCTATATGCGGCATTTTTTTAAGGGGTCCATAAGAGCACACGTGAGCCCGGAATCAACAAGTGATACAACTGACTGATTGGCTTGTCTAAGCGAACAGCAACTGTCAAGCCCGCTCATTTGAGTGCGAGTCCGCATGAATCATAAAAAAAATGGACCGTTAACACGACAATGAGCCGCCAAAACGGGTCGATAGTAGATAGTCACTATCACAAGGACGAGCTAAGCAAGGAGCTGCCACTGAAGTGATTGTGAATGATCTTGTTAGGGTGATGGCGCTCCAGCTATCGATTTGTCTTTAGTTTTTCTCAACAGGACAAAACAATTGGGTCAACGCTGGTCACTTATCTCAATATGTGCCCTGCGACTGACTGGCAACCAGTTCAGGGTGTAGTCTGCCTTCTGCCCGAAGTCAGATGGGATAAGCTCCAGCTGCGACCCTGTTCAGGATAAGCGGGATTGAAAATGGATGATCCCGACCTCTGAACAGTCTCAGATTTCTCGAACCATCCATGAAAGCAGAATGATTTATCTTTGTGGTCTTTTTTTTCTGAATAAGACATTTGCAAACATCCGTTTTTACTTTGAAAAAGGAATGATCAACATTTTTGCTGATTAGCTGACAGATGTTACTGACCAAACCAGAAAGTGAATCATGATCAAATGTGGATTTTCTGCACTTTCAATTGGAAACAATGTCCTGGATCTGAATACCTGGATGGAAAAAAACTGTTTAACTTAAAAAAATTCTGAATCATCGATTAATCGACCAAAAATAATCGACAGATTAATCGCTGATTAAAATAATCCGAGTTGCAGCCCTTGTATATTTTAGCGCAATTTAACCCCTTTCATGCACCCTGTAACCTAATAACATGTCCACTGTAGTAACCGCTGTCCCTGAAAGGGTTAACTTATGTTACTCGCTATATTCCTGATGTGCAGCGGGTCAAAACTGTGTTCTCCTCTGCTGTCAGAGCGGATCACACCATTGGCTCAGACACCCTGCGTTTGTGTGTGTACGAGTGTATGTGCACGGAATGGAGTGGTCGGCCTTTGGCGACAGTGATGCAAGCAAGCCTAATAAAAACCTTGGCGTCTGCAGCTGGTTGGGGGGGGGGGGCTGTTAAATACCTCTCAAAGAGCATTTGATATATTATGATGATTAGGTCCCGGGAAGGGTCAATGCATACTTGCAGAGTTGGGAGGCATCACCCTTTACTCTTTTGGCTAAAATCAACTCAGTCCTCGCAGCAAAAAGGACACAAAGGCAATGGTCCGCGTCTTGTGCAACCTCACAAAGTTTTTATTATTTTTTTTTTTTTTTTCATTCCTGCGCTTTACTGACCATCCAAAATTGAGAAAAGCCCAAGAGAGAAATGTCCTTTTACCGACATCGGAGAGGAGCGCGACTGGACAGAAGCGCGCTGGGACTTTAACGGTGAGCTATTGCTGAGAGCAGCAACTTGGGCTCCACTGAGCCAGGAGCGTTTAAGCTGTTCACACGACAAAGCTCCTCATATCTGCGCAGAAACGTGCCGCGCGGTCTAAATCGAACATTCCAAACCACCGCGGGGGAAATTATCCGATTATCCGAAAAAGATGATTAACTCACGACAAATCCTTTATGCAAGCATTAGCCTCAACATTAATAAAACCGACAGGTTTGTAGATAATAACCGAGTAAGCGACACAGTGGGGCTTTTCCAGGGCTGCAACTATTTAAGATTGTACTCTATCGATTACCTTTCTTATTTGGGGCACTCAAACTGCATGTGGCTATTTGTGCCGGCGTAAGTGAATTAGATGTTGTTCATCCATGAGGCTCATTTGCATCGATGTGAAGAATTTCTCCGCCTCATTTCAATTCATGCAAATACCACAAGGGTACCGAGACGCCGTGTGTATACGGCTTTAAAAGGCGGGGCCTGGCCTGGTGAGTGACGTGGGTGTCAGAAAATGTCAACGTAGAGCTGGGTGCTGTATTTTGCATGTTGACGGCACACGTGGGCATCAGTGACTCTGGACGTGTGCCGGGTATTTTTTCGTCTTTATCAAGCGTGAAAGGCGAAACTTCGGACATTCTTTGCCTTTTATGGACTCTTTCTTGTCGACGCAGAGTGGTGCATGTGACTGCACTTTATGTTCCGATCTTTCTTTGTGATAGAATTATTTGAATTATTCGAATACAGTGAAACTCCTCTACAACGAAATCTACATGGGTGAAAATACCCCCTAGTGTGAAAAAAAATCTTCATGCATTAACACCATTCCCACGTTCCTGTTTCAAATTTGCTACAGTGAAAAACCCCCTGTTGTGAAAAATTTCTTGCTGCAAACATGATTTCGTTGTAGAGGAAGTTTCACTGTAATCACAACAGCCCACGCAGTTGGATTTCTCGGGTCCGAATCAGTCGATGGTTCGTCAACGATGACCGTGTGCCACCTGGTTGGGTCTGCTTGCAAGTGATAAGCGACTACAGCAGCGCGACCGAACACAAAATGAAGCAAAACTGCCATTCGTTGCAAACTTTAATCACTCCTTGGACCAGACTAAAACATGGCGGGAAGCCTAGTGGACATTAAAGGCGCCACTCCAGTACATAATCCTTGCTCACGCGGTGAAAAGAACACGGGCTGCTAATCACATGTTGAAAACAAAACAAGGCGGCAAATACAGAGAATGGATGCTAACTGCCACAAGCTAAACCAAAGACATGCCGGTTAAGTCAAGATTCGAATCTGTTCAATTCCGTGCCTCCCCCTGAATGACTCCTGAGTGCCCTGTGAGCACATCCATGACACCATCTTAGTAGCGACGCATGCTCTTGCTAATATTGCCGTTTAGGGTTAAAAACCACCTTAGCGGCGGCGGACTGGTGCTGAGCGTACTTATTTGTATCCCATTCGAATGGGATTAGAGTTTCTGTCACACGCAGACAAAATCATGACGTGAAGTCAACGGCGTCATCGTCCACATGACGTCAAACATCCCAGCTGATGCTCCAAATGTTACTTATACAATCCGGGAGTGAGTTCGGGAGGGATGGGAGGGAGAGTGTGCATGCAATAGTAAAAAGGACACATCAGGGCAGAGCAGATGGAGCTGGCGATTTTGTGCTTCTGTCAGCAATTCTGACAAGCCTCGCAACCCTGGAGCGGGAGGGGAAAAAAAAAAAAAAAAAAGGCAAAGGAGCAAAGATTTAATCAAGCATGTCATTAGCTCCTCTAAGAAGTAGGGGCTGTTTGTTTTCACGGTGTTAGCGGGGTTATACGCAAAGAAAATGAACAAACAGTTAAGTACGGTGCACGTTTGACTGCATTTCAATTCTTAAAGGCAACGTTGTTGTCGTCAGCAAAGATAACGACAAAATGAATTCATCGACACTCCATTATTTTATTTTTTCCCCCCCCCACAACTCGTGGGGGTGACAAGCTAAACATCCGTCTTTGATGGCTAACGCGTGACGAGGCGTTGACGAAACCGCGGGTGGACGAAAACGTTATTGGTCAGGTCCGTCAGACGTATCGCAGCGTGTCGCTGTGCTTTTTGATGACATGGTGTGTACCACACTTTACATGGACAGGAGGAAGTGAAGGAGAGCGTTGTTTCAGGAGATTAAATTTCTTTTTAATAGACATTCTATAGATAGATATTCGATAAATAGACTTTCTATCGCAGGATTACAACAGCAACGCCATTGCTTGCCAATATTTTGCTGCCCTTTTGTTATTCATCACTGTCACATTGATGAGAATTTTGTTTGCCAGTCGATTGAGTTTCACATTGTGTGTTTGCATTAAGCGAGGGGACTTCAGGAAGACAAAGTTACTGTGCTTTATTTCAAGATACAAATTGCAATACTCTTTCATTTATGTTTCAATTTCGGAGAAAATTTCAACTGGGAGGGAATAAATAAATCGCTTGAAGCAAGCAAATGGGACTTTTTACGAAAATTGTTCACTATCTGGCAAACTGCTGCTTGTTGTTGAATCATATTGATAACACATTAATTTTTACCAAACCTGTTGGGCATCTTTAAACGGTGAATACTGAGTAGTATTATTTTAGTTTGAACACTCACCAGTGGTTCATTCGTTTTTACACTCGAATGTGAAAATGAAGTTATGATGAAAGCCAGCAGCTGTTCCAAACACACACACACACACACGTACACACGTAAACACCAAAATTCCCACAGTGGGGGCGTCTGAGCTCAACACCGCAGCCTACAATTACATCGTACAAGATGTGACATTAAGCAAGCTCAATAGAGCTCTCCGGGCCTCTGCAGCTGGCATTTAAACTCAATTCTACTCAGCGCACTCCTGTCAGTGGATGAGAACTGCGATCATCGCTTACTGCTCCCGTATTCAACCTTTGAAGCTGGAATTTTAAAATATGTCCAAAACATCAACAAATATTTTACATCCGAGATGACAAATACGAGTATTTTCTATCATTCTGTATCGACGGCACCAATGCCCAGAACAAAGGACAAAGTCAACCTGGCACTTTTCCTATCGTTACTACACCAGCGTGAGAATAAGCGGTTCAGAAAATGGATGGATGGATGGACAAAAAGAAGTAAAATTGGTGCATCGATGCAAGAGTGAGTGTCAGGACCCGTTCACACTGCTTTTTCCCCATGTTGCTGTTGTGTACATACGGCACAGGCACGAAATAGGCCCAAGTTGACCTGACAGGAAGGAAGGAAGGAAGGAATAGGAAAAAAGAAGCTGTGATGAAGGACAGCATAAAAATAAAGGCAAAAAAGGAAAGAATCTTAATGTAAGAGCCATGAATTAAAAAAAAAATAGGTGTGACAAAAAAAAAAAAGACAGGAGCGAATGAGGGAAGAAAAGCAGGAAAATAGTGTTTGCAAGGTAAGGGAGGATATTAGGATGCATGAATAAAAACGGATGTGATGGAAGGAAGGCAAGAATTTCAACAAGGGAGTAAGGGCGCATGAATAAAAAGCAGGTCTGAGGGATGAAATGAAGGCAGAAAAGTAGGATCCAAAAACAGGTGTGATGGAAGGGAACAAAGGAAGGAAGGAGGGAAGGCAAAAATGCCAGCAGGGGAGAAAAGGCATCAAAGAAGTAGGGAAGGAAGGCCAGGAGACATGAACGAAAAGTGGATTTCAGCTCAGGATGTGTGGAAGTAAGGATGCAAGAAAAAAATATATATAAAGGCATGGTGGGAAGGTGGTCAAAGAGTAAGGATGGATGGAAGCAAGATAGAAAGACAAGAAACGTATACGTTTAATGAAATTATGCCTTTTTAAAGTGTTAGGTATGCCAACTTTTGGCCCAACCTGTACACTGCAGTATGTCTCCCACTTTGGTTGAAGGAGCTCACATTTCGCCCTCTACTTTACCCTCTTTAAATTCTTCAGACTCGTTCACGTAAAGCCACCTTGTCAAATAACCTCAGGCATCCATTGGCACGTCTGGGTTTATTGCGCTACCAACGTAAGACGTTGTTATGTGCTCCAAATGTCAAGAATCCAAACGCTTGCTTCACCTGCTCTCCTCTCATCCGCTCGGCTAAGCTAGCAGCTACAAGCACAGCTAAGCGGCTAAAGATGAGTCGGGGCTTTCTGCTGAAAATTCCTCACAGAATCCGATTAAAAAAAAAAAAAAAAAAGGAGAATAAGAGTTAACGAGACACACGGAAAAGCAGGAATGGAATACGTTAAAAACATATATAAGTCCAACCTACCCATGTCTCCGGCATCCATTCCGTAGCTAACCCCGACGACCGTGTCAGCATCATCAGATGATGCGGCCCCGGAAAGAGGGCTGCCGTCCCTGGCCTCCGACAGCCCGACCGCTCCCTCGGCTTCCATTCAGCCTCCGGGAGGTGCTGTTCCAAGAGGCGGTAGAAGGGGGGAAGGATAAACGGGTAAGCGACGACGCGTACCGTCACAAATTGGTCAAATAAGCACCGACAAGCTTTATACGTTGCGAATAATCACTAGAGGAGACATGTTATCCAGGGACCGTGGCTTCATTTGCTCGAACAGCGGCTCCGTGGCTACCGTCTGCCCGCCTGCACTGCGCTGCTGCTGCTCGGTCAGTCTGCAGCGAGTCAACCAAATGAACGGCTCAGTGGTCTTGGGCTCGGTGACGCCCTCTGGCGGCCGATGAAGAAACTGGGACTCGCAAGCTTGACTGAACCAAGGCGAAAGGTAGAAAGTAACTAATAAAGTACAACAAATACTTTGCTTCTGTACTTCAAGGAAATGACTGTAAAGCAAAATTGGAGAGATTTGTTTCTAAATACGTAATGCATTTTTGAAGATACTTGCTGAATTGCGGAGATAAAGCGTTTAACTGTTTTTTTTTACCGTTTCAGTTGAGTAGATTTTGGGCGTGGCTAAAACGGCACTGAGTGACGTACATGGTCGACACGTACGAGTCCCCATTCTCCTATTCGACATGAGTGACTTCAGCCGCATCATTGGTTATCCAGCACAAATAATACAAAAGTATTATGATAAGGCTTCAGTATAGCATGCAGTTTCCTGGATCCCTCAATTTCCAGAACACCTCGACGTCGTTTATAAAATTTCCAAGCGCTGGGGTGAGAGAGGAGCCCCGAAAAAGCCCGTTAGCTCAAAAGCTAGCTGGTGGCTAGCAGCTCTCGCCGTTGGTGGTAATGCCCAGTAGGATATATTCCTGTCACCGGTGGCTTTAGGTTGATATATTTTGGCAGCTGAAACATGTAGTGATGGTTAGGCAGAATAGAGAATGCTAGATGAAGCATCCATTGTTCATCGGGGCGTGGTTTCATACAGTCAGCGGAGACGCTTACAGCATTTGAGAGCTGTGACAAAGGCTTGATTTTTCCATTTTTTGGCAGGGTTGTTGACGTAAGACAAGGACAGAATCAAAACGGATGGGATGATTTAACAAGATTTGAGCGGACTGCAGTACATTCCGGATTAAATAGACATTTTTTTAAATGGGAAAATCATGAAACTGGAAAGCGTGAAATTGCAATGACATGGAATCAATTAAACGCCTAATGAGGAGCAAATCAATAAGAAGCAGAATGAATACAGGGAGACATTTCATGTAAGAATTTTGCAAAAACAAGACTTGATAAGACTAGATAAAATAATTTGAAAAATAAAGCTATTGTATCTATTTTTTGCCATTTGATTTTTCTCAATTATTAATGTGGATGAACAGAGTCGCCTGTAAGACAAAGCAGTAATAATGCAGATCACATATTTTTAATCTGTTTTTTTAAAATGTCATCACTAATGACAACTATTTTATTCATTTTTAACTTAGCACCATTGAGGTAAGGGTACCAATGAGCAAAGGTGTGACGATAACCAACCATAGAAGCGGACACAGGAAAGCGCGTGGCTTCTCAGGAAAGCATGAAGCCATACAACTTAACCAATATTAATTACATACCCAATTTTCCAACCAGAGACACTTGCCAAGGAATGGCACGTTTTTATTGTCCGTTATTTCCATCAAATGAGCAGTAGTCGTCCTTGTTCTTTGTTGTTTAGTTTTATTAAAGTTGTTAACTTCTCTTTACACTTGAATGACAGTACTAGTGAAGAACATTGACATTATTTCCAGTGTTTTTAATGCTGCATTTCCTCTTTTTTCCCCTGCGCCCCTTCCCCCCCCACCTCCGGACCAGAAGAACAAAAGCTCAGTGATCATCCCCGGCGGGTTTTGCACGCCAATTGCATCGAGTCTGCCTTTTCCGTCAGGCGGCTTTATGGGCAGACCGTCATAGGGCTCGGGGATTGAGACGAAAGCTCGTCCGCCGATGCTCGGAGAGAGGGAAGAATACAGAAGGAAATGAGACAGTGAGGTGTTGGTCATCTAGGCGTTCAGATACGGAGGAAGATCCTGCTCCACCACCTGCAAAAAACGTTCACCACATCCAATGAGAGTGTTCACCAGTAACAAGTACACAAGGGATGAAAGGAAACAAAGCTTAACACTGAAGTAGGGCTGGGTGATCTGGCCTTCAAACATCAATCCACCAAAATCAGATTTCTTAATAATAATAATAATAATAATAATACCAAACTCTGTGATTGGCCTCCATCGAATCCTGTCCTTGATATACGCAAACGTAAATGAATTGTCTGTTTCTTAGAGGGAATTGAAGTCGCTAATTGCTTTTTGAAATATGTTCGCTAGAGGGGTCGGAAAAGTCACAAAGGAACACTAGCTGTGCTATTTTTTTTTTTTTTAACTAGATCCTCTCTGTTTGCAGTCATGTTGTTAGTGTAAGCGGTGCACATCAGCCAAGACACACAAAAAAATGCTACTCCAGAAAATAAAATGTCAACTTTTTTTTTAAACTTGGGTCATAAAAAGGTTTTCTCCAAAATAAACGGATTTCCACTCAAATATATTTTTCAAAAATGTTTCTTAAAACTACTTTTTCACCAAAAAAATATTTTTTTCTTTTTTTTAACAACAAATAAATCTATTTAATGTTTTTTTTCAACCCCCCCAAATATTTTTTTTACTTCTTGTATTTTATTCTTTGCAAAAAATCTGCAAGTAATAGTCAAATGAATCAATAAAAACCTATTCATCACCCAGCCCTACAGTGAAGCCAAATCTGTACATACGCTTGGATCATCCATGGGTCCGTATCGCTTCACCACCTGACCCTCTTTATTGATCAGGAACTACAGGGAAAAGAAGAAATCAAAAATTGCTTCTTTTTTTTTTAAATGCATTTCAATCTTTTTTCCATTTCCTAACACAGCAAAACCTCAGAAGCCAAACACCCCTGAAAGTGGTACAATTTAGCCTTTTCTGGGAAAACGTGCCACAAAAGTCACTAAAAAGACATCAGTAAATCATGTGAGACTTCAACTAAGTGCATTCTTGAAATTTAAACAAGCTGGAAATCATTTTATTTTGTTGGTAGCCAAAATATTAGAACCAGCACATCGATGCGATTTTACCTTTGTGAAATTCCACTTGATGCCACTGCGGGGATAAAAAGAAACAAACGAAAACAAATGTGATGTCACAACAAGACGGCAACATTGGAGTCGGTGATGGAAATGAATCTTACTTTCCCATGAAGCCTCTCCCGTTGGGCTGCTCCTTCAGCCACTTCCACAGCGGGTGAGCGTCGGGCCCGTTGACGTCGATCTTGCCGAACATGTCGAAGTGGACGTTGTACGACTGTGCAAACTGCTTGATTTCGGAATTGGTCCCCGGCTCCTTTCAGTCGACAAAACAAAATGCATATGGGTGACATCATTGACGTATAAGACATAGACTGGATGCACCCCCCCCGAGTGCTGCAATCATACATCGCCACCATATTGGATGTGGCAAAATGAAGCAACTGGTGAAGATGCCTCTTTCATTTCCTGCTTGGACATTCAGCAACCGTTTTGCAGTTTCCGACTGAGCAATTTTAATTGTATTTGGCCGTACCGTCATTTTGTGGCTTCTACTATGGAGTGATGAATGTGCGTAATGCTGTGGATTTTTCCAACGTGAAACCTCCTTCCAATCAATGACGTTCTTCCTATTTCACTAAATTGCCGTTAAGTACAGTGGCTATAAAAAAAAAGTCTACACACCCTAGCCCAAATGCCAGGTTTTTGTGGTATGAAAAATATAACCAAGATAAATCATTTTTCAACATTAATGTGACATATAACCTGTACAAGCTCAATTGAAGAAAAAAAATGTGAGCGATGGAGTACAGATAAACAACTCAGATCCGTTCATGGGAATATGGCTGTGTTCAAAATTAACCAATGACGTTCAAATTCAAAATAAACAAACAAAAAAAGAATGTATCGGCTTTAAAACAAATACAATAATTTAAATAGGAGCCAACACAAACCTGTTGGCATTTTAAAGTACCTATGATCAACCACAGATAAAGTTCTGATGTTCTAGTAGGCTTATCCTGAAGGTTTTGTGCTCACACTGACCGCCCCCCACCCCCATCCCTTTTTTTTTCTCACTATCCCTGGTTTGGGTATGGCTGATTGAGGTCTATGGGCCACATTAATCATGATAATGATTTACCTTGTTTTCATTTTATGGTATCACCGCCCCCCCCCCTAAAAAAAAAGCCATTTGAACACAGGTGTGTAGACTTTTTAATATCCAATGTATACAGAACCTCTCTTTTATATCACCGAAGAGGACCTGCTACCGAAAGATCTGCCACATCCAATATGGCAGCTAGCTTCCAACCCGCAAAAGGTGGGTTCTATCGTAAATATGTTCATGAATGAAATGACACAAGTTGATAATTGACCACAGCGCAGCAAGAGCAAATGGAACGTACCTGGTTGGCAAACTGGTTGGAAGGGAAGGCGAGGATGCGTAAACCTCTCTCAGCATATTTGGCGTGCATCTCGGCAAACTGAGAGTAGTTTACGGGCGTTTTACCTCATTTGGACGCTACGTTGGTGACGATGACCACGTTGCCCCTAACAAAAGAACGTCCTCAGTCACAGTTTGGCTGATTCACGCCACACACGGAAATAAAGGCTTACCTGTATTTTTCGAGAGAGACCACATTGCCATCAATGTCTGTGGCTGAGAAATCATAGATGGATGTGGCCGAGCTCCAGTCCCCTGTTGGGGCTCCCTGGAGAATGACAGAAAGACACATTAATCGTGGGAGCACCCTGATAAAAAAAAAAATATATATATATAAGTAATTAAAGATATTTAGATCTGAAATTTTAAAAAAATACAATATGTATGTCTAAAACAGATATGTAAACATTTGATCCAGAATAACATCAATGCAAACAAGAATTGAAACGGGGGGGAAAAAAATGAATGCACTCTATACATAAAAATGGAGTAAACTAAATGCATTCGTGCAACGCAAAGGTAAAGATGATCAATTATGACTCTGCTCTCATCTGTGAAAAAAAATCGCACGCCTCCACAATCTGCCTATCAAGCATTCTTGTATCGGGTGTGCTTCCATGCCACCCATTCGCAGACGAACACGCCTGAAATCTTACCAAAGCCTGCAGCAGGACACTGAACAGGACAGCGGAGCCGACGAGACGCATGGCTGCCCTTCCGCGAGCTCCTCTGAAGGCAGAAAGCAATTCAACTCCTGCCTTATTTAGCCTCCTTAGCTCCGCTCTTGATTTGTCCCCTGCAGACCCTTATAAAGCCGCCAAGGGCTCAGTGACCCAACTGATAAGCTGCCGTTATCCAATAGCTGATGCTCTGCAGTGCTGACCCGTAATCCACATCAGCCATTCACGGGTTCTGGGGTCTAGAGTCCACCACATTGTCATAAGCTCATAAAAGGATATTGTAAAATAAGAAATTGGAACATTCCGGGACTTTGGTTGAAGGTGTCACGTGATTTTCAGATGCCTTTTCATCAGTGTAGCACAGTGACCTCATGGTCAGCAAGTCTGCCTCAAAGTTGAGAAGTTATGGGTGCGAATCTTGGCTCTGGCCTGACTTGAAAACCTGCATTTCAGGTTGATTAAAGACTTTAGATTGCCGTTCGGTGCGAGTGTGAATACTGGTTTAAAATAATTGGTACCGCAAGAACAATAAAGCGCAACAACAAATATCACCGCAGCGGTGCTTTGAAATTGAGTTTTCCCTTGACCACCCTTTAAATCGAAACACTCGTATACTGTACTTCAATCCATATTTCTATCTGATAAAGAGCTGCTTGTTGTGTACTAAATCGACTCAATTTAGTTGAGTTCACTGTCATCATCCAGCGCGTGTATTACTACTTGCGCATGCAAGTAAGAATAATTCCTCGTTGGTGCCCCCTAATGGTAGCGGTGCCTCGAGCAGGTGCTTGAGTTTGTTTTTGCCTTTGACTCGTCTATTTTCCATATGACCCCTGTAAAATATTGCCTGTACAATTACAGATAAAAGACACCAATTTGAGAGGCAAACAGATAAATACAACTGTATGCGGTTATGAGTGCTGCGCGGTGACAGCGTGTGTCAGCTTGATGTCTTGGTACTGATAACAGCAACACACATTCCCTGCCATGCTTACTGAACATTTCAAGCACAAAGAGCAGCAGGCCACCTCCCAGAAAAAATAAAAAAAGTATTTGTTGTACTTTACCGTAGAGGGAATAAGGAAGTAGAGCACCACCGCCAACGACACTCCAATGGTGGCCGCAGCCGCGCATGTTATCATTAAGCATAACGGTCTCATGTTGGAGCACATTTTGATCAAAACTGAAGCCGCCCACCCCGCCTTTCATGTGCGTTACGAAACCAAATGTAAAATATTGATTACGATTATTTTACACGAATATTTCTTCTTTGTACAAACGTAAAAATGTCTCCGTCAACGTTCTTTACTCTTTCTATTTGTTTATGTTTTTCATTTTATTGAAACTCCGCCCATTCCGTACAGGAAGTTATCATAACGTCATCAGTCAGCGCCAGTAAGCGCTCGCGTGCGTCGAATAGGAGCAGATAGTGAATATTTAGCAGCGACAAAATCACCCATTTGTCACTAATAAGAGGAGTATAATTCATATAATTCCTAACGACTATTTTATAAATTCCTAACGACTATTTAGATAAAGTATGGACGACGAGGAAGAAACATACAGATTGTGGAAAATTCGCAAGACCATCATGCAGGCGAGTTTTTCCGGGTGGTAGCCTTTGAGCTAACGCGTTACACTCTTTGATGTTAGCTACTACAGTACTGTATTACCTTGTGACTGATGCTACTCGTCTCTCTGGAGATGGTGCTATGTAGTGGATGCTGCGAATTGTCCTTGTCGGCCAGGATCGAGAAGTGACTCGTGAGCAGTAATAAGTGGAATTTCTCTAAAATATACTCTCCGTTCCAGCTATGCCACGACAGAGGCTACCTGGTGACCCAGGACGAGCTGGATCAGACTCTAGACGACTTCAAGAGTCAGTTTGGAGACAAACCCAGTGAGGGTCGACCCAGACGGACCGACCTCACCGTGTTGGTGGCGCACAATGATGACCCCACAGACCAGATGTTTGTTTTCTTCCCCGGTAAGTGGCATCAGTTTTGATTTAAGTTGCCGAATATTATTCCTGAAAACCTAAATTAACTCATATTGTTACACACGTTGAAAATGATTTCTGCTCTTTTTCAGAGGAGACCAAGGTGGGCATCAAGACTATCAAGATGTACTGTCAGAGAATGCAGGAGGAGAACATCACACGGGCCATCATTGTAGTCCAGATGGGCATGACGCCCTCTGCAAAACAGGTTGGGTAACATACTATACTGTATGTATACTGTACATTATGTATGCTTGTATTCATGACTGTACATACCTCCCAGTCTTTAGTGGACATGGCACCCAAGTATATCCTGGAGCAGTTTCTGCAGCAGGAGCTACTCATCAACATCACAGAACATGAGGTAAAAACACCAGCCAAAACATTTAGTAGGCAAACATTTCAATATAACATATTCTAATGCAGTTAAATTTAATCACAAAATGATAACCGAATAGTTTTAATAAACTTTTCTTTAATCCAAAAAATTGTCGGTTACTTAATTTGATACTGCTTTTGACCAAACTATTAGGAACACCAACTCCAATTTTCACAGTTGTCACTCTTAATGCCTCCCACGAGGGGGGGGGAATAAATGACAGTTTGTTCATCTTTCTGTCTTTCAGCTTGTGCCAGAACACATCGTCATGACAAAAGAGGAAGTGACGGAGCTCCTGGCCAGATAGTATCCTCTTAATGTATACACACCACCACGGATGTGTGTGTGTATAACCTATATATACACACACACACTACCAGTCAAAAGTTTGGATATGCATGCTATTTAATGAGAAACCGGTCAAACTCTTGACAGGTAATGTATATATGTAGTGTGGAATGTGTTTCTTGACGGACAATATGTGCATTTGGTTGCCTTAACACGCTTGGTAAACTGAAGGAGAGCCAGCTCCCCAGGATCCAAGCTGGAGACCCCGTGGCTCGCTACTTCGGCTTAAAGAGAGGGCAGGTAAAAAAAGCGTGACGTTGAAACATGGCAAAGAGGGGAAAAGTGTCATGACTATTAGAACAGGAAGTAGACTTAATGCGAAACAGGGAAGCGTCTGGCTACTCGGCACATCAAGCACAGTTTAAAAAAATTTTTTTTTTTTTTAAATGAGGCGCGAGTAAATAGCCTGTACTAAAATGGCTAGCATATAATTAGCAAAGTGTCAACCCATGGCAATATTTTCGGTGTTATGCATCTTTAAATGGGGGAGCAGTTTTACTTTTGTTTCAATGGTGCTGCTCAGGTTTTTTTTTTGGGGGGGGGCAGTTACTGAAAGTAACATTTTTAGATGAGAAAGGCGGGGAAAAAGGTAAAGGCACCATTACGCTAGAATTTCAGTCTGACACTTTAAATCCCTTCCAAGGTGGTGAAAATCATCAGGCCGAGTGAGACAGCTGGACGGTACATCACCTACAGGCTGGTGCAGTGACAGGTTAGTCATCCATATTTAGACATGTACAATATTTCGACGATTATGACCAGTTAGAATGACTGTCAATATTTACCATCCTAGTTGTCAACTGGGGAAGCATTCGAAGACGCTCCAGCCACACTCATCATCCTTGGATCCCTGTTTTATTTGCGTTACTTTTCTTTTGTGTTTCTATTGCAAAAATGACATTTGTAAAATAAAAATTAAAAAACCTATTGAAAATAAAGCCAGAGTGATTTCTTCGATGGAGATCAGGGCTGTGAACAAACAGAACCGTGAAGAAAACAAAAAACTGTTTTCTGATGCTGTTGCACCAAGTAAATTTTCTTTCATATCACAAACCAGAGAATGCCCTCAAGTTGATGCGCATGCACGAGTCACACTCAAATATATTTATATAAATGTCTTATTTTATTAAAACAAACATGTAAAACAATGCGAAATAGTGACAAAACAAACAAAGAAAAGAAAGTGCTGAAATAAAACCAGCAGCACTTTGAAGGCAATAAAAACACTTGGGACTGTCTGCCAATTAAGTCCAGTAAGAAAAGCTGAGCGCTGCCAAAAGCTGGAAAGAAGCGAAACATTAAAGTAATCATTAGACAAATTCAGGCCCTTTTGCTCGGTTTCTGCTGAGTAACATCTTCTTGCTACGCAGGCGTTCTAGCAGGACTCTGGAACCACGCGATGGTGAGCAGTAGTAGTAATTATTGGACTGGTTGACGTTCAGCTCGGCCAGAGATGTGATCAGACTGCCCTCGACGACACAGTTTGCGTCATCGTTGGGCGGGGGCGGAGTCCCGTCCAGCTCCAGGCTGTCCTGGTAGTTCAACTGCTCGTCTTCATCGGCCACCTCCGCGCCTCCTGGCTTGGCGCTCTCATCCTGCTCCGAGTCCGAGTCGGGGAGCTGCTCGCTGGAGCCCATCGAGCCTGAGGAGGTACACGTGTCGAGTTACTGTGTCACGTCGCGCCGACGGCGCTGGTTCTGGGGAGGTTTGCAGGGGCACCTCCACCCCCTTAAGCCATTTTGCATCCAAGTAGATACTAAGCAGTCAGGTTTGTTGCATTTTGTGGTGATGCCATGAGCGTATGTCAGGCTAACTTGACAACAGAGAGCTGAATGGCCACTGGTTTGAGGGACTTCATATGCAGGAAGTCATTACACGCCTGATGCAGTTCGTTGAATGAAAATGAGCAAGTCAAGCCACAGAGCACAATCTAACCTTGCAGCGCAACACCAAAAATGAAAAACTGGGTGCATATTTAAGAAGTTATGTCCCTTTGAGTAGTATATCATTGTTCTAAAACCGACACTGCGTGCTGAATTTGGAAGAATTTACCAAACAAAACTCACCGCAGCCTTCGTCCATTTTGTCGGACTCTGATTTGCTCTTTCTGTGCGGGCCTGTGTCCTCCTCGCCGTCAGCAGAACTGCTGGTTATATCCTCGACCTAAACCATCAGCGCAAATGTCATCAAAAAGTCAACAACCCCCCCCCCCCCCCGGTTTTTTTTTTTTCATTTTATAGTAAAAGAAAATGTTCTATAGTTCTACTCCTTATTGGTCCTTACACATTATGTATTGCTTACTCAGCCCTGGTTATTTTAAATTGAGCTACTCTAGTGTAAAATCAGATGTCTCAAGGACTTGTATGCTTTGTTCTTTCATTGACTGCATGGACCTGTGAATTCACGAGAAAAAAATTAAATAAAGCCTGGTACTCGAGTAAATTCCCAAATACAAAAAAAATAAAAATAATAATAAAATCATTCTTTCCTAAGAAATTTCTTCCAGTTCAGTTAATGGAAATTTGTAAAAAAAACAAAAATCATTTGTACAAATGTAGTAAGAAGCACCCGTTGGTTGAGCATAAATAGGGAAATACAGTAGATAACAAATATGGTTGCATTTGTAGACATAAAAGCCTCCTCACTGATCCACATTGAATAGATACCTGACGTGTCACCGTTCAGTAAATTGTAATAATAGAGCTCTCATCAACTCATTCAGTACCACCCAATTCTAGACCAAGTCTGACAAGATGTTTAAAAAAACGTCTTTGGGAGCGAATGAGTTAAATACTAGCGGTAGAAGCTCACCAGGCGAGCGGAGGTGGAGGCAGCGCGGCAGGTCTTGTTGGAATGGGAGCTCTTTGATTGAAAGATGGAGGCGTAGAAGACGATGAGCGCCTCCACCACACGGGCCTGGTGGGGGTAGTCCACCAGAGACGAGAGCGAAATGGTCGCCCCCGTGGGACGAGGGCGCATCAGCGACGGCCCGAACACGATCCCCAAATTATTGGGACTCATCTTGTTCTCCTCCTCCAGCTCGGCGATCCTAAGAGATGCGAGAGCGCGCGTCACGGGAGGGAGGGGGGGGGGGTGTCTCCACACGACCCCTGACCGAAGCCTTGGTAGCATTCTCCTACGTACCGCCGAAGATGGCGTATCAGGTATCGCAGGGTGGCCATGTTGGATTTGGGCAGCTCCTTCAGAAGCTCCCTCAGCTTGTCGACTAGCACCAATGTCTCCGGCTCAGTTTCGGGGCCCAGGTCCACCAGCTGAGTCCCCCTGGCCACTGCGGGGGGGCCGCCGGGCTCATCGGGGTTAGCGTCGGCCTGCACGCTCTCCTTGGCCAAACCCACCAGATTGTTGTAAATGTGGAACGGCAGGATGGGTTCCGGCAACTGGATAGCAGACAAGCAGGGAATTCATCTGTAGTTTAGCGGCCTCGTTTTACTTTGTCTTGTCTTGTTGCGAAGCAAGACTGACTTGTCGCAGGTAGAGCTTGAGCACGTTGCTGATGTCGTGCGGAGAACACTGCGACAGCTCCACGAGCTCCTTGCCGTTTTCGAAGGCCTGACACAGCTTCTCCACGCGCGTCTTCACGCCGTTCACCCGGTAGATGCCCTGCGAGCCAGCATAGCGCAAGTCGGCAAAAGTGTTGGATTCGTGTGGCACTTCTCAGAGACAGAGGGACAAAGTGCTAACTACGTCTCCCAACATGACGAGGTTAATACTGACTAATTAGACTGTTGAGTATGCTTGCACATGGGGTGGGGGGGGGGGGGGTTGATTGTGATTAAAGCAGGGGATGCCAAAGTTATGCAATCTTTCCGTGTTAAGACAAAAACAATGGTAGTCAGATAAAGCACATTCCATGTTGAGTGAAGACAGTGGTTGCGTAACCTATGTAGGTATAAAAAAAAAAAAAAGAAGCTCTCAGCAGTATTCGGTGAGAACAACCACTGTGTAAAACTGCTTTTGTGGTGGTGGTGGTGGTTCCTTCTTACATTGAATTATCTTTAATCTTATCCAGATCTCCGAAGGATTATTAAAGTCATTTTAACTCTTAAATTTTGATATATTTTCCTGGTGGGGGAAAAAAAAAAAAAAAAAAAAAAATGAATGCAGAAGTGGCTTACAGTTTTAACACTTAAATGAAAAAGTACTGCCTGTTTGAAAACAAAATGTGTGTTTTATATTTTTTTTGAGAAAGCGACCACAGGCAGAGAGCAAGTTGAGGAGCCAAAACATTCTCACCTTCATCTTCAGCGCCCGCCTCTCGATCTCAGAGATGCACTTGGTGATGATGAAAGGGATGCCGTCGCTGGCGCAGCCGGCCACCTGAGAGAATTCCCTCCCGAAGAGCTGCAGACGGCCCCGCAGCTTCTTGTGGCCGCACTGGATGGCCAGCGTCTCCAGGCAGCGTTTGTGACAAGCCAGGAAACACTACGGACACATCGAGACCGCCTGAGGAATGCCGTTTTTGTTTGAGGGGCTTTGGGAGTGGGGAAATCTCCTCACCTCTTCGCACTCGGCGCCCTGGAAGTACACGTAGCTGTCGCACTCGCGGCATTTCGCTGGAGTGCGGAGCTTCCTCAGGCGGTGCGTTTGGGCCGCTTTGGACAAGCCCACGTGGCGGAAAGGTCTGGTGGAGACCACCACGTCGGGGTCCATGCCGTTCATGTCTGCGGAAGAACCAAAGACACTCGGTAAAACGTCTTCTACCAGGCAACCTTTACATTTCACACAAAGCGAGGCAAAGCAGATCATGTCAAAACTATGTCAAGTTTCGCACAGCAACTTGGCATTCCGTAATCAGATCATAACATGACATAAGCAGTTGGTTCTGAGGTGACTTATAAAAAAAAAACAAAAATCTGTACGACTTGACTATTGGTTTCAACACAACATGCTCTTGATGCACAAACCTGTAAATGGAGGAGTACATGCAATCTTTATGTATTATGGCCCAAATGTAATAATTTGATATTTTTGCCAGATATCTCTATAACGATACGATAATGTTACTATAATCCTGTGAAAACTATGATTTTTTTTTTTTTTTTAAAGAAAAACCTAAATATCAATCCAAAATGTTGCGGAAAGTTTATTTTGATTTTGATTTTTTTAGAACTGACAGCCATCAAGATTAACTCCACAAGAAATTGAAAATAATCAAACATTGCGACTATGCTTCAATGATAAATAACTATGTGGGAGTCTGTGTTAATGTGCGTCTTGTCCAGTATCGATTTGTCGATGCACAACGTAGTAAGGATGTGGTGTGTGGCTTGAAGAAAAAAAAAAAAAAAAAAAGGGGGGGGGGGGGGGGAGTAGTTAGAACCTCGTACGTGATGGTTGTGTATGCATTAATAAATTACATGCCGATATGATGTATGGACTCCAAGCGATATGAACGATGCCAGCCTGGATCGTGGCGGCTCACCATTAAAGTATGTCGCATTGTAGGACTTTATTAATCCACAAAACGATGGTAGCAGGCGACAAAGACGTGCGTTGCGACAGAAACGGGGCGTGGGCGATATTCACGAGGAAAGTGTGGATACAGTGAAACTCCTCTACAACGAAATCATGTTTGCAGCAAGAGATTTTTCACAACAGGGGTTTTTTTTCACTGTAGCAAATTTGAAACAGGAAAGTCTGAATGGTGTTGATGCATGAAGATTTTTTCACACTAGGGGGTATTTTCACCCATGTAGATTTCGTTGTAGAGGAGTTTCACTGTATATTGAAAGGCGAGGCTGACACTCAACGGAGCAGCGAGGCGCAGGCTGCTCGTACGTTTTTACAACACGCCCTGCAATTTGATCCAATGGTAATTTTGAAATGATAAATATGGTCATGTAATGTTGTAAAACACAATATGTGTGTACTTCAAAGTGAACAGGCGAATGGATTTCTTGTGTGTGTGTACTGCCTAAGTGACAAACAAAGCTAATATCAATCACATGGCCAAGAACTAAACGAAAAGTCTTACTCGGCGTCTCAAACGAGGCCACATTGCCATCTTTTTCATCAGTGTCCTCTGCGGACGAGACCGTTCCGGTGGATGACGTCCGGGTAATTTTGCTGATGTCGGCTGCTGACGTGAAAGGATGACAAGTGTAAAAAAGTTTCCCAGAGGGGAAACCCCAAACAAACCAAAAACTGTGATTGGCGCACTTGCGCTGGCGATTGGAGACTCCAGAGTGCCGTCTGCTCCCACGCTGTCATCACTCACTGTGGAGCCCCACGACTTGTGACCCTGCCCTGCATATACCAAATCATATACAGTCAAACCTCGGTTTTCGTCCATCATCCGTTCCAGAAGGCTGTTCGTCAACCGAAATTGTTCGAAAAACCGAAACCACGCTCTTTTGAAAATAAAAATGTTTACTGAACACGTCTGCTCACAATGGAAAGCAACACGAAGGAAGCGTCACTTCCTGGTGTAAGGAAGGCGAGAGGAGTCAAATGGTGCATTCAAGTGCGTTCAGTTTGTTCGAGAACTGAAATTTGTTCGTCATCCGAGGCATAAAAAACTTGATATTGGAGGCTGTTCTGGGCTCTTTTGTTAGCAATCGTATATGTCTCTTCAATTTTTCGATTTTCCTCCACCGGCCACATCCAACGAGGTTGACTACAGTTCCGTGGATCTTAAATTTTTGATGACGTGAAACCGTTGTTCCAGGAACTTTGGCTTGGTGATGGTCTTTCAGCCTTTACATTTAACAAGCTGGTCTATAATGTTATTTCTCGGCATTACTCACTGGGATGACGGTCCGTTTCCACTCCTGCGGCGGGGTTGTCTGCCTGGCTGGTCTGCTCTGCGTCATAGCTGTCGTTTCTCGTTCTGAGGACGGCGCTGCATTCATTCAACACGCGATACATTAAAAAGTGTCACCTTCACCATGACGAAAACCGTCTTCCTTACTGCGACGTCGCGCCGGAAGGGGTGAAGGGCTCGAACGCGTAGCAGACGGCGGGCTGGTCCGGCAGCTGCAAGTCTCGCACGTGGGCGGTGTACTGTTGGCCCGGGTCGTACAGCTTGCTGCTCTCGCACAGAGTCTGGTAACAGACGGGTAGCGCCACCGTCTGCATGTGCATAGACTGGTAGTACGAGATGGTGGCCTGGCGGTTGCAAAGGAAACGAGAGTGAGGCAAAGGTCGGCGGAAAGACGTTCAAGAGATGGCATTCGTGTTTCGAGTCCAACCGAGCGCAGTGTCTGGTCGCTCTGTTTGATGAGGTCCTGCAGCTGCCTCAGCACCGTGACTTTGGTGTGCTCCAGCTCCATCCTCTGAACCGTGGCGTCGGCGATGCACGTCTTGTACGTTGCCTCCGCCTCATCCGCCTACGAATCAAAATACAGTCAAACCTCGGTTTTCGTCCATAATCCGTTCCAGAAGGCTGTCCGAAAACCGAAATTGTTCAAAAAACCGAAACCACGCTCTTTTTAAAATCAAAATGTTTACTGAACACGTCTGCTCACAATGGAAAGCAACACGAGGAAGCGTCATTTCCTCGTCTACCCGAGGAAGCGTCACTTCCTCGTGTAAGGAAGACGAGAGGAGTCAAACGGTGCATTCAAGTGCGCTCAGTTTGTTCGAGAACCGAAATTTGTTTGTCATCCGAGGCATAAAAAACTCAAACTTTTTGGTCGAAAACAGAATTGGTAGAGAACAGAGACGTTCGAAAACCGAGGTTTGACTGTAATACAGTTTTTCTTGCAGCACGATAATAATATCTTCACATCAACCTAGTCCATATTTATTTATTGATTCTCATTTTAACAACATTTCTTTTTCATACTATCTGGAGTAGCGAGGAGCGAGCACCTTGTTGCGAGCCTCTTCCTCCAACCGCTTCTTCTTGTCCAAGGACTTGGCGGTGGCTCCCGCCCCCTCCTCCTCGGCTCGGCAGGCGGCCGCTTTGGCCTTGTAGTCCTCGCAGCGCGCCATGTAGGCTTGCTTGGCCTTGCGCAGGTTGGCCTCGCAGTCCATCTGTCGGGAGAAGCGTCTCATGTCACTCTCAAGACTCAAGACTCAAGACTCAAGACTCAAGACTCAAGACTCAAGACTCAAGACTCAAGACTCAAGTCACTTCCCCGCGCGCGCGGTTGTGTTCGGAGACGGACCAGTTTTCTCTTTGCTCGGCCCCAGTGATCCTTAATTTCCTTCCGACGCTTCTCGTGCTCTTGCTTGCGCAGCACCAGCGGCTGCACACCAACACACACGCATGTGGACATGTTCACGTGCTGCCGTTCATGACACAAAAAGCAGTCTCACACCAAATGGGGGGGTAACCTGGATAAAAGTTTGGTTGTGCAGGGTGGCGCTGGCCTGCTGGAGGCCGACGCTTTGTTCCTGGTCCTGCTCCAAAGCGAGAGAGTAGATGGAGAAGAGGGGCATGTGGGGCTGCAGGGGGGGGGGGGGGGAATAAAATAATGCTAGCGTGATTAGCTGCATCAAGGCGGACAAGAAAGGATACGTGTTCTCCAAAAATGCGGCTCACGTGTGTTATGCTGTGTTTGGAGGACTGGTATAATCTCTGAAGACCTTTGGAGAATTCCATCTCTGGTGGAAGATGGACACAAGTGGTTATATGGGACCATGGTTGCAGTGATGCGTTCAGGCATTTTTTTTTTTCCCCCCCTCTCAATTTCTGAAGTCATGACTATAACTATTCTTTGCATCTGCATTCTTTATTTTTCTTGGAAAGTTTCTTTTGTCATAAATCTACAACTTTTTTCTTTGAGCATTTCTGCTTTATCCTAAATAAGTAAATAATGAGAAAAAAAAAAATCACCTGCAAATTTAAGGATTTTATTCCCATAATCTGACTATCCTTGTATTTTTTCACTTAGAAGTTTTCTTTACCGTTGCAACTTATCTCACCTAATTTTATTATTTACTTTCTACCCTTTCACTTTTTTTCCCCTTTGCACCATTTTATTATAAAGGCAATTTTATTTTTTTTGCAACATTAAAATCTTAACATTTGCAGCAGTATCCTTTTAACATTTATTTTATTCGAGAAACATTGCATCTTGATTATTGCTAAAGTACAATTACAAGTAAAAAATGTTTTCCTTATGATTGACACGATTTAACTTGAACATAATTACTTTTCCAGTCAGGCTATTCTTTTTCTTACAACTATAACTTTGCTCTCATGACACCAATTACTGAAAACATTTGGACTGTTTTAGGCTTTGTTTGTTCTATTTTCCAATTGCAAACGCAGGCTTAAGACTGCACATTTGGCAAAGTCAAAAACACCAAGGCAAAAAAAAAAAGCTCTTAGATGTCGATTTATAGCCAACCTAGCAGAGCAACCACAACGTACCCAGCGAGGTTCTCTTCTCCACGTAACTGATGAGATCCTTCATGTACTTGGCGATGGTTTTGGCGTACTGCAGAGCAGAGTCAACGCCGCCCTCACTGCGCTGCAAGATCACGTCCGCCGCCTCGATGTTGCCTGCAGATTGGGGGGGAGATATTGAGACTCAAATGGATTTCTTGTAGTGTTAAATTTTCGCATGCGGCCAGTTTTGCTCAGAGATTTTGTCACCAGAGCCTCCAACCTGAATTAAACATATGACTGACATGAATATTCAGTATGAGGATGGACTCAGGACAGTTTCATTGGATCGAAAGACCATCGATAAGGGCACAGGTGTCAAAGTCAAGGCCCGGGGGGCCAAATCCGGCCCGCCAACTCATTTTATGTGACCCGCAAAAGCAAATCAACTTCCATGACCCTTGCTGAAATCTGTACCGTAATCTCAAATTGTCATATGCAATAAATAACTGTGGCATTTTGCAACAACTTTGTGACCCGGTTTACACTCACTTGAACAATAACCGAACAAATACTTGACTGATTTAAAAAATAGTGAGCCATCTTTAGTGTGTGTGTGTGTGTGTACAAGTAATACCGTAATTTCTGGACTATAGACCGCACCCGATTATAAGCCGCGCCACTACATTTTTAAAAGGAAAAAAACATTTTGTTACGTGAGATATTTACAAAGAAAGACGGTACACAGGCGGCCGTTAAAAAAGTCTTTATATAGGCCGCTTCATTAAATAAGCCGCAGAGTTGAAAGCGTGTGACAAAAGTCGCGGCTTATAGTCCGGAAATTACGGTAATATGATGTAATGATGCAACATTTATTCGGGTTCACCGTCACAACGGCCCTTCGACAAAAAATGAGTTAGACACCCCTGGATAAGGGTTTCCTGTAAAAAAAAATCATAACGACAACACGCCGAATTTAAAGCCACGGCGTTCCGAGCATGACAATAAAGTTCTGTCTTATAGTCTGAAAAAGTACAGGAACTAATTCGAAACATTGCAGAAGCAACCGCACAAGACGGCGATGAAAATGTGATTATTATACCATTCTTCGTGCCTCTTTAAAAATAAATAAAGTGAAAGTGCAAGATGAGGCTGCCTACCCATGTCGTCTGAGTTGCTCCCCAGCTGGCCGCCGTCCTGACCTGCAGCGCCATACAAGTTCTCCAGGGACTGCGCAAGGCAAATAAAACACGTAATGCTGCGACCATCGTAAACAAATCAATAGCGCGGCCGAAAGGAGGACAACGGGTGAGACACTCACCCGGCTCTTCTCCGTGGGCAACAATGAGAGCAACGTGCTGCTGTCCACCTCGCCCATCAGCAGCTCAGACACACTGGACGCAAGCACAAAGTACACGATGACCCTTAAACCACATTGTGCATGTCGAATGTTCTCAAAACGTTTTTTTTTTCCTCACTAAAGCACGTCAAATTAAAATGAAAATCTCACGCACAACTATCAAACTATTTGCGCAGATGTTTTGTAAGAATGTTTTTGCAACATTAAAAGCTTTTGCTGCTAACTTTCCTAACATGACGACTACTTTCTCTTCACACTATATATTTTTTGAGTAGACAAATTAACCCATTTGATTTTTGTTTTAATTACAAGTTGTCAGGTGCAAACGACATTGAATGCAACTCATTGTGATTGGAAAGATTTCGGCAGTGGTGTGCGTCGGAATTTTTCAAGGAGTGTAAAGTTCATCTCGCTGCCGACAGAAGCCGAGTGGATGAGGAAACGGAGCTGTCAGACATTTCAACCGTGTGACAGCTCACTTCCCCTTGCCGTTCTCTTGACAGTTGAAACAGACATGTGACCACCTCCTACGCAAAGAAACGCTCCACAATGGTCACTTTTAAAGAAGACAAAAAAAAAAAAAAACCTCAAATGCAGCATAGCTGCTTTGTGTCATTTGCACCCTAATGATCCAAAATACTATACAAAGAACGTGTGATTGATCGTCTCCCCCGCCAGGCATTTTGTGCCACGGCGTACAAGAAAACAAAAACCACTTCCTGTTTTCGTGCTCAGCTTCTTGCAAATGTGTCACCATTTACGCACGTCTCTCCAGGTTTCCATACACACACACACAATTTCGAACGCACAACTTCTGGTTTTTAAGCAATCCATGCGACTCACTTGCTGCTGAAGGCCACCGCGATGGTCTCGATGGCTTTCTCAAAGTCCTTTTTGTCCGAGTCATTGCACGCCTCGTAGTGGAAACCTGAAAAGGTGTTTAGTCATGATTTATATTACTTTGTCTTGCGATTAATTAAAAAAAGAAAAAAAAAACCTGAATGTCTTGTCATCCTTTTACCCTACTCCCATATTGTGCCCTTATGCAATCAGCCTATGCCTAATCCTTTGCTATAATATTGACCCTATGCCGTAAACGGTATGTCGAGTGGAAACAAGAGTTCAGAACATCCCGAGCGACAAGTCGCCGATCCCGTTGGACTCACCTTTGACTTTGGCTATGAGTTTCCCGGCGGCGGTGAGGATCTCCACCGTGTTGAGGAAAGGGTACGTATTGATGACCTGCCGCAAGACGCGTAGAACCTCCCCCAAGCACTCGTGGGCGACGGGCCGCTGATTCTCCGTACCTGCGTGTCAACGGGTGGGTGGGGGGTGGGGTCGAAATTGACTTGTTTTCATTCACACTTCTTGTTTGCGAGAGTGGGTACCGAGCAACTTTGAGCCAGTTTGCTCACTGCTTGCTATGTTAGCTTCTCGCGTAGGCTAGGTGCCATACGTTTGGCATTTGCGGCCTACAACAACGATCCCAAATTATATATAATACAGTGAAACTCCTCTACAATGAAATCATGTTTGCAGGAAGAATTTTTTCAGGGTTTTTTTCACTGTAGCAAATTTGATCTCAGATGTATACACACACACACACACAAATGTATGTCTACACGCGCGCACACAAACCTAAGTGTACTCTTTATTGGCAGGAGAGTGGGAATGGTGTTAATGCATGAAGATTTTTTTTTCACACTAGGGGGTATTTTCGCCCATGTAGGTTTTGTTGTAGAGGAGTTTCACAGTATTGACTTGACAACAGTTTGTTTGTGGAGTTTCTGCCGCGCCCGTCAACCGATCAAGTGTGAATGACGCAACCGAGAAAATATTTGGCTATCGTTCTTGTTCTGAAAACATATTTGTGACAGAGGCCTTGTGTTCTTCTGCCCCCACCGGAATGTTAAAGTGAGCTTAAGTTCGATTCATATCAACGTCTAAATTGAATTGGATTTTTTTTTTTTTTTTTAGGACTGCTTTCCTCTCGGCTTCGAATACAGACGACAACAATTGGTACGACATCAGATGTCACAAAAGCATCCTCGGTGGCGCCTGTTAAGTGTCCATGATGATAAGAACACAGTGACCTCAAGAGTGGTGTCCAACAGGAAGTGGACTCCCCCCCGCCCCCTTAAATTAGGCAATGCCACACAACACGCGGCCTTGTAGATTTTCATTAAGTTGCTTTATGTCGAGCAACATTCCAACGACATTACAGTCAGCAGATGCGGCCGTCCTTTCGGAGGAGGAAGTGAGGCCTGGAGAGTGATACCGCCCTGTCGGACGCAGCTACCTACTGTAAGCTTCCTGTTTTAGAAGAACGAGAGAACATGAAACTCTCGATGATACACAGACGCACGCCAAGTGTACACATGTGTCGCAGGTGGCTTTCGGTACGGACGGTTGGCCATTTTGAGCCCCCTTAGGAAATGTGAGTCTTCATTTTGGGAGTTTACAAAAAAAACCTGCATGAAAAGAGGCATTTTAAATATGATTGTCCTTTGAAAAACATCCATTTTTCTACACCGCTTGTTCTCATGAGGAGCTGCAGCCTATTGCCGCTGACTTGCGGCGACAGGTGAGGTCCACTCTGGACTGGTAAGACGGCGATGTCGGCAAAAAAATGCCTGCGTTGGAAAAATATCACCTCTTACCGGCTGGGGTATACAACTTTAACCCTCATGCAGTATTTTTAAGCGGCTGCATGAAGGGTATTACGTCCCAAAAATGTCCCTCTTCCAATGTGCAACAACTTTTTTCACTTTTAATTTTTTTTTCACTTTCAACCCCTCAAAATGTTCAGTGGGAATTGGCCAAGACATAGATATACATCCTATGCAAAATTTCAGCTTCGTGGAGTTATTTCTCACTGTTTTGTCTGTGGTGTCCATTTGTCCAACAGTCCACAATCGTCCAAAGTGTCCAATTTTGGGATAATTACTGCATGAGGGTTAATAAAAACAAAATGGGAGCAAAAATCGGGTAAACAACAGCCCCATTATCTTTATGTGTGTGTACCAGGCCAAAGGTGAAAAATAGGTAGCGGGTATTTGAATTCAGCTACCTTCAGCCAGCACCACCACGTCCTTCAGCTTCTCCACAGCTTCGGCAAAGCGCGCCACGTCCCTGAGCAGGGCCGGGATGTCCGCCACCTCGATGGCGGCGGGCTCGGGACCTTCAGATGATGGCGTCGTTGGTGTCATGGCTCCTTTCGCCTGGCCTTTGGTGAATACCCACGACTGGAGAGTCAAACCTGGGTAGGAGGGTCGGGAGGGGGGGGAGGGGGGGGGGGGCAGGTTGCTTAGGCGGTAATAGGCCATGGATTTTGTCCCTGGGCCTTCAGTGGGGATTTACGAGCCTTAATCCAACTCTCAAAGGATTAAATTTCCATATTAAAAAAAAAACAAAAAAAGTACAAAATTTAAATGGGTAGGATAAAATATACAAGTGGTTTTGTTTAAGAGAAAAAAAAATATGACAGCTTAACGTATATAATTTCCATTGTAGCTATTGAAAAATATTTGCGCAATGTTTTAGATGTGTGCGCGCAATTTTTATTCAGCATAAAAATGGATGTTGATTCACTTTTTTTGATACGTTTTTTTTTGTTTTGTGGAACCTCCGTGAAATTTCCCCGTGTTGTCTCACCTGCAGCGCTGGCATGTCGGCTCAGGGTGGTCGGCCGCCTCAGGGTGGCGGTGGAGGTCGGGGCGCCCGGTGCCAGCTTGAAGTGCTGGGGGCTCGGTGTTCCCGGGCAGGACAGAGATGGGTCCTGGAGTCCGGCGGAGGATGGAGTGAAAATGGACGAGGATGAGGAGGAGGAATACGTGGGTGAAGAGGAGAGGGTGGCGTCACCGCCATCCTTCCGAGGCTGCTCCTGTAGGATGGACAGCTGGGGGGGGGGGGTCACATAAGAGGAACGCTCAAAATGGCTTCTCTTTTGTCAAGAGACTTTCACAAGATCCCGCACGGCAGCACTTCCTGATTTTGAGGGTGCGGCAGCGATGCGAACAAATACGACTTGCCGAAAAGACGACGTCTATCACTTGATCATATTTCTATACTTACCCGTTTGAGCCACACGTCCAGTCGCTCTTTGCATTTACCGTCCACGTTCTTAGCCCTCACACTGATGGAATACGGCTTGTAGCTACGTTTGCGCCCCCGCTTCAGCATGGCCATACAAGCTCAAGGAACCAGTAGCCACATCCCAACTACCTATCGTGAACACACTCAGACAACACTACATGACACTACAGCCTGACTTGCAATATATCTCATCAATGGCGTCTGAGCTCCTTCTCTTGGACTGAATGTTATCTGCCACCACACACGCACACCGAAAGTGACAGTTTCATCAGTGCGCGCCTCCCGGAAGGGATGTGTTCACTCAATCAAACACCAACACCAAGACGCGGCTCGCTCACATACGCAACTGTGAAGGAGATTTTGGTTCATTCACTCATACTGTGCACAAACTTTGATGTTGTGTTGTAGGGCATTTTGACATTGAAAAACTGGCACCGTTTGTTCAATACCAATCACAAACTAATGTGACTTATCTTGACGTGAGTGACTCGCATATACAAAAGGCTTATGCGTGTACCCGGCATATTTTCAATCATAAAATGGCTGACATGGGCACCCATCATACACAAACACATAGGAAGTGATTATTTTGCGCGCGCGCAGACACACACACACACACACACACACACACACACACACACACACACACACACACACACACAGTGCCTCCGTGTGCACACAATCACTCTCAACTCCAACAATAATTCACACTAACGCCAACACACTAATAGAAAGTGTAAAAACATATACAATAAACACTGGACTTCAAATTACATACACGAGCACACACACACACACATACACACTAACAGGAGCATGAACTCAAACAAAATATATATAAAAGCAGGGACGTACACACTTTTCCCCCAAAAATAAACAAATACACGCACCCATTACAACTCCAGAACATACATTTCCAAAAGGCGCGCCCACACATACACTTCGAAAACGCCAAAACTCCACACACAGAACTCCACCAAAGCACGCGCGCACACACACGTATGTACACGCACTCTCAAAAAAAATAAAGAAAACACACGCACGTACAGCAGGGAACATGACGGTTTGACTGGCTTCCCAATCAAGCAAGCGCCATCAAGGGCGAGCGCGTCTCTCACCGAATTAGGCGGACCGGGGCTTCCGCTTCGACTCTTCTTGGAGATGGACGGCGTCTTGATAAGTTCCCGCTTCTTGCGGGCGAACATCTTGAGGGTCCCTCGGCCTTCCATGCTGATCCCTTTGAGTTTGACGTACAGACCCCCCACCCACCCCCCCACTCTCCACTTGGGTGTTGTGCCGCCGCTCTCGCTGCTCAGCGGGGAGGCGTCGCAGACATCCGTCCGGGTCCACGGAGGGTGTCTGTGAGCCGTCGGCTTCCTCACGCCGTCGTACATTGAGCCGCGCAGGCTCACTGACGACCAGCTTCCGCGCCGCCTGCTTCCTCAAGTGGGGGTGGTGGCCCGGAAAGGTGCTACGTTTATCAGATTAGACCACCTTCAACATGTGTCCCAGTCTGAACGTTGTCAGTCAGTCCCCCCCCCGCCCCCCGAGACATAAAAGTACAACAAACGACGGCCCAACTTTAAAGTAACATCTCAACAGAGATATAATGGGCGCTTGGGTCCAACGCAATCAATTCATCAAAGCACACGTGTGCGTCCACGTCAAGTGTTTTTCAGGGTATCCTTCCGCCCGCTCGTCTCACCTGCGCCATGATGTAAGTTAGACCCCTATTTTTATTTGGATTAGTGATGGGATTTTCGGCTCTTTTCGGTGAGCCGGCTCTTTTTGGCTCTCAAACGGCTCTTTTAACTTTTGCAACACTTTAGCAACAACAACTTTAGCTTTTCTTTTAAATGTTTGACAAATTTAGCATTCATTTTGATAAATGACTTGGCGAACTAAATATTGCACTCTACTGACTGCAAATAGCAACAATTATCAAGCAAAGAAAAGGGTTTTTACTTATTTTATTGAACATTAAAAAGGCTCCAAACAATAAACAAGCAACAAAATTAAACTTCAACCAACAACAATCAAACATGCTGCATCATAACAAAAAGAGTGAGTAGTAACTGCAACAGCAGCAGCGAACAAAATAAACACAAGATACTCCTTGCTTTATTTTAACAAACATAAGCCACGCCTTGCTTTATTTTAAATTTGCTTTCAACAAAACTAAATACTTCAACTTGGACGGGCTGATCCGGCTCGTTCTCTCAGTAATTACAGTATTTGTACCTACCAAGCCCCTCGCCCCTCCCCTTTTTCTTCCCGTCTCCCTCTCTGAGCACGGCAGCTGAGCCACTGCCAAACCTTGCTTCAGACACGTGAAAAAGAGAGCGACATCGAGAGGGAAAAAGAGAGCGAGTGCGCCCGCGCACGAGAGAGACAGAGAGAGAGGGAGAGAAAAAGAGGGAAAATGACAGAGCCGGCTCTCGAGGGAGGGTGCCGGCTCTCATCGTTCACTTCAAAGAGCCGGCTCTTTGTGCCGGCTCGTTCGCGACCGACACATCACTAATTTGGATCACAACTCGACTTGTGCGTTACCGTTTGACGTTTGAATTGTGCATGGTGTAACCACGGCCTTCTGATAGGTTACCATCAGGGTTAGCCTTTCCCCGCCGAGCCGTCAAATCACTCGATGTGACATTTCACTTTAGGCACGATACCGACATGGCGGCACGAGCGCTGTCTGATACCGACATATTAACGATCCGTGCTTTTAGTTATGTCTTAACTCATTCAGTACAAGCCAATTCTAGACCAAAGTCTGACCCCCCCCCCCCACACACACACACACACTTAAAACTCATTCAGTACCAGCCAATTCTAGACCCAGTCTGAAATGACGTTTAAAAACGTCTTTGGGAGTGAATGAGTTAAAATAGCCAATTAGCTAGCTTCATTCATTCATTTTTAAGCTTTGTTGTGGAAAAAAAAAAGAGACACCGGAATGGGTTTTGTTCATGAAATAACTTTTTTTTTTTTCCTGGACTCTATTTATCCTCAGATGAGGATAGTTAGAGCGTGTTTTTTTTTTTTTCTTCTCCCCCTCTCCCTCCCTTGTGGTTTCTTTCTGACTTCCGGGTTGAGTGAACGCTGGCGCTTTTGGCTGCCGCTGCTCAACCCGCATTGTGTTTTGTTCTTGTTCCTGATTGTAAAGTGTCCTTGGGTGTCTTGAAAGGCGCTTATAAATAAAATGTATTATTATCATTACCCATCAGGTAACCCTTCACATTACTAAGGTAATTTCACGGGATAAAATCCGCGTGATAATTTTATTTTCAGTAGTTCTGAACCATTTATTACTACTACACATTTTTTTATATTTATAACAGGTTTTTTTTAATAGTATCATAACACTCATCGCTGATTGACTGAAGTCACATGATCACGTTCTACCTTCTTGTCGGGCTCTCAGGCCCCCAGCGGTCCGCAAGCTGTAGCTTGAGAGTGAAATAATTTAACCAAAACCCCTTTAATGGATCCGGCTCAGACACGCAATGTACATTTTCAAAACATTTATTAAAAAATAAAAAGATGATAAAAATATAACAGTCACGATAAAATGTAGAAAAAAGCCCTCCCATCATTAAAACATCTTAGCACGTGTGTGTCAGTGTAAAAGTTCAGTCTTGTGGTGATGCGTTAAATCCTTCCTGGCCACCATAGTTTGAAGTTTATAATATAATGGGAGATTTCATGGTTAAAAGCATTCTTTGTTCTTTTTTTAAATTTTTTTTAACCAAAGCAGTTCCTCTGAGGTTTGATATGCACTCAGTCCCTATTCCACAAGTAGAAAAAAAACATTGATCCTTTTATACAGAGTTTACATAAGACCATGTTATACAGTACCGGTACTTTTAAAGTGAATCAGGCATTGATATAAAAATTTATGAGCTAAGATTGGGGATAACCAAAAACAGTCTCCGAGTGTCTTTCGTTGTTCGTTCAGACTCAAATGGTGGACAGAATGGCTTGTCTACAGTTCTGTCGCTGGACCCCATTCGATGTCCTCCGCCTCATCCTCGTACTCTTCATCGTCTTCCGAGCTGTTGCTCCCGCCTCGGATCTGCGTGCGTCTGACCTGGACCGCTTGGTGATGTGCCACCCTGTAAACATGCGAAGGAGGAGTGTGTCAAACATCTGCAGGTTAAGTCTTTTTTTCCCCCTACTAGTGAGCCACAGGAGACTTACACGATGAACTGAAGGGCCTTCTTCTCCTCCCCTTGCGTCTGTAGCTCTGCCTGTCGGGCCTGAACGAGAACCACAAGTTAGCTCTGGCCTCAAGTCAAACAAATAAAACAATTATATATCGAATATCATTGTGTCAGCACGTGAGGGCATTACGCCAAAAGAATTACAGCTCTGGAGCTCTCAAGACAACATAAAACAAGAGGAGCCGCTGCGGGTGCCCGCGGCGCCATCAAAAGAAAAAGTTCAACCAAACCCAATGTCAATTACCTGCTCTAATTCCTTCTCAATGGCAGACAGACTGGCTTGATGTGGGCTCCCTGGCTGCTCATCCCCATACGGCCCGCTGACAGAGTAACGCGTGGATGGGTCGGGGGCGATAAACTCCGGGGGTCCGTCTGACGGAGTGGTTGGTGCAATGGCGTCGAGGTGGTTGAAGTCAGAGTCCGAAAAACTGCGGTGTGAACGAACATCGTCCGGATGATGCAGAGGTGGGCTGCGGCTCTGGCGACGGAGCGTGGCGGGTTCCGGCACGTGCATCAGAGGTGGGATCTCTCTGCCTGTCGAGTACACCTCGGCGTAAGGCACGGGGTCCAGCTCCTCGTCGGGACTGCCCCAGGTGGGCTCGGATGAGCGAGCCAGGGCGGTGCCGGACACTCTTGAGCTCCTGGCCGCGTGTTGACCCGGGTAGGCCTCCTCCAGGTCCTCATTGTCCGTGTAGGCCTCGCCGTCTGTGAAGGCCTCGCCGTCCGTGTCCTCCGGGTCACTGGCGGCGCTGAGGTAGTCTGACTGAGTTTGATCCAGTGCGTCCAGGTCCTGTTCTCCGCCGCTCTCCAACTAAACAAAGATACAGACATAAATCTATCTACACAGACCTTTTGCACAGCATGATTGTGCGAAATGGAAATTCAACACAGCAAGGGTATATGTGGCTTACCGTGACTTCAGAAACCCAGACTGGTTTAGACTGTTGGTGGCGAATCTTGTCCTTTAGAGCCTGGTACCAAATATTGGAGCCGGGCTGCAGGTCAACGCGCGCTAGAGGGAACAAATAGCAAATGACTCCTGACAGATAGAAGAGAATCACTCTTCTGAGGCCTATAACATTTTATGTTCTAACGATCAAACAAATGCCCCATTTTTACATTCTGAGCATTTGTAGGTTCCATTTTTTGGAAGCTTCTTATAATAGACCCAAAGTTTTTTTAAGTCATCAAATTCATTCAACCCAAAAAGCTGACAACTTACTGCACACTTGACATGTGATAAATTGATGAACACAGAACCGCTTCAATAATGATGAATAGGAGGCAGACTCAAAGAGACATTCACTATTTTATTTTTAAATATGCCTCAACCAAACATCTTTTAGAATCTCATGTTCTCTCTGGCCATTCAGTGATTTAAAAAAAAAAATATATGTGTACAGGTAAAAAAAAAAAATAATAAAAATATGCAGTGTTGTCTTTAAACGATAAAAGGCTTTGTGGGTATCTTTTTTTTTTGGGGTGGTAGACAACCGAAATGGCTCTCCGCATATTTAAGATTGCCGACACCAGACGTAGAGAGAAAAGGAAAATCCTACGAGAACTGTCCTTAATCCTAATATCTGCAATAAACACATGCACGCGATATATGTTATTGATGTAATAATAATAATAACCTGAGAAAAGATGACTGTAGTCTTTCCTGAGCTTGAGCGCCTGCGAGTGAAGGCGTCTGGAGCTCTTGTTGGAGTCGGGACTGTAGCGCTGCCTCATGGCTTTGACATCCTTGCGGCTGTGCGGGTCCAAGAAGATCACCATCGGGTGGTACTGGATGTAGTTGAGCCTCTCCACAGCGGTCGGCGTGATGTCCAGCAGGGGGTGCTTGTCCTGGCAACGGAACGGGAATACATTTAAGTGAGCCACCACGTGGAGCATGCCACACACACACACACACACACACACAGTTTAGAATTTATTTTCATATTATGTGAGGGGGTCTTGGATAAAAAAATAAAACCTGAAATGTAGAACTCACCTTTTCAGCTATCTTCCTCACGGTGTCCAGTTTGATAACCGTTGAGCTGCTGTCAACGCCCCCACTGCGAGGAACCATCTCTGATGAAAAGGGAGGGAGGGAATAAAAAAAATAAAAACATTCACATTCAGGTAAAAAAAAACTTAAGGTATAAAAGTGCTTATAAAAAGACACCAACCAGCTATTTCATATTCATCAGGGATCTCCCTGGCTAGCTTCTCCATAGCGATATCGTTAAGAGGACCCAGGATGACGATGGGCCGTTTGAAATTGGCTTCTCTGAGCAGGACCCTCTCGTAAGCCGGGAATTTGCCCTGGATGGTGAGCTGCAGGAGGTCGTCCCGTGAGCGTCGTGCGTTCTTCTCGTTCTTTTTGTTCCCTCTGAGGCCCCGTAGTTTCCAGAACTCGGCCCTGGGCCCCGACACTGGCTTCTCGCCGCTCATCCTCTGCGCCTGCTCTTGGCTGGCCAGCACTTCCGCTCTGATGGATGTCGACCGCACCAACGTGAGAAAGAAAATTCACAGAGTAGCTATCACACAGACTCTTATTCGTTTTGCTTTCACGAGTTTCTTTTGATTTTCTTGAAACTTGATTGGACTATGGTATACAGTCGTTGACCACTATACAAAACATGAATACAGTTTGACTGGACCTAGTGTGATAGTCGGCCATTTTTCGGGTGCACCCGTTGCTCACCTGGTCTGGTTGGGGATGGTGCCTTTATCGAGCTCGTGCAGGTCGTTGCCCATGCGGATGGCCAGCCAGTTGCCCAGCTTCCCGCGGTGCATCGTGTCTACCACTCGGAACACCTCTCCTCGCATAAAATTCAGCCCGATGGGATGATCGGTCTCGTGGTCATAGTGCGTGCGGATGTAGAAGTTGTCGCCCAGGTTGGACTTTATGATCTTCTTATAAACTGAAGAAGAAAAAAAAAAAAAACATTGACCATTTAAGGCGATGGGACGTAGACTGGAGCTTGCTATGGTTCGACTGCACTTACTGTCCATCTTATTTTGAGTTTGAATCGCTACCCTCTCTCCTCTCTTGATGTTAAGCAGGAAATTTGCTGCCTCCTCTCGAGTGAAGTGGCCAAAGTCCGTGTTATTGACCTGTGACAAAGGGGAGAAGAAAAAACTCCTGTCATTGTGCGTAATATTATTCCAAAAATGCATTTTGACAAAGTGTCCCTGTCCCCTACCAGCGGTCAAGACACGAAACGCCACAAACACCAGTTGCTGATATGTGGTATACACATCTTAACAACTGAAAGATGTCTGCTGGGATATATTATAGTTACATCTGCAGCGGTTGTGAAAATGGTACATGAATAAAGCTGTATTGTATTGTATTGTATTCCCTTTAGCCTCGCTCCATCTAGTGGATACATAGCGCAGGTGCGCCTTATACTCTGGAGTGGCTTATAATAATAATAATACATTTCATTTAAAATAGTGGCGGCCCGGTAGTCCAGTGGTTAGCACGTCGGCTTCACAGTGCTGAGGTACCGGGTTCAAATCCAGCTCCGGCCTCCCTGTGTGGAGTTTGCATGTTCTCCCCGGGCTTGCGTGGGTTTTCTCCGGGTGCTCCGGTTTCCTCCCACATTCCAAAAACATGCATGGCAGGCTGATTGATCACTCTAAATTGTCCCTAGGTATGAGTGTGGGCGTGGATGGTTGTTCGTCTCTGTGTGCCCTGCGATTGGCTGGCAACCGATTCAGAGTGTCCCCCACCTACTGCCCGAAGACGGCTGGGATAGGCTCCAGCACCCCCCGCGACCCTAGTGAGGATAAAGCGGTTCGGAAAATGGATGGATGGATTTAAAATAGTGTGGAAAATATGGTAATTAAAATTAAATACAAACTAATACAATAGAAATGAAGTTAAAAAAATTCCATATATTTTTATGTTTTTAACAAATATCTATTTTTATTAATATAATTTTTTTTATTTCAATCAAACATTTTTTGAAATTCAAATTAACACAGTGCAAACAAGACTATTGGTAAAAGCTGTAAACTACAGCTACACATTTTTATTGATATAATAAATATGTTTCTTTAAATTGAAATGAAATAAAATCAAACTGCAACTACTACCAAATTAATCAAATCAAAATTGATCGTGTCTCTGGTCAGAGCAAAAGCCACCCTCACCTTCAAAATCTGGTCACCCTCTTTCATCCCCCGCTTGTACGCGGGGCTGTCGGGCTGCACCCCTCCCACAAAGATGCCGACGTCGTTGCCGCCCACCAGCCTGAGGCCCACGCTGCCTTCCTTGACGAACGACACCGCCTGCAAGTCGGAGCTGTACCTGCAGGACCGGAACCAGAAGTGCCTCAGCACTTTAATGCTGCCGTGCAAGTTGGAAGGCCGAGACCTGAGAAGGACTCACCCTTGGGGGGATGTCGGGTACGAGTCTGGAGGCAAGGAGTAGATGGGCTCTTCAGCAGACTTGGCGGGAACAGGGGCCGGTACTGCTACTGGTGCTGATGATCATAATGAAAGCATGTTAAAAGGGCGATTCACAAAAAAAACAAAAAAACCATGAAAACCACTGAATGCGGCGCTTACAGCTGACTGGAGGATTGCTCCTCACGGAGATCCCAGATCTCATGGTGCCACCATTGTGAGGCACATCAGGAGCACGGTTACTGTAAAACATGAGATTAAAATAGTCGAAAGAAAAATTTTGAGTTCTGTCTGGAAAAACTAGACCTGAAAAGTGAAATGAAACTCAAACCATTGCCATCATGCCATGTCGAATCTCCACAAGTTGTTTTTTTTTTGTTACAAATGAGGAAATAAAAAGAAATGTCTGTGCGTAATTTTTGTTTTCATTTTCCGATGCATTGGTTGAAATCTTTTTCCACTTTCTCGCTGGAAAGGTCGTACCTGCGTCGGCTATCCCCGCGGTCTGAGCTGCCCGACCTACGCAGGTGCAACAGATCGTCGGACTCGGAGGAAACTGAATGTTGTGAAGAGACCACAAAAGATCCTGTCTTCACACACTAGCTCACTCACAAACACTCATCACGCATACACACACTTCTCTACATTGACACACACACACACATATTCTTTCTCCCATCACGTCATCCTCACGCACACTTGCCACCCTCACACAAACACATTCACGATCCGACCGACCATCAGGAGGAGGTTGCACAGACAACGAGACTCGGCGGGCTGGCTCCGGATTCACATCGACCGAAGAAGACTTGATCTCAGGAAGGACTCTGCAAGCAGAACAGGGGGAATTATATCATTTCAGCAATTCTTTAGTTGACGCAATTTGACATTTTTTAATCAAAGACATCTCTTGGAGCCACTGTCTCCATTTAGCTGCACAAGTAATGTTTATTCCTGGAGAAAGCACAAAGTTAAATATAATAATATATTTTATTTATAAGCGCCTTTCAAGACACCCAAGGACACTTTACAATCAGGAACAAAAACAATAAAACACAATGCGGGTTGAGCAGCGGCAGCCATATCGTTTGAAAGCACATTCTAAAGATGCTAAACAAGTATCACGACGTATTTGGGTCAAAACTCCCACCTGTATCTGTTTTTGGCTCTGTTTGACTTGTCGCTGTCCGTTGAATATCTGCGAGGGGTAGACCCATAACTGTCCTCCGAATCCGACTCGGGCGCAGCTGTAAGGAATCACACTTAAGCGGCAGATTTGCACACGTACATTTACAGAAATCACAATTAATCGGATTAACATGATGATTCTTACTCTTCTCTACAACTTTGCTAAGGCTTCAACATTTATCCATCTAGTTCATTATGCACTTGTACCCATTAGTGTTGTGAGAGGCCTGGCGCTTTATAATCCGATGCGCCTGATATAGGGATCAATATTCTGATTCTTGGACGTAATATTTAAAATGTTCTGTAAAGCGCTTTGTTACAGCTGAAGCAGTTGTGAAAAGCTCGATATAAATAAAGCTGTATTGTATTGCATTGTATTCCTTTAGCGTAGCTCCATCTAGTGGATGCATAGCGGAACTGCAGCCAGTATGGCAGGTTCTATTCTATGCGCCTTATAATGCGGTGCGCCCTATATTTGAAAACAGTTTTTAAAATAGGCCGTTGATTGAAGGTGCGCCTTATACAACGAAGCACCTTATAGTGCGGAAAATACGGTCATTTAACGTGATCAAAATAAACCAAAGGATTGCATGTGATGATCTCAAAACGCGCGACTCCTGAAAATGTTAATATTAAATTCGATACCAACTGCGCAGACTGGTTCCGAAAAATCTCCAATGATTTTATGCTCACCTAGACGCGGCGCACGGCTGACCGGGACACCGGAAGCGCTGTGCCGCCTCGTTTCCGGCTGAGAGGAAAGGTCCGCCGGCAAAGCTCTGCAAGAGACAAGAGGGAGGCGGGAGTGAGGGAGGAGGGAAACAAGTCTCAGTTACATTTGGAAGGACGGGGAGTGGGCTTGTGGCTAAAGTGATGATTATGGATGAGGGAATATTCACCTTTGCGTCTGAGGGGACTCCTCTCTTTGACTGCTTTGTGATGACTATTGATCAATTTCAAGTATATATTTAGTTCATATATTTATGGTCGAGCCATCTGTTTAATCAGCACGTAGCCACATCATGGAGAGGGACATGTTCAGTGAAAGTCACTTTTTATTTCAGCGCGTCACACACAATGGTACAGCCCCAAAACACACACAAGTCCCAAAAAGCTACAATGTGATCACACGAACACACGCGTGTGAAAAATAAAAACATTCACAAGACAGATGATGTAACTTTTGTATAACTTCAAAAATAAAAAGGGGTAAATTAAAAGTATAGTCATAAAAAGAAATGCCTTATTTACTCAAGTGTCCCACAGCAGGGTGTTCAAGTGGGTGGGGGGGAGAAGGGGACGACGCCTTCATGTGTACCTGTATCTGCTGCTGCCGTACGAGTCCTGACTGTAGGCGGCGCTCTGCCTCCGAGGAGGCGCCGAGCTGCCTTCAGACTCCGACTCGGAGTCTGAGAAGGGAGGAAAGACAACTTGATTAGCAGGCAATCACCATGCTACTCGAAATGCATTTTTGTCGCGCTTATTATGGATGGTAGATAAGTTCATCCAATTCTGGGGTTCAATTCAAAAACTGAAACTCATTTTAGAGATTGTTTAAACCCATTGAGCAGGCTTTTTATTAGCATTCCGTGGTCAATATTATTCTGATTGTCATATGACATTTTGTAACTTCTTGAGATGGTGAATTGCAAACTAATATGCTTTTTTTTTTTTTTTAATTGTTTGAGTGTACCAACCTGGGGGAGGCACTCTCAGGGGAGAACTGACCCTCCTTGGGGGCTCCTGGCGGACCAGGATGGGGGAAGCTCTCAGGCCAGAGTGGGACAGATCAGCAGGAAGAACTCTGGGGCTGACAAGTGACAAGGAAAAAAAAAAACATTAAAAATCAGAACCAGACTGGCTGACTCTCTGATTAATATTCTCCCTGAGTATCAATCAAAGCTTACTTATATCTGCTGTCTGAGGCGCTGTGGTCGGAGTCAGAGTCCGACACGGGCTTGCGGGGCCTTGAGGACGATGAGGCGGGCCTGGAAGATGAATAGTTCTGGATGGCGGGTGAGGACTTGGGGTTGGGCAGCATGGACAAACCAGACAGGCTTCTGCATTAAAAAAAAAAACCCCAAAAACCAAAATGTAACGTCTCAGCATTAACTGTCATGCGAATTGACTTGTGTGCGATATGATTGTGATAGAACCTAATCCAAATATTCCTCACAATAATTTCTGCAATCAGGACAGACTTGCATCTATGCCGTGGCAACACAAGGTGGCAGTCGTAAATGTATTTTGTGCTGTTCTCTGACCGTGTTCGAGACTCCACTGGTTTTGACGCCGCGTTTCGTCCCGGTTTGGTGAAACCATCACAGGAGCCATCTTTATTTACCCACCGCCGTTATTTAGACACTGATAGCGCAGAGAGTGCTCGTGTGCGTTGGAATGTCCATGGACAGCACACACGACAACTTTTAGCCTTGAGTGGACGAACGACTATTCTAGAAATGCCGCATACTTTCCCAGAAACCTCCAAATTGTTTGACTTTGGAGCATAGTATGCTCCCCCGGAAATAGTGTAGGATGCATAGATCACGTGCGCATTCCGTTCCACTGACTTGTATTTACTGGAGTGGCTCAGACTGTCCGTCCGGGTGGGAGGCGGCGAGGCGCTGCGGTCCGACTCGGAGTCGGACGGAGCTGCGAGAAACAACATGGACGAGGTCAAGGACGCACTGAGTCAAGAGCCGGACGGACGTGACGGAAGGACTCTTGCGGGGCTGACCTCGGCGAGATGCGTAGCCTCTTGCCGGGGGGCGAGTCAAAGTGGAGCGCACGGGGGAAGAATCCCTGGATTTGAGCACCGAAGGAGGAAGTTCTGCTCTGGCCCTGGTGTCAAAGTAAGACAGGAGGAAAGATTAGCCACAAAGTGACCGTGTGTCATCCGCCCACACAATCTCACGACAAAGTCCGGCGATGTGATGCAAGATCGTTATCCATGCAACCATTTTCTATAGCAGTGTCCTCATTTGTGTGGCGGGCGTGGCTGCAGCCAACCGCAGCTGATTTTGGCCACGAGGTGGAGTACACAACTCATATCGTATGAAATATTTCAAGTATCAAGTACACCTTTATTTCCTCCCTCTTAAACAGTATTTGTGAATAAATGACTTCTTGTCGATAAAAACGGTGACAAACAAATGTACAAATACTGCGCATTTAACAGGCTGATCTATTTAAGTATATGTCATATCTATTTGGCTAATTAAAAGGTAAATAAGAAAAGAATTATAATATATCATGTTTCATTTATTGTATCCAATTGTTTAATTTATTTATTGTTAAAAGAAAAAAATGCAAAATAAATATTTACATATATTGTGACTAATCAATTATCGATGATATTTGAAAACAAGAATCTTTTATTGAAATGAATCATTTTACAAATGCATTTAACGCTTCCTTCGCATAAAATAATTGGCGACTTCATTAAAAACAGAACCAATTCCTTCATGAATAAAATGACCTATTTTACAAATAACATTTTAACCTTTTATTTACCATAACATCCTAACCCATCTGTTTTAAAAGTCAATGTAGGCCTTGAAGCACAGAAGCTGACCCTGACCCGAGTTTTCAACAAACCAAACATTCATGTTTTTAGAATGAGGGAGGAAGGCCTGTGCAGAGAGTCAAACCCAAGACCTCTTGACTGTGAGGCACACACGCTAACCACTTCGCCAAATATGGAGTAACACAACTTCAAATCTGACAACATCGTTCTTAGGAGGATTATATAACTCGTTTCTCAGGTGTACCTGTGCATCCGTTTCTCTCTGGTAGGATGACGGGATGTCCGGTGAGAAGGTGAGCGATCATCCAAGTCGGAAATGTCTACAGAGAGTCAAAACAAAATAAATCATACAAAACTTAAAAAATGTCATCCATTATTGCTCGTCAACTCCTTGTCTTTTCGTCTCACCCTCCATCTCGGAGCTGCTGTCTTGCCGCCGCCGCCGCCGCCGCTCATCCTCGCTGTTGGGGGCGCTGTCCTCCACCTCGGGGATGCTGACCAGGAACTTGCGTTGATCGCGCAGCACCGTCATGGTCAGCTTGCCGCGGCTCTTCTCCACCAGGTGCTTGGTCTCCAGCAGGGAGAGGTTCTCTGTGGTCATGCCGTTGATCTGGTGGGCAATGGGGTCGGGGGGGGGGAAGAGGCGTGTGTCGAAAACCAACGGCTGGCTGATCTTGTGAGACTTACCTTCAGAATCAGGTCGCCTTCCTGCAGGGTGCCTTCCTTTGCTGCCAGGCCCGTTTCAGTCATGTGCTTGATGAAGATCTGACTGCCCAGTTTCAAGCCGTACTCTGCGTCGCGAGCATGATCACACGAAGGCAAGTCTAGTTATTCTTATCAATTTATGGATTGAATGAATCGTGTCAAATTTATTGCTAATGCTTTATTTTATATTGCACTTCTATTGAACTGTGTACAGTTTTTTCCTGAAACATTTATTTTGTGCAATGAAACACTTTATCCCCCCCCCCCAATTTTGCTGCTGTAGACTGTACATTTCCCCAGTGTGGGACAAATAAAGGTTATCTTAAAAAAATGTGTTAAAATCTGATACGATAATCATCAATTTACAATAATGTAAAAAAAAAATAATAATATCGCACAACTGCAAAATCACAGCTTTACTATTGTTAAGTCATTATTTTTCCCCTCGTCATCTTAAAAAAAAATCTAAATCATTCTTGTTACAGTACAACTTTTAAAAAAAAATTCTCATAAGACTAGAAAAAATAAAAAAAATAACCCCAACTTAGTTCTTTTTCTTATAATTACCCCCAAAAAGAAAGACTTCAATCTTACAGCTTTATTATTTTCCCCAACACTACCCAAATATCACACGACATGTTATTTTATTGAACTTACCATCTGAGATTTTCTTTTTAACCAGTGTGGTTCTTAGGGGCTTGTCATCGAGGTCCTGGTGTGGCAGTCTCTTGTAGCCCGACGACATCAAGGGCAACGTGCCTCCGTAGCCGTTGCGGTCTGGCGAGGAGCTGCGCGCCCGCGCGTGGTTGCGGTCAGGCGAGGAGCTGCGAGCCCGCATGTGGTAGCGACTGGCATCTCTGTTGTCGCTGGCGTCAGAGTAGCGTCGCGTTCTCCTCGGGGGGTCTTGGTCCAACAGGTTGGAGTGGGAGGCGGCCCGAGTCGGTCTGTTCGTAGCAGGGATCTGGATCTTGCGAGGACGTTTCACCGTCTAGAGGGAAAAGGGAAGGAGTAGCTGATGAAATAAAAGAGTCAAGGGGATGAGTTCAGGAATAATGAGGAGCCTATCCCAGCCATCTTCGGGCAGTAGGCGGGGGACACCCTGAACCGATTGCCAGCCAATCGCAGGGCACACAGAGACCAACAACCATCCGCGCTCACAATTTAGGGTGTTCAATCAGCCTGCCATGGTTGTGTTTGGAATGCGGGAGGAAACCAGAATACCCGGGGAAAACCCACGCAGGCAGTGGGAGAACATGTAAATTCCACACAGGAAGGCCGGAGCTGGGATCGAACCCACGACCTCTGCACTGTGAGGTCGACACGCTAACCACTTGAACCACCAGGCCGCCAGAATCCACTATCCAATTTTCAAAATACTCCGTTGTACTCAAGTTGAAGTTGCCATCCCAACCAGACTTAGCATTTTGACAATGTTATTTTTAGGAAATCTCACGCTGCACCCAAAAATGAGCTAAAATGCTAACATCACTTAATACAGAACCAGTAAATGGAAAAACAAAGCTCAGATTTGACTAACAGGCGTTGAGAGATTTTAGATTCTAATGACACAAGCGGATACTAAAAGCGGAGTCAACTGTTTCGCAAAAATGGGTGCTAATGGGGCAGGCTAATGAAGTTTAGGCCACAATTTGGCTGGCTTTTGAGAAGGTTTGACAAATTTGGTCCACAACAGATGACAGAATGCCACACTCAAGGAGAAGCCAAGCATTTTTCAGCGGGATCGGGATGCCAACTGACACGTGGTCGTCTTGAAGTACTCACTATGTTAGCCGTCTTGCCACACGACTTGAGGGTGTGGATGGTGAAGTTGGAGTGGACGTTCTCCATGGAGACCCCGTTGACCATAACGATCTGGTCTTTGTTGCTGGAAAGTGAAAAAAATGTATAATTGGACAGACGGACATTTATTTTTTTATTGCAACCTCACATTAAAAATTCAGATTTCATTACAAAAAAAAACTTCAAAGAAGCGGATTTGTTTTTTCCCCATTTGCATTATGTTGGTTTTTGTGTTTTATACTCTTTTGTTGTATTTTATTCTTCATTTTTCTATGTTAACCAGTATTATTCTTTTCCAGTAAAGTGATCTTGACATGACAGGTGCCCAAAATAACATATACAGTGTGGCAGGACTAAATAACCGCAAATTTTACAGTGTCCTTTTTTTGGACGCCTAAGGCGCACACACCTGCGCAATAATCATGTCCGTCCGTCTCTCCAATTAGCGTTTTGAAAGGTCACACCTGTAAAGTGGATGATTTATCTTGGCAAGAAAGTGCTCACAAATTTAAATTTGTAAACAATATACCGTTTGCGAAAAGTATAGGACCAAAACAAAAGTTGCGCATTTATAGATTTGCTCAGTGCATGTTTGCATTAACCTAGCTAACTTCCGTTAGCTAGTTTAGCTGAGTTTAACATGTGAATGGTATCACTACGTTGCAGTTTGTCACTCATTGTGGGTGGGTCCTGAAGGTATCCCCCGCCGATAAACCGGTTTCACTATTTCTATTATTTTATTTTGAAGGGACACATTTTGTGTTGGTCCACTTACAACAAGCGTCCCATGGCCGGTCCATTTGGCAGCACGTCGGACACGATCACCGCCGTATCGCCGTTATCCAGATGAGCTTTGTCCCTGCCTCCGGATAGGGCAAAGCCAAAGCCCAATTTGGAATCCTGCCGCGCAGAGAGATCGGAATGAAGGTGGGAGGACGGGATAACAGGTGTGCACGTATGCAGGTGGATGCGGGTGACAGAGGGAGCACATTCCAGCCTAGCTGGTATGCACCAGCGAGCGGTCGACTGCTGTTAGTCAGGGTGTGCCGTGTGGAATTTCAGCGGAAGGTTTGCGGAGGCAAACTGCTAGCTGGTAATCGTGTACAAAATATTGATATTGCAACGTTTCCGTTTGGAGGTACGGCATCGCTCGATGATAGTCAAATATTGATTTGCACATTAGACAAACGTGGTCCTGTGTGTCACCCACGGCGCATGATCATAATAAAGACCGTTTTGTACGCTTAATGTGCAAAAAGAAAACAACCATTTATATATTTATGTCATGCAGATTTGTTTTGGTGCCAATACAAAGAATATCGCACAATAGCCATGCTTGTATTGTTTAGCAAAGCACTTTGACCTGGATTCACAACAATTTCAAATATGACTGTCAACCGAAAATGAACTCACCCCCCCCTCAAATAAAGTAAAAAAATGAACAATATGGTTCGTGATCGTTCACCGACGAGCCTGCGATTCCCAGCCGGCCCACACTCGCGCAACTGCAACATGCCGTCTGGTAGCAAGCAGGAACTTACTTTGTTCAGTGTTATTGTATGCTGCTCCCATATCATTAGCTCCTCCATGTCTGACTTCTACAATCACAAGAAAAAACAACACAGCGATGGTAAGAAAAGGCAACATTTAGCGTGGGATACTTTGCATAGATAACCCCCTTACAAAGAGCTCCAGAAAAGCCGGAAGAATGTGTCAAACGCAGCCTGAACACCAGTCCAATCTGGATGGACCGGTATGGCGGCGGCGGCGGTGTGTGAATGTGTGTGTGCTGCGGTGTGTATGAAACACCTGAGGCTCCGCAGTAACACATACTGTAGATACACAATAGACAAACTACTCTTTCACTGATATCTTCATAGGGTGAGTTTTACCTAAATTTTAGATTCACTATAGGGTCAACAAAAATACAACGGTGAGCAATATGTGTATAGATAGATGGATAAGGGCTGCACAGTAATTGGAAAAGCATGCGATAGATATTTAAATGAACATAAAGAAATGACATTATTCGACACTTTTTACCCTCATGTGGCAAAAATAGCAAATTAAATGTAACGGTCGTTTTAGCTCATTCATTGTAATGTGCCGAGATAGGTGAAAACTATCGGAGGGTGATGTATATACAGTCTGTACTGGACTGGTCAAATTCAGATAAAAACATACAATTTTAGATTAACTTTATTGCATGGACCACTATCACAATGATATTTTTTTCAATATTTTGAGCAGCGCTATGTTACATAGATTAGATAATCCCATAAATCCAGTTAATTACATTGTAATTACATTGTAATTAATTAATATTGTAATTGATTAATTAAGACCAAAAAAAAATCATGGCACCATTTATGCTGCTCAAAATGCTCACTGTGTGGCTGCGAGATTGCATGGAAGTGGAAAAATGTCCCTCAGGGTGCACCGTCGCCGTGCACAATTCTGCCAACGGCCGACTACATTTCAGTGGAGCAAACACAATGAAGAGAAACTGCAGCCACAATATGCCCCCATGTGAGGATTTAACCAATCTTTGGAGAGCTGTTTTTTCCTATCAAATTAGGAAGAACAGAGACCCAGTTGGAGCAAAGCTAATTTCCAAATATGTATTATGCATTCAAGTAAAAACAAAGAAAAATAGCTTGGGGGAAAAGGGCATCCTGCTCAATTCCAATCCAAAATTTTGCAAAGCTGAGAAAAGGATTTGAACGGTTATTTAAAAAAAAAAATCCTTTGAATAAAAAAGCATGCGTAGACTGGTTGAGCGAACTCTGTGAACTTTAAAGGACCCTGCCAAGTGTGTTAGACTGTTCCATGGCCAAGACAAAAATCACACTGCTCTTCCTGAATCTGAAGCTAAACTTTCCTAAGGACCCTCCTCTCCAGCGGCACCTTGATAAATCACAGCGAGCATAGCTTTCTAGTTGATTTGAAGACACTGACGTAGGCCAATACTGACATAGTAAGAAGAAACAACATTGACGTTAAAAAGGGACAGTTAGTAGGGAGAAAAAAATGTGAGGAATTGCACAGAGCACAAGGCGGGGGGACAATTGTGCTGGTAGATGTGACCACAGTGAACAGTAGGCCATTTGTATGTTAGGATGTTAATCATCAACCTAAACAGCAATAAAAATGACCCAGCTGCTCAAACAGAAACAGATTTTTTTTTTTACCCCTCCCCAACCTCGCTAGGTTTTCATAGGGAAACTTGCCTCTCTTAGAACGAGGCATTCGTTGACAAGTTTCATTTACTCGTTTTCACTTCACGCACAACTTTTATTGGTCTTGTTATGAAAAGAACTTTGCCCCGTACCTGGATGGTGTTTTGTACAATATAAATCTTAAATAACCTAACGTGTATCTAAAAATAAGTTACACCCCAGTCTTAAAAAAAATTAAATAAATCAAAGTAAATACTTTTGAGAACAATAATAAAGCAAAATATTGCATAACAGATAATAAAATAAGCTAAAAATATTCATTAAATATTTTTGATATAATTAAAAAAAATTAAATTAGACAGTGCATAAACAAAAAATACCATTGTAAATATCCTTTAAAAAAAAACTAAAACAATTAAACACCTAAAAAACAAAAAAAAAAAATCAAGACTGAGATAAAAGCCAAATAAAGCAAAAAGACAAAACAAGAAGAAATTTACATTGGAAAAGTAAAATACTTTTTGAAAATAAAATGAAAACAATAAGACAGACCAAGTAATGCCAATGAAAAATAAACAAACAAAATAAATTAAGCATAATTATAAAAGGTTAAGTAAAATAAATCTTAATTAAAATATCATTCCATTAATCACACATTACCAGATGCCAGCCGTGAGTCTGAGGAGAGGCAAAGTGCCTAAATCAAGATACTGCACTAAGAAGACTATTTCGCAAGTCTCCAGTTATTTTTTATATTCCTAAACATTATTTGGGAAGAAAAAAAAAAAACTATAAGCAGTTCCTATCAACACATTTCTAAATGTGAGTTCAACAACCCCAGTAGCACACAAGCATGCAAGATAACCCAGTTCGAGTATGCGCCATGCTTTCGTTTTGTAAAACCGATTTGACATTTGATTTCAATAACGACGACGACTGCTCCATTCATAATCGTCCCCAAATCCTATTTCTCTTTGTCTTTTTGTGGTTTTTAACAAATCGTGTCAGGTTGCCGTTTTACTGCACTCACCCCATGCTCTTTGAACCTCACTTCCATTTCCAGCTGGGATCGCCAAGCCCAACAACAACACTACTACTAAGGCACAACTGGATAATCATATTCCACACGCAAACACAACCCACAGGGCCATTCGTCCAGCTCCAGAAACCCGATCCTTCACGGTGACGGGCAAAAGATATGACGGGCGCTGGCGCGGGGCGGGAGGACTCACCTAGGAAGCGCTCCTCCCTCCCCCAACATGCACTTTGACCACTCATGCGGCGACTTCCTCGTACAGTCCATTAAACACTGAATGACCACCGGGTCAAACTAAAGACATCATGGTTGACTTTTAAGTCGCTCTGACTTGAAAATACTCTAGCACAAGGCACCTGAATTCAAAACACCAAAAATGTTTTTGGGCGGATAACAGAAGGATCAGTTTGCGCTAAAAAATTAGCAAATAGGCAACTTCAACAATGCCGAAGCATCAAAATGTGATGGTTCACTGCTGTCTTTTTATAACATGTATATTTTGGGGGAAAATATGATTTTTTTCTCATTTTTGTGGGGTTATGGTAGTCTTATTTTAACTTTATTTTTTTTTTGGTGAGATTATTCACGATAATTTTATTTCTATGCATACTTTTTAAAATTTTTAAACGGTATGCTTATTTTAAAATGCGCAGCTTTTGGAGGGGCGGGGGGTTTAGAGATATATGATGTTGACTGGAGTAGAATAGTTTTATCTTAACCTGCACATTGGGGTGGTTTTATTTCAATATGCAGAATTTTGGAGTGGATTAGTAGTAGTATGTTTAAAAAAATTTTTTTTTTTTTTTTTTTTTTTTAAAAATAGCAATAAAATGAACAGTCTAAGATGCATTTTCACAATCGGAGTTGAACAAATCCGCCCTACATCGTGCGCAAGAGACACCTGTGACAACTTACTATGCCAGTGCCGTGTTGCATGATCATATTACGCTATGACACGTCCATCTGTGTAACCATAGTTTTTCAAATTTTTTAAATTTTTTTTTTTTATGTGTGGGTTCGGTATTGGCATAACAGTTGCGACTACACTGCCGTCCGAGCCCAGAGGTCAAATGAATATTTTTTGTTTTGGTGTGTTTCTTTAAAATAAATACATAAATAAAAAAATAATTCGTTTAAAAAAATAAAAATAAAATAAATAAAAAGGACCACAACAATACCGGTAAATTACCGGATCGCTAAGCAGTAGCATTAAGCATGGCAGAATTTTAGCAAAATCCATCTAGGCTATGTTTTGTTTGAATGTTGAGCCAAACTTCTCTAGAACACTTTTTGTGGGTGAACTTTGGTGAAAAGCTGAGTTATCACTATTTGTGTGTCCCCCCCGCCACTCCAAAAAAAAAAAAAAGATTTTACATCCAGACAGTGACGAATAATTTTCCATTGAATATTGAGTATGCGATTTGGAGGATGGATAGATGAACGGATGGATCTATTCATATTTTTTTCTGCATGCAAATTCCGTGTTTTGGCGTCAGCAACAAATGTACCAACAGCTCGAACTTACGGGCACCACCAGCAGAGGCGGCGGCGGCGTCTCAGGCGGCACAGCACCAAAGTGCTTCAGTAATTTCATCCGTTGGGTCGCCTTCATGATGAAGACCAATGACAACCCTGTTGTCTTACAGGCGGCAAATCCACTTGACGAACGCACGGCTTTTCAAGGTGAAGTTAAAAAAAAAAAAACATATTCCGAGCTCAGTCCATGCCCTTTGGATTCATCACAGAGATCAGCCTGCTCCAAGTCTCAAAGGTATGCAAGCTTCTCGCCCACTTTGAGACTTTTTTTTCCCCACAAGGCTGATTTGAGTGCGCCGGGCGCTATGGTTACGACGGCGGAATGAGAGCGTTGGACTGTTAATAATTGAAAGGCTGTTTGCCAGAGTAAAGCTTCTCGGGTGCCTTCACAGCACACAGGAAGTCGTGATCAAAGAAATGTTGACTATTCTATACTAAGAACATTTATACGTGACACACTTTGAGTGAAGCGACGGCCTTGAGATCGCCTCCTTTCATTGCCATTGTAACTGTCGCCTCAAGCCAAATAAATCAGCTTTTTGAGATCTGTTCCAGGTGCAAACACCCCCAAAGTGAGCTAACTAGCATACCTCTTGGAATAGATTGAAAATTCATCCCAACCATGTGCCAGTTTCAATTTCTATTTGGCGTATGTGACTCTCATGAAAAGACACATTATAAAGTCTCACAAACCTGTGTCTGAAAAGAGATTGGAAGTCTGCCATTTTGGTTTTTAAGTAGCCATTTTGGGGTGCGTTGCCGGTGTCACTAGATGAAAGTGAGGATTTGAATTTTTTGGCATTCCCAAACTTAAATTACGTAAAACAAATGTCTTATAAATTGCTTAGAAGTAATTCATGGCTGCCCCTACTGGCAGAAGTGCACAGCTCCTCAACACCATTGCGGTTTCCTTGAACGCACAGCTGGCCAACCTGGCACTTCATTATTCATTCAAGGGGATTAAACAAATCCAACAGGGACTACTGTTACCAAAACAAACACTTGAATGAATAGATGCCATGTATAGTACAAGTCCCTCCTCTTGATTGCATCACAGTCGAGGGACTGGGAGCAGAAAGCCACTCGCACCGGTGCTCAGGTTAACCATGCTATAAAATTCAAGGTACAAGATAACAATGACACATTTGAGAGCCTAGAGGTGCACTGGCTCGGCGTGATGTAATCTATTCCTGACTTTCGACGAGAGTATCGGCATGAGGCTATGAGTGGTCGAGCTACTCGATGGTTACAGAGCGTGTTTAGAATGCAACGTCACTTTTTCCTTTTTTTTTTCAGATTTTTTACACTCCCGCCACATAAGATGTCATCTAAGCAAAAAGCTTTGACATGTCTCGGTTAAATTCCTTCCAATTGTGGCTTATTTGGCCAAATACCTTCTGTTCAACTTCATACATGGAGTATAAAACCGAAAATGTCCTACTTTACAGGATGTCCCACTATCCTGTAAATATATTAATGTCTGCTGTATTCCACCTGTATTTGCGAAACTGGTAATGGAGGCTACTTTTTTTCTAACTTAGTTTTGGCAGGTTTTGGTTGAGGACCCTGTGAGGATGCATATAAATATGATTGGGGAAGAATCCAATTCCTAATATAGTTTAAGTTAAATTGGCCCGCACGACTGATTGGAAAAGCTCGAGGCAGATTAGATTGACATGGCAACACAGAGGCTGAAATCTTATTAAACACACACACACACACACGATCTCACAAAATCTATCATTCAACGACATGTACTGGAAGTATTGCGGCCAAAATGGGAATATCCATCGAGTTCGTATATCACTTAATCCTATTTGCGCCTCGGATGAGCAGACGCGCAGCTGACTCAGGGGCAAGAGGAGAGTTGCACCCTGGCACATATATAAAAACAACAATGTACACTACCACACACACTAATGAGCAAGTAAGAGACTTCAGTGAAACTAGCATGTTTTTGGAATGTGGCACTCAAACCCATTAATCTTTCAGAACTGTGTGGTGGATGTGCAAACTGCGAGTACACTGTTTCACCTGTTGGAAATAAATTATGTCAATTTCATGAAACAAGTATTTAAGTTAGGTAACCGCAGCGAAGACCTTGCTGGCCCTGACCACGCAAAAATGGGTCAATTTGACCCACACCATAACAGGAGGGTTAATCAACTTACCAAATGTAAAGGGAGTGGGGGAGGTAAGTGTAAGCAACAAATAATTTAAATAAATAAATTTAAATTGTATATATTATATATATATTATTTGCCCTTTCTACCCTTGTGATTTATGAACCATGACACAAAATGGAGGTCGTCACTGCACAAAATGTCACTACCATTGTTTTACTTTAAAATAATCAAATGGTGGAGGTGGTGAAGAAAAAGGCAGGGGTATGTACAGAATACAAATAGACAGCTGTTTAGGAGTCGAAACTATTGTGAAACTCGGTTTGAGGCAGGTAGAAACTTGCGCCGAGCGCTTGGAGAACCAGAAAGGCGAGAAGAGGCGGATGAGGAGGATGACGGGCAGTTGTCGAACATCACATGCGGTTGCAGACTAATGCCCACACCAAACTTTAAGTTCCCTGATGTACAGTCCAAAAATAAGACATAATGAAACTAACAGCAAAAATAAGATATAATGAAACTAACAGGGTCTGTCACACAAAAAAAGGCATTTGAAAATGATATAAGATAAAAGAGACATCTCATCTACACTTTCGTCACGTGTTCCGAGGACGAAAAACACTTCAAAGAAAAACGAAAAATCATGACTTCTTATCATAATTTGCTCAACTTTTTAATCGTTTTTTTTTTTTTTTAAGGAGACGACGGTGAGATATTTTGACAGGCAAAAGAAGCTGGTTTTACCTGTAATACAGTACTTCCGGATTCGTCGAACCTGCTCCCGCCGCGCAAAATCCTCCTTCAAATGTCACTCACTCACTGTCGTTGGTTTGTGTGATTGACAATCAAAGTTTTGGCGTGGACGTCTCAGCACGACATCACCGTGCTTACTTTTAAATCTTCTTGGCTTGTTAGGACAGGTAGAATTGACGTGGCTGGCCGCAAAAAAGGGCGTGGTCTTAGATTGTTGCGGAAGTACTCACAGTGTTTGAGTGCTGTATTTTTATTTATTTGTATAATTTTAATGACTTCAAGACAAGATTTATGACTTCAAGTGATAAATGTTGATGGTGAACAATTTATAAGTTGTGTTTAACGCATTCCCATTCAGGGGCAAAGAATGTCGTTCCAAATATTAAATTAAATTGTAGTGTCACATTGCTTCCAGGAGAGGGCGGTAAAAGTCAAGGCAAGAGTGGGACCTGAGCTCCCTGGAGTGGCACGTAAAAAATAATTAATAGCACAAATTAAATTTACAACCATCAAAACGTGAAGTAGTCAGAAATAATAGAATTAAGATCGTAACTGTGCACAGAGATTCTTTATTTCTCTTTAAGCCGGTTTAATAATTTAAAAAATGTTAAGTACAGTACATGTTTAAAGAACATTAATTACGGTTTGTTTAAAAATATATATCTATCGGTAAGTTTGTTAACATTTGTACATTTGTTTTGTATACTCATAAAAACGTATATTTTACATTTTCAAACTGCAAAATGTTACAGTGGTTTACAATAATACATTTTAAGGAATAAAACCAGGTTTCTGGAGCCAAATACATTTCAATGCGTTCATAAATGTGATACTTGTGAGATCTATTTTTTTAAAAGGTTGTACTTGGTGTAAAAAGTTCGACTTTTTTGTAGGTTATTTTTTATTTTGTAGCATTGTAAAACAAAAGAAGTGCTAGAAAACTCCACCTCATCCCTCACTGTGGGAGCTGTGTGACATTTTGTCACCTTGAGTTTTAAGTCTCAACGTTTTTAAGACAATCGTGGGTGAAAAAAAGATTAGACACATTTGAGTAAACCTGTTTTATTAAAAAATAAATAAATAATATATAGTATTGCTTCTGCACCAAGAAGCAACTGGTCAGCTACAATGTACATGAGTGCAAATTAATTTCCATCTCTTAAACTGCTTAGTTCTTTGTTTTATTTATTGCAACAGTCACGGCTCTAACAGCCTGGGGAAAGCATTTGGGGAAATGATACAATATGTCGTTTTTGTGTAGATGAGCAGAAGACACTCTTGAGTTTCAGCAATCTGCAAGTTTTTATTTGTTGAACAAAGATTGCAATTTCATATAGTCCTTCCTTTAATGAGTAGAAAACCACTTTTTGTTGTCATTTTGTTTTTGAAAAGAATTAGTCAAAAGGCACAAATTTTACAATATATACATTTGGATCTAAATTATAAATATATAGAAAAACAAAAGCAAAAAACCCAGAATAAAAGTGCTGAACACAGTTTCTTTTTTTCTCTTGTTTTTTTGTACAGAAAAAATAGACTTTGTTTAAAAATACATACAATCAGTAGCATGTTTTTGTGTTTTTTTTGTTGTTGTTAGCAATAAATTATTTGAGTGATTTATATAATATGCAAACAGTGGAGAAACATGGAAGGATGGTTACAGTATACAAATCCATCAAACAAACAAAAGACCAGAAGAAACACAACACGCCAAAGCTGGAAGAAGGGGGAGAGTCACGTAATGATGCCATTCTTAGTGCAACGTGACAACCAACGGATAAAACAATGCAAAAAGCAGGGGGCCCAAAACAGGTCCAGATGCAGTGTTTTTTTCCCGGGTCCAGTAAAACGCTGCAAGTGACTTTTTTTTTTTTTTTTTAACGTAGCCAATTCATGTGTTCTGTATCCTTTTATCATTGGATTACGTTCGCATTGTGGGTTTACGTGACATATTTTCGCGGAGTAGTAAGGGGAAGCCCTTTTGAAAAAGCTTCTTACGGAATGTACCTGCTTTGGAATATTTGGAGAAAGTAATTCAAATGTTATTTAACACTCCTGTTATGCAGTGGCGCATATTGGGCCGTAAAAAAACAAAAAACCTTCGATGAAATAATTTTTTAAATGATACTTTTTAAAATAGAACCTGTTCAATTGGCTTTTTTTTGTATTTAATTAGTTTATAGATTTATTGTTTTTTTTAAAAATGGCAATACACCACCTGGTGCGGAAATCTCACTCACATGCATTCGATTTCATGTCAACAGAGAACAGGCAAACTCCAGGAGATTCGAACCCAGAACCTCTCCACTTTGAGGTTGGAGTGCTACCCACTAGTCCCAAAATTCAGAGTGGATCATCATTTCAGGTCCATTGTTTACATAACAGGAGGGTTAAAAAAAAAAACCTAAAAAAACCCAAGTGTCAAATAAATGCTGCATGACTCCGACCCATAACTGGTTTAAATGTTAGCATAAAAATTAAAAAAAAACCCCAAACAAAACATGTTTACAAACATCTGACAATGATGCCGTGCTGCCCTAAATAGGCATTAAAATTATCCAATCCCAAGACAACAGCCTAACACCGAGGGTGGGGAATCTACAGCCCAGCATTCATTGCCTCATGTGTTTTCAGAAATGTATTACATACTTAAAAAAAATAAAAAAATAAAATAAGACAGCAGTAAGGTTCCCCAGCCCTGAAACATAAAACCACCCACAAGAGCAAATGGTACATGTAAAGTACAAACACGCTGGTTTAAGCACTGCTAATAAGGGGGGATAATATTTCTCATGTCACCCTCGCCCGTCCACGTTTATTTATTTCTTCCTGAGATTGTTAAATGGTAAATTTAGGGCAACAAAAACACTTTGGTATCTCACTGAGGGGGCGGGGTGGGGGGGCGTCAACCAACTCCATTCAAGGACAATGAGCAGAAATCAATGCAGACACAAGACAGTGCAAACATATTTGGTGACAGATTTGAATAGAATTTGTCTTCCCTGACCAAACGTTTTGACTCGTCTTAAAAAAAAAAAAAACAAGCAGAAGAACAGAGTTAAATATCCCTTAAATATAATATTTAAAAAAAAAAAAAAACATCTTGATCACTATTATGACATAAAGGTGGTATGCAATCAAACGACGGCGAGGAAATTCGCACGCCTTGGTGAGAGTAAACAACACTTGAGCCGCCGCGTTCGCGACCGACTTTTCTTTCCGGTTTTTATTGCTTCGACCGCGCGATGTGCACCAGCAGACATCGACGGCAAAGCCAAGCGCGACACCATTCAAACACACGCCGATTACAAAGAAACAATGCAGGTCGAGGGGGGGATGGACGCACATTTTCCGTAGATTTGGATAACCGTCTATGGCTTTTATATGGATTTGAATCACATCCGTGTGTATTAAAAGAAAAACTGACATTTACACAATCGGACAAAACAGAATTAGCCACGGAGGGGCTTAATGGAGGGGCCGGTCGCCGAGTGCCGCTATCCTGCATGTTTTAAGATGTTCCCCAACTCCAACACACCCGATCCAAATGATCGCGATCGTCACGCTTTCTGTTGAGCTCGCCGATGAGCTGATCATTTTAATCGGGTGCGTCGGAGGAGGGAAACATCGAAAATATATACGACAGCTGCCCTCAAGGACCAGTGTGGTATAAAACTTTTCATGTAAAAAAACCCCCAAAACAAACAACAAAACGTAATGTTAGTTTGAGCTCAGAAAACGATGACGTTATTAAAAAATAAATAAAAAAATCAGATACACATGACTATTTCATCCTTTGAAAATAGCAAAACAATCGTCCCAATTATTTTGGATTTTATGGCCGTTAAGTGTTTTGCTCTCCACAAAAAGCTTCACGTCACTTGATGGCAGAAAACTCCGCTCAATCTTTGCCCCCAAAAAATATCAAACTGATCACACCAAGATTGAGCATTTTACGGACATTAACGTCTTCCTTTTCATCTGCTTCAGAGGACAGCTTGATGTCACCTTTACGAGGGAAACACTTCAGGTCCATAAAATCCAGAATATTGTGGCGATCGGATTGACATTTTCAGTGGTTGGAGTGGGCGTGAGAGGAGATGTGTGCATGCCAAATTTGGTGACGATTCCGAGCAGTTTTCGGACATGAACCCTTTTTCCTGCACCCTGTAACCTGATAACATGATAAGCTGTCCACTGTAGTGACCGCTGTCCCTGAAAGGGTTAAACAAAGACAAGCTTTTTTTTTTTTTTTTGGTCCGCCTTCTACCTTTGTTGGAGTTTAACACACTTCTTTCACCCTATTGCGTTGAAAGCAATTGTCGCTATCCAGACAAGTATGTACGGGGGTTTGAAGTTGAGGAGCCTTCCGAGTTTTGGAACCGGAACAGAGTTTGTGAAATCTGTGAGAATTGCTTTCCCATTTTTCATGTTGTCGCTTTGCTTAAACGGCACACAGGGAAGGCCGCCGAGCGATTCTCTGACTTGGGAGATCAGAGCCGTGGCAGAGGTGGGATGCTGCCTGTTTGGAAGGGGATTTCATGACTCTGGGGGTAAGGGGTGAAATAATGCCGATGTGGATAGATTGCGTACATTTGGGTGTTTCTGGCACAATCCTGATGCTGCAAATTCTACTGCTGATTTTGTGGGATTTCTTTATAAAAGTGACCAATGTCTTATATGCAACTGTTGCTGTAATAGAGGGGAAGTAAATAAAAAAAAAAATCATTACAATTTTGTTCTATGTGCGCTCACCATTTTATCGTCCCGACATTCTGACAAATATTACATTTGTTGAATATGAATGAACAGTAAAATACAGTCGGCCATTTTGCCACTTAAACTAAAAAATGACATGACGGTCGCTAATGGCTCAGGTAACGACCAATCATGGCTCACCTATTTTCTTGGTTTGGTCATGTGACAATTGCAAGCTGAGCCTTTAGGCACCGTGGTGTCATTTTTAGGTGACATTAAAAAAAAAAAAAAAATTAAAAAAAAGTGGCAGTGCAATGCAAACTGGTCGCTCGCTGAGATGGATAAAAACATGGATTTTTCTGTTTGTCATATTCCACAAATGCAATATTAATCAAAATACGGTGTTCTGACTCATCGGGTCACATTTACACATATTGAAAAAAAAAACATGACATTAACTGCTGTAGAAGTGAGCCTTTTTCCCACCTTTCTTGAGTCAAATGTTAACGTTTTAAGACTTTTGAGATACTATCAAAGCGGGAGCAGAGATGGTGGACAAGCGTGTGAAGTTAAGCTTATGTGGAAGGGTTTTCCGGAACTTCTGGGTCGGCTTTAATGCGGTTTGCATGAAGTTGACAACACGGCGACTTTGCTACTTTTATGCCAACTGCAAAAAAAAACTGAATTCTTCTTCCCCTTTCATCGTGACAAAGAGAGGACCTCTGTTTTAAATCTAACTAGGATGCGGATATCGCTCACTTTAGTGAGGTTCTGTGTAAAAGGCAGAGGCGGTAAAATGTCTGGACCTATGGCTCTGATGCGTATGTGAGATGTTAAGGGGGCTTATTTTCTTTATCAACAAAAAATAAAATCATGTTTCAGAAATGTGAAAATACATTGGAGAGCGACAATATGTAATTTGAACAATAGGGGGCGCTCTTCTAAACGGTTTTCCCCCCCCCTACCTGGATGACAAGGAAATACGTACAGTCAAACCTCGGTTATCGAACGTCTCTGTTTTCGACCAAATCAGTTTTCGACCAGAAAATTAGAGATTTTTACACCTCGGATTACGTCCGAAAACCGCTTTTCGACCAAACTGAGCAAACCAGAATACTTGACTCCTTTCGGCTTCCTTACACGAGGAAGCACTTCCTCGTGTAGCGTTCATTGTGAGCAGACATGTTTGTTGTGATTTACGCAAATCTAACTGTTTTTTTTGTCATTTCTGCATAGAGTATTAGCCCCTAATCATGGGCTAATAAAATAGTTTCGGATTTCGAACAAATCACTTTTCGAACAGCCTTCTGGAACGCAATATGGTCGATAACCGAGGTATGACTGTATGACTGAAATGGTGTTTCTTTTGAGACATTTCTGTCTAAATGATCCAAACCAACTGACACTGGCATACAACAAGACCAAAAGCATTTGAGACTGTCCTGAGAAATTTAAAGTCAAACCAGGAGTCAAATCTCTCTGTATCGTCAGTTTCAAAATGAATCCCTTCACCCCTCCCCAAGAGTGATATTTTTGGATACCCTCTGCTCATAATGCTTGTCGGTGTCGTTGCAAGTCTCACACATAAACACACACATACACATACACACAGTTGAGGCTTCACTGAGGCCTCTCCTTGGAACCCGCCACCAGCATAGTGTAACACGAAGGGACGAAAAAGGTGAAATACAAATATACCATATTTAAATTAAAATACAAATCTATACATTAGGCTACATGATTTTTTTTTCTTCCGTTTTTTCGTTTTTAAAGACTGCATTTATAGATTTTTAAGAAAGGCACTGTTTGCAGACTGCTGCTTTCCCTCCTCTCCTCCTCTTCCTCCAACACAAAGGAGAGAGAGGGAGTGTGTCGTGTCGTTGGGAGCGACGAAACGGACAAAAAGGAGGCATTTCACGGTTTTGTCAGCTTTGATTTCTTCCTCTTGTAGATTCCAGTTTGTTGCCACTTAGTGCCTCGCTCCAATAAAGCAATTATAATAATAATAATAATAATAAAAATAAAAAAAGATTCCAGCGTCGAATCAGTTAAAGGACTTTTTTTTTGTTTGTTTGTTTCGTTTCGACAGCTCCAGAATAGTTCCGTAAAGTCAAGTTTGCGTTACAGCTGCCGTGGAGGACACACGATGGGGTGCGTGAAACTGATACTGGGAGCAGGCGATGGCTACGGGTGGTTGGAGAGAAGACTGTGAGCAGGACAGGCAGTGACGTTGACTAGAAGGTCCCCGGACAAATGCGGAGGATGTGTGCTAGTATTTGCTTACACACACACACACACACACACACAAAAAACTGTGAGGACGTTAAAAGTGTCAGTCTTGCTGGCGGTAGTGAATGACGGACTCGCGGTCGAGCCCCGCTTCCTTGAACATGCTGTTCAGAGCCTCGCGCGCGTCCAGAGCGTCGGAGCTGCAGTGGCCGTTGGGCAGGGGGAGTAAGTCCGACTGGAGCAGATAAGTGGGGAAGTGAGGGGGTGCGAACTGAGAGGAAGAGGACGAGGACGGCGGGTTGGAGAAGAGCGAGCTTTGGATGAGGGAGGAGGTGGACGAGGAGCTGGACGAGGCAGAGGACGAAGGGCTGGCTTTGTGCACTGGCATCTGCGGCGAAAGGGGAAGGTCGAATAGATCCAGCAAGTCCTGGTGGTTGTTTCTTAGGTGGTTGTGGTTCAGAGACGGAGGAGGGGGCGGCAGCGGTAGCTGAGGGGCCACCTGAGAGATGAGTGACTCCAAGTTAAAGTCGTCAGCGAACGCTCCGGTCGGTCTCGCTAGACCGTCTAGGGTCTGGCCGGTGCTGTCCGGAGAGGGCGACGGCGAGCTGACGGTCAGGTCCAAGATCTCGTCTTGGGACTTCTGGGAAGACATGCGAGCCGACTGGTGGATGGGGAGGGGCTGCGGGAAGTGGGGTAAGAAGGACTGTGGGTAAAACTGGGAGAAGTTTGAACCGTGGACGACCGCGTTGCGCACCGCCGCCTGCATTGAGGCGGCCGACTTGCCGGGCCAGCCGGTAGGAGTCACTTGGGGAGTGGTCCTCTGTAAAGACAGTAGACCCTGACCCTGTGGGTGCTGCTGCTGCTGCTGCTGCTGCTGTTGCAAGACGGCCTGCATCCTCTGCAGCTGAGACAGGCTCGCCACTTGCGTCTTTTGCAGCGGGTTCAGTTTCTGCTTCAGGAGCTGATTGTGGACCAGCGAATGGGCCAGGGACTGGTTGGGCATGGCTTTCTGGCTGAACAGATTTGCCAGCAGGTGCTTGTTGTCCTGCTCCATTTTGCGCATGCGCTCCTCAGCCAGACGCTGCTCCATGGCTTGCTTCTCGCGCTCCTTGCGCCTGCGCTTCACCTCCTCGTCCATGAGCAAGAGCTCCTCACGTACCCGGGCCACACAGTTCTCTGGGATCTTGATGCCTTAGGACAGGGAGGATTTGGTTAGTGCAAGCCGGCAGAATTAAAAAAAAAAAAAAAAAAAAAAGTTGCACAAAACTAGAAAGTTGCTCCTCAAATTAAGTCATACATTTAAAAAAAAACTGCTGTGCAAAGGAAAAAAAATTTAACCTTGCATTAATTTAGCTTACAAATTTTAGATACATCTAAAGAAGAAAACTGAAAATAGCTTGACACTGCCTGAGATATGTCATAAAACTTCTCGATTTTGCGTCAGCCCCGTGGAATTGTGCTGCCTCGAGATTGAAAATGTACGTGTTTCAGACAAAAATAAAAATAAAGAGTTAGGTCAGAAACATTTGAGGATACATCGGTAGTCTACTTGTAGAGATGCCCTTCTACATGTACTGCCTCTGATATGTCTTGGTACCTTATAGATACCAAATATTGATCATTTGCAGTGTGCTGTGCTGGTCATCTAGAGTATGCCAATTTTTTTCCTTGTCATGTGTGAGGTCTCTCACATTTAAAACATCAGTTAAGATGTTAACCGATGGTCAAAATCGCTACCCTTAGTGGTCTCATTTCAGCCTGGGAAAAAAAAAAAAAATCCCCAAAAGATGTTCTTGATCAATTCTCATGATGAGAATGCAAATTGAAACTGTAACTATGACTCACCAACTTGCTTGTTGTGCTGCTTGGTTTTGAGGCGAACAATCTGCAGGATGCTGGAGCTGGTGATGTCAGACACCACGTCGGACACGCGCTTCCAAACGCGCAGCAGAGCGCCGCACAGCATGTGGTACTGGCGGAGGCGCATGCCCTGGAAGCACTCCTGGCCTTCCTCCACCTTCTTGCATTTGCCGTTACTGCGGAGAGGCCACGGGGACCGTTACGTACACGCAACCCTAACTCACTCTTGACATATTTTAAACCTCAAATGGACAAACACCATCTAACACTTGCATGACTTGCTTGGATTACATTTGAGTTTGTATGATTCTTCACCATGTGGGAGTATTGGGGCTCATTTTGCAATGACTAAATGTTTCGTGTGTGCCTTTAAATCCTTAGGGAAGACACCTTACAGGACAAACTCCACCATGGGATCCCATTAAGTGTCAGTCTACCTCCAGAGTAATCCCAAAGATGCGTGTCTGTGTTCCTAGTTACCCGTTGGCATGGCAACACTTCTTCAAAGAGAAGCTGAACTGGCTCTCCCAGTAGTCCTTGACCTCCTCTGGAGTCGCCTGGAGAAGGGAAGACGTCCGTATTGTCATATCACGATTACACAATTTACACACACCCACACACAAAACAAAAACAAAAAACAAATACAGAAAAAAAACAAAAAAAACAATCAAGTGTTCATTTTAATCAAATGTCTTTGCTTTGCAATGTGCTTCCACGACCACTAGGAGGCAACAGGTTTAATACAAATCGATATAGCCTTACACAGTGTGGAAAGTAGAGATGCAGACTTAAGATTTGAGTATTCTCTGATACAAAGTACTGATACGTGATAATGTCATTAAGGCGCGCAATTGTAATTTTTGTTATTGTTTTTTCACGTTGCTGCCGCGCAAACGCAAAATATTGAAGAAATTCCGAGCTCAATTACAATACCACAACCAAGGATGTATTTGCGATAATTTGATATTTTGTGCCTGCGGTGTGCGTCTGTCTCTGTTGGTGCCTCCAGTGTTTTGTGACATCTCTGTCAATCTGGGTAGGGACTACCGTCTTTTTGACTGCCAGTTGAGTGTATAGACAATAACACACATTAAATCAAACACACCTTCCGATAGCGTTGCTGCAGCTTTTCAGGGCTTTCGGGGTTAGTCTGCTTGCCGATGTTGGGCTTGTAGACAATGAAGTTCTTGCCTCTCCCTTGCTCAGCGAGCAGCACGCATGGCTGGCTACCTCGTAGCTGGAAAATCAACGGAAGTGGTCAATTTTACAAGTAGGGAGATTTTCGGGTGAAGTCCTGTTTTGGCTCTCGATGTAGAGGCTCACTTTATGGGACAAGTAGAAGCCCTCGTCAGCACCAGTGAGACTGAGAAACCTGTTGTTTGCTTCATCCCAAGGCATGCCTCTGTCCACACTGATCTGCAGGGACAAAAAAAGAAAGACGATTCAGGTTCCAATGTACGGTAGGTTCGCGGAAGTCTTTCTGTTTTACATTTCTACTTCAACTGGGAAATTCAATAAAAAGCTCCAGGCACTGTGTTCAATTTTCACTGCCGCTTGTTGTGGAGTTATCTACCGCCGTTTTGCACTTGAATTCTTGCTTGAGACCACAGACAAAATAATTGTACGAGTGATGGCTTCCATGTCGAAAAACTCAAAAGGTTAAGTCACTCGTAAGTATATCCCACTGGATCCATATTCAACCTCCGAAAAAAACTCACTCACTTGGCTCAAATGGGAAATCGGCATTAAGACATATGGTCAATTCACACCCGTTGAGGTTCTGTGGTTCCTTACCTTGTAAAGAACCACCTGGCCATCCTGAGGGTTGCCCACTGTCATGAAGATTTCCTGCTTTTCCTCATAAATCTCATCATTACCTGGAGCTAGATCTGTTGGCCAGCATTAAAGAAAGGAAAACAAAATAAGAGAATAGGACTTTTTTTTCTCTCCAAATGACGCATTTCCGCAGTGAACTTAAAGTGTGCACCTAAGATGCCCATGTCATATTTGCCCTCTTTCTTGTCCTTCTCAATTAGGTAGTCAAAATTGTCGGTGAAGTACTGGAAGAGATGGTTCTGCTTGTGGACCTCGAGACCCAGGATGCGATTTAGGAATTTGGTAATGCTGCAATCTGGAATTTAAAAAATAAAGAAATAAAAAAATAGGGAAAAAAATGATGAATGACAAACTGGAATGTGCCTCCTTGAGCATTTCTACTACTGACCTTTCTCTGTACTGATGCCAAAGCGTGACTCCCTACAGAAGATGCCCACATCCATCATTCCATGCTTCATATCTAGCATCAAGGGAAACAGACGGACGGTTAAAAACATGTTGAGCTTTGTGCTCTCTTGAATGTTAACAAACACGGACCTCTGAAGAACATGGCGTCGCCTCCAGGGTAACCTTTGGGCGCAGGCACCTTGTTCTCTATGTGCCCCAGGATTGCTTTGGTGATTTTATCCAGAGCCTTGGTACCATACTACAAAGAAGAAGCGCATTTTGATTGATCCACCTCGTGTTACAATACAATGAATGGAAAGTACGCAGCATCAGACAATACAGGATGAATGCACGGGAGACATACTTAATAAAAAGATAATTCAGGTCTAGAGTACAGGGGAAATTCCAAAGTGAAACAACCTAAAAAGTGGCTCAAGCCAAAAATAGCAGACAAAGTCAAACAAACCTCGGGAGTTCAAACTTGCAATCTTGCAACATTTAGTGACCGACTCCACAAGCATGCTTTGCTGTGTTATTTTGTAGTGCCACCACAGAAGTGTACCAGTGATTGCAAAGAAAAAACCCAAAACAAAACATAAAACGGTGAATTAAATTGAATGTGACATGAGAAAGACTCTGCTTTCTCAGTTACGGGCAAGGCATTTAATTCAATATCGTTTCACTTACATCCATTCAAACAAACAGTATATTAATTTCCATTCCCATTCAAAGTTTCCTGGGGGCATTTTGGATTGACTTTATGGGCGTTGTGTTTGGGGAGTCCTAAAATATAAATGACCAGAGAAGCTTGCTAATAAACTACTTCCTGTTTGTCGACTCTCCATTGTGTATGTCAACAGGGCTGCAAATGATGAGTGATTTGACTTTGGGTTTTAATTAAAATATCCGTTAACAATTTTTTTTAACAGAACGGTAAATTAGCCACTTTACCTGATTAAGCCTTTGTGATCGCACCAGATTAAGATAAAACAAATTCACTTCATATTTGTATGGGGAACGTATTGGGCCATGTGAACAATTTGGAAGCCAACCTACCTCACTGAAAGGATTCTGTTCCACTTTGGAGGTGCTACTGTATTGTGACCTGAACTAAGTGCTGAAAATCATGTTCCCGCTTGAGTCTGAGATTATTACTCCCGAGGCATCCTTAACCTACCTTGTTCTCAAAGTTGTACTTGCTCAGGTCTCTGGTTTCAGTCGCTCTTCTGTCTCCATGTGTTAACGCGCCCTGCAGAGAGAACGAGTGTCAAGTTTTTTTTGTGTGTTTTTTTTTAGCTAGCATTAACACCATCAAACAAATTACAGGAAGACCATCATCATGATTTGGGAGTACAAAAACACCACAGAATGATCTAATGCAACAATTTGAAGTGAGATCACCACTTTCGTTATACAGTGTTGCCGAAAATATATTTATACTTTGTCACATTATCTTGTGGTTTACGCCTTGGGACATTTATGAGTATTATGATAGTGACTTGACATGGTTATGTTTAGCCGCTATGCACCCACAGAACATTTTTCATGTATGTGTGATGGCAGCGCGGGCACCCGCAGCGACTCCTCTCTCTCCTGTGGTTGAGAGGAAAGTAATTTCATCTGTGCTGTACGTTGCACATGCAGCACATTTGACAATAAAATTGACTTGGACTTGAACTTAAAGCAGGTTAAAAGTCCCAGTCAGCAAAGTGACCGAGAGGTCGCTAATGTCCTTTTTCCATCCCACTTTTATATCCACTGTGCAGAAGGTAAAGGTTGTGAAAGACAATCGACAAAGCCAGCTTGCTAGTGGATGTCTTCGCTGCTGATATGGAGTGGGCAAAGGTGGTCAGCTGCAGACTTAAAAGCATGTGTGTATGTGTGAGTAAACATATCATAAGCTGAGCACAGGGCACGTGGGATATGACCCACGGATTTACCGAACATGCTTGGCAAACACAGCTGTGGCTTCCTGGAATGGACGTCCCCGCGAGCCCACCCGCTTGTGTGTCTTTTTCTGTCGTGCTGTGTCACTCTGCAAATTGAGCTTGTCGCTGAAGCGCCTCATGGAAAGTGAACATCGGCTTGTAAATTCTCCAGACAAGGGAAATGAAACAAACCCTTGAGAGTCAAAGTCCGGATTCACAGTGTCAGGTGTAAGTGCCCAATTGCAATTTAGTGTCATTACTTTCCATGTAACTGATTTGGTCTAATTACGCGTATGCTCCAGTGACCCACACTTGCTGCCACTGCCATTTTAAAAAGGTAGTGGGCAGTGTAATTTCTTTGTTTGGTTTGGTATGTTTGTTCTGGTCCCTATATTCAGTAATACACTTAAAAAAAAAAAAAAAGATACAATATAATTTATTGGCAATCATTTTGTGGACTATCAAACCCATTAGTTTGAGAACTGCTAATCTAATGTGTCTGTTTCCATGTCACATTGGCACGTCGGATTAAAATCTGGCCTTTATCCACATCTGTAGGAGGCCTGATTTTATCACTTATCCAATTCCATGACGCGTATCCAAATTTGTCCACATTCCGGAATTGTCGCTTGTTGTGTAAATTTAGCCCCAAGCAAGGAACAGGAAGCACAGGCAACAAGGCCAAAGACGCAAACTGCAATCGCAAACCCCTCTTACGCAATGAGACAACATTGAGGAAACATAGGATTTTCCTATGACACAGCTGAATGCGCAACACATGCATGCACACGCACACACACAACCGGAATATTTACCAGGCTCTCAAGTCTCTTTGCCACGATGGAGGCGAAACGTCTCTCACCGGCTAGCTCCGAGATGAGAAAGATGTACTCTGGAGCTGTTACTTGATTGGACCGATGGGTACGGCCTGAAAGACAAAATTCAAACATGAGAAACTATTTCGACGTCTTTAACAGTTGGAACGATACAATCCAATTAAGTAATGTTTTCGAAGCGTGGAAGCAAACCACGATACCACTGTGCTTCCTTTTCCATCGGCCATTCTATTCTCGTATTTATTATTATTAGTATGATTTTTTCCCCCCAAGATTATGTAACTTCTGATCATTTTGGGGATTTTAATAGCAGTTCTGAGATTTTATTTTGTTTTTAGAACTACATGGTCAAATGGACCCAAAAGCCATTTGGCGCACATCCCTGTTTTAAACCAAGAACATCTGCTTTATTGAAGTTTTCTGGAGCCAGGTTTTGAGTAAATGGCTCGTCATACATGCAGACATACACACATACACACACACACACACACACACACACACACACACACACAAAATCATAGACGCTCACAGGCAGACATGCGGCACTAATGGAAATAATGAATTGAGTCATTAGCACAACGGCTGCGAACAATAAATCCCTTAGAGATTTACAATTTACAATTACTTAAAATGGGCAGAACAGGCAGATATTCTTTCTGACTAATTGAAAACTTAATGTCCCAAACAAACAGTCAAATGAAAAATTCCGCTGTGTGAGATAAATCAAAAGCGTTTATCTTGCATTGCTTTAGTCAACAGGGGTGGGGGGGGGGATGGTTAGCGCCTCCGTCTCACAGTGCAGAGGTCGTGAGTTTGAATCAGGGCAGTGGCCTGCCTGTGTGGGGGCTTTATGTACTCCCCATGCCTGCGTGGGTTTTCTCTGGGTACTCCTTTTTCCTCCCACATTTCATTAACATGCATGGTAGGTCAACCGAACACTAGGGGTGATTGTGAGTGTGAACGGTTGTTGTTTGTCTTTGCACGCCCTGTGATTGGCTGGCGACCAGTTCAGGGTGTACCCCGCCTACTGCCAGAGGTCAGCTGGGATAGGCTCTGGCACGCCTGCGAAACTCATGAGGATAATCAGTTCAGAAAATGGATGGATGGATGTTTTAGCCACCTCTTAGCCACCCCCAAAAAAACCACAGCCACCCGTAGAGCCAAATTGTACCCACAATTGAACTAAACTTGGACTCACCAAACTGCTGAATGGCCCTGTCTGCGCTCCAAGGTAGCTCCAATGTCATGTGGACACGCCGCCGCTGGTTTTTTACCCTCTTGTCCGCCTGCAGGGAAATTCCAGAGCTGGCCGCCTCGGAGATGATGGCCACCAGCTAGGGTGAGAAAAAGACTTGGATTAAATTGTGTGAAGTACATTTTAGAGACCCGACTAGGAAATGCAATGACACTTAATGGTTTGAGGGAGATTAACTCAACGGTAACTTAATGGGAATGTCACACAACAATGGAGGCGCATGTCGTAAATAGGAAGAGTACATCAACTAGAAATGGTGGCAATGGATGGCAACAATGTATAGCACTAGACTTGCTTGTATTATTTCTGACGCTGTAAATGAACACCCTATTTCCTCAAATAGAAGCAATCAGTTAGTTGCTGGGTGTGTTATCCAATTAAATACTAACACCTCTCTCAAATAAAGCATCCCTTTTACAATTTGAACCCTAAAACAGCAGCACCTACCACCTTCATAGGCAAATAAACTCACTCCAACGATTTCATATCTCCTGTGCAGTTCTCCAGATGATCTCAAGTTAGATATTAATGGCAACTTTAATGACAATTAGTGCAGTCGACTGACATAGTTGGTCCACGGTATCTTTCTACCTCCACTCTTGCCCTTTCAATGCACCTCCTACAGATCCAGGGTAATAAATTTCCCTCTGGCTTCTGTATGTGGCGCTCTGGCATTTTTCAGAAAAGTCATTTTAACAAATTCCAATCATAAAAGCACATATGAAACTGACCTTTTCTCCACTCATGAAGCGGTCTTTCTCCTTGATGTTGATGTGGTCGATGGTGAGGCCCTGCTCAGCGCGGGACTCGTAACGGACACTACCGTCAGGACGCCGCACCACACGACCCTTACGCCCGGTCATCTGTTTGACAATGATTTTAAAACATTTTAATCGTGATTATTTGGACTCGAAACCTGTTGCATGTTTCAGGCTCGCACCTCTGAGACTTTATCGGGCCCTCCGAACTTATCAATGAGTTCGTCCAGGGTGTTGAGAGGTAGTTCTTTTCCCACTTGTGATATCTTGTTGAGGAGATCCTGCTTCATCTCCTCTATCCTGACTGGAAATCCCCAGGGGACAAAGTGACGCATAGTGCTGGGTGTGACTTCACCATGACAACAAGAACAAAAACACCCACCAGTGTGGCAGCTCGTGTGGTTGACAAAGATGACATCGTCGTTATCCAGCAGCGAGTCTGGAGACGAATTGGAATCGGTGTCCATGCCGTCAGAGTCAGTGCTGCTGTCGTCACTGTTGATGCTGATGATGCCGACGCTGTCCACTGTGTGCTTGGGTACCTTTGGATGGCGTCCTCGAGGCTTACCTGAAGATTACATGAGTGGGCTATTAAAGCAGCAGGACACTTTTAGGTAAAATGATGCCCAGAGTCTGAACGGATACAGCGGAATTTTCAAAGTTGAATACAATTCCTTCAGCGACAATATTTTCCAAAGGAAATCATGTCAAGGAAATTCACCTTTTTTTTTTTTGCAGATGAAACCTGAGAATACCCCTCCCGACACACTTTAAAACATATTTAAACCGAACAAAACATACTTTTTAAACACATTGTGAATATATTTTAACACATACAAAAAAATACATAAACAAACATAAGCATTAAATTGATAGAAAACACAACATACAATAATGGAATACAAATTTGGAATAAACATTTGCTTCAGTTTCTTTCTTACTTAAATGCAACTTTTATCCACATCGTCAATGTATTTTAACATAGATGATGGGCTGCACTCCTTTAGTAGACTTTTAAGTTAAATGTTATCAGGAATTTTGACCAAATTGTCTACTTTGGGCATCTATCTGCCTTTACAGGTTCCCCTATGACACATTTACATCATTTAAATCCTTCTTCCACAATATCATAATGGGAAAAAATGTGGGCTTACGTTTTCTCTTATTCCCGGGTGCCTTCTCTCTCCGCTGCTTCTCAGAAGGGAAATGTTTGGTAACAAGAGACTGGAATACTCCCCTGAAGGAAGAGAGTGAAGCTATTAGGGGGCCACAGAAAGCAACTCAAGATTCATTCCTCGTTTGTCAGGTGCTGGCATGGAGATGAACATGCTATGTGTGCTTTAATATCTGAAATGTGGACAGATTCTGCCCAAGGGCGTGAGGGTGGTTGATGGCCTAACACAGAGAAAAAATACGTTTAAAAACCAAAGAATATGGGCTCACTCACTCTGCAGCAGAAACAAATCTGTCAAGATGACCGTCATTCTCGTCCAGAACTTCTCTGGTGCGCGACTCCCCAGTAGACTGCAGGCCAATGACGATGCACTGTGTCAAGAGAGTAACAAACATGCATCAACCAATGACCAAAAATTTTAATCGTCCACTTTGTTTAGCATCAGAGTTGAGGGTCAGCTGAAGACTACACCAGTTTATTATTTTCAGCGAGACTGGTTGTACCTTGGACTGGTCGCCAACTGAGTACATAGTACTTGCGTTCCAGTCTCGAATGAACCTAACATGCATGTTTCTGGAATGTGTTAGGAAGACAGAGTGAAAGAAAATTGAGAGAGCCCACCCCCGCACCAATATGTGCATTTTTTTTTCCTCCTATTTGAATCTCTGGTTATTTCCACACAGTGTGCAAACTTGATGACTCGGCGTTCCACTGCCATTTGTGCTGACCTTTCCTGCCTCCAGCTCTTTCTTGGCCAACTCCACCAGGCAGCGGACCTTGGCAGCTATACAGAGGTATTTGAAAAAGCGCTGGTGAGACGACCAGAACTGGCCCCACAGGGACTTCCTGCTGACCAGGCCCAGCTCGTCGGCGGCGCGCATAAAGACCTGCAGTGCCTCCGCCCACTAAAGGAAGAAATGCCGTGAAGTCAAAGCGATATTTCTTCGACGTGACGATTACATTGGGTTGTGACGCTTACCAGTTTGGCGGCTTTATTGTAGACCAGCTTGAAGTCGCTGTCCAGTCCGATCTCTTCAATGCGGAAAGACACCCCTGAGAAGCTCAGCTGCCTGGCTATGTACATCCCGCTCACTTTCATATCCATAGCAACAATCTCCATGGCGCCCACGCCTCTGTGTGTAAATAGCATATAAATAAGTACATCTCCGCAAATCAGCATCATGTTAAATTAAGTGTATTCCAGTAGTACTATTCCCAAGGAAAACTCATATAGCCATTGTGAAATATTTTACGCAGTTATTTTATGATGAACAAAAACACCAAATTCAACATAACATTGCATAAGAAACAATGAAGAAATGTAAAACTTTTTTCCTCAGCGTGTAATTTATTTTTACAGTCCTGTGTATAAATTTTTGGGGGGGAATTAAACTATTTAAATAAACATCTCCCTGATATTCTACTTTATCGAGCTTTGCCTCCATTGCCATTGTGGACCCTGGTATTACTCAATACAAGAGCACCTCCAGAGGCATGGAAGAAAGACCGAAGTTTGCCAACCAATCAAATGACATCATCGTGTCGAACTGCACACGTTTACACGTGAATTTGTACAAATATAACCCATGTGCAGGGTGCAGTCCACTGAACAAAAGAACAGCCCCGCCTTGGCCACGATATGAGGAAATAGACAGTATCTTACAAGAACAGGAAACCCATGTCATTTATGAGTCATTTCAAGACATCAGACACTGCGAACCTCTTCTCGATGGTGTGCAGGAAGTCGTCAAAGGCCCTGAAAGGCGTGCCCTCACCCCAGATACCCAGGCGGCTCATGTAGATCATGTTCTTTGGCTCAGAGGCACCTGCGTGACCAAAAAAAAAAATTAATAAATAAGCTTGACTTGCGTTTTGCTGAATCACTGGAACATCCAAAGTCAAAACGCCTGAAAAAGTTTCCAAATTTTGGGCAACAATGCGTCTCTTAAGTCCCAACATATTTTTTTTTGCCTTTCATGAGGACACCATTGGAAAAATCCGAACTGTTCCAATTACTCAAATATCAATTACATACACAAATACATGAGCTGTACATGCTGCGCGAGCGTGATGTCCTCCTAGTTGACTGAAAATGTTTTCATTTCGAATCTTAATATCTTGATACCGGTACCGTAACTTGGTCTAACCCAGCCCGAATGCCAAGTCCACATTCGAACCACAAACCTCATGACTGTGACACAGATGTACTAACCATTGTGAAACTGTGCTGCCCACTTAACTTTCTCATCGGGGAAAAAAAAAAATCGCTTTCAAACTAGTAACACTCAGACATCAACCAATGTGTTCCACTTTGGAGGCTTCCGTTGTACTGCCTCTCATCTTGTGTACCTGTGGCACTGGCATACACCACTCTGGCCCGTGGCAGTTTGTTTTGCAGATCAAGCACCGCCTTGCCCATCTTTGTCGACGTGGCATTCTTGGCTTTGTGGCATTCATCAAAAATAATCTGCGACGAGGAGAATGCAGGTCAAGGGCAAACGACACAGGGAAACATAGGTGTGTGCGGGCGCGCGCGTGTGTGTGTGTTGGCGTGGACGGCACATTGGAAGTGGAGGAGGAATGTGTGCGTCATCTGGAAAATGAAAGGATACAACTCCGTCAAAATCCGGCTTGCACCAGTCCAGGATCTGTTTAATCCGCGTGCGGTGCTGCCCTCCCGCCTGGCTCTCACCAATCAGCGCAGAGTAGGTCGCAAAGAGGACTCCTTCTGAGGTAGCTGTGTCTCCATACTTAATCTGCAACACAGTCACACGGTCACCCGCCGCCGCTTTGCTCCGTTCCATTTTCTGCATGACCGCGAAGAAAGAAAGCTCGTTCTTATGAACACATGCACTCACTTTGTTTAAGGCATGCACAGGAATAGTCGCTGCATCTATGTCTTTGAGATCTCGCTCTGCATCAAATTTCAGGTCATTGGATATGCTGAACCTGTGGGCAGGAACAGTGGGATTAGTCATTCAGTGTATATAACCGGACAGAACAAGTACAAGCACATGCAAATCAGGCGATGTTGGCTGTGTGCATGAATGCATTTTACGGCGGCCGACCGAAGACAGGGGCTGACTGAGTGGCGAGCTCACATCCTGTTGGGCTGCGCTGCGTGCAAAAGCTACAATTAAGATGGCATGGAACTGAGTCACGGCTCATCTTTGAGATTTCACTACAAGCAAACATCACCACAGAAGCATAAAATAAACTAAAATAAAATGTGTATCAGTTTGAGATGTTCCTGAAACAGAAGCTATCCCATTAAATGATCATTTCACCCCATTAGTCGACAGGTGTGTCTCCCACTTAAAACAAACAAACGCCTCTTCCCAAAAAGATGCCATCTATGTATAATGGAGCAGTGATATTCAACAAGCCATGACAAATCATCAGCTGTGAAATTATCCAGTTTCACTTAATGGATTCTGAACATGATTTATTTAATCCAAATCATGTATCATTCATGAAGCCATTAAAGTACAGTGAAAGACAGAACAATTAAACGCTCATCCACTAGATGGTAGGGGGTAGAAAATTAACCCACTCTGTGACAGTTTTGTTTTGTGGTTTGATGAGATTTTGTAAAATATGTGCCAGGGTTCAATAAATTGTTGGAATTACTCAGGTGGTTATTAGGGACACCCTGAAATTAAAAAAGTAGTAAAACTTCAAGAGAGATTTTCCGTCAAGTTACAATGTATTGTGTTTTATTGTTTTTGTTCCTGATTGTAAAGTGTCCTTGGGTGTCTTATATTTTATTTATAAGCGCCTTGCTTATATCCATCCATCCATCCATTTTCCGAACCGCTTCATCCTCACTAGGGTCGTGGGGGGTGCTGGAGCCTATCCCAGCAGTCTTCGGGCAGTAGGCGGGGGACACCCTGAATTGGTTGCCAGCCAATCGCAGGGCACACAGAGACGAACAACCATCACCTTGCTTATAAATAAAATGTATTATTATTATTATTATAATTATTAATGCAGTCATATGTTTACAAGAAAAAAGGCCGTACAAATTAGGAGATTCAAGGATGGATACTTTGATTTTAAAAATAAATAAATAAATACATTTAAAAATCACATGTACGAACAGATATCAAGCGCGAATATCGCGAGATAAATTTGATTAAGTAACCGGGATTAAGCCATCCTGCTACGAAAAAAATTATATTAGAAAATGTTACAATATTATTCGAAAAAAGTGACTGAGCGATAACAATCCACAATTATCTCAATTAGGGCTGCAGTTATCAAATATTTTGGTATTCGGATATCCGACTGAACATTTGAATAGAATAACCGGGTAATTGGATAAAAAAAAAAAAAAAACATTTTTTGGCATGGTTAAAGATACAATACAGAACTCAAAAAAGACATTTCCACTTCCACTAATAAATGGTATGCTGGTTTTCATTTTTAGATAATTATCATTTTATACATTGATTTAAACTGTGCATGGCAGCACACTGTTTTCCTGTGTAGAAAGATTAGTGAGACTTAAGATAAATCTCTCCCCATAAATTTTGGTCTCAGACACGAAATGACGTCAATAGCACAGTGGCAATTTTGCTGGCTAAAACAACACACTTGAGCAAGCCTGGTTTATTAAGTTGATCAGTAGGAATGGCAAGTGTGTCCGCATCAGCGTGCAGACTCATTCCGGCCAAATAACTCGAGCGCTGCTAGCTGCGTACAATACAGCGCAATTAAGTCGTTTTTTAAAATTTTTTTGTAACCCACCTAATTAGCGATAGAACATTATTTCAGGACAAAGATGTATTGTTGTCGTCAGCAGCAACAGTTTGTGGCGGAAATAAGACGACACAGTCTCGAAAACTAATCACTTAAGCTGTTATGGCGCGACACGCTGCCAGGAACAACATCAAAATAAAAGTGCACCACGGCATTGATGTGCATTTATTATTTGGTAACTAAGGTTTATTTTTAAGGTGGTCTTCTTATCGCTTTGGCGGTGTGTAACTGTCATGTATAGCATGAAGAATTGTTGCTGCGGTTAGCTTGACTTTTTCCTGACAGTGTACATGTAAATAACCTGGTATTCGAGGCAAGCCGAGAGCATTTTGTTTTACTTAAATCACTTGACAGCCCTAATCCAGACGTCGCGAGATAATATGGCATGAAGCTACATGTAAAACTGTACTGTTATGGGGGAAAATGTTAGTCAAGCAACGTCTTAATTAATAGCAAGTGCTAGTTATTTCACTACTGGAAACAAATGCACAGTACATCAAATGATCTCGGTTTACAGACCTTATTGTTCATTCATAGACATTAAATATTCAAATTGGCTCAGTGAACGGTGTTGCTAACCAAAATAGCAGCACCGAAGCACAGATGCAATTTCTCAGGTCAAACTGTCTTATCACATGTCGCAAACAAGTTCCGTGTGCAGAATTAAAGCTGATCTCACGCTAGGAATTGGAATTGATAAGAATTTAGCAATTTCATTTCCACTATCGATAGTACAACCATTTCCGTTCATATTCCCTAATTGGAGCATCTTATCCTGCATCGACAACAGTGGCAAAAAAACACCAAAAAAACCACTTTGCGGTTTGTCAAGTGAGGAAAATTAATTGCTCATCCTTCTTCTACACGAATACTGTACCCGACTAATCTCCAGTCATTAATTCTAGGTATTGCTAATAAACCTCATCAGGGAGTGCTTTACTCACCATAGTGATTTTTTCCTTCCCTTCAGATAGTTTTCCAGGATGATTCCCGCAACAGTGCGTCCCTTTCCCACACCGGCTCCATCTCCGATCAGGAAGCCTGCTCGCTGGTTGTTCTGTAAGATGACCTCGTGTTGCTGGCCATACAAAAAAAAGAGAGACTGGTTTCTCATTGTTGTGAAAAGGGAGTGACTGCCTTTTAAACATCCCTGGCATGTGAATGTGTACCTGACAGGCGTAGATGATGGCTTCTAGCTGCAGGGCTGAAAGCAAGCCGCTGTTAATGGTCGACTCGGGCACAGACAGAGTGTATGTGATGTCCGGAGGAGGGACACTGGACAGCGTGTTGGTCTCCACCACTATGTCGGGATGGGAAATTCCGATAGTGGCTGAAGAGGAGAAAGGAAGAAATGCAGTTTGTCTGAAGGGAGTGTGCGGCCATATTTTGCCGTCGAGTCGAGTGACCTACATTTGGATGGTCTGTACTCAGCATACGTGTCGACATGGCCCAGTTCCTCTGAATCCTCTTCCTCTGCTTCCTCCTCCTCCTCTGGGGGCGACTGGGTTCTCTGAGTCTGGCAACACCAAAGATAATATTCAACAGAAGCCAATTGCGGAACACTTTATGCAGCTCTGGTTTTTGCCTGAATTAAGTAAGAAAAAAAAAAAAGGAATGTTAGTAGTCAGACAGGTAAGCATGCAACAATTAAAAAGATTCACAAGACAGCAATGGAAATTGGGAGTTAAACCAGCTGAAGCAGGAAGTTGAAAACTTGCTTACGATCAAAATCCCAGCCAAGTTTGGTAGTTAAACCCATTTATTACACTGCGGTGTAATACAAGAGAGAAACGCATTGCAGAAGATGCAGATTACAAGATGCTGTATTTGTTATGTGATGTAATGTATTAAGGGGACAATAAAGATAAAAGTTTGTACAGTTATAGAAAAAAAAGTACCAACTTCCAGAAAATAGGTGTAATGTTGAGACAGATGTCAAAATGACAAAAATAAAGTGGCAATCTTATCCACATTGAAGTGGTAATGTTATAAGGAAAACGTTTTTTTTTAAAAATCACAGGGAAAGAGTCGTTTATAACCGAATGTATATAATATTAAGAGAATGAAACTGCAAAATCAACACTATGAGAATAAAACTGCAACGCTGTGATACACACACACACACACACACACACACGCACACACGCACACACGCACACACGCACACACACACACACGCACACACACACACACACACACACACATATATTAGAGGTGTCAATTTATTGCGTTAATTGCGAATAATTAATTACAGTCCTATTTAGGGCGTTATGTTTTTTAATCGCGTTAATCCAAATTTTAATATCTAACTTTATTGTTTCCGTTGGTGGGTTGCCTTTTCATGTGTTGGCTTCCTGTGTTCGAGTAGTTGAGGGTGGGAAAACCACTGTCAGTCACAGCCTGAAGCGGACATTGTTTGGTTGTCATTATGTTTGGGCTTGTTTAGCATAAGCTGATTGGCTCCCATTGGAGCTGGGCGGGCTAAGTAAGCAACGGTGAGGAGAGGAGAGGTGAAAATGGAGGAGCATGTGAGAGTTCTCGGCACAATGAATGGAAAATGTACTTTTCAAAAACGCCCTGACGACACTATTGATCAAAGTAGAGTGTCGTGCCTAATTTGTAAGAAGGAGTTTGCTGACCACCGAAGCAGCTCAAGTTTAGCCTCCCACATTAATGCAAAGCACCCAGTCCCGAGTGCATCCACAGCTAACGTTAGCACCGAAAGCGTTAGCGGGTGCACATTTGAGAGCGACCGTTCATTGAGGTGCACAGAGAGAAAGAGAGCGTTAGTTAAAGTGTTACATTCGATTGGTACGGCTACCTGAAATCCTCCTAAAGGTGGCGTGCTGATTATAGCGGTTATATCATCCAAACTTGCCAAGCCCTGAAACCTGTTGGAGCCTTTCAGCTGTCAACAAAAACATTAAATAAAAAAAAATAAAAAACCTCAAATGGTGTGGAAAAACAGGTGGAAACCATGAAGGGGTACTTATTATGGCGTTCACTTCGGAAAATGCCATTTGTGTGTGCTTGACAGGCGAGTGACAACCTGCATTTGTCAAGGACCAACAAAATTAGTGTTTTCTATTTTATGAAATATGGAATGTCAAAAAACAAGTCAAACAGAAAAATGATCGCAAAATGATGTTAAACTAACACACCAGAAAAAAAAAAAAAACTAATAAAATGTCAAACAGCCCCCTTGGTTGTAATCAACATCAAATAACGTAATTGCGGGTCCTCGGAGGCATAATTATAGCCGGCGTGGTTTGTATTCGACACCAGCCTACTCAACTACTCACATGCATGTGGAGTCATAGAATTCTGAAACCGCGATTGGAAGGGTGTTCCTTCTGGTCATCAGCTCATTATGCGTGCGTCAATGTGTGCGCCTACTGACCTCCAGCTGGCTCTGTGCTGGTGCGGTGACGGCGGTGGTACTCGTGCTGACGTCCCAGAGGGTGGGCACCGTGTCCAGGTGGTCGGTGCTGATGAAGGATTGGGCGTCGGCATACTCTGACAGTGAGTCGGCCGGAGAGGAGAACAGGGAATTGGTGGAGAGGTCATCGATGCAGGACAGATCCTGTGGGTGGAGAAGAGAGAGTTTTGAGTTCCACCTCGATTTACCTTCGACTTGAGGCATGGGCGAGGTGAACTTTTTTTTCCTCAATTGCCTTCACCGGATCAATAAAAATTAAAGACCGTCAGAATCTGAGACCAGCCCGTGTCTAATCCTGGGTGTCAGTATCGTGTCTTCACAGGATGAGCAGTTTTGCTTTAATTTCGTTTGATCCACGCTATATGACACTGGTTCAACTTTTACAGTTCAATGACAGTTAAGAACGCTTAAATGTTCATTAAAACATGAATCAAGGATCTTTGTAGTTTCACCGTAGACCTCTGGGAAATGAATGCAGCTTCTTCAAAAGGTTATGCTTGCAGTAAAGTAGTGTCCTACATTTCACAACGACTGTCAAGTTTACGAGTGTGATCTCCACAGTCCAAGAAGCCTTAGGGTAGCATCGTGACTCCTTTTGAACAATCTGCTCGACTAATTATCACCGCGCATTACTCAAGAGTTCCGCAGAACACGTCCTGACTGGCGAGGAGAGGACAAGATGCTGGGGCTAATCCACGCAAACATGACTACATGGAGTGGGAATGGGGCCAGGGGTGGTAAACGTACCAACACATGCGTGTTATTTTCATGCTCTGATGTTACGTGACTTGCTGACTGGCGGCGTGGAAGCAAGTTAGCTTATTAGCTTGTGGAAGTATGTTCACTTCCTGGGGGCAAGATCAGGCATGGAAAAACAGGCTCCCCTTCGTTGTCCTAGTCTCTGATTGGCTGCTTTAAGGAGGCAGGAGGGCGAACGGTCCTGGTTTTAGAAAGAGGGCGGGAAGTCGGGGGGCACCTCCCTATTACACATAACTTGCTACCACCTCTCTCATCAGCTGCAAGTCTTCATTATCCCATTTCCCCCCTGGCTGAAACAGATGAGTAAACAAGGCTGCAAAGACCCCCCCAACCCCCCACGCTTCAACAGAGGCCTCATTTTGTAGAAGCACCACGGTAGAAACACACAGATAAGCCGCGCACCATCATTTTAAATCAAGAAAAACAGGACACGTTTTCTTAAACAGTGGCGAGAAGGCCTTTGTTTACCTCAGACGCATTTCCCGGAGGGGGTCTTCAGTCAAAGTCACAGGATGATAAATGGTGGCGCACAAGATACATTGGAGCATTTCCTCCCACTCTAAATCCTCCAGTTTTAAAGTCAAACAACGTGTAGCTTAACTCCCATTTTAGGAATCAACTTGCCTCAAAACCGGTCAAACAATTCTTAACAGCACGACTGCAACATAAAGCAGGAAGACGTCTGGCCACTCAGTGTACTCTGAGTTAAATTGAAAAACAAAAATAATACAAGCCTCCCCGAAATGTTTATGATGGCTTAAAATGAGATTTTAACCAGTTAAAAAATATATTTAGCATTATTAAACAACAAAATGTGCACAGAAGGTGCAGGTATTATTGTTTTCCACTTGGGGTTGGTATCCTCATGTTAAACGCGAAAATATCTGTGACTTTTTAAGAGGGCGATGGCTTTAAAAGGTGGGGTCTAGCCTGGTGAGTGATGTGGGAGTCAGCAAATGAGAGTGTAGAGTTGCTTATTGTGAGCTCAGGAAAGTGACAGGCTATGAATTGTGAGCCAATGTTCAAAAAACCCCGTTACGATGATCATGCCTTTAGTAATATCTTCATTGGCAATGTTTTCAACAGTTAATTTTACCTTGTTTTTAGGCACAGGTGTCAAACCCAAGGCCCTGGGGCCAGATCTGGCCCGCCACATCATTTTACGTGGCCCGCAAAAGAAAATCAAGCATGTCAACTTACTTGCTAAAAATTGCGACCGAAATTTAAAATTCTAATATCTAATAAGCAAGAGACATATTGTAAGCATTTTCTTGTAACCAAACCCTTCATTACAGAAACAAACAATATTTCAACAAACTGTTATTATTGATTTAAAAAAAAATTGGTTTCAGTCCTAACGGCCCTACAAGGCAAACGGCTACTAAAATGTGTCCCACGACAAAAATGAGTTTTACAGCCCTGTTTTAAGGGATTTGGAATTCCAAGAACCAATTGTTCACCTCAGTTAAAACTAAAAAGCTGAAAATGTGCGTTTGAGCAACCATACCGCTTGGGCAGAATGCAAGAAAAGTGTGTCAGGTTCGTGCTAAGCGAGACACCTCCGAGCTCAGCGCCATGCTAATCGAGTTGTCAAGCAGAGCGGAACAGAGGCTGCAGTGTTACTTGTCCAGCGGCAGACGTGTACCCGGAGCTGGTTCATCTATTCCTAAAACTGGGCCCTGCCGCACAGAGATAAGGCTTGAATTCCAACCGCTCTGATGCTAATCTGGCTCCTTTCTGCAGCGCACAGCCAACGCATCCATGCAACCGCTAATCCTGCCTCTCTCTCTTCTTCTTAATCCAAATTCCATTTTTGTTGTTGTTGTTAAAGCCACACATCATGCATGTTTCTGCAAGTGTCTCTTTCCAAAATGGCTTCCAGGAGATGAACCACAGTACATCTTTGCAGAAGAGCATGTGAAGGCTCAACCTTTTCTCATCATTTCTCCACCCATGTGTTATTCAACAAAAGTAGTCTTTCACATCTTTCACTTTTGCCCCGGTTTCCCAACGCAGTCACACGTCTTCTTTTCCCCTCAGCGCTTGGGCAATCTTTTGATCAAATGAACATAATGTGACAAGCCAGTTGCCGGACTGCACGCAGTGGCTGTAAATTACAGCACTTGTGTGTGCCTTGGGATGAATGATAGGAGGCGCATATCATTAGCAACCAATCTGTCCAACGCAGTGGAAACCAGCAGAATTAGTTCATGGAAAAATAAATAAAGCAAACATAACACACTTGACATAACACAAAATCCAATAATGTGTGACTGTCATGAAGCCTTGCAGCTGTTCTCCATATAAAAACAGCAAAGTCACTGCTTATCACATGAGTCTTATGACAAGTTCCAGCACGACCATACAAGGAAGTCTACATATAAACGTATACAGTGGGGGCAGAAAAGTATTTAGTCTCCCATCAATTGTGCCACATCTCCCATTTAAAAAAGATGAGAGAAGCCTGAATTTTTCGTCATAGGTATACCTCAACTATGAGTGATAAAATGAGAAAATACATCCAGAAAATCTGATTTTTAAATAATGTATTCGCAAAGAGGACAAAGGAGAAGAGGTTACGAGTCGGCGAGAGCCTGAAATCTTGCTTGTTTGCAGGTGACCAAATACTTATTTCAGATCACTTACCCAGAGGCAGCTGCTTCAAAGGGGAAGCCCAGACTTGCCTCTACCCACGTCTTCTAATCTTCCGGAGGGATCCCGAGGCTCTCCCAGGCCAGCCGGGAGACATTGTTTCTCCAGCGTGAACTGGGTCGTCGGACCACTTCCAGGAGGCATCCTAATCAGATGCCCAAGCCACTTCATCGGGCTCGTCTCAATGCGGAGAAGTAGCGGTTCGAATCTTGAGTCCCTCCCGGACGACTGAACTTCTCACCCTCTCTGGAAGGGAGAGAGCCCAGACACCTCGTGGAGGAAACTCATTTCACGCGCTAGTCTTTGGAATCTTGTTCTTTAGCTCACGTCCCACAGGTCGTAACCACAGGTAAGAATAGGAACATAAATTGACCAGTACATTGAGAACTTTGCCAAAATTCACCACGACACACCGATACAGAGCCCGCATCACAACAAAAAGAAAATATGAAGTCAGAGTCAAACTATCATTAATTCCTTTTCAAATTTCTTGGACCTTCGGAGGTAGTATCAGAGTCGGAAAAGTGCAGAGATGACATCGCTGTGTCAGGGAATGCCAAGTGTGAAATTTAACACCTGATGCTCACTCCTTCCATACCGTTGTGTTGAAAGCAATTTGTTTCTGTCCAACAAGCATGTGAGATGCCATGTCGCTGTGCGATGACAAATAAACCACCTCTGCTGGATTCTATAAGTAATAGTAATAATAATAAACTGAGGATAAATACTAGGCCTTTATGGCAGTTTTGTACAATTTCTCGGTGAAAGAGGCGTTGAGACGACCATTCAACAAGAAAAACGCGGCAAACCATCAAGACTCTCGAGTGGCAGAAGGTAAACAAAGAAGGTGACAGTGCAGTGCGGATCTAAATCGAACAAAACACAAGCGAAAGACGGGAGGACAGGGAGTCAAAGGAGGAAAGAGGGCAGGATTATTCTGTGTTCTGGGACTCAAAAGGAACACCCTTTGGTGAGGCAGTTTGCTTGTCCGCCAGCTCGATTTTAAGAGACTTTACTATGATGAAAATGCAAGTCAGCAAGAACTCTGGTATTTATTCACTGGCCACATTTGCGGTGAATTTCAGAGCACATACAAGAGGAGCCACGCTCAGGGCTTCCCCCGCCTACGCACTGAACGCTTGGTTGCTTTTCCAAGGCAGAGAAGTCAAACAAGTGACGTCACCGTTCGAAAGTCTTCCCGTTTCCCCTTGCCGAAACCTCGCATTTGTGCCTCGTTGTTGATCTTGGACTTGGCTTCCGGCCAGGTTCCTCGGCAGGAAGAGGAGCAAATACTTGAGCTGTCAGTGAGAACGATGTCGCCGCTGTTTGCAGTGTAAGCGGCGGCCCTGCAAGTGAGGCGGACAAATTGAGGGTTATGACTTCACCTTCCCCTGGCGCTCAGCTGAGTGAAACGAGCGTTATTCCGTGCTCAGCTGTTGACCTTGTCACGGCAGTCAACACAAGTGGGTCTGACGGGGTCCACGCGTAAATTTACGGGGTATGTCTGGGGCCACAAAGTGAACAGGCGTCAGCTTATGGTCTGATCAAGAAGCCAGATTGTGAGATGTCGTATTAAGTCTTTTACTCGCTAAACCGCTTAATGAAGTACTGAATACGTACGGCTATGAACACTGCCAATCATAATAAGATACCAAGAAGCCCTGTGCCCAAACAATAACGATAAATCAGTACATCAGTACAATGATGAAGGTACATTTAACGTTTTTCAAATAAAGTGATCAGCATTATAGATATGACGTTCACAAAATTTCATTCGTTTTTGGGAACATTTAGCTAAATCATTATTATAAGAAGATTTTCCAAGCTGTGAAAACTTTTGAGTCTGCACAATTGCGCTTGTTGACTTGTTTGGGCAGTCGGTAAAAGTCTGAAACTTTTATTTTTTGGGTGACACAGCAATGACTTGAGCAAACAGTGTGAGCAGGCAAGTCGTTGCTCTATTGTTCAGTCCGTTGTGTGTGAGTACTTCAACTGTTAGCTTCGACCACCCATCGTAGACAAATTACACAGAGTGCAAGTTGGAATGTAAAACTACAATATTTTCCAAGCGCCTTCAGAAAACAATCTATGCCCCCCCCCCGGACAATGAGCGTGATCGAAGTGGACCATCGCAAAAATATTACACTTGGCGAGTCTTTGTCGCATACCAAACGATTGAGCACCACACCTCCACCGAAACGCTGCAATGGGAAAACTTGCGATCCTACAGTGGGGTTTGAGGCTCCACATATAGTATACGATACTGTATTATTTATTTGTAGTGAACCAAAAACCTGGCACGATTGTCAAGGATAAAGCTGTTGGGCACAAAGAGAGGAAATGAGAGAGAATAAAGGAGAATGTGTTTTTTTTTTTTTTTTTGAGAGGCTTTAGCAATGACTACACTTAGGCATTTCGACGACAGTGACTCCCCATGCTTTGATTTGTAGCCAACACATGAAACTATAAATATGGCTGAGTATTTTTGTAAAACACAGTATATATACAGGAGACAAGAGTCAGCTGGTTGCGTCTCGGTTACCCTGCGGACAATTGTGTTGTTGTTGTTCACACACATTTTTTTATTGAATCTGTGTATCTGAGTCGTGGCCGTGGAGGAAGTATTGTCATCTACCAATGCCATGACCATTAGTTGGCAATCACGGGGGTCATCATGCCTCAATTGTTTATTTTCAGTTTGAATCATGTGTGCAAAGGCGTCACATGCGTCCACAAAGAAACTCTTGTAAAATGTACGGAAATAAATGTAATGTCGCAGAGCACATGGCTATAAACGAACCATTTGGGTTCACATGGTAGACGAGCCGGAATGGCTCATTCCAAATGCCACAGACAGTCAATAAACAAGACAACATGAAGTGTCTCTTATTCCTGGTAACCTCGCACATTTTATGGGTCCCAAATGAGGTGCATCGAGTATTTTAATTGGTAAACAATAATTTGCGAGACGTTGAGGAGCCATGACACTCCATGCATTTATCAGACCACAAAAGCATACAAATGATACCGCTCTTTTATTGACTCTCCCCACGGCATTTGCCACCCGTGCACTACTCATCGCTTGTTGTTTATTCACTTCCAGTAAGCTGCGTTTGGAGGTCACGGTCGACGCTTAACTAGAAAACCAGGAAACTGACAGCCCTGATATGTTTCCAGCTTTCAGAACTTCCTGCTAATTTCCCTTCCAACAAACTTGCATCAAAGTATGAGGAAAGTATGAAAGACTGCAGATGACTTCAAGGCTGCGGTCCCGGTAATTAATGATGCAGGGACAAAGATGCTGACAGTGCAAAGGGGAACCAGAGCGCACACACAGGCTAGTGCGACTTAAAATGACATAATATCGGGTTCGCGCTTTTCCTGGAATTGAATGCGTGAGACAAGCAGTCATTTGTTATGAGTGGAGCACTGAGCTACATGTGGCATCAGCCCTGAGTCAATGAGCACTGGGAGCCCCCTTCCCTCCTCGGCCATCTTAAAACATCGTGTTACCGTCTTTCTTTTTTTGTGATCAAAAGTAGACACCACACTCAGTCTCACTTACGTACACGTCATTAACTCATTCACTCCCAAAGACGTTTTTAGACGTCTTTTCAGATTTGGTCTAGAATTGGCTGGTACTGAATGAGTTAATAAGCAATTCAGTCCAGTTAAAGATGCGGATGGAAGTGTAGGATGAACATGGCCACGACAAGAACATTTTCACCGTTACAATGAGCCATAAGAAGGCTATTAAGTGCTTATCTCATCGGAGTCGTGCCCCCATACCAGCAGCTGACAATTGTTACTCTTTGAATCTCAAATGTTCTTGAAACAGCAGGTCTCTCATGCCAATATATTTTTCACCTCAAGATGTGAGTTTATTGAACCGTGTCACAAACGTGTATTAATGTGTGAAGCACATTGAGTTGCCTTATATATGAAATGCGCGATAAAAATAAAGCTGCTTTGCCTTGCCTAATAATAAAGAACATCCAGTCATCCATTTTCTATAAAGTACATCCCGTTCAGGGTCGCAGGGAGCTTGAACAAATTGTAACTCACTTCTAGCAAAAAAAGCGAACTTCACTCTGGACTGGACACCGAGCAGGAAATAAACCCACGCGACTTGCGTCAATAAAACACATAACAGCCGGGCCACAATTTGGAAACCTCTTGTGAAAAAATTCAAGGCAAAACAAGTAAATAGTACAAATACCTTGGGAAGTGGCCGTCCTAGCTGTGAATACAATTTAGTCCAGAACTGCATGAGCGACATGGGTCCAAAATCTGCTTGAAGGGGAGGGTGATAGACACACACACTCACGAACGCACTCAGACACACTCCTGCTTCACCTCGGTGCAACGGCCTAATCCATGGGCTCCTAATCACCTTGCAGCCAGTGGAACCCGCTCTGCCCTTTCACGGCTCCTCTCTGTTTGAGCACAACACATCTGCCTACGCTGGAGGTGACGCTCCTTGTCAATGAGCACCACCCAGGTCTAGAAAAAGGCCGCTCGGGTATTAGGCGCTGAGTGATAAGTCATAGGTGGTTGTGCACTAATAGTTCCTCAAAGAGGCGGCCTGAGAGTGAGTGAGTGAGCAGAGGAGGGGGGAGGGCAGAGGGAGGGAGCGGAGGAGGAGTTTTCAGGAAATGATGCTTTTGTTGGTAAGTGACTACAGTTACCGGCAGTCAGACCCATTTTACTGTACATGGTGTAACTCAACCGCATTTGTAGTGTAAACAGAATTGCGCTCTGCACCCCGGCCACTCCTTGCATGCCGCTGTGTACTGCTATATTTAATTGGCCTGCTTCACTGTTTGTCTTTTTTAAAACGGTTATTATATTTAGAAAAACGAATGCGCTGCCCGGTTGCTGCTCTAAATTCATATGATTGGCCTTCTTTCCCCGTGAAGGCTCACTATTGAGTCCTCTACCCTTAGCAAGTGATACAGTGGAGCGTCTAAAACTAAAACCCTTTGGGCTTCAAACCATAATCAAGACAGTGTGATAACCAAAAACTGAACATGTTCATAGAAAAGTAACTGGTTGCTCAGTAAACTATCAGCAATGCAATTATTTAGAAACATTTATTTTACCATGCAAGTAACATAAATGCACACATAATACACAAACACTACTCAACACAACAACATTAATTCCAGCAGTATTTTTTTTTAAATGCCTGCTGCCCTCTAAAGCTGAGGAGTTTTAATGTCATTTAACCAAATTCGAGTTTTGATTGTCATTGTACAGGATGGCGATGGGACCCCTTTTCAATCTTGCCTGACAGTTGAGCGTGTTAAAATGTTCCCGAAGACAATGCGGTTACGCAGGTTTATTTGTAGATTTCTGCTGACGGGAAAAGCTGGTTTGAAATTTAACTGATTCGCTGCCAGACATTTTCAAAGCAGGGTTCCCAACATTGCCAGCTGTAGTCGAGCATTTTGACTGATCTTACAAGACCCACAGATGATTGTGTTCGCCAACAGTATATGCTCCAAACCTACCAAAACAAAAAGTAGACCTTCTTCTTTCACTTTTGGTTCTTTAGTAGTCAGCAGTAAAATATGATTTAGTTTAACTAAAAATACTTTTTTTTTTTTTTTACACCAAACTCTGCATCAAAGAAATGCATTAAGGAAAACAGTGACTTTGACACCTATATTGTTCCTTTGGTGACACCTCAAACTAAAAAACAAACAAACAAAACAACAAAAACCAGACTGGGAATCTGTGCTGGAATAACATGTACACTTTTATCCAGGGGGAGGTTCATTTACTAGAATTCCAGGCTGTCATGGCAAGAAAAAAAAAAAGAGAAAAAAACATGATCATCTGTTGACAAAATAATTACACAAGAAGCACTACACGAACGCTTCAGGTTTGTCGGGGAAAACCATTGGAAGAAAAAACAAATTGCTTCCATTGCTGCCGAGACAAATGGGGTCCATCTGCAACCCCCCAGCTTCCAGGAATCCATGATATCACGTCAGGGTAATCTACTATAATGTCCATCTTTGTGAGATTGAAATGGAGAAAAGACTCATAGACAGAGTGGCGCCTGTCCACGGTGTCATCATAGAAGTGGAAATCCTCTGCCGAATGTGTGCGTAAGCGCCGTCAGTAAGCAAAGTGGCACCAGAGAGACTTGACTCTATGAATCGTGAGCACTCAAACGCAAACTTTTAGCTTCGCAGGCTATAGGAAGGAAAGATCTAGACCTGATGTTTGTTGCAGTGGAACTTCCAAGCATCCTAAGCACGGCGACATGTCAACCGCTGCTGTCATGTCTGTCTGTGTTTACGTTTTTTTGTTTCAGCTCCAGATGGGCGTTTCCCCCATTTGTCTTATTTGCATTTTGTCTGTGTTTGCATTTTCAGGATCCAAACCATTGTTCGGTTCGTTCCTCAACCAGAGCTGCGTTACAAAACTAAAAGTAAGCAACACTACTCACCGCACACACAACCTGGTGGATCAAACCTGTGCCGCCAAATCGATACTGTGGATCAAGTTGTGTTTAACTTTTAAGGAACTTTTTACCGAGAATATAGTGTCCAAATTGTCCCACGTTTGTGTGATGTTTACCCCCACTGTATTTAAATCCCAGTAGTCAATGTTATTTCTTCTCATCACTTCAAAACAAAGGACTGAAGAATTCTGCAAACATGCTCAGAGACAGCAGTCATCAAATCCCTTTTGTGCTCATTTATCATATTATGGTCTGTTTCCTTAATGCCCCAAAATGAAGAAGAAAAAAAAACCCCACTTCAGCGGACAGTCAGCAGAGCACAAAAGATCAAAGGACACTCGCACAACAACTCTCACTCTTGAAGTCTGACCAACAACGAAGCAAGGAAAGTCTTTAGTGACTCGACACTCCCTTTACGGTGTTCAGGAGAGGGCACACTTGAAAAAAGAAGCCCTGGCCACATTGTCATGATCCTGAACCGGACAGGCAACGAAGCAATCACCTGAATGGACAACTACTGTATTGCAATGCCTGCGGATAAAAATCCCGCCCGGAAACAAAACGAAACCTAGTTCATTTCGCCAACACACCTCCAATTAAAGGGAGTGTCCGACACCGTAAAAGTCAGGTGATAAAGCAAAAATCGAAGGACCTGTGATACACATTGTGTCTGTGCGTCTCCTGTGGGAGGAGAGATAGTCTCAAACCAGGAAGTCCAGGTGAGAAAAAAAATTGTTCTTCACACACACGCATGCACGCACACACACGCAGCAGAGAAAGGCTCCTGTATGCTCTCTGCCTGCAAATGGTTTGGGCTTTTGGGGAGGAAAGTAAAAAAAAAAAAAAGATAAACACAACTAAGATCGATGATTACAAGGCCACACACATTTTAAAACACTTCCCACTTCGGCATAGCACGCTTATCTTGACGCACATCAAACATAAAATGGAAGTAAAACTAGTGTTTGTGTGTATGCGTCGACCCTCAGCTTTGAATTTGGTGAGCAGGGAAAATACATCAAAGGGCCTCCAAGCAATAACATTTGGAGTTCAAAACAAAATTTTCCCCTAAAGCAAATCTTCGGTCAAGTGATCATATCCCTGTCATGGTCGCAATGTAATTCCTTCATTCATTGAGTGTTTTAACAAGCAGATGCTATCAGAAATAAAGACGTTACGCAAAAAATAAATAAATAACACAAAGTAATTTCAGCAGCACTGTAATACTGCTACTACTACAGTCATACCTCGGTTTTCGACCATACTCCGTTCCAAAAGGCTGTTCGAAAACCGATTTGTTCGAAAACCGAAACCACGCTCTTTTAAAAAAAACTAATCTTTATTGAACACGTCTGTTCACCATGGAATGCTAAATGAGGAAGCGTCACTTCCTCGTCTACCCGAGGAACATTTTTTGGTCGAAAACCGATTTGGTCGAGAACAGAGACGTTCGAAAACCGTGGTTTGACTATACTATGAATACAAATGTTAACGTGTTGAGCAACTTCACAACGTGACTAAATCATGCTACAAGTGTGAGGGTGTGCCGGGCACATTCATGAGGGGCGTCACTTTGGTCAGGGACGTGGGTTTGAGATTTTAAGTGAGGCTATAGTCAAATCTTGCTTGTAGCTTCAACATAATGTACTGCACCTCAAGATACCGGCTGGCTGGCATCTTTATTTATGCCTTGCAACAATAATACGTACTTGTTAAATCTCATTTAGATTACAAACTGGTCCATGCGGTGCTTATTATCAATCTGTACAACAGTGGCAGGGACACAAAAATGCAACAGAATTATGGATTACTGTTGTCCTCTGCCAGAACTCCAGGTTAAGAACACCCCCAAACCACTTGAGACTTCCTAGTTTAAAAACGTTGAAAACCATTCATGGACACAACCTCTGATGTTGATTTCTGGTTGAGCTGAAGTGTACAAGAATGTCAAATTACAGTGCCTCGGTGATGACATGTGTGGACATGCGCTGTGGTTGTCGAGACAACACAAGGCAGTCGGGGGCTCTATGGTACATTAGGAAGCCGGGATGAAAGGCCGAGATCCCTCCCGCTGATAAGTGAGGGAGAAACCTTTTTGCACTCCTCGCCGTTCACCAACCTGTGAGTAATCGCCATTCCTGGGGAGGTTGAGGCAGGAGAAATCCATGTCGGAAGACGCAGAGTACACGTCAAGGTGCACATCCGGCGTAGTGGCGGTGGTAGCGCTGCTGCTGTTCAAGTGGTATTGCCTGGAGGGAGAGAGTGCAAGAGAGAGAGAGAGAGAAAGGTCATGCTTCAGTTTTTTCCCCCCACACCCCCAAGTGATGACCTGTCTAAACAAAAGAGAGGAAATAAGAGAAAATGTATGCTGTTTTGTTTTTGTAATAAAACATTTGCGACCGGGAAGAATTATTTTCGGTCTTGAACAAGATTTCAGATCTCAACAGAGAGAGACATTTTATTTTGGTTTAAAAATGTTCAGGGTTTTTAATGTTTAATAGTTGAGCTGCTGTCATTTTTTATTTGAAAAGATACATTTTAAAGAATGCCTCCATGTATTTTGTCATCTGAGTCTAATGCCTGACGTATGTTTTCTTCCATGCTATGATTTTTGTTTTGGTATCACGATACAATTTCCTGTTCACTTTCTACTATGAATGTCAGACATCTTTGAAGCACTTTTTCAATTTTATTTCACAGTGACAAAGATTTTTCTAAAAATGCGGGAATGAAATAAATACCCATGACATTATTTCCTCCCAAGTCAATAAGAATGACTTGGGAGTCGACTGCCATCGACTCTCGAGGTTTTACGTCATCATTCTTCTGTGGACCAGCCACCAAACGAAGGTAATTCCATTGCGATGCTTGAGTGCGCTTCATTACATCGTTACGAACCTCTGTGCTTTGCAAAAGGCCAATACCACACACGACCAACTACGAAAAGCAAATCTTTGTTCAGGTGGAACCGTTGTAGCGCACAGCCACTTTTGCTTGTACCCCAATCACATGCCAGCGCTCAGAGCTCAGGAGGGCTGAGCTCTGCCAAAGCTATTTGCCGGATTTGTCTCGGTGTCCTCAAGCACGGGTCAAAGGTCGCAGGATGGTTTAACATACCCGACCAGTGGATGATAAAAAACAAAAATCAGTTAAATATTGTGCATGTCACTAGTGGAAAAAGGTCGGCGCTGGCCAAACGTACCATTGTCGATGAGGGATAAGCAACATACAAATGTCCTTGCGTGATTTTGCTTTCAAACAACTGATGGAATAAAATAAATGGAAAAATGTTCGCAAATTGGAAATCTCCCTCCTGGCCCTCTAAGCCATCACATGACATAAGATATGGCAAATCGTACAAATGCATGGCAAGATAGTGCATAAGGCAACGCGGATGTTTGACATGCAGTACATCCAAGTTGTCCTCTGTCGGAAGCACAAAAAACATCTTTTCAACAATTCGCACAGTCCAGGTAGGGACTCGGTGTGCCCAAATTGCTTACAAATTCCACTTGGTTAACTCATTCACTCCCAAAGACGTTTTTAAACGTCTTTTCAGACTTTGGTCCAGTGCAGTGTTAATGGCAGGATGGTGCAAACGTGTCTGTGTTTGTCGCTGGTTCTCGGCTTTCAAACAGGAAGTAACCTGTTGCTTTTCCCCTCTGGTTTGGACAGAAAGAAGTTAAACAGCAACGCCCTGGCTTTGCATCTCAACAGGAGGATGGATAACCGCGGCATGGCATTGCTGCACCACAGAAGAGTACATGCACGTTGACTGGGTTGGTCGACGGCTCACCATGCTGTGCTAAGTTCAGTGTGAAAAGGGACTGACATTTCACTTAATCCTCACATTTTAGTGCAATGTGCACTAAAATGGTCAGACATGCTGAACCTGTTTGGTTGCTGGTAAATGAGTAGACAAAATGACTGGTCCGCTGTAGCTTTTCAGCATGTCCAGACGCAAGGAAAATGCAAGCTCAGAGCACTGTCCATTTTTATACTATTTCCCTTATGGTTCTTTGGGAGTGCATCGCGACCAAACTGGCAGTGGCCTGGTGCCTTTTGCCTCTTGTTTGGATGCCAAGTAGGCTGCAACTCTACTTTTATTGAGGAGGAGGAGGAGGAGGAGGAGATGATGAGCAAGAAAATGGAATGGTTCATCCCATTAAAAAGGCACAGGAAGATCTCCGGAGTTCTCCTCCATCGACTCCATACTATTTGGCGATCGCTTTAAGATCTACTTCAAGGTTCTTTAAGTTTTGCCATGCTTTTTCACCCGCCGTGAACTCCATCTTGATAACTCATGTGATGTTTATATCGATCTGTGCATTTTTGTCTCCTAAAACTAACTGAGAAAAAAAAAAGGCGATGGCTCAAAACTCGTAACTTTCAAGCCCTTGTAGGTCAAGACACCGCTGCATTTACTGGGGATGTAAAGGCAATATTGCAATAGCTTAAAATTGCCACAACATCGCCGTTGTCATGTTACGATATTAAAAGCACCACTTCCGTAAATAGGCCAGGCTATTTTCCATTTGTGCAGTTCCAGCACCCTCTGGTGGTTAATTTATTAGTGCAGTTTAATTTGAATTAGGCATGTTTTGGCCACCGACGTTTGTTTGTGAGGCGGAGTAATTTTGTCACATGGCACAAATAGGCCAATGTTTCTGATAGAATAAATTATTATCCTCCAAATATTGACTTAAATTACAAAATTTTACTTTGAAAACAGATGAGACTGTGGTGGACCTTTGAGGTACTATTGTTCGAAGAACACACGAAACTTTCAGTAACCTTTAGTACTGCTACATACTAATTTGCACAATAGCTAATGCAACATTCCTGATGTTTGCAATTGATTGGATGTCTAGATTAACAATGTCGCCCGATATTAATGATGTAACTGTGAGGAGTCTCTTACAGCTGGCGCAATTATGAAATGTGAAACCTGCATGCTATCAACAGGTTGCAATTATCCATAGAGTCTGGCTGCAGGCAGTGTCAACAAGTGAGAAGGGTATCCGGCATACCTTGATTCATTTCCATCAGACACAGGCTGTTACAAAACTTTGTTTTCTTAACAAAACTCTTTAGAACGCAGTGTAAAAAGTTAGCATTTAGAATCACTATGGGTGAAAAAAATAAACATTCAAATAGATTTTTTCTATCGTTCTGTGAGATCATCTACTGCACTATACGATCATTGAGTCAGCTATCTTTTATTTCTGTACTTTGCTTTTAAATCTTGTATTTGTAATCACGGAAAGCACAATTGAGTTACCTTGAATAGGAAATGCACTGTATAAATAAAGATGCCTTGCCTTACAGCGTACGGATGACTTTCAAGTCACCTGTGCTAACAAGACACAGCCACATGATCAGCAGAGTTGTGATGCGCTTGGAGAGAAGGCGGCGTGCACAGGCTCTCTTGCGCTCACGCACCTAACATCCTTTGACAGTCACCTCTAATTCCGCTATGAGGTCATAAAGTCCAAAGACATTGTCAGATTAAAGACGGTCTCGGGCAAAACTCGGGACACCTCCTGTGGATTCCTGGAGTTGCTTGGATTTATGAACATAGAGAAACGAAGCGTCTAAATCAGTTATCTCAAATTTAATTTGATTCTCTTGAGTTTAGACGTGGATCTGCGTCAAAATACGAAATCAAAATGAAATCCACGCTGGCCAGTCAAAGAGTGAGTACAGTTTTGGGGATATTGTGTGTATGTGCTAAAGTCAAATAGCTAACTAAAAACAGTTATATATACCGTGTACAGAATCCATGTCTGTAAACCATGTTTCATTTGCGCGAAGGGGTTGCAGTTGCCACGGCAACAACAACATTCACAGAATGCTCACATTATATTGGTCAGTAGTGTTCACGGTCCGGCCAACAGTTTGCTTTTACTTTGTGGCATATTTGAAACCCCCCCCCCCCAAAACAAAACAAAGCCAGTGCAATATAACAACTTGCCTGGATCGCACGTCTTTCTTTCGACACAACATTTGCAGATTGTTTGTACAGACTGTTTGGAAATCACATTTCATTTGAGAGGAGGAACAAAAATGGGCCCGGTGCAGCAATGTGGAGACTACGGCATCCAGAGCTAAGATGTGTGTTGTGGATTAAGCTAAAATTAGTGTGTGCTCATACTTGCGTCGTCAAGTTTTAATGATGCATCATGATCAACTTCCTGGGCCCATAGGCAAGCAGCATCATTGACGTCAAATATATGGCATATGCTCAGCTCACTTGGCAGACGCGGACGGGACGAGAAATGGTGCCTGCTTCTTTTTTTTTTATTTTATTTTTTTTTTAAATATAACGTGCTAGTTCACGACTAAAGTTATCTGATGGCACCTTATGGAGTTGGTCTTGAACCAATTCCTCATAGATTATTAAAGGGGATATATTGTACATTTTCTCACAATTATAGTGTTTCAAATATAGGAAACATAAAAAAAAAAATTACAGTGACAAAATGGGATAAATATGAGAAAAAAAGTCTGCCATTGCTGCTTGTTTAAAAAAAAAAAAAAACAACTTACTGGTTTCCAGATTGCATAGGGCAGTATCCCGCCTGCTGAGAGAAGGACCTCCAGGGGCCAGAAGAGGCAAAGAGGGAACTCTTATTACAGAAAAAAAAAAAAAAAAGTTAAGGAACACATACAACAGGACATAAATAGGTGTATATAAGTTACTTTGCTCTACCTCCATGTTTGAGGAGGGTACAGAGAACAAGCTGGTGTCCAGCTGAGGGCCTTCTGGATGCAGGTAGTTCTCCCCGTCCATGGCCAGCGCGAAGGGGAGGGTGGGCATCAGACTGGAGTAGTAAACATGACCACGAGAGGATTTCTGCTAGGGCCCAAACTGCCAATCCTTCTCCTGGCTGTGTCCTGGATCGTACCTCTAGCACGGAAAAAGACTCTCCATGACCTGCAAAAAGACAAAATTGAGGTTCTCATATATCCGGCATTTAAGAACAATTGGGCTGATCTGCAGGATATCTTGTTCTGCAATAATATAAGCACATAGGGAAAAATAGATTCACCAGAAAAAGTTGTTTGAGTCAAGCTTTTTTATTTCTTTAGTAATAAGCACTTGAACATGAGTTAGTTTCACCAAAACAGGGTGTCTGACAAAAAAGCAGAAAAAATGAGCTTTTTGCGAAAAGAAAGTAGGGGTGTGAATCCTTCCACAAAAGATGATTTGATACGTTTTTTTATGTTATGTGTGAAAAAAATTCAAGGATGGTTCGATTTGAAAGCGCAACAATTTGGTGTGACTTCCACATTAATATATTTCGCATTTGTGAGACGACAAACTAGAAAACATCAAGACTGAGAAAAGGCGTTCGACTGCAAAATAATTTCAGTTTTACTACCAACAAATGCGCCGAGAGTAATGCTGATTCCCTGCAAGACTCGAGTTGAATGTCTGAGGCTTTTTTTAGATGCCGTTCCTTATTCACTCCCATCTTTTTCTCACAATCATGTCACATAATTTCAAGTACAGAATGTGATACATACTCTGTTTATACCATTAATATACATACTCCATTAGAATGTCAGGTGCCTAAACTCGTCCCACCTTCAAAACGTTTGCATTTCTCTCCCACTAATCGACGTGATTTACAAACCAGAATTTCACAAACAAGCTGGGCGAGACACTCTTTGGCATGTACCTGTTGGGAAAACGCACTTGACGAATACACACGTCGAAAGCCACTTAGTGGTTGGATTCCAGCCGCCAGATATAAACGTCCCCTGCAGGGAATCAGTTAACGAACTGTCACGCTCAAATTGCAATATGTAGCACAATGGACGAATGATTCGCGCATTTGCTTCAAAGTCGCGAGGTTCTGGGTTCAAAGTCTTGGCTCGGTCCCTGCCTGTGTGGAGATTACGTCCTCCCAAATTCCAGGAACGCGCATGTTCGGTTCAGTGAAGATTCCCAACGCTTTGCTTGTCTATATGTGCCCTATGAAGCGCTATAAATGGATACAAAGGATGTAAAAGTTGGTATGCCCCTGTTCAAATCCCAGGTTTTCATCATTTTCAACACAGAGATAGCCATTTAAAAACGAAAATAAAAAAATCTGTTCAAACCAAAATGGGGGTCATCCAGCATTTGAATAATTATGGACTAAACTGTGTCTCAAGTCAAAGCAGTCTTCTGGAGTAGGTTAAGAGTCAACACTTAAAAAAAACAACAAAAAAAACAGCCTGAAGCATAACGGACTCCTTTTGATCCTTCCCAGCAATAACATCCCACAAATCTCTCGTCGTTTGACAGCTGAATCAATCCAATCTCGCCGTACTGCGCAATGTATGCCGTTTGGCGACCACTCCATCGCCACGGCCCTAATCAAGAGTGTAACTGTCCGCCCTCCCCCATATTGCTACCTTGCTTCACTCTTGCAACAGCGTGCTCTCTGCCGGGACATCAGCCAGGGTGTTCGCTGGGGACAAAGCTAGGGTAATAAACCCTAATAGAGTTCACGAGAGTCGAAATAAGAGGGCCTTTGTCTGTCTTAGTGTGTATGCATGTGTGTGTGTGTGTGTGCACGGGAGACCCAATATGTTCACTGTGTACACAGGGACGCCATTTTGCTCTTTGGCTGATGTTGCTTTGCATTGGCCAAAAAGGGAAAGAAGGTAACATATCTGAGCAACATTCCCTCATTCATTGGAATTTTGTTATGCAATATACAGACAAGTCCCGTCCATATTTCGGTCATTGAAACCATTTTCAGCATTCCAGCTCTGTACACCACCACAATGGATTTGAAAGGAAACAATCACGATGTGCTTTAAAGTGCAGACGCTGAGCTTTAATTTGAGGGTGAATGATCTTAAAGGAGTACAACACATTTTATCAGCCACCCCCTCACCCCAACTTTTTAACCACGAATTTTCTGAATATTGTCATAATTCTCTCTCTCTCTCTCAAATTGTGCAGGATTTGCAAAGAATCGACTTAGAATTTGGGTGAATCTACCCTGAATGTTCTGAACTGCTATTTAAATGCAGAAAATTAGGCATATGACCTTATTTCAACTGCTTGTACAGTGGGCTTAAGGAGATGGCGATGCACCGCTGTTCAAACATTTTTGTGATGATAGAAAGAGTCCAAGATAAATAATTTATGTGACCTATAACCTTTTACAAGCAAATATTTTTGTTGTTGCTGAGAATCTGTTTAAAAGGAAATGTTAATTTAAAAAACAAACAAACAAAAAAAAAAACAGACCGGCCAGTATTTAAAGTGCTTCTGATTAAACCCAAATAAATTTCAGATGCTCAAATAGGCATTTCCTGACATTTTGCTTTGAGAGGAGGCTTAATGGTTCTTGTGCTAATGTGACGGATGCCCGTTTGTGATAAGGACCAGGGTGGCCCACAGATATAAAAATAACAATCTGCGTATAATTAATACCCATTGAAATACCCTTGGGGAAAAACAAATTAACCTGCCCCAAAATTATTTTTTTTAAAAAGAAAAATGCTGATATATTCAATTTACACATAAAACGGGGGCAATTACCTACCTCTTAAATTTGTTTAAATATGAAAAATAGTAGAAAAAAAAATCAGCAAATTTGTGAATGTCTTTATTCTTAATCACAAATAAATCCAGCGCACTGCCACCTTCTGTGGTGATGCAAATTTTTTGTATTTGAGCTACCGTAAGTTTGCTTAGAAAAATGAATGGTGGTGAATTTCACCGCCTCAGTGTGCCTTTGTGCAAATAGCACAGGAATTGCCAGTACAAGCCAATCCTTTTTCCGCCTTCATGGGTGGAAAAATGTGGAAAGGAGGTCAATTTGGGATGCAAGATCCCAATTTCTCTCGGGACTGTGCATAAGGCGTCGAAAATGTTGCGTCTTCAGTTTCAGCTCGAGTTGCCGGGGATCTCAGTGGAAACAGAGCTAGCGACGCGGTGGTAAAATCCATGCCATGGCTCTCTTTCCATATGCTCACCACAATCCGGTGCGGATAATCAATATTGATCATTTTAAGACTGATCCCAGATATCCTCATCCCATAAACCCCCAACAGCTCCTGACCTCACGTTTGCGCATGCACGCACAGAGGAAGAGGGAGGTGGGGAGGAGCGTTATCAGTAGGAGGATGGGCGCTGGAGCCAGGGCGGATAGACTTAAAAAAATAAAAAAGAAACATTAATAACTAAAACACGGCCATTGAGGCAGAGAGGACACGAGCAGCTCATTTACCCAAAAAGTAGCAAGAACATGATTCATTTGAGAACATGCAAGGTTATTTTTTTTTTATGAAACGAAACAATAAAAACCAGTTACACGTGTTATCTTTTAAATCTGTTTATGACCACAGTTCTGTGTAACCCCCCGCCCCCCTCCTCCAACCTCCATCTCTCTCTTTTTCTCTCTGGGTGGCCTGAATCTAAGATACATTCAGGGAGATGAGGCTAAAAAGCTTTCTACACCGCAACACAAAGCACACACATTACCGACGTAAATCACAGTCGCATTTGAGACCATTTGCTGCCATTTGGTTTTTGCGCGTCAGATAGACAGAAGTCGCTTAAGCCACTTCCACCAGCTGCATAACTGTTGGCTTTTATAGCAACCCAAAAGTGTGCTTGGTGAGCAAATGTGGTTGCGCGCCGGTGGTCCGAGTGAGCGTGAAAGGCTGCCGGTTCAAAAGGAGATCAAGCAGGGGAAGTATGATTTCTTTAAGATGCTAAATCACGCTTTCGCACTCACGAGGAACCAGTGTGTGTGTGTGCGTGTGTGTGCGCGCTTGCCTCTGTGCATGTGTGTGATTAATCAGTCTATCATTACTGCAAATTAACTGATAGCACAGCTAACATTAGAGCCACAAGAAATTATCCCCGAAGGTCTGTGTCATTTCCTGAGAAATTAAGAACTAGAATTCTTCAATGTTCAAAGCCGCAAATAATTCCCCAAATGCAACCACTTCCTCCCCCGGTCTTAACTTCACACACATTCGGTTGAGTTGCATGAAAATTGAAACTCTGGTTCTTGTGTAATCCAGACAGAAGGGAGAAAGCGATGATGACAAAATGACCCCCTTTCGCGGGGGTAAAAATAAAAACGCATGCCGTCTTCCTGCTGTGCCTGTAAAAAAAAAAAGGCACCGCAAACGATTCACAATGTCCCAAAAAGACAAGAGTCCAAGCGCCAAACATTTGACTCGAACAATAGTTGCCATACGAGTCTAACTAATATGTTGCAGAAAAAAAAAAAACAACAAAAAACTTCCCAACCACAATTTAGATGGGAGCTAACCATTCCATGGCGAGGGCGCAAGTGGTCCACATCTTGACTCTTTCTTGTCTAACAACGCAGGGACTCAAATGCAGTACACAACATAGACGTGAAGACGCTGGCTGAGTCTTATCGATTCTAAAGCAATGGGAACAAAAAGAAATGGGGGGTTTTCCATCTAAATATGTGTACCGTATTTTCCACACTAAAAGGCGCAACATAAGGCGATCGGGTGACGCAGTTGAGCACGGAAATCAGAGCAGCGGCAAGAGAGTTCAACGTTAGCGAGTCAATGTTATAACTTGCTGTTGCGTAAGTGAACTGTGTCGCTGCCTTATTAAATCAATTTTACTGACATGTGATCGTTATGATGGCGTTTCCTAGAGCGTAGCTCCATCTAGTGGATGCATTGTAGATTGCGTCTTATAACGCGGTGCGCCCAATGTATGAAAACAATTTACAAAATAGGCCATGTGTCCTTGGGTGTCTTGAAAGGCGCTTGTAAATAAAATGTATTATTATTATTATTATTATTCATTGAAGGTGCGCCTCATAATCCAGTGCGCCTTATAGTGTGGAAAATATGGTAAATTTTAGAACTGCTTCACACGACAACTGGCTCAGCAGCTTCTGTCACTTCCTTGGATCTTTCTTCACCGACAAAAAGTATTTACTGCTCAACACACCGGCCGTTTGTCTTCGAATCTGCGTGTCCGTCAGCATTGGCGGTAATCAGGTTACAATTTATCAGGGACCCAGCTGTCCCATCATAACCCAGCCATTAGCTGGTTATGATGGGCCCCGCACCCGCTGGATTCATTAGCTGCTTGTGATGAAATATTCATAAAAGGAACGAGTGACTTCCCAGGAAAACAGTGGGCTCTGTCGTGCAAAAAATACAGTCTACATTATTAATTGACACAAAAGGCATCTATCTATTTGCCTCGGAGCAAACACTGCACGCACGTGCTATTAAGCAGAACATCCATCAGGCCATAGAGCAGGTGTGATCAAAAACTAATCCGTTCACGGTTTAATAGTTACAAAATCAAAGTGGCCACAGATGAGCGTATCACACTGCGTACAATGAATAATTGATCACGGCCATCTCTTAAAACCGCTACAACTTATCCCCATTAGATTGTCATCAATTAGACCAAGTGGCTCTTATACCAGGGTGATTAATACCACGATGCTCACAAACACACAGGGAAGGAGCGAGCTAATGCCGTGAGTCGGACCATTACGAGGGCTCGTAATTCACCTCTGCTGGTAAATAAAACTAAGGGGCAGGTGAACCAAGAGGGCTGTGGAGTCCCGGGGGTCAATAGAGACACCGAGGGTGAAGGAGATAAGCAAATAAATGGTTTGCAGTGGATCAATGGTGTGTTCTTTAGTTGGGCACAACATATAGATGAAAGACTTGCTGGATCAAAAGGGAGAGGCATCAAATTAGCGGCCACTTTGCTCCATTTTTGTTCCGCCCAGAAGGTAAACACAGCCCAGCCTCACTATGTTTAGCATTCTGCTTACGAGTTTACCAACAACATGAGAGTTTGCTTTATGGACAATACAAATTGACCCTTTCTCAATGCAGGGAAAGGAGAAAATACGATGCACCTCCTGTAATTCTCTGAGGGTGACTTTAGGGGGCGCACTGATTGATTGGCCGGGATCTGCGCCGATATCCTTAATTTTGGGGGATCGGTACAATTTCAATTCTCTTCGCCACTGTCCTCTTCTGCTGTGAGATGACGGATAGGCTTTTACTATTAGTTGAGAGGACTTAAAACAACAACGTCGAACACAAAAATTGACAACAGCAAATTTTTGCTAAATCCATCCGAATAGAAGAAACAACAGTCGATGAGGTAACCGATTATAAAAATATTTAATAGTAGCAGCCCAAGCTCCAGCTATGGAATATTTTTACAATCGACCGATTATACCACAGATGAACCAAGTAATCAGATACAAACCAAAATGTGATTATTACACAACAAAATAATGAATGTTAATTGTAGGTATTTGTGTATGTGACTTTGAATATGTGTGGCCTCACCTGGTGAGTGATGTGGGTGTCAGAGTCATCCATCCATTTTCTTTGAAATGGAACCAATGCTGCCCGCATCACCTTTTTGTAAGGTGTAACTAACATCTTGTGAAGGTTCGGTCTAACAGTGGCAAAATCTCACGTTTTTACTTCCTGTTAGGCTGGTACGGCAACACATCGAAATATGGGCACGGTGGCAACCGGGACACTGCCGCCATTGATGTGTTGCAGCGTGACTCTTTCACAATGCGTGTGAAAGGGGCTTTTAACTCATTCACTCCCAAAGACGTTTTTAAACGTCTTTTCAGACTTGGTCTAGAATTGGCTAGAATTGTACTGAATGAGAATGAGCAAATTAGATCAATTCAGCTGCAAATGCTGTTGTCGCTAGCCACAATTTTGTGAAATTGACTGAAAACACTTGCATTGCCGGTCTAAACTTTAACTTGACAGTTTCACTATTTAAGCTGCATAACTTACACTGAGGGTTAATGTTATGTCGAAAACAAAACATACGGCGCCAAGTCAGCCGCGTTTCCTTATGCGGTTAGCCTCCGAGGCCGGGACCGGAATCACCCTCTGTATATTTAATACTTTCAAACATACTTAATATATTGCCTATAAAGTTAATAGAAGGCTCTATAGCCGTAGATTCTGTTTAATGTGATTACTGGCTAAGGGAAATCGGCTGCTCTGGAATGGATTGTGTCCCACCTCAGAGGAGCCAATGTGCTGCAAAATGCACACGCATGAATCTAGTTAGCTTTGTTGGGGTGTAATGTCAATAGCGTTGATATGCCGTCAAAATGCATTTTTCTACTTGAGCGAATGACACTACAGGCAATACAGTCATATGAACATGACTATAAGATGCATTTGAAATGCAAATTATGGAAATGTGGCTGGCCTGGAATACGTGTAATTATAAACGCAGTACTCTTCCATTGCCATCAGACGAAGGACTGGAATTTCATGATTCTGTTTGACATGTTTTTTGGAATCCAAATGATTGTGTGATCATAAGTGTCCACTGGCGATATTCTGAAATTGTAAAACCACTTAAGATGCATGTCTCATCAGACATTTCATTTCATTTTTTTATTTCACATCTATCTCTACCCCGCTGCTACCCCACAATTTCCATCCTCTGCCATTCATCTCTGTGGAGCCTGCTGAGCTATTACGAGCCTATTTTTATCCCGTCCGTTCCCTCTTGTTGTTCCAGGCGTGTCGTGCTGGTTGTTGCCTCTCATCCCCGGTGACGATGACACCGTCACAGGGTTTGCCGTTGATTGACGGCTACGTGGCTCCCCATACCATCTATTCACGCCTCTCATCTATGAGTGTGTGTGTGGGGTTTTTTTTTTCAGGGCCTCCTTCTCAACACTCCTAGAATATCAACGGAGTTAATTCCCCTGCTATGGAATTCATGACTAGGTCAGTAGTTCTCAAACTGTTTACACCTCGAACTGCCTCAACAAAAATATTGATCTCTCCAAGTACCACCATAATGACCCAAATTATAATACAGGAGTGGTGTGTTTTTCAAAAACGAAACGGTGGTTTTATGAGTAAAATGTAAACTTCATATTATTGTCAGTATACTCTTACATCAGGCACAGTTTGACCATTAAGTCTACGCTTCAATATTAGTAAAAATGAAAAATATATATATTTTAATATCGATTCAATGAAAAGTTATTGCTCATGAAAGTTCAATACACATTGTAACAAGGCACATTGAATCGCATCCTGTCATCTAAATTTGACACAATCCAAACACAGACGGGACTAATAATCTAGGAGTGATCTCATTATTCTGTTTTGTATTGTGAGAATAACACACAGCAGGAGCGGGGGTTGGGGGTGGGTGAAAATTCTCCAGGGTAAGACATCATCATAAATGGGCTTGACAGATGTCTGTCTGTGCTACTTAGGCAGGCTAAATTCTCATCATTCCCAACAACGCACAGATGCGCCCTCAGGTAGATGCGGAATGAGCGCGAACCGAAGAACTGTCAAAACAAAAAAAATTATTCTCAAAATTGATCAACACGAGTGTCTTGTCCACTTCACACTATGACAACAAAAACAAGCGTTTGACTTGAATTACATCTCAATGAAGGTGTGTAAGTGTATGGAGGCATCTCATTTCCAAGATAGTCCAATGGCCCATAAGTGGAACAATTTGGGATTCAACCAAGAATGTTGTGAGAAAAAAAAAAGTGCCTCAAACAACAGCACAAAAAAATGATTTAAGCAAAATTTGTGATATCATTGTAGTGGGCAAGTTATTGTGCTCATGTCAAATGGATATTTCCGGTTTTAGGGGTATGCGGTTACTGTTCACTGTACTATTATTTTCCAATCTTGACACGTATTAATTTATGTGCTAATGTGCTGTTCGTAGCAGGTTCCTCTCCGCTTTAATGCGGTTAATGGTAAATGAGCTGTCACTTGCATCACGCTTTTCTACCTCGGGTACTCAAAGCGCTTCACACTGTTCCCTCGTTCACCGACTGATTGATGTTGGAGAAACTGGGGGTTCAGCGCCTTGCTCAAGGACACTTCGACATGGTCGCAATGGCCTCCCCACCCAGAACCCTGTGAAAACTGGACGATACACCTCAGCACTTATTTTGGTGTTTGGCGATGCAATATTAGCTTAGCAATTAGCATTGGTCTCTTGGTCTCTCTCCACCCCCTTCCCCCTCACCCCTTAATGATACAGTATTGGTGCTTCATTAGAAGTGGACCTAATTTGCTGCCATAGAGGCAAGGACTACATTGTTCAGCCCGAGGATGCAGTCTGCAACATACACACCAAACATGGCAAACAACAGTGCTGTTTTATGGCTCAACTTCTAAAGAGGACTGCAAATAATTCTGTCGTTTCCCTTCCTCTTAAATACACGAGGGGGTGATAACCGAGGCATAGGAACACACTGTTCACTTATCCACCCAAATGGATGCAATATTAATCGAGAATTTCCTTTGAGGATGACTCATTGCTGTTTCTTCACAGAAGGATCTTGACACTTTAGTTCCCAGGAAAGCTTGAATGATACACGGTGAGCGCTAGCAGAGAGTCGGGACATTCTAAAAGGCCATTGTAAAGACCACTTTGTTTCCCCCAAAACATTGGGACTTCATTTTCCAACAACCACCGGTTCTTTCACACTTTTCAACCCGCCCCAAAAAATTTCCAGCTTGATTGCATGAGTTTCCATGAAACTGGGGATGCATTTCCAACCGCCTTTTTACACGGATCACTTTTGTTTCACCCTCCCTCTAATCAACCCACGGGGCCATTCATGAGATTGATCTCTCCTAACAACTGGCTGACGTGGGGAGGAGAGTGAAGGCTGAATCACAGAAGGAGAAAGGGGGGGGGGATGGCCAAATCTGACCTCTGGATCTTTGCTCTTGGACATAATCCCACAACGGATTGTTTTGCATAAAAGTGAGATCCAAAACAAACAGACGTGTTTCCTGTGGATTCTCTTTGTGCACTGAACATCATTTGAAGATAAAATTTGGCTTCACACAATCAGGGTTTTCAACAGCTTTAAACAAGTCCATACACTTACCAGCCACACCAAGTTGGAACCTGGCTGTTTTGTACAAGTCCCGGTGCCCACAGACCGCAGTGATTATTTTGTGCTTCACTGTTTGTGCATGTTTTACCTGCCGTGTATGTGCCTTGGTAAGTACAGTGTCACGTTCGGTATGACGACCCTGTATCTCATATCATTGTTTAGGAAAAATTTAGCCGATACTAACATTTCTTCTTGTCTTCCTCTCAGTTGAAATAGATTGAAGGTTTATTTTTTTCAGACAGTGGTCTTTTTCTTTTTTTGAGTGAAGAGAAAAGCTTTTACCCCATAGCTCTGATGAAGGCTGAAGTGACAACCGAAACTGTCAGTTAGGTAAGAGTTTTTGCTCTTCACACACACACAAAAAGACCACTGTCTGAAAAAAATAAACCTTCAATCTATTTCAACGAAATTTTACTATTCACGTCCGGACTTGGTTACTAACCCCAATGAAAAAGCCAAGGGGTTCACTGTACTGCACACCCATTTAAAGTAACTTCATAACATCAACAATAATTGAGAACAACTGGAAAAGCACCGAATTTAAGTACACCGATGAAAAATGTTAAATGTAATACAAAGTCAGTTTCACTCTGTAGTTGTAGTGAACCGAAAGTGACGACATCTGTGAGAAGTGAGCCACATCTGTTTCGAAACAGCACAAAGGAAGGCAGCTCGAGCTACACATTACAGTGCCACTCTATTACCCCTGCTAGCTTGTCGTACGACAAAACCAGCCACTTAAATATACTTTAATTCTTATGACTACACGCCACGTCGAGTATTTTTGTTCAAGAGTTTTCCACTACGTGCGGAAAATGTCGAATAGAGTCCTCTGAATGTGAATAATACAAGCCGTATCAGTGATAATTACTAGCTTGTGTTAGCATAGCTTGGAGCCGAATTGGGTACATTAAGTTTTGAGTACTGCGGTAATGTTCTTAACGATGTAATAAATTTGGATTATTCTGTATTCATTTTATCCCCTTGTCATGTTGGAATTCGTTTATGCAGAGGTGTTTATCCAAAAATAGCATTTCTTTCGCTAATCGGCGTTATGTGCGGATGTTACGACGTAGTAAGCGGAGCTAGCCTATTACACGGCGACCGCTCGATGTCAGCTCCCGAGGGTCGCAGTGTGAAGACAACACCGATAAGACTATGTATCTTTATAAACATGAACCATCCGTGCCATCGAAAAAAATGTATTGCTTAAAAGCAGGCCGACCACAAACAAGCCGGCGTAACTCGATGTAAATAACATGCGCACCGAGGAGAGGCTGCCTAGGACGCATCTTGAGACCAGGCAGCTGCCGATGTGTCGCCTGCGCTTCCAGGCACATTCTCGCATTCGACTCACCCTTTCGTCGCCTTTGCTTCGCCCCAGTCCGAACTCCCAACAAGCGGGCAAATGTCGAGCCGCGACCGACGTCAAATGGACGAAAATGGGTGTTTTTATCCAACTTAGTCGCCGCTACTTGTGTTTCCTACTTTCTGATTGAGAGGGGCCATTTTGAATAGCGAAAAAATATTTCCGTCTCTGACGTCACGATCTACCAAAACTGGGAACAGCCCGGGGAAAAGTCAAATAATGTACAAATAATTAAACAAAAAAAATTGTTGATATAGATAGATAGATAGAGAGAGATACTTTTTTAATATCACGCAATTTTAAACATGAACAAAAATAAAAAAACAAGCGAGGAAAGGTTTAAAAGAAACAATGAGAACACCTTGGGGTTGGGCAATCGATTAAAATATTTTATCCTTGAATGCAGCAAACTTACAAAATACTGGGAGGGGTAATTATAAAACTAAAAGGAAAAAGGTGTGCTTTAAAAGGCAATTATTTGGCTTTATTTCACCGTCATCAGACAAGTGGTTCATTTCTTACACTTGCCTGACAGTGAATTACATTATCCACCCATTTTATTGACAGCTAGTCTGTCCCATTTGACGTCACCAGTTGCAGGGCATGTCAACGGATAAACTCGACAAACGATCGTTCAGTCACATTTATGGTCAATTTTGTTCATGTTGGAATGTGGGAGGAAAAGCAGAGGGAGAACATGCAAACTTCACAAGGCCAGAAAACATTCAAACTGTGAGGCAGATGCACTCGGCACTAAACACGACCACACCATGGTGCCTTAATATATTGTGTATCCATCCATTAATTTTCTAAACCGCTTATCAAATCTGAGTCTTCTGCACTAAATATTGCCAAACACATTGTGCCAATTTCTACAATGCAAAACAGTAATTTATCCTTATGTTGTAAATCTTTGACCCGAGGTAGGTGCTTCCAACCCGGAAATATTTGGTCAAGCATGTCTTGCCTCACCTGTACAACTCTACAAAAGGAAAGAATGGGAGCTGAAAATTGTGATGCATTACTTGTTGACAACAGACATGGATCAGCCGATAGTCATGCAATATGACAACTCATTTCCGATTTAATTACAGAAACTCTAAAAATGTATCCATCGTAAATATGGATAGATTTTTCGACAAAATGGATTTACTTTTTTTTTTTTTAAAGGAAGCCCTTCTTTCCTTTTCACATGATCTGTAATGTGTTTGTTTGATTTCTATTATTTCTGTGGAAGTAAATTAAAATAACGCTGAGAAAAAGATGGCAAAAAAAAAAAAAAAAATCATTTATCCATTTTGAACATTGCTAATCCAGAACAGGCTCGCGGGGAATTGCTGGAGCCTATCCCAGCTGACTATGGGCGGAAGGCAAACTGCATCCTGAACTGACTGCCAGTCACTCGAAGGGCACATTCAGAAACAAACAATCATTCACACCCACATGCGCACCGTCACTGACCCCACGCTGCTCGCACACAAGTCCAGCAAGTGTGCCAGTGTACCACTGCACCATTAGCGACGATAAATAAATCAGATATATAAAATGAATCCCAGAAAGGGGGGGGGGGGGGGGGAGTTTTTAATATAGTCATTGTCATTCACGTCTTAAGTGGAAAATGGAAAATCTGATTTTTTTTTGGGGTGGTAAAAAAATAGAGATGTTATTTTAAGGTCATATTGCCAAGCCTTAATTAATGTTCAGGGCAAATCACCCAAAATCTGAAACAACACCCTATTCACAGTGACTGACTATATCAAATAAAGATGCACTTCAGCATGTCCCGATTTGGCATCCATCAGTCCATCCCACATTATTGAACAGTGCTGGAAGAGCTCCAGTTGTTTCCAGCAAACACACACGCACATGCACGCACGCACACGCAAGCACACACACACACACCCCACTGGTTTCCTGGTAGCCCCCCCTTTTCTCAGAGAAAAGAGCCTGGTGGGAAGCACACCCACAAACAAATTATGAGTGTTTGTGCTTAAACAAAGGACTAATGTTGTTTGTCATTATTGTTGCTGTTGATTCAAAGTGACATCATCATTTTGAAAGGCGCTTTTAAATGAAATGTATTATTATTATTATTATTCTGACTGTATGAGGGTGCTTAGCACAGGTAGTCAATTATTCCCTACTGAAAACATCATTTCCTCTGCAAGGTTTAAGCATTTTTTTAAAAACTATATGCGATTTTTGCAAAACTCTCGACACAAAGAAGAAAACCTTTCGCCAAACTGGCACAACATTGTAGATCTCTTGCAAAAGCAAATAAGTCTTGCTTAACTTTTCAAACCTTCATAAAAATGTTACTTTTGTATCAAACAATGAACACGAGTATTATATTAGTAAGCGCACGATGCGCCAACTAGAAGCTGATGGGAAGGGAAAAAAAACAAACACATCTGGCTTTTGCTTTTTCTGTGCACAAGGTAGGCGATGTCAGTTTGAGCTCAGACTTTTGTCCTTGATCTGTAAACGCACGGGGATCCAAATTTCAAGTATTTGTATTCACGTGGTTTACTGTAAGGTGTAAAACATCCAAACAAGGACAACGGTGTTTTTCCACGTCAAAACACACCCAAACAAGGAAGTCACATCAATTTCACAGAGTCTTCGACCACAGCTTTCTCTTTCTCTTCCTGCTCCCTCCATTGTACTCCACACCGGCTTATTTCTAGTCCTCAGCCAGATTGCAAAGTGAACTAATGATCTAAAATAGTTCCATCCCGTGACGACCTGGTCAGACAGTTGGTAGAATATTGTAAATAATAGCCATAAATCTATATTAGCTTTGCCACAAGTGTTTGGATCATTTAGAAATTGGGTGTAAAGCAGAGAGTTGAATGTTCCAAATGGCAAACTCAGGACAAAGCAGTGTTTGTGTTTTTAATTGTAAAAACCGTGAGTGGTTTTATGAGAAGATAATAGTTCTGGAAATTGTGCAGCGGGATACTGTCACGTTTTAATGGTGGAATCACACAAAAAAAAAAGAAGACAATATCAAGTCTGAGGTCAACAAATTCACTGTTTTCCATGACGTTTGCTACCATCTAGTGTTGCTTTTGAGTACTGACGCACCCCATTCGCTTCCTTCTCCCCTTTAACCCTCATGCAGTATTTTTAAGCGGCTGCATGAAGAGGTATTACGTCCTCGAGGATTGTCCCAAAAATGTCCCTCTTCCAATGTGCAACAACTTTTTTCACTTTCAACCCCTCAAAATGTTCAGTGGGAATTGGCCAAGGCATAGATAGACATCCTATGCAAAATTTCAGCTTTGTGGAGTTATTTGTCACAGTTTTGTCTGTGGTGTCCATTTGTCCAACAGTCCAAAATCGTCCAAAGTGTCCGAAATGTCCAATTTTGGGATAATTACTGCATGGGGGTTAATCGAACTTACCGGTAACTGAAAAAGGAAACTTCTCCGTGGCAAGGTCATTTACATGCTAGTCATTAGTTATAATGTGTTGCGAATGTTAGCATCTGTTCAGTCCAATTCATTTCTGTATGCAAATGATATGGGAGTACAGTGGCTGGTGATAAGCATGTCTTGGAGAGCCACTAGACATTTATTAAAATTCATTTGATCAGGTTTATTCTATTTTATAATCATCATATTAACCCTTTCAGGGACAGCGGCCACTACAGTGGACGGCTTTTTATTTGATCAGGTTATCATTATTGGTGCATGAAAGGGCGAAACATTTTGCATGTGTCCCTGAAATTACTGAAAAGAAAAAAAAAAAGCCAAAGAAAAATGTCAGGACTTTGAGTGTGATTGTAACTTTGGATGACGACAGTATATAGTCTGCCTTTTTGCTGAAACAACTTATGCAAATCTCTGACCTGATCAAAATTGCAAGTTTTGCTCCCCAAAGCCTCTTTGTGCGTGTTTTTTTTCCTCTCCAGTAAAGGCCAAGCCAGCCTGAAGTTTCATTAATCCACACTGAGAGCAGCCACGCGGTAAGCGCCTACACGGCTTTAACTTATTTTAATACTTTCCGTTGTGTTTGTTCTATAAATACACACGGATGGATCGGCATTGTTGTCAAATTGGTCAACTCTGGTTGTTCCATCGACCTTGCGCAGTTTATTTGCACACCTCTGGGAGTCACGGCCGCGCGGCTTTTTGAACTCAAAGCGATGGAGACGTTTGTCTTGTTGTTTTCCTTTACCGCCCTCGGCATTCTGTACTGCATGAACACGATTCCTGCGCTCCAAGAGTAAGTCGTGACCTTCATTGATTTTCTGCCTGTGATTGGCACAAGGATTTTTTTCCCCCCCCCCTCTCCATTGTTGAACAATCACCGTGTTAAGGTTACGGTTTTGGAATGTTCTTGCCAATATTTACAGTTGGGGATCTCTGTAGTCCAAAGCCACAAGAAGTGGTCCAATTTGGGTTTCAGGCTTCAAAAGTCGGTCAACATTTCAAACCTTCATCATGACTGCAACTAATATCCCCGTTGGTGTGGTGTGTTTCGGTTTGAAATGTATTGTGACATAAAAAAGCGTCTGGCTGCTCATTACAACTCCAACGATACTTTAATTACTTTCACTAATACATTTTTTTACTGCTCGGATGGGAATTTTAGCTGGGTTCATTTTTATAATGGACTGAAACTATCTAAATAAACGTTGCTTCCCTGAATAGATTAAGTTTATTGAACCCAAGTAAATGAAGTTGGACCTAACCCGAGTAATTGCGTTAATTAACCATACTAAATTACATTGACCCAAACCGAGTACATTAAGGGACACCAATTGAATTGACTCACGCTGAAAGAAAACCAACGATGTGGAAATTCTTTCCATTATTTTTTAATTAATTAATTGAAAGAGCAACATTTTCAGTGTAGCATTGAATCCCTAAGTATTCATCAAAAACGAGACAGTGGTTTTGTTCCGAAAAAAATATATTGAGTAATATTATTGTAAGGCGCTGTAAAATTATGTGCCGTTTGAAGACATTACATGAAGGGAAAATGTGGACCTAATTAAAAAAAAAGAAAAAAGTTTTGAAAGATTAAAACCAAATTTATCGTACGAAAAAGTTAAATACAGCGGAACCGTACTTATGCAGTGATTCTTGCGTGTGCCATTTGAGCACAGATATATTACATATGGATACACTACATTTTCATTTTTTTGGGAGGAAAAAAAATGCAATAAGTAGGAGAGGAGTCATCTGTGAGCAAAGTCTGGCGCGGGGGCCACTAAACGGCCCGGCCCGCCTTTAAATCAGGACTATAAACCATTTACGTTATCCTATAATAGTTCATCCTTGTTATATTTTTTGCATTAATATACGTAGCAGTTTATGACAATTTGAAATTTTGGTTCAAACTTTAGCAAGCGTCAAGGAAGTTGACATGCTGGATTTGCTTTTGCGGGCCACATGAAATGACGTGGCGGGCCAGATCTGGCCCCCGGGCTTTGACTTTGATACCTGTGCTCTATCAGAAGGGCTGTTCTGGAGCTCGACGAAAGTTCGATTCAGCAGATGCTTCAGACAGTGATGTAGCCTTTCCCCATAGCAACAGAGTTGTTCAAAGGTTTCAAGCTCTTCTCACTCTAGGCCACAGGTGTCAAATTCAAGGCCCAGGGGCCAGATGTGGCCCGCCACATTATTTTAAGTGGCCCACGAAAGCAAATCAAAGATGACCACTTCCATGATCCTTGCTAAAATCTGTACCAAAATTTCACATTTTCATGTGTAATAAATCAATGACATATTGTAAGCATTTGCAAGGGAAACGGTAATTATAATGTGGCCCCCGACAAAAATTAATTTGACACCCCGGCTTTAGGCAATGAGTGCATAAAAATGTCTGTTTCCTGCCATATTTGTAAGATTGTACCGGAATCCAGTTCAGGTAGCGATGTAGTTAGCCATTGCTCGCTCGGTTTCCTCTCCCAATCCCTCAGTTGATTGATTAAGCCCTTTTATAAATCCAAAGTGTGCTTTACCAAGCAGCACACACAGTCAAACTGTACTGCAGCAGCGTGGCGGAAGGCAGCCATCTAAAGGATGGCGGCTGCAGAATTTAACGAGGTAGAGACGCTGTGATGGATGCGAGTGCGCGAGAAGGGTCAACTCTATGAATCGGATGGTTGTATGATGATAGGGTGCTTATATAACGGTAAAATTTAGTTTCTCCTTCAACTCGTTCCCGTTCTCAGCTCAACATTCCAACGCTCATTATGAACCTCCAGTATTTCTTGCTTTCGTCAAATATTGTATTGAGCAGCCAGAATTCAGTCACATATTCTGCTTTCCTACATTGCAACTTAACTTAGGAGTTTTAATCTGTAGCTGATGTGTAAGGCAGAACGCAACTACGGTGGACCCTGGTTGTTCACGTTACTCACAACAAGCAAAAATCCGTGTATAATTGTTGGCCATTATAAATGCACTGCAAAAATATATTTAAAAAAATATATTTATTGGTTTTAATTACCTGTTTTTTATTGGGAATGCATGTTGGAGATCCCCCCCCCCCCATTATTATTTTTTGGGTGGGGGGGGTGTTAAAATTTTTTACAAATAGGTGTCACTTGTACGCAGATTTTCACAGCGCACGTGCCGGCCCGGTTTTTATCACGTGAAAATTGCCCCCCCCCCCCCCCCCCCCCTATGAAATTGTAATGCATAAATATTTGTGTTTCTACAGACCATATGTGATCCTGGTGATTGGAATTGCCGTACTGGTTCTGGTCTTCATTTTCTACCTCGTCATCACTCGTGGTAACCCGCCCAGAGACGCCCTCTTCTTTGGTAATCTTATTTCTTGCTTTACTTACAACTGTGTGTGACTGCAGAAGTTAATTCAATCCTCCACAAAAAGTTGGGCCAAGCTCTGACGCCTGTAAAAAAAAAAAAAAAAAAAAAGGATTTCCAACGTTCATAACTTTGTGTGAAAACAACTAATTGCATTCTGTGTGATTTCACCTGATACGCTGAAAGCTGCTTACGCTGGGCTGGCTCTGGCAGCTTAGCGTGACTGTTCTGTGACACGGCTGACCCCAAACTCTCAGGGAATTCACAACCCATACACACCGATGACGATAATAACAGTCAATGGGAGGCTGCACATAGATCAACGTCCGGTCACACTCACAGTCGGACCTGAGGAAAAAATAAGAGGACAGATGAAACAAGTCCTAATCAATTGTCAATATTTGATATTATTAGTTTTTTAAAATATAATCAATTAAATTATTATCTCATAAAATCAATACATATGCACAAAAAAAAGGTCAACATTTGAAAATATACCACCTGCAATTGCACCGTCAGACTATTCATTCCAGTGGTGTTTGATGAGCTTTAAATCAGGGTTAACTAATTATTCCACACCAAATTCTTTGAATTGTGCCTTTATTGACCATTGGAGAGCTTTCTGAAACTATAGACAAGGGCCAAAAATAATGTCCGTGTTGTGTCGGACGGCGTTTTCCAATAATGGAGGCAAAGCCGAGACAGGTTTTCGGTAGTGATAGGGATCCATAATCCCCATATCGGAACTCTCTTGATTGCCAGAGATAAACTGGTTTGCCATCAGGATTACGGGGATGCTTGTACACCCCAACGATGATATGCGTGTTTTTGTCTTGCAAGCTTAACTTGTGTGTATCCCGAGGAGGATGTTTCCGTGTGCGGGATCTAAAAAGCAGCAGGCCCACCGCATAATCCCTCGGACTGAGAAATCACTCATGGAGATGCTGTCACTGTTTTAAACATATACGGGAACTGTAGGCCTATTCGGTTTATAAATTATTCATAAATCCTTTAGAAAAGGTACTATCATCTGGAAAGTGATTAAGTGGTTCACTTTTTCCACATTCTTATGTTAGACTTATTTCAACAGACACTCAAAAGTTTTTCCCGCATCACTTCAGAAGGCCAATGTGATTTTTTCCCCCGATTAATTATTCAATTATTTGTTTTGTTGTTGTTTGATTGTCAATACGTTGTAATTATTGTAAGAACATAATTATTGCTGTAATAATTTATTGCCTGAGGAATAAGGCGGTAACTAGAGGTACAACAATTCATCTATTGACAACCAATGACAAACTATTTTGATCATCAATTAGAGATATTTTAATTGACAATTTTCCAAATCTTCCTAATTTTCACCGTCTGATCAGTAGCATCTCTTTAGTGAGAGGACACGTTATGGTTCCTCAATAATTTGGCCAATGGGCGTCATATAATTGTAAAATAAAATTGGGCCTAAAACTGAACCTTGCAGTACACCACAGGCAAGGGTAGAAGTGTCTGAGCAGTTGTTGCCTGTGGTGACCGCCGATGCGAAGAAGAGTAAAACCAACTTAGTGCAGTCTCTCTGATCCCCTGCAAGCGTTTAAGCCGATCAATTAAAATAGGGCGACAAATACCGTACTTTCCGGATGCACTGCACATAATGTGTAGTACATGACCTGACGACTGATGACACATCATTATCTAGCAAAACCTCGATTCAAACTTTTTGAGAACGGTGCTTATTAATATTTCATCAATTGCCAGTCGTTCCTGATTTGTCGCTCGCTCTTTCACGAATAGCGGTGCACACTTTTTGTAGAACACGTAAAGTGGGGAAAGTGCAGCCCATTTGTCATGTTGTGGCATGTTGGGAAATTGCTTTCACGTAGAGGGAGGCATTGCGCATATTCTAGACCATCGGATGAAATTGACGGTTTGCTCTTATTCTGGGGAAGAGAAAAAAAAAAAAAAGAATCTGCTTATAAAAGATTATTTCTTGGCCTTTCTTTCAACTTACTCCATAAGAGACTAAAGAAGAAGCCCGTGGCCTTTCAATTGAGGCAAGCTCTTTAGAATGTTTTGTTTATCGCGTTCAGGATGCAAACACGCCTCCAAGCCCTTCTGAGCACTCAAGGCTAAATTTCTAATAAACCGTTTTGTATAAGGCAATCAGCCTCTCAAAGATGGTGACGAGCTGCAAGGATCGCACCTCTTACAAAACTCTAAGTTCAATTTTGATTGGCCAAAACACAAAATGAAATGCCTTTGACTCTTTCAGGGAGAGCGGTGACTGCAGTGGACGGCTTATGTAATCAGGTTATCATCATTGGTGCAGTCAGGGGTTAAAAAAAAAGTCAAAACTTTTCTGTACGACAACAACAACACATCGGACTGGTGGTTAGCACGTCTGCCTCACAGCTCTGGGTTCAAAATCAGCTCAGCCCTTTATCCCGTGTCGAGTTTTTGTTGGTCTCTCCGTTCTTGCGTGGGTTTTCTGCTACCTCCCACATTAATGGTTTGGAATTTGGAAGGAAGTCAGTCTGGTATGACAAAGTATGTGTGAGGCATGATTTTACCTTTCTCATCTTTGTGTCCTTTTTTGCAGTTTTTGCAGAATTTTCCTTCACGTGCGTTATTGACTTGACCAGCGCCTTGGAGTATGATGGCTTCATCTCCGGCTTTATGGAGTTCTATCGAAAGACAGTAGGTTTCACTGGTGCCTGAAAAATAAAAACAAAAACAATGAATACAGGCAATATTATGAGCACGTGTTCGTTTCAGGGTGAGCCTTACCTGGGCACGGCCTACGCCATCATGATGTGTTACTGGGACGGGATAGCTCATTTTATCATGTACCTCGTCATGATAGGCAAGATCATGAGCAGGTAGGTGTTACTTAAGAGCGGAGATGGCAAAACTCAATTCAAATTGTGTTCTGTTCTCTCGCATTCCAAAAATGTTTGAAACATTGAAGACTCTATTCTGTCCGTCTACAACTGTTCTTGGTTCAAATAGTAATCTTGCATACTGAACGTCCCCCCGGCTAGCTGCACGTTCATTCAATTCACCGAAATCGTGTTACACCACCTGCGCCAAAACTTAGACCTGCTTGCAGGTGGTCTAACGTCTAGTCTATTTTCTGTCACCAAATTGTCAGGTGTGCCGGGGGTTTGAGTAGGGGGGTTAAAAAAAATGCCCTCAGTTCACCAGACCACCTGCCAAATTCCCAAACACGGTAAACGACACCGGCACGAAAATGAAGATGTACCAGTTTTTACGCCAAAGCACATGTGCCTCTCTAGGAGAATAGAGGCAAAGATTCTGCAGCAATTTTTTTGGTGGTGTACCCTGAGAAACTTAAAATACGTGCCCTTGGCTGAACACAGGTTTGGAAACACTGCATTAAAAACATTGCGTGTGCAGTCATTTGAGGTTTCACGACGGGGATCTCAGACTACGGAACTGATTAATTCACTTGACATCATTTCCTATGGGAACAGTCATTAATTTTAAACGCCACACAACATATTGTGTTCAACTTGAGAGGTTCCCCTTTACAGTGTGTAGTTCATGCTTCGTTGTCACGAAGTGTCGTGTGAGTGGCATCACATTTGTGTGTGGTCTCAGAAAAGGCTACCGCACACTGGGCCTGTTCTGGGCCGGCTCCCTGTGCGCCAACATGAGCGTGTTCATCACCGGCATCGTGACAGGTGAGCCTCAGCCGACACATCTTTGGTCTGGCTCAACATCGCCACCCGTCATGCACCATCAGCACCCTTTCGACAGGGAAATACGGCACCGAGATCCGTCCGGCCTTCTGGCTAAACTTCCTCTTCCTGGCGATGCCTGCGTGGGGAGCAGTCACACTCTTCGCTCGGCCGAAGGACAGGCCACTGATTGGTGGATATAACGTGAGTGAGGGGAAGCGATGGCTGCTGAGAACTGTCACCCGTTGTGATGCTGCGCCGGTGTCCCTCAACCCGCAGGCTCAGCAGGCTCAGAGCATGAAGCTCATCTGGCGTCCGCTGGATCTGATGCTGGTGCTTCTCCTGCTCGCCGCCATGGCCTTCACGGTCCTGCGAGGCCTGGTGAGAGGGGGGGAAAAACTATACTTCCACTCTTGACTTAAATCGAAATACAGACACTTGAGTTGTGGAAATACAGTATTGATTCAACTCCAATGCTGAAGTAAAAGTAAATACTGTACTCTGAAATTGAGTCAAGTACAGCAGTAAAAAAAATATGAATTAAGAAAACACCTTACATTTTTTTATGAAATAATTTTTTTTAAAAAGCAATTTGCCAAAAATCATTCAATTCTGTTGTGTTATTGTCATAAATGCTCCCTGGTTCCATTTCAGAAGTGTGTATTTAACTGGTAGCCTTCATATTCATTTGTTGCCAAGAATTATTTCTCACTTTCAAAAAGGCCGGCGATACCTACTCTGTTGTACAGTATACAGTATTTATTGTTCTCCCCATCCACTGTAGGTGGCGCTGGACTCCCCACTGGGAGCATGTTCCTTCTATGTCAAATATTACGAGCCCTACTTGCGGGATCCGGTGGGCTACCCCAAAGTGATGGTGAGTTCTCATGGCTAAACTAGGCTAGGGAACTTTATTTGACATTTTCCTTGGTGGCATAATTATTTGCCCATCAGAATTCCTGTGTGGAATTTTTTTTTTTTAATATTCTCCTCATGCTTGCGTGGGTTTTCTCCAGGTACATTTCAAAAGATCCATGTCAATTTCATCAGAGAGCGGTGTGAATGGTTGTCTATTTGTGCTTTGCAATTGACCGTCGACCAGGCCAGGGTGCAGCTCTCGACCAGAGTCAGTTGCGATCTAGATCTCATGACCCGATTTAAGACAAGCGCTGTCTTCTTAAGAAAGCAAGCTCATTAGAACTCTATTTGATCTCACCTGTTTCAAGACACCCTTGCTTTTCCCAGTTAAGACTCTGATGTCTGCTGCGAATAGTGAAAAAAAAAAAGGTGGTGGAAACAAAACCTGAGGAGGGAAGACAAAAAAGGCACATGAGGAAACAAAAGCAGAATCATGACAATGTTTCTCCTATTTAAAAACATTATGAGTTTTTTTTTCCCTTGAAGCTAGAACAGATTAATGTAATAATTTGTAATCATTTTCTCTTCTGCTTTTCCAGTGTCCACACCATAGAGTATAAAAGCGCACTTGTGTATTCTCCATAATGTACCTTTATCGGTTTTCTGCTCCACTGATTAAAGAGATTGTTTTTATCATTACGGATACAATGCATGCATCTGTGTATGCGCCGCGTCTTTGTTTTGTTTCACAAAGATAAGCCTTTATTTACGCAAACCCTCTCCCCTTTTGATTTCCTCCCAGTGACCCGTTGTGCTCGTAGATTGCGTGTGCGAATGTGTCAAAAGGTTATCCAAATAGGTTGTCCTCACACAATTGCGAGTCATTGATCAGACGCAGCATGCGCATGCGGAGAGCTTGATAAGCCAATCCTTCACACAAAGACCCCCCCCCCCCCTCCCCAAATCCGAGGGGCAAGGTAAGAAGTGTGTGGGGCATATGAACGCACACACATGCCGCTCAAAAGGAGTCACACACAAGACAAACTCAACATAAAAAATAATGATGTGCATATTTACCCAAAGCACATTCACTGTCTACGAAGACAGATGGATTAACAAAACTAGCATTGACATTGCGATAGCTGTAAACATTTAAACTATGAACATAAACAGTAACAACCTCTGTGAAAACGGACTAATCTCACTGCAGCCAAGTTGCATTTAAAAGGTCTCATTTGTTTCATCAAAATTGCAACTAGTATGTCTCTATGTATTATGCTGCCCCCTGGTGGACCAGACGCACAGACCAGAAGGAGTAGCGCAAAAACAGCATGCGATCATGACGGATTAATTCTTTACATTCGATTTATTTACTCAGTTTTATACAGTGCAGAACTGTAGATTGATATTTTTTCTGACTAAAAACATGCTACAAATATTTAAGTCTGTGTTTTAGAGCTGGAACAAATTAAGGGGATTTCCATTCATTTCATTTGGGCTGGTTGATTTGAGATACAAATGCTTTGAGTTAGAAGCTTCATACAACCTTGATTAACTGTACAGGTAACAGTTACATTCTTAACTGTCATGCAATTGTAAAGAGAAGTTAATTACGGTGCCATAAAACTACTCAGCAAAATGTTTATTATTCATGTGTAATAACCCAAAAATAAGGTAAAAGTACTCACCCTTTGGAGGTGGCTGACAGATACATAACGGAGAGGTTTGCATAGCTGCTTTTTGATATGCATTGTACAAACTCATATTTCTGAAAAGAAAATCGAAATTATAAGCATATCGCTAACATTTTGAAATGGTTGGTTTTTTTGTGTGTGTATCCAAATGTTTTCATCCAAGTGCCACACAGAAGAAAGGAAGGTTGCTAGCGCCACTAACCCTAACCCTAACCCAACTTGAAATGACTCATACTTTTCAGGCTACCCATTTTTTTTATAGAAAGCATTGAGGTCTGTGTCAAATGTTGTTTTTTTTGTACATTTTGTGGCCTACTGAAAAATGGACAGTGGCCTGCAAATGGTGCCTGGGCCATAGTTTGGAAACACCTGGCTTAGACAGTACCCCCGTTTGCTTTTAACAGATGCTGCACATGTTCTTCTACGGACTACCGCTGCTGGCAGCGTTTGTTTACGGTCTCTTTAAGCCAGGCTGCACGTGGATGCCTGACTGGAGTGTTTTCTTTTCGGGAGCAATGATCCAGGTACAGGTACCGCAAGCTCAATAAGGTCACACTGAAGAGGTGAACTCAACTGAACCTTCTGCTGTTTTGGGTTTTTTTTTCACAGTGCCAGTGGGCTCACATTGGGGGCTCCCTCCATCCTCACACAAAAACCCCATTTCGCATTCAGAGCGATGTATTCTGGCCTGTGCTGGCGGCCAATTTGCTCTATGCCGTCACTCCTCTTCTGGTAGTTTTGCGTGTGCGCAGTAACCCCTATTTTTTCCTGAGGGTTGCCCCCTTCCCTGGGCAAACGGGCCTGCCAAACAGCGAGGAGAAAGACACCAAGTACAAAAACAAATAGTTCAAATGTGGGATGACTTGACTTGCATGCCATAATAAATGATTTACTGACATCTGGAGTGTCTTGGTTTTAATAAATACTTCATTTTATATTCGTGTCAACAATCATACAATGTCTAGCATCTAGCGAGTTAGCTAGCTAGCTCCCAAACAACACATTACCTAGCTATCTAAATAAATATAACTAAATAGCTATATTGCTAATTAGTTAGCTTGGTCGGTAAATGGGCTACTTTTGCATCTTTAAATACAGCGTTTGAAAGGCAGATGCAATAGAAAACATAGCTTTTATGCGTTTAATGGCTTACTTAAAACAATCAGCAAGAAATATGTTTATCTTCCATTACCACTTCCAATTCCATCACTTCAAACTTCATTTTCCGCAAGGGGGACGCGCCCAAATATTCACAAAAATCCCAATTTTAGGAGCCTAAATCACATACAACACACCTACAGACAGTGCGTGTTATCTATTAGTGTGAACACATATTTAGCACTCACTATTTGGGATATTAGTAAATCAGGCACATACATTTCAGCTAAAAGGATAGATCATAAAACTTGGACTTTAAACATCTCTTGTTGCCTGACAAATCTTTTTAGACATACAGTAACAACTTCGCGCGATGTATAGATAGAAGAAATCATTCTTATGTTTGTAGCTTGCTAGCTAAACGCAGACAGTAAATCATAGAAGCTTTACATTTGCATCTATTTAGCTATCTAGTGTTATGCGCTAATTCACTATCTGGCAAACCTGGTAGGCAGGTGAATAAGTAGCAGCTTGGCGGCCACACAAATCTTTTTTATCTGTCCCCCAAAAAACTAAATTGTCCATGTTTTATATATTTATTTTTTAAGACAGGAAGTTCATTCAACTCCTCGCTATCTGGCCGGCTAAAACACCACTTTGAGCGCGCTAAACCAAGTACAGTTAGATTCTTTGCCGGTGTCCAACAAAAAAACATTTATCTCCAAACGCTTTCTTTAATCTTGATGCAAAACAATTTTTAAAATTAAATAGATACACTCATAAAATGTGGAGTTTTTTTTTTTTTGGACGGGGTTGACTTGCAAAAACCTCATCACATATTACAATACGAGCCAATGTCTGGGCACAAAACTGGCCACTTTCCCCCTACTGTGCTTTTTGACTCATCCAGTGCATATTTTGCACGTTTCATCCTCTGCTCTACATTTCCTCTTTTCTCCGCACTCCATGTGGGCGGCTTGCTTAATGATTTCATCATCGCCTTTTGAAAAATGCATCAAACGAGCGAGAGTGGATCGCTGGATGCCTTTGTGTGTGCAAACAAACACGCTCAATTGACCAGCAAGCGGGGAGGAAAACGTTGCCTTTGTGCGTTTGAGTATTTCACACTGTGAGCATGACTGATTGTTCTTATGAAAGGCTAAAGAAAAAAAAAAAAAGATTATGACCATAACCTGAAATGAGATTGACAAAGCTTTGCACAAGGATGATGCTGTGCCTCCAGTTCACACTTTAAGAGAAATAAAAGAAACTCCGGTTGACTTAGCCTTTTTAAAAAGACATCCATGCTAGAGTATCACATGAATATTACCACATGGAACAGGTGGTGGTGCGTGATTGCTGGAAGGCAGCTCATTCGTTGGATGCAGACAAGAAACATGGCAAGGCTGGCGAGGAAGAAGGAAGGAAACCAAAATAAACAATTTCCACAGACTAAACTTGCTCCACTTTTCTGATCAAGACATGGAGGGAAAAAAAAAAGCTTTTAAGCAGAACACTGAATTTGATGCTAATTATTTCTTGTGACACCTAAAACTATAAAAAAAAATCTGTGCCTTTACCTTAAATCTACTCCAGTGCCTTAAATATCCTTTTCAGCCTATTTGCATTCAATTTGACATCTTAAACCTTCACACAAACATGAAAACTGGCCTTATATCAGGCAAAGTAGTTGCAGAACTCCTCAGCTCAGGAGTTAAGTGGCATGCAGTTGGATCCTGCATTAGTAAGTGTGCTAAGTGGACATCTGTGCTACTCTGCTGCATGTGAACCACAGGAAAGACCACCGGATTGCCTTCATGATGCAAGCACGCCTGTTTATTGACTGTGATGTGCGTGTCAAGTAGTAGTTGTTAGTTAACTCGTCTCCCCATAGGGCCAGTCTTTAATATTCAGTTGCTAATGGGAACGTAAACATTGGAGCCCTCCAGCAGTGCACTGCCACACTGGATGTTCCGTCAGCCCGCAAAAATATGACAATGTACAACAAAAGTTGCTGGTAAACACCAGCATAATGTGTGAACAAAAAAAAAACAAGGACATTTTTTAAAATACAAAACACGTACAATACAAAACCCGTAACTAACAATAACAACAAAAGACAACTTACAAAAGTACGCGAAGACAACAAGGCGGAATCAGAAAATGGAGAACATGAAAGCTTGGGACACCTAGAAGAATTTGTGTCTTGGAAGCAGAACTCCTTAAGCTTGATTACATGAGCAACAGGTGTGCAACCTGAAGGAGAGGCACTCCTCTGCCACCTAGCTGGAGATACACAAAAACAGAACATGACGCTTTTAAATTCGTGACTTTCCTTGTAATCTTTTTTTTGGGGGGGGGGTTTGTAAATACTGTATTTTCGGATGTCATTATGTGAAGCACATTGAGTTATCTTGTGTACGAAACGCGCGATAAACTGTACGTAAAACTGCCTTGCTTAAATATGAACCTTGCACGGTCACTTATTGCTAGGCAGAATCAAATAAATTCCCATTCCAGAATCTTTCCTTGACTACTTCCTTCCCCGCTAGGGAACGAAAGGATGGCGAGGCGGCAAAAACACTAAATTATTTACTCCCAAAAATAATGAACACTTCATATTTGCGATTGAATCACAATACTGTGAATAAAAACAACATATACGGACATCTGTTATCATAGATAATGACTGCAAGACAGAAGATCAATATACCTGTACATCATGAGTGTTCTATTGTGGGAAAGATGAGGGTCAGGTCTCTGTTCTGTGATCTCGCAGGCCATGCGGGGACACTTGGCTTTAAATCAGGACTCGTTTATTCTGCCCTGAGTGGGCCGCAGTCCCATCTGTAGGCTTTTTTTATCCTCAGGTTCTTTCATTTTCATTCCCACAGAGGGTTCGTTTGCACCGCCCGCCGCCCTCAGGATAGTTAGATCAAACAAATGTGAAATATAGGACGCAGGGACACTGATTTTTTTTTTTTTTTTTTGCCACTGTAAAAGTTTTGAGCGGTTTCATCTGCTAAAAAGTCTTCGTGTCTTGACACCAAGTTTTTACTGACGGAACCCTTTCATCTGGCAAGGAACCGCATTTGGCTGAATAAGTGGGTGTTTCAAACACTTCGTGGGGGTGTTAAAGTTAATATGGTGAGTGATTTAAAAAAAAATTTTTTTTTTTATATAACAATCACAATATTTTTCCTATATTACAGGAAATGAAATCCTTCATAAAACCATGCAGAAAATGTCCAGTGTTTTGAATTTGGTGTGGAGGATGCTGGGGGAGAGAAGGTGCGCCAACTCCGCTGTTGCAAGCACACTATAAAACCTGGTTGACAATAGAAAAAAAAAAATCCTTCAAAATCATGCCAAAATGAACATTGTCTTGACTTTGGCAAAGGGAAGATGGAGGGGGGTGGGGATGGGGGGTGTCTATGAAAGAGGGGGTACGCCAACACTGTTGGTGTATTGAAAGGTGTGTGTGGCTTAAAATGGAAAAAAGCTGGTCGATCATAAAAGGAATCCCTTCAAAGCCATGCAAAAATAAAAGGGCATTGTTTGACTTTGGCGTGGAGGATGCTGTGGAAAAAGGGGGTGCGCCAACCCGGTTGGATGGTGCAGAAGGCAAGTTTTGGTAACCCTGGACTACAGTTAAAAAAAAAAAAAGTTTTTACTTCGTCGCGGCCTGAGCAGGTACGTCAATACTGCAGAATATCAATACGCAGCACAGAGCAGTGAACTAAAACTAAAGAGTATTTGATTCAATCACTGTTTGTTTTGACTCTTGATGCCTCCTCGGTCCCCGCTGACCACACGTGTCTTGTTCAGTGCACTCTGGTGGCGAGCTACACCCGCATTTTAGCATCACTTTACAACAGAGAGAAAAAAAAAAAAAAAACGTTTGCGAACGAGCTAAACCTTCAATCGATTGTCTGCGTTCATTAGTGCGTGATGGTGCGAGTTGTCTCGGCTGGAAGGTATCCACTGAATGTCCTCGGGGGCGAAGGTGTGGGAGGGGGAGAAGCCAATACGAGACAATATTCTGCCTCCGTAATAGCCAGCAGTCCCTTAAAAAAAAAAGCATCCAAATTAATACGCGTGTAGACGTGATGTTGTTACTCCTCATTAGGTTCGGTTCTTCTTCAGGAGACACTGCCTTGTGATTCCCAACAAATTTGCAAGTTTTAAAAAGCTTTAAATCGATGTACTGCATGTGAAATTTTTTTTTTATCAATGAAATTAAGTTTGAACACTTTTGGGCATCACCATGAGAACGTCATGCCAATCGTTAAGTAATGTGGTGGCAGCGTCATGCTTTGGGTTTGGTTTTTCGGAAATCCGAACATTTTAAAAAAATATTCCCTCCTGTGTTAACTTTAAAATGTGTTTCACCCACAAAGTAAGGAGGGCTATAATTTCAATGGTTTCAATTGTACTTTAAATTGACAGTGATTTTTTTTTTTTTTTTTGGTTGTTTCTTTTTGTTCTCACCCACAAATGGAAAAGTACGTTTGTGGTCCCCTTTCGAGCTAGAATGGTCCCACTAAGTGGGTACCGTTAATGACTGGGTGCACAGTGATCCGCTGGGCTGGCTACAGTCTATGTGGAGTTGACTCCAAGATCCCTGACACGTTTTACCAGCTTCTGGCTGTGTCCATATGACATGTTTGGTTAGGATTCTATATGCAATATTTGAACATGACCCATTTTCAGGCATGGCGCTACACCGGGTCTAGGGTGGCTATAGCACGATACACGATAGCCTCATTACAATTTCCCCTCACATTCTACAAAAAACTGCATTGCTGATCCGATGATTGCACAACAAATGTCACATGCAGTGACATTTAACAGGGCGTGTGTTTGGAATAGCTCAAACAATTTCCTTGCCCAAACAAGCACACATTTGTCAACAAGGTGGATGTTGTGAGCTATTTGGGGGTGGGGGGGAGGTTGATGAAAAACAGGTCTGCAAATTGCTTCTCACTAATCCACTCTAAGAATAAAAATCACGAAAAATATGGCTTGTCCCTGATTAGTATAAAACAGGAAATACAGTCAAACCTCGGTTTTCGTCCATAATCTGTTCCAGAAGGCTGTTCGGAAACCGAAATTGTTCGAAAACCGAAACCTCGCTCTTTGAAAAGTAAAAATGTTTATTGAACACGTCTGCTCACAATGGAAAGCAACACGAGGAAGCGTCACTTCCTCGTCTACCCGAGGAAGCGTCACTTCCTTGTGTAAGGAAGGCGAGAGGAGTCAAATGGTGCATTCAGTTTGTTCGAGAACCGAAATTTTTTCGTCATCCGAGGCATAAAAAACTCTAAATATTTGGTCGAAAACTGAATTGGTGGAGAACCAAGACATTTGAAAACCGAGGTTTGACTGTAGTGGAAAAACAATTCAACAATTCACTCCTACATAGTTCCCAGTCTGTGCACATTTTCAGCAATTGTCTTCCAACACGTGTAATGTATTTGTCAACAAATCTCTGAATTCACTTGGCATGGTCTGTAAAAGAAAAGGTTACATTATTAAAATCCTAAAAACCCAAGAAAGATACACACTGATGTTTGCTACGCTAGCCCACGGCAGGCTGAGTCACAGAAACCCCGAGATGACCTCGGTGATCAAAGTTGTCGGGTTTTAATGATTTGTCTTGACGACGCGAACTCGGATTCACCGCCACTAAATTAGTCAGCACAGTCCTTCTTGGCGCACTACGTCATGCATAATTTAAGGACGCCGTCTGCACTTAGTTGCTCAAGTAATTTGGAGGTTTTTGTGATGTGGGGGAGCCCGAATGAAAGTCGCTGACTGAACCTGGCATTTCAAGGGCAAAGTCCATCTTATGTAAGAGCGTATTTGAATTGTTTGAAGTCACTGCTCGGAGCTTGTTTGTCCTTCCACTGCTTTGCCCATCACGCACGCGAGTGAGGGCCGGAGTATAAAGAGACTGAGGTGCACCTGAAGCTCGGAAATCACCTGGAGGCATTCACGCTTTGGTGAACAAGGGAAAGCACCGCTCACATCTGCGGACGTGAACAGAGTTGTCCACGATGTGAAGCACTCGGGCGTGTGCCTTGAGCACACTTGCTGGAAGCGACAGCCATCAATGTGCAAAACTGCTTTCGTTATGGACTGCACATCACAGTGTCAGCCTGACATTTATTATTATTACATATATATATATATATTTTTTTTTTTACATTTTTCTACTGCAGTGCATATCAATGCATCCATTTTCTATCACCCCTGCAACCCGAATGAGGGCAATTGCATTTACTTGAATAAAGTGCTGTCCGATCTAAATGGAGGAGGACATGAAATTTCATGAAACTTTCATGAAAATCGCAGTGAAAAAGTGAAAGCGTGCTCCGGTTGCACCTCCGCTCGGTTCCTCGTCAAAGTCAAAAGCGGATAAATGGATATAGGTTTTCCGTTACTGCTCTGATGCGGCCATTTTGTCGGATTGCTGAAACATCAGCAACATTATCTGAGGGCAATAAAAGTCTTTGGCATAAATATGTGTAAATTCAACTCGCTGATTGCATGTGATCTCGCCATTACCGCAACTGAGCAAACAAACAGATGCCATATCTATACAACATTAGCTGGCGGGAAATAGCTTTTGAAATTGCCCCCCATCTTCCCGAATGATCCTGTCTGATGTGTTCTGTAATTGGGCCGCAAATGCGGCAGCTGACACATTTCATGCATGCAAAGCATTTGCTTTGCGGAGAGCGCTAAATTGGCTAAATGGCAAGCGTTTCCCCCCCAGCGGGGTAGCAAGGACATTTGTGGTAGAAAACTTGAATTTGGTTTCATGTCACATGCTCGCTCTCATCGACGTTGTCACAATGTCCACCGGGCCTCCTGATCCCAGATTGGATCGGGAGGAGAATAGAAGAGAGGTTAATGAAACTCGACGCACTTGTGTTTGGGAGGGCTGGGGTGAGGAAGGGGCAAGAAGCACGCGACACTCCCAAGTGAAAGGCAGCAAAGGTGTTATTGGATCAACAAAGAACAAGTACCAGTCTGGAGACGGGAGTGGGGGAAGGTGAGCATTGCCCTATCAGGAGTCATTTTTTATTTCGTGTGAATGGGAATGGAAAATATCAGTTACACTGAAGTACTTTTTTTTTTTCAGGACCAAAACAGTACAAAATAGTTCTGTACTATTTTCAGAGTCAGAAAGTGCCCCGGACAGAGCAAATGTATTAAAAGAAAAAAAAAAAGCTTGAACCTTGTTGAAAATTGTATACAAACTTACCTTGCTGGTGTTTGGTGGAGAGGTAGATGGTATGCATCCCGCAGCCGATGCTAACATCTATGTGCCATGCATTTGAAGGGCCTCTCTGCCCTGCTAGCATGGCCGCCGCATTGACACACTTTTTAGCCTGCTCTAGTCGACTTTAAAGTCTTTTTGATGACATTGCAGCAGAGTTTGAAAGTGACCAGAACAGTGCAAATGTATTAAAAAAAAAAGCTTGAACCTTGTTGAAAAGTGTATACAGTACAAACTTACCTTGTTGGTGTTTTGGGGGAGAGGTTGATGGTGTACATCTGATCGCCTGGATGAGCCACAATGTTAGTGCTTCCTTTTTTCACCTCAGCTATAAAAAAATAAATAAATAAAATAGTGTGTACTATGCCAAAAAATAGCATGGCTGAGAGATGTGTACACTACTCGCATCAGAGAAGACAAGAGCCACAGATATAATTTGATCGCTACGACAATCTTCGGATGCTAGCGGATGCTAACGTCTATGTGCCATACGTTTGGAGGGCCTTTCTCCCCTGCTAACATGGCCGCCGCATTGACAGACTTTTTAGCCTGCTCTCGTCTACTATAAAATCTTTACGATGAAATAGCAGCCCAAACCGGAAACACATGACCAATCTCTGTCTGTTGATGGCCCCACAGCGTCAGTAAACGTCTGAAATGTAGCTAGCAGAGTTTGAAATGTACTGTACATACCAAAGACAGATTTGAGTGGATTGGATTTAATTTGTCTCAGTTAAATCCAGGGTCTGTGGGTTCCGTATCCCTTAAATTCAGGTTCTATTGTATTTGTGGTCTGCCAGGTTGAGTGCGAGGACGCCAAATCCCGTGTTCCTTTTGCTAATCTAGTTGAACTTTGACGGCGTCATTAGCAGATAATGCGGAATAATGCAGGAGATCCCCATTGATTTTCATGTGCTGTCAGAGAAGTCTGCTATCGACTGGAGAACAAGGTTACAAACAAGGAGACACTGAAATTATCTGATCATTCACACCACCTCATCTTTTCATGGCTTGAGTGCTGATTTAATTAAGACATTAATTTACAATCTTCATCGCGCTCACTTATGCCTGTCTGGCTTTCCTTGCCAACAAAGAGACGTTGGCTTACAAATGGATTCTTTCTAGCAACAAGAAGAATAAGAATCGGAGAATAATCTGGCACTACTTCCTGTTAGTGAGCTAGAATTTGATATTGTCCATAAAAAGAAATAACAGCATATTATGAACATGACTGGGATGTACTGTACTATTTAACTCAGGGGTGTGAAACTCGCAAAAGTAATAGTCTTAATTGTTATACAAGTTTAGAAATAATTTAACCCCTAGAAAAAAAACCCCCCGCTAAACAGTGTATTTTACCTTTGATAATTTGTGACCTCGGAGTCTGACTTAATTTCTTAACATTTCTATGGCTGCCAGCTCTTTTGAAATAAGTGTTGGAAAAAAAAAGAAAAAGAAAAACACATGCAGATTTGATCCTTTGTATGTCAGCACAGCTGTGAATCGTAAAGATGTTTTTAAAAAGCGATGAGAGGAATAGGGGAGCAGATTTAAAAAAATGTATATACAAAACGTATCTCATGCTGATGAAGTGAAGGCCATCGAGGTTGCAATCGTGGGCGTAAACTCACAAACAACCGTTTATTTGTCTAGTCCCCTCCTCTCACCTTAAGACCCTCATTCCTCTTTCTCCATCGTCATGGCAACCAAGGAACTGCCCCCCCCTAACCTCTCTTGAAGCCTGCAGCCACAACCAACTGGAAGAAAAAAATGGTTGTATTATTTATATCTGGTTAGCTGTGAGCATCTTTACCCAATGTGGCACATGCAGTTGCCTGCGATTGAATACAATGCGCCTGAAAATATTTAGAGCCACATTTATTTTTCTTTCCTGAAAGTGATTTATTTACAATATCTATGAGTGTAGCTTTATCATCATCAATCTATAACTTAGGAAGTGTTGACATGTGATTCCTATCTGTTAGTTGGATTTGAAAGAAACAAAGAATATAGAATGCTGTTGGAGGTATTTCCTGCTCACTGTGTTTACAATCACCTTTAGTGTCCCTCACCCCCACCACTTTTAGGGCCCCCCTCCATAGGACGTTTAAACCAAAAGAACAACTGTTGTCTCAAGTATCTGTGTTGCAACTATTAAGGGACTATGCCTTAGTTTTGCCTTACCATGAGAACTATTGATACTAATCTCTATAATGAACATCTGCTGAAGCTTGACTCCCCTCTTGTCCTTGGGCAACTTAACAGCCCCAAAGATCTTCCTCCCAGTACTCCCATCCTTTCACGTTTTTCAAGGCTGTCAAGTTGCCTGGGAAAGGAGCTCCAATCTCATAATTTGTGCACAGCAGAGGTGTGGTCTGTACTTCGTCACCATGTCAAGATTGAACTGCATTGACCTTTCTTTGTCTCTGATTTTTACGTAAGGGGAAGGACTGCCTGCCCCTCATTTACATACTATGCCTATATAGACGTGTGACTGTATTTTTTCTGGGCTTCCTGATTCAAATCTGGACCCCTCAGGAGCCCGAATCGATTCGTAAACTGCAGTAAACTAAATTAAAAGCTTCGAAGATGACTGTTCATTGCCTCCAGCCTGTATTTGAAGAACCAACATTCTCCTCGTCCGAAAGACAACGAACACGCGGGGGAGAGTAGTCCGCTCGTCCCCCAACAGAAGCCAAAACAACTAAACAAAACACTTCTTACTGCGAAAGTCACCGAAGGACGAAAGAACAAGAACACAGTTGCTCAGTTTCTTGCTGGCAGAAACGAGAAAACGCTTAAACAAAAATGGCAGTTCGTGTCTCCTTCATACCGAGAAAACATGACAAAAAAATCAGAAAAGTGTGGTTCATTGGAAGGAGACACGAGCCATGTCAGTCCACAACCTCGAATGATATGAAATGAATTTCCTGATTTAAAAATAAACATACCAACACAATTTTCGGAAACAATTTAAAATGTTGCTTCCATAAAGCCTTGATGAACTAACGACATTTTATGTAACATTCTTAACTGTCTCTGGTAAATTTCCATCAAAGTCATTAACCTTGTTGGTTTCAGCTAAATGCTGAACAAATTAGCATATTGATCGCCAACATTTATTGATGGATGTGGTAGATGATCATTCATGTTCTACCGGGAAGTAAGATAAAGTAGAACCACTCACCTAATGTACGCAGAGTGCCATTCGTTCTTGTCAAGGTTCTCGTCATTTCTCGTCGTGAGCATGACGATTTAGCATACATGCTAACTGTGTTAGCACACGCTATTCAAGTGAACTTTGGATTGACTGGTTATTAATTGAATTATTTGCAACAGGTTCCTTAAAACCAAAATGAAGTAAAACTAGTCACTTCTGAATATACGTGACGGACTTAACGCAGTTATGGACGATAAAAATGTGCAGTTTCTTGGCAGGCGTCTGGCCATTTCCATGCTAGCAAAGCCATTACCCTTAGTTTCCACTTTGGACATTAACTCCCGTTTGACAAAATTAATTAAATTGCTCGTGTTGCACGGCCTGCAGCAAGCCAACACGTTTAGCAGGACTAAGTTTAAATGCTGTTCGTTCGCCATTATCCTTTGGGCTATTTACGCCAGCATTGATTATTTCTATTTTTAAAATAAAATGCTCATATTGTATTGAAAACCGAGACGTTTTTTCCCCATGTCACTTTGTTTAAAAGCCAAAGCAAATGAATTTTTGTGGCACACTTTTCCCACAAAACATAGTCCATTACACGATTCTTATTCCAAGTGGCCTGAGGCTTCAAAAATTGAGCGTGTTAAGATTTGTGTTGAGTGTAAATAAATACATGCAAATAACAGTGACAGAGCCAAGTTACAGATCCAAACAAGGTTTTCTTTAATGATCGTTTGACTGGAAAAAAAATACAATGACTGGACTGAAAATCATGAGCACACGTCAATAAATATGAATAAATACATACACACACAGGCACACACACTAACGCACTTACAGGCTCTACTCTTGTATTTTCATCTGGTTTAAAAAGGCTGATGATAATGAGCCACATACAGAGTTTTAATTAAAAAAAAAAAAACAAATATATTTACATGACAAAGATTTTAAAACTGCGCACACATGTATTTAGTCCATGCCGTTATATCATTATATTCATCTATCCCGAGAATGAGTGTGTAATTTTTCTTGCAAAACCCAACATTTTCTTATGCTTTAGTTGCAATATTACAAGACCAAATTCAAAATTGTACATAATTTTTAAAACGCGTATGAAGCAAAAATCCAAACAAATTGTGATTTGTGAGAAAAATAATTAAATGTCAAGAAATTCACATTCAGATTTTTTTTTCCAAGAACAAAGTCCTAATATTGTAACATTAATGCTGTATAGTAGGGCCTGACCAATATGGATTTTGTGATGCCGATGCTGATTTTTGGTAATCAGCCAATTAATTTAAAAAAACATATCATGCTTAAATAAACATGGGTTCTCTGTGTGTGATATTAAAATCGGTTTAATGAACTGGAACCTTTGCGTGTGTTAAATATGCATTTCATCAGTTTACAAATTGTTTGAGAAAAAAAAAGATATTTTTCTTGGAATATAACAAATGTGCTTTCACAACATTACGTTATTTCTCGAGAAAAAAAGTACCTTTTCCAGTCACGACGACTTGAAAGGAAAAAAAAAAGCCTTTTGTCCTATTTTGTAAAAAAAAAAAGTTTTCCTCAGAATTCTGTGAATTTGTCACGAATTACAATTAACATCTCTGCGTGTGTGTGTGTGTGGGGGGGGGGGGTGGGAGATGTGCGATTTCATCGTAATTGTCATCTAATCATTCCTTTTCTCTAACTCACAATCAGATCGTGATACCGAACTGCATGAAGAGGGCTTGTCTTTGCTCGTTTTCCTGCTCAGAGATAAACTTAAACTGAAAAGCTCTTGCGTGCTTGTGTTGGCCTGATGACGACGATTGGCTAGATTGACTTTTCCGTTGCGTGTCCATCAAACTGATTCACGATGCGGGGGCGGTGCTGCAGAGAATCCGTCTTGTTAATTAAACACGCAGAGATTAATTAAAACGATAGGACGTTGCGGGGAAGCGGCGAGGAATCTCGGTGCACGTTCTCCCTGCCAAGGTAAGAAGATGCGGAGTCTTTTCAGCAACATTTTGGTGGTGTCCCAGGCACGTATTGTAGGGCGGAGCTAAACCTGCTGCTCGTTGATTGGTCGATAGAGAATAATAATAATGTGAAGTAATACAGTACAATGGAAACAAATTGGGAGTATGACAGGATTTTTTTTTGGGGGGGGGGGGGGGGTAGACTTCACAATGTAACCCTTTCATACACCCTGTAACCTGATAAGATGATAAACTGTCCACTGTCGTAACCACTGTCCCTGAAAGGGTGAAACAATGAAACCTAACATGTCTTCTGGTCCCCGTTGTAGCGTTTGACAATGGAACCAAACCATACCCTTGAATGGAAACATGCGGTTTAGTACCCTTCACACTGTCTTATATGGTCTCCTCTTAACATCCAAATCAAATTGTATCACTTTGAGGAACCGGGCTCTGAGTTAAGTCAGAGCTTGCTCGAGTGAATTCTTGTGCCTGCTGAGCACCAGAGATTAAAAATAAGTGAAGGTGGGTTAAAAAAAAAAAAAAAAAAAAAAAAAGAACGAACAGACGAGAATAAGAAATACAGCAGTCAGTGATGTGGACTTAATCCACCAACTGAAGCCTTAACTGCTGAATTTTAGGGGAAAAAAAGGGGGGGGGGGACAGCAAATTGTCAGGAACGAGGGAGCAAAATGCTTCTTGTATCTTGACTTTCGAATTAACCGAGTGAGTCGCCAATACACGCGCACACACACACACCCCTTTCCGCCTTTCACACAGAAACAAATGACAAAATGGTCATGGCAGAGATTTCACACAGAGACACAGCATTACACAAAAAGACACTTAGAAAACATCAGAGCCTCTGCCTGGTGTGTCGTATGAAATACATATCGGGGTGGCGGCAATTGCTTTGAACACAAAAACAAGAGCTGGGGAAAAGTGTGGCTTTTACAGCGCGTGTGAAAGGGGAGTCTACAGAGATATCGCAAAATGGCAGCGTCATGGCCCTAACATAAGAGCCGATTTATAGACAACTGCCTGCGTATTTGGAGTTTAATGTACAACTTCACAACTTTTGAGTTTGTTTTCAATTTCTGCGTAAACTATTTGCTGAAAATGTCACAAGCCAGTGTCAAGGCAATGCCCAAATAGGAAAGTAGTACCGTGTTAGGGACCTAGTCCTGCTGCGAATCGTGAAAATCTGCTAGCAATTACCATCCACCCTTAAAAGTTGATTGTAAAGATGGAAAGATGTCTGAAATGATATTGAACCGTTTTACATTTTCCGCAACTTTCCCCTGACACACACGCACGCACACACACACACACACACACACACACACACACACACACACACACACACACACACACACGAGACCAAACAATAAACCCAGAGAGCCGAGAAAACAAAAACAAAAAGATCCTATTTACAATTTGTACTCAAGTGAGGGTGAGTGACAAGAAAACCGGGAGAAAAGAAACATAAGGGAAACGGAGGGAGCGGCTATCGTCTCGGCTATTGTCCAGGAATTTCCTATGATACAGGAGGACTCCAGCGAATGGGCTGATGGAGAAGGGGGAGTGAGAAATAGGAAGAGGAATGAAGGATGGGGAGAGGAGGAGAAGAGAAGAACGGATGTCGGGTTTTTATTTTTTTTTTTTTTGCTTCTCTTTTGGTTCAGAAGTGGCTTTGCTTGAGGCCGTGGTCGGCGCCGTGGTGGCCGCCGATGCGGTGGCCGTGCCGCTTGTGCTTTCTGCGCTCCCGTCTGCCCTTGTGGTGGTGGTTGTGGTGGTGGCGCCGGTACCGGTGGGCCTGTCGAGCTGCTGGGAGGGGGGAAGCACCGAAACCAGGGTCAATTTTGAAAGGAAATCAATACAGCGATTACACAAATGACATCTGATATACATATACCGTATTTTCCGCATTAAAAGGCGCACCTAAAAGCCTTCCATTTTATTAAAAGTTCACAAAGCGCCTTAAAATCCGATGCGCCTTGTGTATGGTCATTACGGTAATATTTCAACCCCCAAAATGGCTCCTTGCTCGAGACATGCTGAGTTCAAACTTAAGGCGATCGGTTACGCAGTTGAACACGGAAATCGAGCAGCGGCAAGAGAGTTCAACGTTAACGAGTCAATGTTATAACTTGCTGTTGGTTAAGTGAACTGTGTCGCTGCCTTATTAAATAAATTATACTGACATGTGATCGTTCTGTTGGCGTTTCCTTGAGCGTAGCTCCATCTAGTGGATGCATTGTAGATTGCGTCTTATAATGTGGTATGCCCAATGCATGAAAAAAATGACAAAATAGGCCATTCATTGAAGGTGCGCCTCATAATCCAATGCGCCTTTAGTGCGGAAAATACGGTATACACACAAATACGAGTAAAACGAATACGAATATAAAAGAATATATATATATATATGTATGTATCGGGGTTGTTTTCCACAGCACCGAGAGAACATTTGTTGCATCAGTGGTGCTAGTCATGGGCCGCTCACTCATAAGCTTTTTCCCAGGCTGTACTGCCAAATGTCCTCCGTGTCCCTTCCAGCATGTTGCCAACAAAGGAAATGCTGTCTGCAATCAACGATAAGAACATTATAACTCTGGGCCCTAGAATTTAGGGGGACGGGGGGAAAGAACAATTTAAGTGCCAGAGGAAAAGCAATCTCATTCACTTTTAGACAGAGGTGCCATTATTCCGTGTTTCTTCATCAGTGAAATGACATTCGGGTGGAATTGTCGCGCATGTATCCTTTATCTGTCCTTTGAAGAGCAATCATTATTATGCTGAAAGGTTATGAAGTGAAAACTGTCAGAGCGTCATTTGGGACAACGTTAGATATTTGAAAAGAAATAAGGTGCGGGAAATATGTAGCATCGAAATAAATGAATGTTTTGATGGGCGAGAGACAACCACTAATTAATCCTTTCATGCACCCTGTAACCTGATAACGTGAAAAGCTGTCCAATGTAGTAACCGCTGTCCTTGAAAGGGTTAAAATCATCAGAAGTTGCCCCCCCCACCACCCAACCCCAAAAAGACGCTTAGTGCCGCTCTGATCTTGGGAAGCTCACGAAAGAGTTTTGTATTTTATGGCGAGTCATCAAACCGAGCCGCCACGCTCCATCCAGAAGACAACTCAAGTTTTCCGCAACTTAGCCTGTCTATTTTGCAGTACAACGGTTCATTTTCATTTGGTTGCAGTCAGAAAAAAAAACCTGCCAGGGGGACTTCGTTTTTGAAGGACCATAAAATGTCCTGAAATGGCCGCTTTGTTTGTTTTACAGCATGGCTTTGTGACACATTTGTATTGGTCTACTCACAATAGAGATGCTGACAACATTTTATGCTGCAAAGTAAAACTGTCTTCGGGGGCTATTTTTTTTAATTTTAATTTTTCAAGAAAATCACTCCCTTGGAAAGTTAGAAAAACAACCCAGTTTCAACGATCGACACAAAATCCTGTGGATTTGTCTTTTAAAAGAAGACGGATTAAAAACATCTCAAGGTGCCTTGGCCAAAACTCACAGGCGAATATCTGCTGTTTTGGCTTGATGCAGCAAATTTGGGTGAATATCAGGGCCCGTACGAATCAAAAGCAGGTATCCTAGACAGATGGTGATGTTGAATTGCCAAGCTTTTTTTTTTTTTCCCCCTACGCCATGTAATGTTGGCTGAAATCTGAATAAAATATGATTATTGCTAAAAAAAACATGTATAAAATAACCGTATTTTATATATATATATATACATACATACAGTCAAACCTCGGTTTTCGAACGTCTCGGTTCTCATCCAATTCGGTTTTCGTTATCCGAGTTTTTTATGCCTCGGATGACGAACGAATTTTGGTTCTCGAACAAACTGAGCGCGCTTGAATGCACCATTTGACTCCTCTCGCCTTCCTTACACGAGGAAGTGACGCTTCCTCGGGTAGACGAGGAAGTGACACTTCCTCGTGTTGCTTTCCATTGTGAGCAGACGTGTTCAATAAACATTTTTATTTTAAAAAGAGCCTGGTTTCGGTTTTCGAACAATTTCGGTTTTCTTTCTTCTGGAACGGATTATGGACGAAAACCGAGGTTTGACTGTATATATGATTAAAATATGATTATTGCTAAAAAAAAAACCAACATATATAAAATAACCATATTTTGTATCATAAAAATGTGTTTGATTGGATCATGAATGGTTGGAATGGAAATCAAGTTTTTCTCAATCAACTATACTTGATCCCAAACAAATTTGTCTCAAATATAGGAGTCAAGTTTGGAAGTCTGCCGCAGTTGCGGCTGGCCCGACAACTGTGATCTTTTTTTGCTTGGAATCATTTCGGGGACAGCGGTTATTACAGTGGACAGCCTATCATGTTATCAGGTTACAGGTTATCATTATTGGTGCATGAGAGGGTTAATATGAGAAGTTGCGGTGAGCCTGGAGTTCCGTTTTTTTTGTGCAATCATACACGAGCAAAATGAAAAAGAGTAAAAAAAAAAAGAAGTGAAATAGCCGAAGAAACAGTAGCTGCTAGAATTGCTTGGGGGGGGAGAAGAAAAAAAACTCACATTTTGTGCATTTGATTTTTGGTTCGTCCCACTTGCCGTTGGCACGGCACTTTGTTGTCGGTACGTGGCGCTGCTGGAAGCCGTCGACACACTGGTAGCGCACCGTCGAGTGGATGTCATAGTGAGAGCGCTTCCGGCCAACCACGAAAGCGTTATCCACTTGAGGAGGGGCTCCGCAGAGAACTGGAGAAGCAAAAAACAGACGGCGGTGAAAGCCACGCTCACTGGTCACATTCATTTATCTGTGTGGTTATTTTTGATACTCGAGGTCTTATCCATCCTCACTCAAACTTTATTTGGAGCTCGAAGTCTGCTCAAATCAGCATCGAAAAATGACATGAATGGAAAATTTCAGTGCCGACTCTACCTTGGCTTCTTCGCCTGCTGTACTTGTCTTGGATTCAAAGTCCATCAAAAAATCCATCACAATGATATCAATGTACGTTAAAACTCCCGAAACTACTTCTTCATGTCACTCTCCATCCTTGATTTGGATTTAGGAAGCTCTCCTAGCGTTCTACCCATTCTTGAGGACTTTAACACCGCAAAAACCAAGACAAGGGCACGGAAAATCCTAATGGACCCCCAACATCCTGCCCACCACCTTTTCCAGCTACTCCCCTCAGGCAGGCGCTACCGATCCCTGCGCACCAAATCCAGCTTCTTCTTCCTCTAGCCATTAACTCCCTAAACAGTAACCCAAATCTACCTGTATGGTGGCTCTTTGCAATTTTGCACACCCCCTGTGAAACAGCATGACCGCAATAATCATTGTAGCTCCAGCTCTGTACTTGAACCATTGTCACTGATCTCTATTTCACAGCACCAGACACTTTCAAGCGCTCAAGGACATCTGTACAATTGCACTACAAATACTGCTTCTGGTCACTTTAAAATGGCGTAATGATTCTCTGCACCAACTGCACAACTGTTCACTGATCACTTTTGCGCTGCTTGATACTTTGCACATTGTCTCACAGCTGTCATTGGGTGGTACTACCGCACAACGATACCCTTACGTTACGGAATGCCTTTCCATACTTATTTGTCATGACCTTGTTTATCGTAGTTGCTTGTTATTGATGATACTAGTGTGGCCTGTACTACCAGAGACAAATTCCTTGTGTGTTTTCTTCATACTAGGCCAACAAAGATGATTCTGATTCTGACAGTTGGATTTAGAAGGCCATCGATGACTTGCACTTGACTTCTTACCGGGAGCGATGATGACTTCTTTGAGGAAATCAAAGTGTGGATGTCACTGAATTTCTTAAAATTTCAATGAACAGAAAACAGAAGTGATGGTGTTTGTCCCGGTGGCCCTTTCACATCCCGCCCTGTTGACCTGGCCCCCCTTTTATCTCAAGTCACCAGACCCAGATGACTGAAAAGAACTTCATTTTGGAGTCAGGCAGTCCTCCTTCAAGCGCGTCCAGTTGGTCCAAAACGCTGCTGCTCACCTCCTAACTGGAGCTTGTAAGAGAGAGGACAAAACACCAGTTCTGCTTCCCTTTACTGGCTCCCAGGACATTTTAGAGTTCATTTTAAGATACTTGTTTGATTAAAAAAAAAAAGAAGTGAAATATTTGATCTGAGAGTTCCACCCCACTTAGTACCGTCTCCATTCATATTTTGGATGTGCAAGTTCACCAAAGGTTTCTGCTACCCTCATGCCCGACTCCAGACGTCCATCCAAGCAGTCACCCACCGATACCACACAGAGGAAAAGAAGTTGAAAAAAAAATGGCCAAGCGACATCACAAATTCCGCGAAGGACACCAAATACAAAAGTTATTCTTCATCATATCACTCCTCATTTGAAGTAGTGACTTTGCGTCGGTATCGGCCTAATTTATGACAGAAGCCACAGCTGTCCTTGTCTGAAAACCTCATTAAGAGACGCTGCAAGGGGAAAACAATAAGTCGGATGAAATGTGTCGCTCAAGGTTTCAAGTTTGAAAGTGTTGCAGAGAGAAAAGAGCACGATGGCTCACCCACACTTGAGACGCAAATAAAACGCTGCAAGGCTTGATTTTCTATAAACTTCACACTGGCGCGCTGCTGAAAAGATTTCTAACAGTGCGGGGAAATAGAAAAGTATTGAGGTGAGGATAAGGGAAAATGTCATTAAAATGACTTATGACAGCACTTGTGTAATAGCAAAATATGGCCCGAAGGGGGAAGAGCGCTTGAGTGTAACTTGATTTCTTACAGAGAGATCATAACAATTTATTTTCTAAAATACTCAGAGGGCTACGCTTGATCTTTGTAGGCGTTCCAGACGGTCTCTAGACAGACTCACTTATTATTATAAAAAGGAGGAAGATTTAATGGCACATTTGAGATCCTTTTGGATTACTTGACGGTTTCCTGATGGGTTATTGTTCCTATTCATGCTGCCAGAGGGTGTGACAACAACCACAATTTTTTTTCCCACACTGTTTTTCTGTGCCCTGCAGTGGGGTTACGATCAGGGGGATGTCTTTAACATTTTTTAAACTCTGGGCATACCACTTCCCTGTGTACATGAAAAAAAAAACAGGAGTGATATCATCAGTTGTCTTATCTGAATGTTGATGCTATGATACAACTGCGGCCTGTGAAAGGTGGCTAGATTTTGCCATGAAATATATATTTTTTCTTATCTTACCTTGGGCAGTGTTAATGCAGCTGTCATGTTGTGTGCTTATACATTGAAAGTAACCTCGACTATATCAGTTTCTTTCAAAAAATAGAAATCAAAGAACTGGACAACCCATTCGCCGGTTTCTTAGTGACCGACAGAGAATGTGTCCTTGAACGAAGAGGATGCTCAGCATGGGGTCGGCGAGTGCAGCCGTTAATTCAACATGTTGGAGCGGCTTAGTGGGAGTGATGAGAAGCTTTGTGGGATGATGAAAAGGTTGCCGTGATTGGAAGAGACTCACTACGGTCTGCAACAGCAAGCCCGGAAGGGAAATAGCTCTCCTTTTGTTTTTGTTTTTTTTTAGACCATGTTCGTTTAAGTGAGGGAAATAGTAAACGAGTTGTCGCTTTAAAAGGCGATACATCATGTTTGCTTCCATTTTTTTATCGCGCGGGGGAGTTGGAGTCTTATCTCAGAGGACTTTGGGCGAAATGCAGGAATCATTTTGGACTGGTGGCCGACCAATCGCAGGTCACATATAGATACGCATTCACACTGTTTTATGCACACGTAAAGCCCCCCCCACACACACACACATGATACCACAATTTCCTGTTGGGTCTTCTCACCTGTTCCCTTTTTGCAGACGTAGGGCAGATTGTAGTTGCAGGGCACGTCGTTCCATTTGCTGTTCTCATGAGCGATCATCACCACGCAGTCCTCACCGCCCGCGAAGAAGTTGTCGGGCTGGTTGGAGCGCCAGTTCTCATATTGCTGCACAGAAATGTTGACAGGCATGAGACCCATCAAAGTTGCGGAATAATTTGAGGAGATACAGTGATCCGCAATCACTACCCTGCAGCACAGTGGTGTGCATGGAGTGTTCTGGAAGGGAAACTATCTCTTTTCAGGTTGTTGACTTTCATTTGAATTTCTTCCTATTACATTCATATGGACACTGTCATCTGGATCTAATGGCTGGCAGGTGTCTTATCTGTTTTCGTCAAAACTGAAACTATTTCCTGCTTCCTTGTCTCAGAATCATGGGAAATGTAGTCGTACTAGCCTCATGCTAGCCTCACTGAGCAAAAAAAAAAAAAAAAGGTGAGTCCATTGACAACCAAATGCAAATTTGACCATAATCGCTCAAGGGATTGCTTTCAAACCCTGTTTGCGTGACACTAATGAATTCCCAATGGAACTTGAGTTGGGTGATTGTATGACTAAGAGTGGAAAAACACTTACCAGGTCCATTTTATCAGTCCACTGAAAGTCATCCTCCACTGTGCGATCATTTAAGCCGATCCAGGTGTTGTCATGACTGATACCTGAGCAGGAAAAGCATAAACGTCGACCGTCGGGATTATTTATCTATATTATTGTCCTCATTAGGATCGCGTGTGAGTTGTAACCAATCCCGGCTGACTTTGGCACACGAGGTCACCATGCAAGGACTCATATTGACAAGCCGGTATTTCCACTCACATTCAAACCAATGGGCAAGCGCTAGAGTTAGCATGTTTTTGGAATAAGGGAAGAATTAAACCAGATCATCTGGAGAAATTCCACGCAGGAATGGGCAGAAGATGAAAACTAGAACCTCAGAGCTGTGAGGCAAACATGCTATCCAACAGTCCACCATATTGTTTCATAATAAGCATTCTAATTGTATATTGATTGCCATTCCCTTGGTAAATATATCTGCGTATTTTAGACTTTATAAGGCCACTTTCATCAAATATATGACTGAGAGACTGATGACATTTGTTTTTTAATGGTGCAACAGAGCAACATTTTAAAAGTGGATGAACTGATTTTAAATGTGACTTTGCTAATATCTGATTAAAGCTAATCTTTAAAAAAAAAACAATTTTAATGACACATTTTTGGTACAACCCAACCTTAGTGTTACAGTAACACTCCATGACGAATATGTCATGCTAGCAACCTACCAGTGTTTGCTAACGTCAGCTAGCAGTTCAGTGTGCTAACGCTGCCTTCGCATTGCTAGTGTTACGATTTGGATACGCGTTGTCTGAGATTATTTACCACTTTGGATATTTGCGTGCCATTATGAACAGCCACAACACACTTTCCCTTTAAGATCTAGTGGGCCACCTTAAATGATGTGGCCGGCCAAATTCAGCCCAAGGGACTTGAATTGTGAGCTTGAATGCTAAGAAGCCATCAGACAGCATAGCGAAGTGCTTACACGTTCCTTCTCTCTTCATAATCCCCCCCAGTGTGATGACTTTTATTTTCTTTTTTTGTTTACGCATAAGGCGAAAATGTCAGTGGTGACGTTCCATGCGGGGGGAGGGTTAATCCCATTGTGCGCCGTTCTCCACATCACGCTGCATCTGATTAGCATCATCAGCGGACGCGTTAATCTTCCTAATGACGCTGATCTCCTCATTGCGGGGGTGGAGTCGTCTGGTCTTGAGGCGATTAAATGCTTTTTATTTTGTTGTTGTTTGTGTGCGGAAGAAATAGCGAGGGAGTTCGGGTGACGATGCGTGTGGGACGGTTGTTTCTGTTTTGAAACGGCAGCGAAAAAGTCTGATGGCTTTGTTTGCTCTGCGGCCAATGTGGAACGCGCAATCGATTTGCTTTGCACAAAGGAAAATCGGCTCACCTGTTTCCAGACCGATCGCGGCGACGCAGAACATGACAGCAGATTAAACGCCGCGTCATTGACACTTTACATCAGCAGCCAAAGGGGCTGAGGGCACACTGCTCGAGATGTTTATTCAGGAATTATTGAAGAGTATAGAAAAAGCACAAGGAAGACAACAAACTACAGAAATTAAGACATTTTACCCAAGTACCAATTAGGAGAGCAGATGTCAGTCAATGTTAGGGTTGCGAAGTGGTGGAAAATCGGATCATTTTCTTTTTCATGCTTCTCCTGCCCTGTTGTGTGAAATGCAATTGACACAGCAGTACAAGTATTCTATATGTTGACATGTGATCATTATCTGACAGCTGGATGCTGCCGGTGCCGGGCCGACCGGCCACATTAGATTCCGCTCACTCGTCTCGTCCTGATGACTCCAATCAGTGACATTTAGAGGGCACCGTCACTTGAAAGCTACCCGGGAATGCAAAGCAGCTTTTTTTTGCCAAACGTATCCATTTGGACTTCTCTCGCTCACCTCCAATGAAATTCTGCTCGGCCAGGCTGTGGATGCTGGCCAGGTGGCCGCTGTGCTCCCTGCAATCTTTCTCAGCGTCCTCCCACGTGTGGCGCCGGCTGAAGTAGCGGTAGCAGTGGCCGTGGAACTTTCGCCATGCGTGCTCGCAGCCTTCCGTGTCTACGGGGACACACAACAGGAAAAGGGTTGAAAGGAAATACATCAGCTGTTCGGGGAAAATGCTAATTTTTAAGCGAAATTCCCAACGATGCCTGAGTAATTAACTCATTCAATCCCAGCCACAGAATATTTCGTTCTGATGCTATATAAACATGGAGCCTACCAAAATAACATTTTGGACTCTCTTCTTTCAGCAGAAAAAAAATGTTGTTTCTATCTTTTTCCATTCTTTAGCAATCGGCTTTTTAGGCCGACAAATCCGAAGCGACATCAGCAAATTGGGAATTGCAAATGGGGTCTGTATGGTGCCCTGCTCAGTATGCGTGGACGTGTGGTTTGGGTGAGGGGAGGACAGAAGAATATTCAAGCAGAAGCCGAACAATATTCAATCCCATGCAGAATTGAGACCTTGTGTGCTTGTTTTTTGTTGTTGTTTTTTTTTTACTTTTACAGGGGGGGGTTTCAAGCCAATGCAAAGAGTTACTAAAACATTTGCCAGGACGTTACAGGTGTGTGGTCTAAGCTTCTCCTGTTCAAATGCCTGGCGATAAAGATAAATCATTAAATTCAAAGTTATCATACTTTGTACCGTAATTTCCAGACTATAAGCCGCAACTTTTGTCACACGCTTTCAACTCTGCGGCTTATTTAATGAAGCGGCCTATGTAAAGACTTTTCTAACGGCCGCCTGTGTACCCTCCTTCTTTGTAAATATCTCATGTTACAATATGGGCACCTGCGGCTTATAGACAGGTGCGGCTTATGTGTGTACAAACATTTTTTTTCCCTTTAAAAATTTAGTGGTGCGGCTTACAATCAGGTGCGCTTTATAGTCCGGAAATTACGGTAATTATTATTATTTATTGCAAACCCCCCCTTTTAAAGACTACCTTCCACTTGTGATACGTTATCTCTCCGGTGGCCTATTGAGGCAGAAAACTAGACAGGCCTGAAGACTCAATGCTTCACATGTTTGACCAAATGGTAGCAAAAGCAAATATAGCAAGAAGACAGGGAGGGAAATAGAGCGTACAGAAAAAAAAAAGGCAAGAAAAGAGGGAAAGGAAGATCAAGCAGCATGTTTCCTTCCCCTCTCAGATCTCCGGCTTAGTCTCTGCTGATTTCTTCTCGCTATCGCTGACAAGAGGCAGCCTCAGAGCTCCTCATCACACCAACCTCTTCAAATATTTAGACATTATTCAACTTGTCTTTCTTTTTATTTTTTTCAACACTCTTCTATCGTTTCTGACACGCTGCGAGGAGGAGCCAGTTTATCAATAATATTCACAAAGAATTTACCCCCCCCCCCCAAAAAAAAGACTGATGGGCAAAAACAAAAAATGGCAAATTGCATTGGGATCTGATTCCCTGAAAAAAGGTTTAAGATGATTAACCCTTTCATGCACCAATAATGGTAACCTGTAACCATCCACTGCAGTAGCCGCTGTCCCTGAAAGGGTTCATATCAAAATTATGACAGACCCGGTACACTGCCATGCTGGACATTTTTGAGCTGTTGACGTAATACGTGTGACGTGTTCCGTGCTGTACACCAGACTGTTCATTTTGCACTCGTTTGCTGGTCTATGGTGCTAGAAAAATATGGCATTGTCAAGTACAGTCAAACCTCGGTTTTCGAACGTCTCGGTTCTCGACCAATTCGGTTTTCGACCAAAAATGTCGAGTTTTTTATGCCTCGGATGACGAACAAATTTCGGTTCTCGAACAAACTGAGCGGACTTGAATGCACCATTTGACTCCTCTCGCCTTCCTTACACGAGGAAGTGACGCTTCCTCGGGTAGACGAGGAAGTGACGCTTCCTCGTGTTGCTTTCCATTGTGAGCAGACGTGTTCAGTAAATATTTTTATTTTAAAAAGAGCGTGGTTTCGGTTTTCGAACAATTTCGGTTTTCGAACAGCCTTCTGGAACGAATTATGGACGAAAACCGAGGTTTGACTGTATTCCCATAATTTAGATTAGCACTCATCACTATCAACGTTCATGTTCTGGCAGCATCACATTAAAAAAAACAACAACAACAAAAAAAAACTGATTTCCCCGCTTCAAAGACATTCGAATGCCTCTCGCAATGAAATCTGGCAGCGGCGATTACTTGGCATGAAATGTTAATCCGGGCCGTTTGCCTTTGGTTTTGTAGTCCAGACTCTCGCCACTAAAACAAACGCAGCCGTTGTTAGCGTGGGGCAAACAAGCAAAGAGAGCTGACGTTCGGGCGGGGTGGAGGTTCAAACTTTGAGAGGACGGGAAGACTCTCCAGACGGCTCGACAGATTCTCCCATCATCTGAAGTGACTTTATCACCCAGGGTGGCGCAAACACTTGAAACGAGAGCGTCCCCCTGTCAAATCTAGCGGCGCGCCTCTTCTCCCAGACACTTCGGGATCGTTTCTCTCGCGCGCTCCTGAGGTTGTTCTAAGATCTAGCGCCTGTCTTGGCGAAACATTAAATCGCACCTTTTGATGAAAGCCAACTGAGTCCGTATTCCGCTCGTTACATCACAGAGTCGCCTGCTGACTCGTGTTGGTGGCTTCGAGGGGGGTGTGTCTGAAAGCGCCGTTCAAAAGAACTGCGGTGATTGTAAGAGTGGTAATGGTGAGTTCTTATGAAGTGGGTGTGACGGCAAACTTGTGGGCTCTGCTGCCAATTTCGCCAAGGCATCGGCACGGTCGCTTCGGGTTACAGTTGAAAAGAAGAAAAAAAGAAATAAAACCCACAAAAAGACGAATGTATGGAGTGAGGATTTAGAACGTAACATCCAGAGCGAGGAGGCGCACCATCGAGAAGGGACGTTGCATTGACTCCGCACCTCCGGATTAATGAGAGACAAATCCTTTTACGGCAGCCTGTTTTCGTTCAGACATCCACGGTTTGCTCTCACAGGAAAGCGGAGGGGATGGATTCTTGTTCCATTAGGCTGCTTTGTTTTGAAACAATTTGACAGCTCCAAGAGGGAGACGCCGATGGATTAAAATGTAGGCTTTTTTTTTTCCTCTCCCGTTTTGGGACAGTTTCAAATGTATTTGCGAGTGATTATGTGGATAGTCGAGAAAATGCGCTCACTCCAGGGTGTCTGCGGCAAAACGCAGGCGGGGGGAGGGAGAGGATATTCAAATAAATGTTTGATTATGAGTTTTCTGTCAACAAATAACTTGCTCATCCATCTCCTGCACCATTTAATCACATTCTCTCTCTCTCTCTTGAAAGTTGCCTTTGAACACTTTCTAGCTCTTGCGTTCCCCCAAATCTTTGTTTTGGGGCAAAAGTAGTCAACCCCAAATGAATAACCAGATAAAAAAAAAAAAAAGCAACAATTTGCTCGGTTGCCATTGTTACCTTTCTCGCATTTGGCGCCGCTGTAGCTGGGCAGACACAGACAAACAAAAGAGTTGATCTCGTCGATGCAAGTTCCTCCATTGCGGCAGGGGTTGGACTGGCAGTCATCAACATCTGGAGGACAGAGAGAGAGAGAGAGAGAGAGAGAGAGAAGGAGGTCAAGTTAAGGTGAAGTAACAAGGTGCATACTAACGCACCAGCACAATCCCGGCAGTGGCTTTTCAAACGACCTGCCAAACAGAAGGGGGGCGGCAAAACCTTGAGATAAAGTGTACAAAAGATTAGGAAAAGCGCGTCCTGAAAGAAACAACTTCTAATTAAAGCCAATTGATTGCACGTCATCAGGAATGCACTCCAGCGTGTCATGTTAATTGCAAGAGCAAAGGGAAGAGTACACAATGTGAGGAGGAAGTGCTGTCCTGCTCAATGCTACCATAATTTTCTTCTTAGCTCATTCCTTCCAGTGCCGTTTTGGCTTCTTAGGGGCAGTGAGAGGCGGCGTGCATGGGTGGACTCCACACTTGAACGCAATGAATATAATTCGATTTTTCACAGATTGGGAAAAAAAATAAATGGTGCCTTTGACAAGTGTGATCTTACCTCCGTGCATGTGCTTCCACCCTGTTTGTGTGTTACTTGAATAGCACTCCGGAAATCAATGTTAATTTTTCCGTTACCATTTGAATGGTATTCTCCAACTGACTTAGCTAGTGATGTTTTAAAACACAAAGCGGGTTTTGTATTTGCTCCAGGCTGTTGTCGTAAGGAACTCGCGGCGAGCTGCTCCATGTGACCGCATGTGAGCAAACACACAAGCATTGGTGCTTCACTGGTAGGATTGTTGACTGCCACGACGGGGGAGACCGGGTCTTGCTTCCTAGCCAATAAGTGGATTGCTTTCGACATTTTAGGTGACTGAATCAGCTGTGGGGCTGATCTGCTCAATGCTGCCTTTCACTTTTGGGGCAGGCCGCGACATTAGACCATGAACATCTGCAGAGTTTATAACATCTGAGCATTGGTGGTTCAGTGGTAGAATTCTCGCCTGCCACGCGGGAGGCCCGGGTTCGATTCCCGGCCAATGCACATGCACTTTTTGCTCTATTCCAGTTTTGTTAATCAGCTGTGCAACTTGATCCAAAAGCTTATTGTACGGCTGTTTTCCTCAATTCTGCTGTACAGCTTATATGCATTGGTGGTTCAGTGGTAGAATTCTCGCCTGCAACGCGGGAGGCCCGGGTTAGATTCCCGGCTAATGCACATGCACTTTTTGCTCTATTCCAGTTTTGTTAATCAGCTGTGCAACTTGATCCAAAAGCTTATTGTACGGCTGTTTTCCTCAATTCTGCTGTACAGCATATATGCATTGGTGGTTCAGTGGTAGAATTCTCGCCTGCCACGCGGGAGGCCCGGGTTCGATTCCCGGCCAATGCATGTGCACTTTTAGCTCTATTCTAGTTTTGTTGATCCAAAAGCTTATTGTACGGCTGTCTTCCTCAATTCTGCTGTAACACATATAGGCATTGGTGGTTCAGTGGTAGAATTCTCGCCTGCCACGCGGGAGGCCCGGGTTCGATTCCCGGCCAATGCAAACACAACTTTTCCTTTTTTTTCCCCGTTCTTGCAAGGGAAAAAAAATTCCAATGCAATGCAGGCTGCTTTGTGACCACATAACTACCAGTGTGTGAGAACATGTATGCATTGGTGGTTCAGTGGTAGAATTCTCGCCTGCCACGCGGGAGGCCCGGGTTCGATTCCCGGCCAATGCAAATCCACCTTTTGCCTTTATCCTCATTCATACAAGGGGGGAAAAAATTCAAATGCGACGCGGGCTACTTCATGACCAGATAACTACCGGTGTGAAACGAAGGGTAAGCATTGGTGCTTCGGTGGTAGAATTCTCGCCTGCCAACGGGTTTGATTCCCGGCCAATGTATGTAGAAATTTTGCTAAATTTCAGGTTACAGAGTCAGCTGTGATACTCGGCTCCCTCAGTCTCTATGTGTTACACTGCTCTGTGGTGAACCACCAGGAGCTGTCATGCTTAATTCTATCTTTCCTCACTCTCATGTGTGCTAGACTGAGCGTGTAAGCATTGGCGGTTCAGTGATAGAATTCTTACCAGCCATGCAGGAGGCCCGGGTTTCATTCCGAGCCAATGCATTTCCGACTTTAGCTTTCTGATTCAACTCTGAAACTCTCCTTTCTGGGTCGGTATATCTCGGCGTGCACATCGGAAGGAGCAAAATCTGTGATGGAACTGATTATTGACATTTCCATGTATTTCAATGAAGTGAGTTGATTTGAGATACAAATTCGGAGGTAAGTATGGTTGTTTGTGTACGTTTTTGGCTGGTGACCAGGTTACCTTGTTAACTGGGATAGGCTCCAGAAACCCTGTAGCCCTAATGAGGATAAACAGTACTGAAAATGGATGGATGGATGGAATAACTCCCCACCTTCGCACGAATTAAAAATGATGCGCACACACACGCATATTTGGAAGAAGCAGGTGTGAGAGTAGATGTACAGGTATTCTTTTTTTTTAATGTATTTGATTCAGATGATCTGGGGGCTGCAGGCAGAAATTTTTTAAAGTGCTGCTGCTATTCCCAAAAATCCAACACCAGAGCCCCCTCAACAACCCCTGCAACATTGGCAAGAAGTCATAGAGAGCGGGAGTAGCTATTAATTGAGTGCTCCAGAATACACCAGTGAAAGTGATAAGGAATTGGGGATGTGATGCTGTGAATTCTGAGAAGTTTTTTTTCAGATTAGGGCAGTTTTGCATGAGTGTGGGCTAAAGCAGCGTGACGGCATCATTGCTGGAGCGACACTGATATCAAAAGGATGGATTGGACGCAGAGGCAGTCAGAGACAAACATACTGATTACTGTGACTGCTGCATGCTGACTCATGGTTGGCCGTGAGTACTAATATAAAAAGACAGAGACTCAAGAAATATGTAAATAAGAGTAATATTGCCCCGATTTATACCTTTAAATTTGTTTTTTATGCATGGCACATATTTAAAAAATAATAATAATAATCATGACTTTTGCCGAAAGTATTTTCCGATTCATATAACTTGACTGAAAGGAGACTATCTAGTTTCTGTGAAAATTGTCAATTTAATATCCTTTGAATTTTTTTAATTAGGCTTTTAGATATTTGCCTATTGGCCGGAACTACTGAATTAGCAAAATAATTGGAAATATTTAACAACATTGTTTTATGTAGCCACTTTCTGTGTTTCGGAAACAGACATAGTTATATTGTGTGTGTGTGTGTGTGGGGGGGGGGGGGGGGGATATTATGACATTATCGCGTTTTTAAGAGGTGGATTAGATCACCAAATACCCACCGAAGGCCCATGTCCAAAACTCACCGCTTGCGATAGATAGATAGATAGATAGATAGATAGATAGATAGATAGATAGATAGATAGATAGATAGATAGATAGATAGATAGATAATCTGATCTCTTGAAAAATGACCACTCGTGTCCTACCTGTGTCACCCTGTTGCACACACGTTCCCCTCGCTGAACAAATGTCATGACGGTCAGTCGACGGAGTAATAAAACGTCGCAGTTTAAAATAGAAACGCTTCAACTTTCCAAAGGTGGAAATAGTCCAAATCGTAGTTTTCGACATTGACGCCCCATTCTTTCCAAAGATATTCCATTGTATTTCATTGCCTGCTCATAACACACTGCGCGGCCCGGAAACACCGGCGCCGACCAGTTACGTGAGTTAGTTTTTTGTGTTTGTGTTTTTTTTTAAAAACCGGAACACGTGACGTCACTTCACACCACCCAGCGCGAACGCCACAGCATAATCCAGACGAATTTCCGATTAGACATACAAGAACCTTCAATAATTCCAAAAGATACGTCGAAGCATTGGTGGTTCAGTGGTAGAATTCTCGCCTGCCACGCGGGAGGCCCGGGTTCGATTCCCGGCCAATGCAACGTCATTTTTTGCAACTTTTTAGGTGTCTAACTCAGCTGCGAGACCCTTTGTATTTTCAACCTCCCAAGTATACCGGAAGCTGCTTCGCGGTGAGACTGTCCTACTCAAAATGCTTTCATTGTTCTTGCAAAAAATTGTTCTCACCTGCCCCGAGGGATGTCGGAATTCGATTCGCGGCCACTGCCGATGCAACATATGGTTGCTTCTCAAGAAAGAAAAAAAGCAGGCAGACTTTTGACAACGACCACTTCGGCATGCGCATTGGTGGTTCAGTGGTAGAATTCTCGCCTGCCACGCGGGAGGCCCGGGTTCGATTCCCGGCCAATGCACAATTACCTTTTGCTCTATTCTAGTTTTGTGAGTCAGCTGTGCACCTTTTCTGTCACTTTGAGGACGGATGTGTTACAGGTCCAGTGATCCAGAAGCTTAATGTTCGGGTGTCTTGCTCAATGCTGCTATGCATCATGTATGCATTGGTGGTTCAGTGGTAGAATTCTCGCCTGCCACGCGGGAGGCCCGGGTTCGATTCCCGGCCAATGCACATTGAGTTTTTGCCTTTTTTCCTCGTTCTTGCAAAGGGAAAAAAATCGAATGCAGGAGAGGCAACTTTGTGACCACATAACTACCAGTGTGAAACAATGTGTATAAACTGATGCTTTGGTGGTAGAATTCTGACCTGCAATGCAGGTGTCCTGGGTTTGATTCTTGTTCTATGCAATTGTTTGTTTTCATTTCTTTTTGGTGTATGTGTGGCCAAGACATGCACGTCATAAGGAGAATAACTTGAGGCTGGTTTTCTTTACGAAAAAAAAGTGGGTTTTTTTTCAGTGTAGTAGGACTTCTGCTATAACTTGATTAAGGTCTGTGCATTATGGACCCTGGTGAAAGGGTTTCCATCCATCCATTTTCTAATCCGCTTATCCTCACACGGGTCAAAGGGGTGCTGGAGTCTAGCCCAGCTGTCTTCGGGCCGTAGGCGGGGTACACCCTGAACTGGCTGCCAGCCAATCGCAGTGAAAGGCTTTCCAATGGTTTTATGTGACAACTTGTGAGGCTTTCTTCAGGTTTTGGTTGGCGATCAATCCTTTGATTTTTCTTCATACCGAGCAGAGGACGCAGTGAAAAGAAAAATATGAAGCAAAACATGAATGATAGATTAGAACGTCTTTTCACAATGAGTGTTGTGTTGTTGTTGTTGTCAGGATACCTATTATAGAGCACAGGTGTCAAAGTGAAGGCTCGGGGGCCAGATCCGGCCCGCCACGTCATTTTATGTGGCCCGCGGGAGCAAATCATGTGTGTCAACTTTCATGGTCCTTCCTGAAATCTGTACCGAAATCTCACAGTGTCATGGGCAAGAAATAACGTTGAGATTTTCCATTGGCCCTCCGAGGGAAGCTGTAACTCCGAAGCGGCCCACGACAAAAAATGAGTTTGACACCCCCGTATTAGAGTCTAGTGAGATGAAATTGCTGATAGTTCACAAATAGCGTCTTTCAGAAAGCAGATGAATAAATGCCAATTCTGTCCTCGAGGGCCATTTTCCCCACAACACACCTCAACCTGAAAGTCTTTTGAACAAATAAATAAACAACCACATTTGACAAATAACATCACTTCAATTCCAAAAAGAAAATATACGGCTCTTCCATTCCTTCCACCAAGCAAGCGGAAGAGCGCTGCTTGGTAGCCTTGCCAACAGCCGACAAGCTTGTAAATAGAGGGTATGAAATTTAAAAAATAAATAAATGAAAGGTAAACGGCGCTTTTGCCTCGCCTTCTTCATAAGTGAGACCTCGACCTTAATCAGCAATTTCACGGTTCTGGCTCTTGGTGGCTTTAGCCAGCACTTTCACGGTCCGAGTACAAGCGCAGTAAACGTTCAAGACAAGCAATCGATGCTTCGGCAGAGTACCGCTGTGCATCCATCCATCCATTTTCCGAACCGCTTCATCCTCACTAGGGTCGCGGGGGGTGCCGGAGCCTATCCCAGCAGTCTTCGGGCAGTAGGCGGGGGACACCCTGAATTGGTTGCCAGCCAATCGCAGGGCACACAGAGACGAACAACCATCCACGCCCACACTCATACCTAGGGACAATTTAGAGTGCCCAACGAGCCTGCCATGCATGTTTTTGGAATGTGGGAGGAAACCGGAGCACCCGGAGAAAACCCACGCAAGCCCGGGGAGAACATGCAAACTCCACACAGGGAGGCCGGAGCTGGGATCGAACCCACGACCTCTGCACTGTGAAGCCGACGTGCTAACCACTGGACTACCGGGCCGCCCACCGCTGTGCATCATGCTACTTTATTTGTCAAGAATAGCTTTTCTTTGTTTTTTTTCCTTTTTAAAAACACAAACCTGTATAAATGAAGAAAATAACCAAGCTTTAAAAGAAAGCGGTGGCTGTTGAACACATGTTCTATTCCCTTGCTATAAATATTCACCCCGAAAGAAATTTGTTGTCTCCTTTGACACGAAAATGACTGCAATTGGCGCAGTGTGAGATGGAAGAGGTTCATTCCTTAAAGCGACGTTTATGCCCATTTTCAACCCCAAAACGTCTTATGAACATCGTAGGAAAATTGTAGCCATTTGCCTGTCGGTGTGAAAGACACTTTTTGAAAGCCCTCGCCTGAAGTCAAGATCGTAGTCTTCCCGTTTGGTAATTTCATGACGACGCGTTATTCGACACGGGAATTTAGTGGGAAATCATTTCGTGAGCATTAGCGGCATTAGCCTCGTTAGCCATTTCTGAGTCGATTGCTGCCCTTTTGCGGATTGGCTAATCAACTTGGTAATAACTTGCCGCCATGCGTGGAAATCTACGCGAATCTGAATGGATGCGATTCGCTTCATCCCAACTCCCGCCGTTGCCACGGTAACGACAGCCCATTGGCCCCATCAATCAGTGGATGGGTGAGTAATGAATGACTCATTTGCTTGTTAGCCGCCTACTTCATAGCCACAGATTGTTTGAAAGGATTTTGCTATTTTTAACACTTCCAAGTGTCCGCTGCATGCACCACATAGACAGATCCGCATGCTAAATTGTCCGTTTTAAATGAAGAGAATGGTGACGCTTCTTCAACGGTCCAATCAGAACAATGGCGGTGATTGATGTAGATATAGATCGAGTGGACGAAGACGGGCGGCAAATCACCAGCACTGAGGTGCCAGCTAAGCGACAGCACTGAACGTTTGAAAGCTCACCAGCCGATTTTATAAGAGCGTACGTGTCAGCTTGACATCTCAGTGCCCTCCCCCCCAACAAAAAAAAAAAAGCGAACATTTAAATGTGAAATCTGATACTCCGAATGCCTGAAAGAAAGAAATCAGTTCAAAGAAACTCCTGACTACCATCTTTTGAGTTTTTGAAGGAGACTTCTTAAAGGAAGTCTATTTCTGTCCCGGGCGTTAAGTGCTTCGAAAAATAGTGAATAGCCGTCAGAAAAAAAGGGGGGGAAAAAAGGCACTTCATTAGGATGAGGGGCATTAAAGGAGTGAGTGGAAAATGAGATAAAAGACAGACATTAATGAGGAAAATGCGGACGTTTAGGCAGGGCATACGTTTGCTGACAAGGACAAAGGGAAATATGTTAATACCAGCTCATTATGGTCTCTTTCTGTGTCATAGCGCATCATAATTGTGTTGATTAAGTATTCAGTGGAGTTTGTTAATGTCACATCGAGCTCGCGTTGAGGAAGCTTGAACTGCAAAAATGTACTTGGATATCATGGAGGATGTTTAAAAGGGGACTTTTGTTAAAAAAACAAAACAAAAACTCAACACTGACCTCTTTTTATCTTGTACTGTATACAAATAGCTGGGTCTGGGGAGTGCCTTCCCAAGTGTGAAATTAGGCAACCTTTAATTTCAGGACCCCTGTGCTATGTGATTTAAAAAGAAAATACACTGCCTGACTTGTAAAATAACAAGTACGGCAACTTAACAGTCAATAATTTTGGTCAAATAAAGTCAACTTGATGTACTTCAAGTCTTAAAAGTAAGAGTATTTGTAGAAACGGGTGACTCAAATTTGGATGACCCGTATATATTTATTTTAATTTTATTTCTAATTGTAAAATAGGCTCCAGCACCCGCCACAACCCTTGTGAGGATAAAGCGGATCAGAAAATGGATGCATGGAATTGTAATTCGAAAGATTGGAGCATTAAGTCAAAAAGCACATCAATATTATTATTCACAATACTTATTAAATATTACTAGCTTTTCCAGCACACGTTTTCATCTGCAAATGTCTCTGTCTTTGTCTTTTGTATTTGATTAGTTGACATTAAAGGAAAGCAGAATAGTGCCATTCTACATTTGGCCAGTAGATGGCAGTATTACAATTTATAAATGCCTATCAAGACTAAATAAATTGTGTAAAGGCAACGTAATTCTTGAGAAGTGACAAATCCAGGTCAAATATCTTTCAAATTAAGTTTTAACGTGGCCAAATGCCATTGCTTTGATATATGTAACTGTATTTATGACTTGTCAAAATGGTGTTGTAGATACTCTCAATCTGGAATTATCAATATTCTAACCAGTCGCAGTTTCATCTGATTTTATTTGCAGTAGCGAGCGAAGAAGATGGTTAAGCTATACATTGTACTCTGTTACCTTGCAAGACTGCTTCTGAATGAGGCAGCGACTGCGTGTCTTTGTGTGTGTAGTGCCCCGTGCCTCCAGCTGTGTCAGGGTGCAGGTGGATTACAAAAGAATGAGGATGGACCAGGAATAAGACAAAGACGCAGCCAAGGGCTTTTAGATGCTCTCGTGAGAGCTCAGTGCAATGCCGATCAATCTATGTGAGGGGGATGGGGGGGAGGGGGAAGACAAAACAACTCTTCGAATTCGATGCTTTGGTGTGTCTGGTGAAAAGTGAAGCAAATGTCTCAAGCCTTCAAAAATGAACTGGGGATGAAAAATAATACTCCTCCTCTCCTCACTGCTATTCCCAATCCCCAAATCGGAATGAGATGTTTGAGGGCCAGATGATTCTCTGAGGAAAGACGCAATCTCACTAATCACATTTATTTCCACATTAACCCGACCACAAAATCGGTAAACCAGAAAACGGGAATGAAAAAGCTACAAATACAATTTAACCTTCTCTTTTACTGGCCTGAGCAAAATCAAATCAAATAACATCGTAGGAGAAACATTTATTCGATGAACACTTCTGATACATTTATTCAGCCGACATACTTCTGATTTAAGACTAGTCTGAAAATATATCAGAGAACCTTAAGTCAAATCAATGATGAGATTGACAATTTGTTTAACAAATAAAGTTATGTATATATATATATATATATATATATATATATATATACGAAAACCGAGGTTTGACAATTATATATACATATTCATATATATATATATATATATATACAGTCAAACCTCGGTTTTCGTACTTAATCCGTTCCAGAAGACTGTTCGGAAACCGAATTGTTCGGAAACCGAAATCATGTTTCCCATTGGAATCAATGTAAAATGTTTTAATCCGTTCCAAGTCAAGAAAACAACTTTTTTTAAACCACTTTTTTTTTTTTTTTACAATTTCACACCATAAACTGTACAAATGTAATAGGAGAGCAGGTAATATGTAAAATACTGTACAAACCAACTGTAATCTACTTTATTTTCACCAATTTTAACATTAACACAGTAACATAAAAATTGAAGGAACATCTCTCTCTCTATCTGTCGTGGGGCGTGCGCAATATATTTATATATATATATATATGAACATACACACACACACACACACACACACACACATTTTGTCTGTAGACGGAGAAAGTACAGATCTGCTGCAACTCTCCCAAGGAGCAATCATAAGCGCCAAATTCACAATCAGTAAAACATTTAGCTTTCATTGGAGGGCACCATGGAGGAAACCACGGAGGAAGTTTGGAAGGGGCGCACAACCTCATCCCAATTGTGACTGTAAAGTAAGTATGGTTTGGGGCTGCTTTGCTTCCTCAGGTTCTGGACGCATCACAATCACCATTAGATTTAATTCAGAAGCAAAGATGGGTGACATCTATCTATCTATCAGCCCGTGCCTATCTGACTGTTCATCTTTTTAGCCGGTTGTGGTATTCTAACGATGAGCTGAAGTATTTTATTTTATACGCAATGCTGGTTGTTGACTTTATCTTCTATTTTTTTCCTCTTGCCATTTCCCTCACATGGCTTCTCCTAAGCATCATTCCCTCTCGACAATACATCTATCTGTCTATCTGTAATCTCGTTGCACTTTCCTCTCTAAATGGGAACCTTATCCGCCAACATCCAAGCCCTGTCGTCGCTCGCCTTTAAGGGCTCTTGGATGTCTTTGAGGGCCCCTGCCTCGCCACCCAAAGACCATACCCAAGTCTTTTATCACATTGATGCGCTGCGGTCGAGTGTGATCATCTACAGCTTTCAGGGATGTGTTTCATCTCTATTTGTATCCCCTCACTTTCCATCACATTTTTTTTTTTTTTTTTGCTGTTTATTGAGCTTCAACATCAACCATCTACTTCTGTGAAGACACTCGTACACGCAGAAGTACAACAGTGCCTTACGATCTCTTGAAGTGGTACGCTTCCCGAGAGGGTTGGGCGACAGGCCACCTGTCACTATTGTTGACGTATTTTAAGAGGTAGTAACAGCTTTGCCTGCCTTTGCAATTCATTGCAATGGAGGCCACCATAATGATGCATAATCGCATCTATTTCTGGAAACAAATTTATCTGCAGGAATTCAAGATATTCTATCCCGGGCAAAGACTTCTTCTTTTAAATTGGCTCCTCCCCTTATGACCATTATTTTTTTGTTCTCAATTTCTGCCTCATTTCTTTGTCAAAAATGTTTAAGAGTCAACTAGGGCTGCAATGTACGATTATTTTAATGATAGATTAACCTCTCGATGAATCACTGAATCAGATAAAAACATGGACGTAAAAGTTTGAAAAAAAAAACCTTCAAACTTCCTCCATCATGAAAACAGTATGGACGTCATTTTAACCATGTCAGTGACAGCGGTTACTAGAGTGGACATCTTATCATGTTATCAGGTTACAGGGTACATGAAAGGGGTGCATTTACCATGCACAAAAAAATTGGCTGAATTTCTTCGCCAAGCTACCCAGTTTCACTTTTCGTCACAACAGTGAAAGTTTGGAACAGAGCCGTGTCGCATACAAGGACATGCCGCCAGTCACAAATAAGCCCCCTGCCACATCGACAACTTCCCCATGTCTTAACCAATTTGGCGCTATCACTAGCGGCTAACATGCTCGACACATCTGGTCGAGATTGCTTTTGGCAGGCTTGGGGTCAGTGCAACCATTACAAAAAAAAAGAACAAAACCCGCAAAAACAAAACACTCATGCAAAGTTCATCATTTCTTTTGCTGCCCGCTGAACTGAACTCTTGTCTTGCAGCATTTATGCAACTTTAGAGGCATAGTTTGAGCAGGTTTTTTTGAAGGTTCCGCTGCACATCATGTGCTATCCATATTCATCGTTAATGTGTGCGTGTGTGCATGTGTGTGTATGCGCGTGTGTGTGTGTGTGTGAGGGAGAGACCCCTTGTGGACAGCTGATAAGACCCCCCCAACCCGGTTCAGAGTCTTCACAGCAGAATCAATTTAAGTCACTTTTTACGTGCGCAGCTTTTAGAAGCTTCGTTTTCAGCTTCACCTATCAACATAGATAAGAGTGTACACGCACACACTCACACATGCGCACAGGCGCGCCCCCCCCCTGCACACACAGACGTTTTTGTGCAGGGTAGCGATAGTGAAGGGCTCAGGTGGTCTCGGCGGAGTTGATTTTTGGCGAGGGTCGGCCTGCTGGTGCACTCAATCACATGCTGATTGAGGAGCGCAGCAGCCTGGATGAATTAATGAGGCATGGGGAGGAGGAGGGGGAGGTGGCAAGAAGCAGCCAATCAGAGGGGCTTCGTAAGGGCCTCCTCAGCTGGCGACAAACTGTGACAAAGCGTCGCTCATCAATCACGCCAAAGATGCTCTCTGCCACGCGCACCCCCCCCCCCCCCTCCTACCCCCTCTCAGCCTCATCCACACTGGGTTCACGTGAGGTAGCGAGCTGACTTGTTTGTCCCCACATTATCCTTGTTGTTGTTCTCGTATGAGTAGAAGACGGAATATTCCGCATACGGAGAAAGTTTCATTGTGTTAGACCGCGTAATAAGATTTTCCGATTGAACTGCCTGTCGACTTTCGACTTTTAAGTTCAGCATTAGCTTAAGGCTAACACATATTGGGAAACACCATAGAGATGGACTAATGAGGCATAACGGTGCAGCAACACTTGTGGACAGACGATATAACGACACTGAGTGGGCATATATTCTTTAGCATTTGCGAAAGCAGGTTCTAGTACTGCAGTTGCTGAGTCACATACAGTAGTTGGGAAAGTCAAATTACTACTTTCATGGCGAATAGTAGAGTAGTACTTGGTGTCAAGGAAGTATGTTGAAGTGGTACATCACAACTTTTCCAAGAGCTTTGTATGTAGGGGATTTTACAGTGATAAGAGTGAGGGGCGGGGCCTCATGTACACTGAGTGAAGAGATTTTGATCCATTCTGAAAATATACTCCCACTCTGGTCGCCGGGGAGGCGATTGTACTTCATAAATTTAAATAGGATTCAATTAGAGGAAAAAAAAAATCTGACTGTGTAAGAATCACCCCACTAATTTTACTGTGTAGGTGTGTTTCTCTGTGTGTCAATGTGTAAGCGTGCGTTTGTGCTGTAGGTGTGCGGTCGAGTGTGTAGGTTTGTGCATGTGAGTGTATGTGTGTGAGTCAGTGTGTGTCGAGGTGAAGGGGCGTGTCAGGAAATGAGATGTCTTAGAGAGAAGCGCTGGAGAGAATCGGTAGGCAGCGGGTAAAGAGCAACATGCAGCACGCAGGCATCGCAAGCCGATAAGAGAAGAGCCCCAATGACTGATGCGGGACAATTAGAGTGAAAAGACAAATGGGAGAATCATGAAAGAAGCCAGAATAAAAAAAAAAAGAAAAAGGGGGGCAAGAGCAGGGAGGTGGTGAAATGATCGAGCAGCAGCGGAGGCGGGAGAGAAGCTCAGATCTTAATCGTCATGATTGAAAAAGTAGCCAGAGAGAGCGCAGAGGGGAGGAAATCAAATCAGTTTGCTTCCTGTCGAGCACAGAAGCAAATGGAGGACATGTGCAGGACGCCAGATAGCGCGGCTATTCGGCTACTTGCGCCGAGGAGGCCAAATTTTCATTCATGTGGGCGGGGTCTATGTGCCACACTTTTTAAGATATGTTACGGTGCACAAGTCTTCTAGGACACCAGAGTCTTTCTGATACGAACACAGTATAGGACACTTTTATGAACCGGCCTGTGAGCATCTAAGCGGCGTTCCCCAACCTTTATTGAACCACGGCATATCTTTTTAAATTAGAAAAATCCCAATACAGTTCAGCAAACAAAAATTGTCACCACGAGTTTCAAAACTGAAATAATGACAAATTGGTCTCAAACTTTCACTCACAAATTTAAATGGACAGTGTGTGAAAATGTGTTGACTTTTTTTTTCAATGTTCATTATTTCCAAAACCCACTTTTGACCCTTTCAGGGACAGCGGTTATTACAGTGGACAGCTTATTATGTTATCAGGTAAACAGGGTGCATGAAAGGGTTGATTTCAATAATATGGAAAAAAAGATGTTCTATTATGCATCCATTATCTGCTCTGCTTATCCTCATGAGGGTCGCGGGCGTGCTGGAGCCTCTCCCAGCTATCTTTGGGGAATAGACGGGGGACACCCTGAATCGGTTGCCAACCAATCACAGGGCACACAGAGACGAACAACCATTCACGCCCACACTCACACCTAGGGACAATTTCGAGGGTTCAATCAGCCTGCCATGTATGTTTGTGGAATGCGGGAGGAAACCGGAGTACCCGGCGAAAACCCACGCAGGCACGGGGAGAACATGTAAACTCTACACAGGGAGGCCGGAGCTGGAATTGAACCCAGTACCTCTGCACTGTGAAGCCGACATGCTAACCACTGGACTACCGGGCCGCCATGTTTACATCAATGTAACTTTTAAAAATGTAAACAGAGGTGAAGTAATCACATTCCATAAAATGTGCCTCCCCGAGAGGAGGCTGCCATGTTTTGAGGCCATCTTTCTGCTCTGGATACCTGAAGGAGACTAACGTAGCCAGCGTCATTCCTCAACATGAGAACTACAGGATGTGTAACAAAGATCCACGATGCTCACCCAACAACAACAACAGGTTTTAAACAAACAACAAAATAACTACGTGCTGTGTGCATCATTTGGCCTACTCATGTTGTAGCATTGGGCAGCGGCCCCTTGTGGGCGATATTCATGCAAACAATAACCCCAGCTTCATATTTAACGGTCAAACACGAGCTTGTACAACAGCGCTGGGACCCATCATCAATAAACTTTAATGCATGTACAGACACAAGGAGCGAATTATGCGGACGTATTGGGTGTGCTTGGGCATTAACACCGAGGGAGATCAATCAACAGTGGCGCACTGCATCAATAACTCGTGACAAATGCGCATTAAGGACATGAATTACACACGCGCACACAGTGTCGGTGATGATTTGCTGCGCCGCGATTAATGTGAGTGTGTGTGTGTGCGCGTGTGTGTGGGTCGCAGCATGAATTATAGAGCTTCGAAGAAGCCTTGTGGCAAAGTGATGGCAAGGAACCATATCTGTCAACCACATGGACACCACAGAAGGAGTTATAAAGCAGTCTGGTTTGTCCCGGCCAATCAGTGAAGAGAGGTCATTCTAAAAATGACGAAGTTCTTCATTGTGGCCCTTTAGGATTTGTATCGAGTACCCTTGGTTTCTGAGTTCTGCCTTTCAACTTCAGTTTGAGCCTTCCCGTGTGGGGTTTGCATATCCTCTCTGCACTTCCTTCCATCACTCAAAAAAAAAAAGGTTTATTGAAGACTCAAAATTGTCCTTGAGGGTCATTTTGTGTCACGTGCCCTGTGATTGGCCGGTGGCCAGTACTCGGTGTCCAGACATGCACTAGGATAACCTCCAGCTGCCATGTGAGCCTGAAAAGCAAAATGGGACGGACAGAAAGACAATGCTCCACACCTCTTGCGTGGAAGCCAGCGTGACGAGGCGACTGCCCGCTTCCGTTGTTCTTCTTTCACAGCGGGAGCTGGAAGAGTCCCTTTTGATATTTGCCAACACTGGCCGCCTCCTCTCATGATTCACTCGCAGCCCCTCGTCCACAACATCCGGCGTGTGCTGCTGCTGCTGCTGCTTTCATCGGCGTCTCCACCCCTCACTGAGCTCCAAGCTCCCCTGTGATTGCTGTGTCCTTGCAAGTCTCTGGCGCGCACGCATAGGCGCAACGCGCGCACACACAATGACGGACATGTCGATGGCTGTTTTCTTTCTTATGGGATAGATTCCAACAGGGCTATCGAAAATGGATGGATGGTTGCTCCTGCAAATTTCTGGCAACCAGTCCAGTGTGTACCCCGCCTCTCGCCCAAAATCAGCTGGGATAGGTTCCAACTCTCTGATGACCCTAATGAGGACAAGCTCTATAGAAAATAGATGAATTGAATGAGTGTGCACGAATAGAATGGTTTTTTTGAGGCATTAAACCCTACTAGCCCTCACATTAAGAGATGTGAACCATGTTAATTTTAAATACATAAATAAAGAAACAAAAAATAAATGTCCATGATATTCTCTTGTTTTAATTCTACTTAGCAAGTCACAGTGTCAGTGATGAGCTATTTTTAGAACAGAATGTGGGGCTACTCATGTTGACCTTCGGGCTAACGACTACATATTTGCACCCTGTTTTTGTTTTTTTTGTTTTTTAGGACACTGCATATTAGTCATATCTCTCTTTTCCCTAACTTCCCTCTATCCCATCTCCTCTTCCCTGTGTAACTGCTCACCCCTCCCCTCTCTGCTCGCAAAAAAAAAGTCACGACCAGTTAAAGACACTATTCCCAATTATTGTAATCTCGACTTTTTAAAACGACGTTAAAACCTCAAACTGGTAATCAGCATGTGTGACTCCAGTTTTACACCAAAGCATGGAAGTGTTTGAATGGTGATGTGTTTCGTTTCATGTTTTTATTACCTTATGCTACGTTTATTTTTAGTCTAATGCCCCTAATGATAACAAGCGCTATTTAAAAAAAAAAAATGCATGTAAGGCACATGGCCCTAATACGTCATAACAACATTCTGATGTGGGTCATGTTTAATTTTATTTTTAGAATGTTAAAAAAACAAAGAAAAACGGGCCCCGGGGCCACTCTGTGCAATGAAGTGTGCAGTGGCGTACAGCTGCTAAATGTTCAACCAACATATGCCCGCTTTTGGCTCCATCTGTTGACCCAGGTCCCAACCGAGGGGGACTTCGACTCACCGATTTCGCAGCTCTCCCCGGAGAATCCCTGCGGGCAGTAGCAGCTATAGCCGTCGCCCTCCTGCAGGCAGCTCCCTCCGTGGAGGCACGGGTTGGTCTGGCACGGGTTGCTCTCAACTGCGAACGAAGAGAGTGCATAATTCATTCCATGACAAAGAAAGAGCATTACGGGAGCGCCCCGGAAATGTTGACAAACTGCGACGGCAAATGAAGCGAAAGCCTGTCTCTTTTCCGACTCTCCGCCAGATGTTTGGCGCGTCACACTACTTTTTATCGCAACGGATGCTCATCAAACTCCCGAGTGAGGTCACGTCCGACAAATGTGCCGAAGCCCTCGTAAAAGAGCTGATCACCACACATTCGTAAATACAGTATGTACTTCTGACAGATTACTGCTGCGTGGGCAAGGTAATAAACATCATTTATGGAGATAAGTCCAGGCCTCCGTTTGGGGAAAAGCCTTTTAATGGACGATGACATCGTAATTTTTGCACTATTGAATACGGTGCAAATAAAGAGGTGATGATTCACAATTTGATTATGGTGGATGTTTTGCAGGTTGAGCAATAATGAAGATAATAATAATAAAAAATCTAAAAAATCACCCATTATCGTTTTGGTATATTCTCTCAGGTGATACTTGTGCAAAAGTATCTTTGTATCATAACAGAAAATAGCATTGTAAAATGTAGAGTCACCTTGTGGAATACAGTATTACTTGAGTATTGAGGTATCTCACATTAAGTGCACTTGAGCATTGGAATTAAATGTATTTGAGAAAAGTGAATTGTTAACAGTGTTTAACTGTAGTTTTATTCATTTCAATTGTATTTTTATTTAGTTTAGCTTAGTTTTGTTGTGAGATTCCATGTTGGCTAATCAGCGACATTAGCTAGCACATGTTAGCATGGCCATCACCTGAACTCTATGCCTCTAAAAATAGCATGTAAATCTGTAAGTTAACATTAGAAAAGAAAATACTGTATAAAGATGAAACATAGAGTGAGGCGGCGGAGGTGCACGTGCCAAACATGTGGATTGACAGGTTTCCTGATTGATAGTCGTCAGGCCCACAGTTAGCAAACAACCATCCCATATAGACTTCAGCCAACACAATCAGCACTATTCTTCCACTTTGTATTCTCCCGTTCAGGCATTAATTCGAGACAAAATTGGATTTTATTTTGTAGACCCTAATCGTGTCACAAAGACAGTGAGGAGACTTTCAAGATTCCCACCATTACCAACATTTTCCTTGATTTAACACATGCTGGTAAATGTAAGATCCATTCGAGTAAATGCAGATCCAATTTGACCTAGAACATATCCAGTAAAAAAAAAAAAAAAAAGGAAAGTAAGGGGATTTTAATTGCTGTCAAATTTCAAAACGACTTAAATTTGACCCAAACAATACGGAAGAGTTAAATAATAGAAGCCCTTGCAGTACACCGCAAGGAGCGGAGTTCCCCTGAAAGCTTGCCTGCCATGAATGATAATGGCAACCCACACACGACCGCATGCGCGCGCACACACAGATTTTACAGCAGATTATGTTCAATTTCCTGCAAGACGACATGCGAGACTCCCGCGACAGGCTCGTGCATACTAGAGCGCGACGTAAGTCGCACGCTGAATGGCAGAGAGCATCATCCATCACTGGAAGGTTAATGACATATGTCGAGAGAAGACAGCGTGATCTTCCGCCGAGGGGCGTAAATGTCAGGTCATGGCGCTCGGGCCTCAAATGTTTCTCCGGTCAGGAACATTTGAGGGGCCCCTTCATCCCTCAAATTAGCGAGCGGGAAGCGAAGGATGCTTTCCAAATCACAGAATCGACTCACGCCGGGGGAGCCTCGGGGCGGACATGCGGAAAATGTTTCATTGTCGGAGAAAGCTTAGTGACATCGAAATGCTTTTAATGCAGGTGCTTTTCTCTCCAATCCGGAGTTGCGAGCTCTTGCAGAGAAGATTAAAATTGCATGTGTGTGACTAAGTTAAAAAAAAACAAAAAAAACAATGGGAGCTAGCGGAATTAAACTTAACTTAACTGCTCCCCACCCCCATCCGAAAAAATTAAAATCACATAAAAAACTTCATTTAAGTTAAAGCGACCTGCAAGATTTCCAAGCACTTCCTGGCACAGTTATCTGCACTGCAGTGCTGTTAAAGATAAGTGGTTTATCTCAGCATGCTTGTACGGGAAAAGCTCCACAACACGTTTTAATCACAGCTCAAGTGGACACGCTATTTATCTGCATTCATCCGGCACATGCTGGAGACCTCACTTAACCACACGACACATTTAAAGCCATTAAAGCATTTGACAAGGACAGATATGGCAGGTGTGTGCTTAACGTTTGTGATCAGGGTCTCGTTTCCCCCTAATGCTGTGAGTAGGGTTGCAACTAAACATAGAACATAAAACATAGATCATTGTTTTCCAAAGAAAAAGCAAATGTTTGATTTGGATTCACCACAAAGGTAATTATTGTGCTGTCATGGAGGACAAGAAAAACTGGAGAACATTTCCTGTTAAGAAGCGGAGATGCCAAGGATTTGGACCATTAAAAAAAAAGTATCGAAACGATTAATCGATTATTTAAACTGGTTATCAATTATTTGTCGATAAATCGCTTAATTGCTGCATCTCTAGTTGTGAGTGTATTTACATTGCAAGGACTTCTTGTCATCTAATTCAAGTCACTTCCTGTAGTGGTGTTACAGCGCCACTTCAGGCCTGACATGTAACTACAGCTGTGGAACATTTTCATGTGCATGCGCCTAGTTTTTGAAACAATTCCCTTTTGACAGGAAAGACTGTTTCCATGTGATTGTGGCCAAGTAAAATCCCTCGACTGAAACGCTACAGAACATGAATTTTACCCTCTGGAGTAGACACTTACCAGAAAACCAAAAAGAACAAAAACAATTGCAATGATTCAGATATGTGCTGATGGTAAAACTAAATTCTCCTAATTAAATTCACTGCCAGCCATTCTAGAGCATTTTGACTTTTTTAAGAGTCACGTGATATTATGTTCAGTGATTATATATAAACCGAATATCCAAAATGGTGCATCACTGCCATCTACTGGTGGTTGTGCATCAGTAAAGTTGTTTCCAAACTTGAAATTTACAGTGGAGCAGCATCACACACTCCGACCTATCCCAGTTGAGATACATTATTGACAAGTACAATACTGGGGGGGGGGGGGGGGGGGCTTAAGAAACTGGCCTTTCTTTGTAATCGGAGAAAACCCAAGCAAGCTAAGATGCAAACTTCACACAAGGAAGGCCTGAGTTGAGATTTGAACCCAGAACCTCAAAACTGTGACGCCGAGTTGGTAGCCACCGACCACCATCCATCGTGCTGCTGAGTACAATAGAACCCGAAATGGAGCCAAGGGAATTTGAAAAGCATGTAAACGATCACTACACTATGAGCAACACAATGAATTAAAAATCAATTACACACACAATGTGAAACAAATGCGATGCGTAGCGAGGGGCGACAGAACGAGTTGCGCCTTGCACGCCATTTGCCCATGCGTCGTGCGTGCATTCTCAAGGGCTGTGTTCTGTATTCTGCAGCGCACTTTTGTGTTTTTGTGGCTTGAATTAAGTGAGGAAATCGCAAGTAGAGAGAAGCCAGCCAGGCGAGGGACAGTAAAGCCGTGGAGGGAGCCACGCAATCGTACATTTCTGCCTTGCTTAAAGCTTCTACCTTATGATTAATTACACACTGCTCTTAAAATAGGACGGCTAGTCCATTGCTACTTTTCGCTCTTGCTCTTTGCGCCGGGCAAGAATAGTTGGCTGGAAGCTGAAATATAAAGTGGACATATATTCCCACAACCTACGAAAGCAGTGTGTTCCACTGCTCGAAAGGGGTCGCCATCCCAAGTTTCTTCTAAGCCGTTCAGTGGGGAGATTAGCGACGAGTTGGCCTGCATATGGAAGCTAATGCATGAAATCGGGTTTTAGAACCGACCGTGAAAGTGGATTGCCGGAGAAGGAATGCTGAGCAATGGATGTATATAACGGAAAAGCAATGTGGATGTCGCATAAATGGAACACCCCGCGAGTGGAGCCATGTGCCGTTTGAACGACGTTAAAATGCCTTAAAAGTCAAGCACCGACCGAAGTAAACACCGACCATAATTGCGATGGCAAGAAATATTTTTGTCTGTTTTTTATAGACGTCTTTTTGATTGTGTTTTTAGTCTTGTGATGACAACCATGGAACAGGACATTGAAACTACATAGGAACGGGTCTGTCTGCTCAGAAAATACACTTTAACTCATTCCCGCACCCTGTAACCTGATAACATGACAAACTCTCCACTGTAGTAACCGCTGTCCCTGAAAGGGTTAATAATGATCCATTTCAGACATGAGTTCATTTGAGCGAGCAGGGAAATTAAAGGAAACTCTGATTCCAGTCCAAACTTTTTCATTTGAGGCTGCCTTTGAAATGCTCTGAATTGAGTTGATCAACCCTGTCATGCACCCTGTCACCTGATAACAATGGTTTGCCATCACATCTGACAAGACAGGTTGTATCGAAAACAATAAAGTCAGGGGGCTAAGATGTGAGCCTTGAGGAACAGCCATTTCAACACATTTTTGGGAAACGTGCAATCATTAGGAACACCTGCACCTTTTGTCAAGCGCTTTGTTACAGCTGGATCTGTTGTGAAAGCGCTATATGAATAAAAAAGAATTGTATTGGATTGTGTAGATAAAATGCCACTAGTGGTGGTATTTTTCAGCCAACACCCTCCTCTGGTCTTCAAAGGTAAGTAGTTTTACTGTATCTTAGTCTATTTATAAGTCAGTTTACTGCTTTTGACACTAGTAGGACACTGAAAAATTATTAGCCTTGACTAGCACAACTGCCCAAGTCATGTAAACGTTGCAAAATATTTGATATCTGCAGCTCTAAACTCAATACAAATCAAAAACGCAGATCATGATACACGTGAGGAAAATTTTTTTTTTGATATTGTTTTAAACACAATGTTCTCAGATACCATTTTCATAGATACGACGTGGCCGTCATCAAATCAATACAAGCAAAGGGCAAAACCTGACCGTACATGCTTTTTGGTCGTTTTGTAGCAATGCTTTTTTCCTTTTTCTTTCTTTCTTTTTTTTTGTTTTTTGTTACTCGTGCTTATCAGGCACCATGTGGCTGTAGTCGTACTCAGTGAACCTTGTAATAGCTTTGCAGAGACTGAGATCATGACTTGGCCCATTCAAGAGTCCCACCCCCCCTCCCCTCCGCCATTTCCCCCTCTCGCTTGCCTCCTCTGTAGGTTAGACCCTGATAACCCGAGTCTGGCATTGAGAAGCTAATCCTGAAGTGCGATGCAGCGGAGCGCAAGGGGGAACAATGCCGAGCCGCTGCCACTTTAATAGAGCCCTCATGGCCATCGTCATGGCCGCCACGACTCAGTGGGTGAAATATTGGTGTAGTCACATGCATGGCCGACATGTGTTTGTGCACTCAGGATGACAGGTAAGCGATAGAGAGAGAGAGAGAGAGAGAGAGAGAGAAAGGGGTGAGGATGAGTCAACATAATACATCAGTGATGTGATGTGGGAAAATTAGTATTGCGGTGCCTCGAGGGTAGGGCCGAGAGCGATTTTGAAAAAAATAATTGCAAATTAATGATTTTTCCTCAGTATTGCGATTGCGACTGAATATGCAATTATTTTTCTGTGGTCCTCTTGCAATTTTTGTATTTTTTTTTGTGTGTGTGATAAATCAAATTACAACAATCTCAGCTCCCCGGTACAACGGTAATGTTAGTCATTCTTCACAGAAGATAAAGAACGTATGCCTGGGGGGTATTGTTATATTATCTGTCTGCACATGTTGTTCCACTGTTAGTGTTCAACTTGGCATTGTTTAAAGGGTGATAACATTGCGACACGGATGCTATTTGTTAGCCTGTCGACGACATTTCCCATTATGTGTTCCCATTAAGCTATGGTAGGAGTGTAATGAGTGTGAATTTTCTCTCTTTGGTCCTGATCCCCCACAAGTAGCCAGCGTCTACTGTTATGTAGTTGAAATACAAACACATTAATTGAATTTTTAACATCCAAGGCTCTTTTTGTCGGATTTCTGAGTCAAATTCTGATGTGTTCTAGCAGGTTCGGCCACACAGTACAGGCTGCAAATATTGTTGTTCGAGACGAGATGTCTCTGACAGGCTGGGAGTGATGAGCGCTGCAGGGGGAGACAGTTTCTATATCTGTGTGTGTACGTGTGTGTGTGTGTGTGTGAGACGGCAAACACACACCTGTTTGTGTGTGTTTGTACAGGCGTAAAACAACAACATTGCGTGCAACATCCACAATCTCTTGGTCCACATCATAATACATTAAAGGGCAAACACTGGAAAAATGGAAATGAATGCCAAATTCGCTGTTGACGGTGCTCATCACAGTTTACATTCACAGGTGAATGGTTGACTCATCTTGACACACGGTAATAATAAACATAAAACATACAGCAACTTGCATTCCGGAATATAAAACCGGGCAAATGTTTTCCTTTGCGCATCTGAAAAAGTTTCAATTGAAATAAATTAATTAATTTAAATAAAGAACTGCAAATGCTGTAATGTGCATGCCAGGCCAGTAGGTGGCAATAGCTTAAAAAGAAACTATGATGCTCGCACACACTAGCTGCTTGTCCTTCGGCGAAATTATCCATCCACCCACGCATTTTCTATGGCGCTTGTCCTCATGAGGGTTGCGGCGTGGGTTGGAGACTATCCCGGTTGACGTTGCGTGTGTGTGATGCAACCTCAGTATGACCTGGCAATGGTGCATTTGTCCAGACAGAACAGCACGTTAGGGGGGTAAAAAAAGAGTTTTCTGACAGCACAAAGAAGAGATCTGTTGTTACACCTGACAAGTCCCAGGTTGTCCTAACTCAATGGAATTATCTTGTTTTTCGCACCGCCAAGGATCCATCTTAGCTCGTCATCACTCACATGCCGCCCGACTTGTTCTGCTTCTTCTTTCCTTGTGCCTTTTGCGCTCATTTCCAGGCTGTTGTATTTTTAATAATCTGACCATTTTCGGCACGCGCGTCAGGAAGAAGGTTAAAAAAAGATGTGTGTGCGGATAAAAGTCCACCATGGGTCATCAACTATTCATAAGGGGGACTTATAGCAAGGGAGCGCGCATTGTTGCACGTCAAGTGTGCTATTCAAAATAGAGTAAGCACTGTATGATGTGTTCATTTCATGTGGCACGTCATGTGAGCATGTGCAGCGGTGGTGTACAACAGAGCGCTGTTTCGAGTCACTTTTAAGAAGCGAGACAACGTGGCCAGAATATAGCCGCAAATGCACATACTGTACTATGGTGGAGCGACCGTCTTGTCAGTCTACTTAGTACACTACAACCTGGGGTCCATTTTTTTTCCTCATTGGTACACATTTTTTTTTTATTGTGAATGGATAATGCGATTGCGAAATACTAATGTGTAGGTGTGGAAAGTTTTCATCACTGCGTTGGTTTTTAGCATTAAATGGATCAAATGCCATATACTGCCCATGGTACTAAGTTAGCCACAGCAGGTATACAGATCCACTTGATGTTGTGGCCAAAGAATCAACACGTTTTTGCCTTGCAACCGAAAAGCAGGGCGTAAAATCTTGGGCTATAAAAGGGAACAATTCAATTAACGGTGTCTGTATGTATTAACGTGGTCCAGCAGCGTTTGGATGATCTCATTTTATAAATGTAAGCATTTGTTTTTGGCGAAGAAAATGATTTCCTCAAACACAAAACATCTTATCCGGCTTTTCGACGCATTTCCGCTGTTTATTTGCAGCCTCCGCTTTCATAAGTGGGATTAACAAAGCCGCTTAAAGGGATGACATCATATGGAAGCAAAAATTCATCACCAAAGTTGTTCTTGTTCCGTTTCATAGCTCCCAAATAAAAAGAACACACAGACTCCTTGAACTTGTGCAAATGCAGGTTTTCCCTTGATGCATTATGAAAAAAGAAAAAAAGAAAGAAAATACAGTCGTACATCTGAATAAAAAAAGCACAGATTGGGGATTTCATAGTCCCTCGCCTGCCTGCATGCTTCCCCCTCTGTGGGTAAAAGAAAAATCAAGCGTTTTCTCTGACAGGCAAACGGCATAAATAAGAGGAAAAAGCTCGTGGGCATTTTGCTTGGAGACCTGCTTTAAAACTCGACAAAGAACTCCACACGACCTCTCATAAACCGCCGCCTTCCAGGAGAAACAACTTGCTTCTCGAAGGTCCCTTGAGGGCGCTGCCGCAATTTGCAAACATGTCTCTATTCTCACCGGGATGTAATTTACACCTTGGCGGCACACACCCCCTCGAGACCTCACCTCCCGCTGGAGACCGATCATGTGGGTGTGTGTCCCACGCGACCCGCATGAGGAGGGCCCTCGCCCATGCAGCGTGTGGCGCGGTGACGGATGCTCACAGCCGAACGCCGCCGCCAATGCTGCTGCATTGGGGCCCGGTGGGAAAGCACAGCGGGGACGCGCATATGTCCATCCCTCGGAAGTCCGAGCTGCTAACCTGGACGTGGACTCGAGTTTGAGCCCATTTGTGCCTTAAAGTGTGACGTGTGTAGATGTGTGTGACAACAATAGATCATGACGGAGATATTGCTGAAGAAGTCATCCATGCCAAATTTCCACAAATAGCGGCGGGCCGTTTCTTTACTCAACAGCAGATTAGGGGGAGGCATTTAAAAGACAGGAGGATTTTTTTTATAGTCGCAACATTTTCAAGTAATATAATGTGACATAAGTAGGGATGCATCGGAATGAGAATTCCTGGACAAAAGCGAAAACCGAAAGAGAGGAAACCAATACAAATTATATCTCCATCCATCCATCCATTTTCCGATCAGCTTTGTCCTCACAAGGGTCACGGGGGTGCTGTAGCCTATCCCAGCCGTTTCGGGCAGTAAGCTGGGGACACCCTGAACCGGTTGCCAGCCAATCACAAGCCACACACAGACGAACAACCATCCGCGCTCACACTCACACCTAGGGACAATTTAGAGTGCACAATCAGCCTGCCATGCATGTTTTTGGAACGTGGGAGGAAACCGGAGCACCCGGAGAAAACCCACGCAGGCCCGGGGAGAACATGCAAACTCCACACAGGGAGGCCGGAATCGAACCCTGCACCTCTGCACTGTGAGGTCGACGCGCTAACCACTGGCGCACAGGGCCGTCCATTTTTTTTAATATATTATATGTATATAAACAAAAACAAATAAGCTAAGGAAAAACAATACGCACCTGTTGTCATTTTCTGCATTTTAACCCTTTCATGCACCCATGTAACCTGATAACATTGTAAGCTGTCCACTGTAGTAACCGCTGTCCCTGAAAGGGTTAAATAAAATAAAATCCACCGTTTCAGTAATTCCTTGATATTTTTTTGTTTGAATTTACACATTTAGAAGAAATTACTCACATATCTCGCCAAAACGTCAGCATTATAGTTGACGGGCCTCCGTAGGTGATGCTGTTTTGGTTAGCAAAGTAATTCAGCTAGGATTCTAGAAGACTGAAATGTATGCACCCTTGGAGGAAGGGGTTATTGTACAAAGTTGCAAAAAGAAAACGCAAATGAGTTTGCCGTAATGTTGAACGATATGTGAGCATGAGACCCACATTTCCAACAAGAGAAATACATAATTAAATGCTCTATTGGGGGAAACAGCATGCGGCATCTGTTGTGTGACTGAATTCAACACGGTTTTGTGTGCTCCCGAAAGATCTTTTTGAAAGCTGCGTGGGATGAAAAAGTCTCCATAAAAACACAACAACAGAAGAAAATTTTTTTTTTCCGTTTCAAGCGACGGCGGGAGGGGAATGCGGGAGCAGTAAGGATCAAGAGAGTCAGTCATTAGTCTGCCTTAATAGGACATCTGGGTGGTTCCGTCTGCAAAGTAAAACACAACAGCTTGTGACGGGCCTCCAGAGGACCAATAATCAAGTTGTGTTGTGACAGCGGAGATAATAAGACACCTTTCTGACATCATAAACATACTCGTTTGAGACAGCTTTCCGATCGGCTTGCATCTGCATTCGTAAATTCCCTTTTGGAGGCCGATTTGGCGTTTCCTAATACATGGCAGCTGAGTTTTTAATCGTCTATTCAAGAATAAATTAACATTTTCTTTAACCGGAATGTCAATGAGGCAACTGATTACACTTATTTATGCTGTTGAAAAGCCCGGACTGAATTATTTAGTGGTCGTGTGGTTTTGCTTTTATCCTTTTATCGCACTTTTGCAAATATTTGCCTTGAAACAAATGCTGATGAGGTAGTTTAAGCAGAGGGAGTTAATTTCTTCCACAGATGACAGATCTTTCTGAAGTAACAGAAAAGTCAAGCGGGATCGGGATGGTTTGAAATGAAAGGGTATACAGTGATCCCTCGCTCTAACGCGGTTCATTTTCTGTGGCTTCACGGTTTCACTGATTTTTTGTGTGCAGTTTTTTAATGCTTTTAACCCTTTAAAATAGAACGCGTGTCAACAGTACAGTCTTTCCAAAAACTATTATAGTTATTTGTTGAAAACGTTTGGGGTTTTTTTTTGTAATTGGGCCTGAAAACAGGGTTTGGTGTTTAATTTAATTGTATATATAGTTAATTACTGTGTAATAACTGTAAAAAAAATAAAGTTCACTACTTCACGGATTTCACTTATCACTGGTTCATTTTGGAACGTAACCCCCGCAATAAACAAGGGATTACTGTACAGCGTGACATCAAACCTGAACAATTTCCTTTTTGCTGCATACGTACACCGAGGCAAAGCTGCAGTGTGAGCACGGATGAGCATTAGCTAACGGCATTATCAGTGTTAGCTTATGATAAGTATTGATGCGTATAAATAGCCAACTGAAGACGATGAAGTGCTGCATCCACGAGTGAAAATACAATGCATGTTGTTTTTTTTCCCCCCCTTGTTGGTCCAACATATTGATATTGGAGCAAGAGCAGGACAATGGCTCGGTGGCTCTCTATTTTTCTCTCTCTACATTTATTTATATACTATAGTACTATATATAATGTGAGTGTGTTCAGCCAGTGAGGCAGTTTTAGAGGCCCATAAGAGTGAGTTCTCCTCTGTGCATTTAAGCTCCTTCTCGACACTCTTGTCCCGCCTCATTAATTCACTACTTCGTGCGTACAAAGAGTCAATGCGCAGTCAGCACGGAAGAGTTTGCGTCTGTGCTTTATGCCTCCTGGCAAAGGAGTTCCTTAAATAAGCAGTAATAGTGTTTGATATCATTAGCCTGATAGCATAACTGCCGACCGGACTTTCTGTCTCAGTCTAAATGAAAAATACCAATACGCTTGCCTGCATGGTAATTTTTTTCTCCTTATGTCTGTGTAGATTCTCAATAATTCCGGTCAGGGTAATGCCCGTAGGTTCAATCAAGAAAAATTGACTTCTTTTGAAAGGGGAGGTGTTTAATATATATACAATTATTGTTTTAAACTGTTTCCATGCCGGTTGTCAAAATGCCTGCATGAAAGTGAATCACCCCCTGATCACCAGAGTGGCAGGTCAGCACCCTTTCTAAGAACGGACCTTGTAGATCTATTCGAGTACAGTATTTTGGTTCAACTACTTTTATTGGATTTATGGCATACAGAATTGAAAAGAAAAACATGCTTTCCGCTCTAAGTGTGCTCTATTTCTCCTCATGGATTTCACTGACATTCACAAGTCTTTGGAAAATTCCATGTTCCGTGATTTTCAGTAAGACTCAGAATTAAATGAATCATAACTCTTTAGTGTTTGTGCATTTATTGCCAGGTCATGGTAGGTGTTTCTGGATGGAAGAATGCATGTAGCTTTTGAGAGAAAAGTGTGCAAGCCCAGGTACGTAATAAAAAAAAAAAAAGGGTGTGGGGGGCTTAAGCGCAAGCGGGAGAATACAGCCCATAGGGATTGACTGCTTTGAGTTGCAGCTGGGTTCAAGCGGCAGACCAAAACATGATCCACACCAAAGACCCAAAGAACAAGGGGGGAAAAAAATGACACGGGGGTCATGGCCGATGAAAGTCGCCAGAAAAGAGAAAAATATGAGTGTCAGAAAGGGATGGGGGCAGACAAATCAATTGGCTTCTCTGAGCTGGCGGATAAACCCGAAACATCCATCCGCTGAAACACTGGTAATAAGCCACTCTGGCTTGCCCCCGATTCCATTTATCTTCACCCCTTCGTGCCAAACCCTGGCACATTTCAACCTTTCTCTGCGCCTGAATTTAACTCGCCAATTTGTTTGAGGGCTATTGATGTGGCTGGTCGCCTCCTTCTTCTTGGATGAAGACGAAAGTCGAGGAAGGCTTTCGCCGAAGCGGGATATGAGCAACTTCCGAGAACGCGTTGAATTTTTATGTGTGCGTATGCTGGAGGTAAGACTGACAAGCAATGAGAAGGTAATCCCAAATTATGACGCAACGTCACAAAACCGCGAAAAGAAACACGAGTCAAGAAAGAAAGACGTGAAGACAGAACGTGGCCCTTGGTTTAACCCCCATGCAGTAATAATCCCAAAATTGGACATTTCGGACACTTTGGACGATTTTGGACTGTTGGACAAATGGACACCACAGACAAAACAGTGAAAAATAACTCCACGAAGCTGAAATTTTGCATAGGATGTCTATCTATGTCTTGGCCAATTCCCACTGAACATTTTGAAGGGTTGAAAGTGAAAAAAAAATTAAAAGTGAAAAAAGTTGTTGCACATTGGAAGAGGGACATTTTTGGGACGTAATACCCTTCATGCAGCCGCTTAAAAATACTGCATGAGGGTTAAACAAACAAAAAAAAAAAAAAGACAAGGCTGCGATTATTGATTACTGTGAAGTTTATATACGCCCACTTACAGTATAAGCCCTTAGAGGACACACTAGCGGTAACCTCTCTCCTATTCTCTTTCTTTTCTTCCATCTCGAGCTATCCTCCCCCGCTGCCCTTTTCTTCTTCCTCTTGTAATCTCCTCTGCGGTACACCTGACAACTACAAAAGGTTACCGCGACGCGGGGGGGTTTTAGTCTTGGAATCGTCCGACGAGAGCCGTCTATTCAAATGTCCTCCTATCAGAGACGGGGAATCATGCCAGGGAAGGTACTGATGGAAAAATGTATCCAACTAGGTGTCAAAAATGAATCGATTAATCGATAACGAACACGTGAGCAATCGACAACTGCTTTAATAATTGAGGAATCGTTTAAGGCCATTGTTGACCAGAACATTTTCCAAATCTTCTGATTTCAGTTCAGCCTCGTCAACATTTCTGATTTCTGTCATCCTTCGTGAAAGCAGACTGATTATCTTTTGTGTTTAATCAAAGTACGACATTTACAAGTCATGCGCCGCCTTCTCACAGTATTTTCTATTTTCTTTTTAAGCTTGCAATTTTTTTTTCTTTTGCTGCTAAAAAATGTTTGCAATGTGTTTGAAAAGCACGTTTTCATAAGGTAAAGCGAGCTGAAAACCATGTCACCTATTTTGTATATAATTGTATTAGCTTTCAAAAAGCAAGCAATGCTATTTATAATTATGTCTTATTCTGACGCCACGTGTGATTTTGCCCAGCCAACCGACAAAGACCCCCCCTCCCCCAAAAAAAACAGTCCAGCGCGCCATGTAATGGCTTGAACTCAGCAAACAGTGGGCAGAAGGCAATGCTCCAAGAAATTTTCAATTAAAAACACATTGCGGCTGAATATTACACAGACGGCGCCGTGAGAAATGATTTTAATTTTCTCTACGCTTTGCCGCCACGGGTGGCGCGCCCATCAGCTATCAGCGAAATCAATGACAACACGCTGTGACAAACAAGCGCGACCGCCAGTGGGGCGAAAGAGAGAGAGAGGGGCGGCCGATGTTTGTTTGGCGGGGGCTCAACAAAAGCGAGGGAATGAATGAAAAACAATTAGAAACGGAGGCGGCGGTGCAGTCAATTATGAGGCCCATCTTGTAAGATTGTGTCTCCATTGATTTGTTGGGGGTGGGCGAAGATCTTTGTTTCGCCCACAGTCCACCTAATTGCACTCACGCCGACCTTCTAATTACTCGACGAAGACCTGGATGCTCCCACCTCACTGTCATCTGGACTGATTCCTACAAAAGGAATTGATTTCGCATCCATCATTTATTTTAGAAGCAGCACATTTGGACTTGTCTGACTCGCAGTTCTGAGGTTTGAGGTTCGAATCTTGGCTTCGGTCTGCCTGTGTGGAGTTTGCTGGGTATCGCTGTGATCCAACAGGAACTATTTTCTGGACAGCCAGTTCCGAGTTTGTCGAGCCAATACCATGTGGGTGACGTAAACCACGGTTGGTTGCTCGTTCATTGAGCAGATTTGCATCCAAAAGAAACCTTTCACACTGGCCGTCTTCAACTGGCAGTTTTTGTCCTGCGTGGACGATATACCGAGGTTGAAGTCGGCCCAGGATTATGCAAGCTTCCAACATAATATCAGAGGTGGAACAAATAGCGTTACGTTTAACATCGAGACTGCAGTGGTGACAATTTAGTGCTTATTAGATCAAGACTGGTGGTTGACTGGTTAGTGCATCGTACTCACAGCGCAGAGGCGCAGCGTTCGATTGCGGCTGCGGCCGCTCTGTGTGGAGTTTGCATGTTCTCTCCCTGCCTGTGTGGGTTTTGTCCGGGTACTCCGGTTTCCTCCCACATTCCATAAACATGCACGGCAGGTTAATGGAATACTCTAAATTGTCCTTAGGTGTGTTTGTGAGCGCAAATCGTTGTTCATATAAGTGGGCCCTGTGATTGGCTGGCAACCAGTTCAGGGTGTCCCCGCCGACTTCCCGAAGACTGCTGGGATAGGCTCGAGCACCCCCCTGCGACCTTTGTGAGGATAAGCAGATCCGAAAATGGATGGATGGATGTATAGATCAAGACTGAACTGCAAACCCAAGTGCCACCGGGACATTAATATGTTGCCTCAGAAAAGCAACTGTTTGTGACTCCCACTGAGCTGCAGACGATCGAACGAATCCTGACTGATTACTATAATCACTCATAGGCATAATGACGACAACAAGCGTGAACATACCTGGTGGGCCAAAAGCCCAGTTGGGTACCAGGACACCAAAAGGATGTTTTGCTCCTTTGCTGTCTGTCACCGCCGGAGTCTTGTGGTCTTCAAACTTCGGACTGGATCCCTTGGAAGGTATCCAATGACTTCCGAACACAAAGGACTCAGACACTGCTAACCTGGACTCCACTTCTGTCACAGCATCTTTTGAGTCTGACGCAGCACTCGTCAACTGACTGGCGGTTGTTGTTGCTGATTCCATTGAGAAGTTGCCTCCCGCGTTGCTCGTGGTCTCCTCTATCCATGAGACAGATATGGATGGCTCCTGTGCAGAGTAGCTTTTTGAGGAAAGCTCCGTGGTGACCGCTGCGGTTGCAGGGTCTGTCCTTGGAGTGTCTGTGGTTGTCAGAAGATGCGCCGTGGTGATCTCCGTGGTGGTCAGCACATCCATCAAGGACTCTGGTGTGGAAGTGACCAACTTGGCTGCGCCGCGACCAGGCTTTCTTCCCGCACCTTTCCTTTGCTTCTTAATAACGGGAGTGAAGCCACCATTAGAGCCAATTTCTCCTCTTTGTGACAAAGAAGAAGCAGAAGAGAGGTTGTCAGCAGGCCGGTGAACGTAGATGATCTCACCCCTGGCCTCGGCTGTTTGAGGCAAAGAGGCGGTGGTTGGTTGCGCCACGAGCTGCCACCGGGACGACGTTGTGAGTTCGGCCACAGTCACAAGTTCACTCTGGCTTTGGTGGAGTGAAGGCTCGGATTCTGGACTGCTGGGAACGGTATTAGCAAAGTTACTAAGAAAACTATTCCCCTCACTGCTCCCCTCCACTTCCTTTTTCTGATCCGTCCCAGTTGCGGTGGTCGTTTGTGCCTCATCTCCAATTTGGTCCCTCCCCTCACCAGAATAATTTTCTACTGTGTCCTGGCGAAAGGAGTCAGGCAGGGTGATTATCTCAAGGAGCCCCGATTTGGCTTCCAGAGGATCCCAAGTGTGACTTCTGGCAACATTCCTTGGAAAGCCTACTCTGAAGCGCCGTAATGACTTGATGGCCCACGCTGGACCTCCTTTGGGAAACTTGACCCGTTCATTGGGGCTCGTATTACTTTCAGGGTCCACTGCAGTTATCCCTATAGGGAACACAAAGTGAGAGTATTTAATTTAATTGTATTACCAGGGGGTGGGTAGTTGTGGGCTGCTTTTAATTTCATGGATGTGGAATTAGCAATTAAACCTGAAGACCGTCTTACACGGTCACTGAACAGTACAGGAAGCAAAGCGTTTTTGTGTGAACTGCGATACAATGGCGATCTGGAGCAGTTTTTGTTACAGATGCCCAACAATCAAACCCCATTTGCCACTACATCCTTTGAGAAGTACACACACTTCAGATACCGATAGGTGTGTGATCAAAGGACTTGAGCAATTCAAATGGTGATAAAAGCAGCAACAAGACAGCCTGAGGAAAGTGTCAATAATAAGCACCTGGAAAACACATCGGCTGAGGCGGGCGAATTGCTCGCGCCCAGAGGCAAATTTCAGAGATGTATATTTTAATCATCTGACACTAGCACAGACTATCATTATAACTATTGGAGGAAACGTGATTGCCAGGTTTGCTAACTGCGAGCCAATCTTCTTCTTTTGCCTTGTCCTCCTCCTGTCCACTTTCCTCAATCGCTCTAATGTCGCACAAGAATGATAGTCCTGGTTATAAAAAGCGGCACAAGACAGATCGAGGAAAGCACACAGAAGCAGGGAGGCACACTGGCCGAGGCAGGCGAGTGGCTAAGCAGAGGCTTTAGCTCCTGGCAAGCAACTGTCAAGGAGAACTCCTCGCTCTTCCTGCTTCAAGACGTCCTATTGGGGAGCGAACAGAGCTTACTGTTAATGCGCCAGAAAATGCTAAAAGTAGCAACATCTGTATACCCTGGAATAAACACAGAGGCTTTTGAAGCATATTTTAATCACATCAAACCGTCCATTCAAATTCTATACCGCTTATCCTGTTCAGAGATGCGAGGAGCTGGAGCCTATCCCAGCTGACTAAGGACGAAAAGCAGACTACACCGTGGAGTGGCTGCCAGTTAGTCACAAGGTCCATATAGCGAGAGAGGGAGACAACCATTCGCTCTCACACTGTCACTGAGTGGCGACTGAATTCGCACTATTAGTGACCCTCACATAAAACGGACCAGAGAACTGAGAAATGCACATGTGATCTCGAGCGACTCCCGTGCCTCCATGTTTTTTCTTATTCTGGCTGTTTCTTCTTGAAAAGTAGTTGTCGATACAACAAAAAATGTTTGGCAATAAAAACACTGTATGCTCAATAGAAACAATATAAAGTGGAGGCAGAGACACATGCGTGAGTGTCAGCAACTCTACTACCTGGATTTTGACCCGATCCTAGCCCCTTTCCACAATCAGGGCCAGAATGATATCGGCAGCTTCAAACTGTTTACTGCCAGTTGAAGTTTAATGTCAAAGTAAACATCAAACAAGGAGTGCACGTTGTGTATTTTAAAAAACAAAATACATAGGCCCTAATGTCAGTTTATCCTAATGCTAAAAATGCAAAAAAAAAGTTTAATACAGTCAAACCTCGGTTTTTGTCCATAATTCGCTCCAGAAGGCTGTTCGAAAACCGCATTGTTCGAAAACTTTAAAATAAAAATGTTTACTGAACACGTCTGCTCACAATGGAAAGCAACACGAGGAAGCGTCACTTCCTCGTGGAAGGAAGGCAAGAGGAGTCAAATGTTGCATTCAAGTGCGCTGATTTTGTTCGAGAACCGAAATTTTTTCACCATCCGAGGCATAAAAAAACTCGAAATCTTTGGTCGAAAACCGAATTGGTCCAAAACCGAGACATTCGAAAACCGAGGTTTGACTCTACTTTTTATTCGATTTAATTTTGTCATCACTGTATGTTTTTATAAAGTACCGTATTATAAGGATTTTATTAGTATGGAAGATGAATCACAAGTGTGGACTGCTCGCAAACCTCCTACCTCGGTTTTGTACAAACCGCTTCCCTCAGTCTCTAACAGAACAATAGCACTAGTGCAAATAACAAAAACTGTTTTTACAGTAAAACATGCGCCCAACTCGGCTCTAATGATGAGAAATGCAACCGTTCAAGCTCAGACTACAGTATAAGAGGGAAGGCTCAGGTTTCTCACAGTAATAAAAGAGCTTCTAATGTACTGAGTCGTCTCTCAAGTACTCTCTGTAGTCTTTAAACGTGGCTGCGATGGAGCAGGAAAAACATTAGCATGCAACCGGGAGACATGTTTCTTGTATATTTTAACCTAATTCACAAGCAGTAGGCAGGCACCCGCTGGACACATTTTAGTGTACAATTTGGGGCCTTTAGTTCCCACAACATAAAAAAAGAAAAAAGAAAGAAAAACAAAAGAGGGGATGTATTCAAAGTCATTTCACACTTCTCGGTTTCTTTCTTCCGGATTGTTTACGTGAAACAACTTCTTGCGCAAGAGAAGCGATAAGCGAAACGTCTCAGTTCTAGTTTATTGAGACCCAAGAGGTCCCCCAGTAGCTTATCTACTCTTGGGCTTAAAGTAGACACCGTCTTGGTCATCAATAATTCATCCTGGCAGAATTTGTGACTCATGGCTGCTTTGTGTTTATTTAGGCCAGTGATGTTATTGAGAAGACCCCGGCTAGGTCATCGCTTATCGAGTGTGTAAACGTCTATAGAACGGATTACCACCAGAGGGAGAACATACACAAATACTGTACGCATGAAATATTAAAAGGTAAAATGTATTATTCAAACGCTGTTGCCTGACGCTTAAGCGAGGTCCGCGAGCGTGGGAATCGTTTCCATAGGAGGCAGGCAAATCTAATTGCCGCGAATACTTTTACGACGCCCACGGATGTACAAAAAAAACCCAGCACATTAATTAGGATTAATCATTCAGTAATAGTCTATGTTGTTCATTCAATGAAACTGTTACTTTTACATGAGACCCACCAATATGGCATTTTTTTCTGCTATATGATTTTTCTCGATAAATGGTTATTGGTTCAATTTTAGCTGGAAATGACATGAGAATACACTGTAGGTGTAAGTGGCAAACAAAAAATATAACTGGAAAATGCTGCAAAACAAACCCCCAGTGACTCCGCTTCACTGGCACAAGAGTCCCTTCCGGAGTCGGGCTGAGGTAATATTAAACTGGAAGGTTACAATCCGAGTAACAGACAGGAAAGAGAGTTGTGCCGTGAACAACACCGCCACCCATCTGCAGGTATGACATGTCTTCCGGGCTGAGTGAACGCTGGCGCATTCTGGCTGCCGCTGCTCACCCGCAATTACCGGTATTCTTTTTTTTTTTTTAGCGTTTTTTAACGGTTTACTCTCGTCATGGGAGAAACCCTACACTCCTTCGTTGTGGCGTTGGACTGTCAGTCGTCGCACGGTTGGCCTCCGTCGCGCTGTCGCGGCGTCCTGCCTGGGATATGCTGCTGTGGACCGTCTTGTCGCTCCGCCGTTTGCCCGTGGGGGGGACTGCTACGGTGCTCGGTGGCGGGGCTTCTTGCGCTCCGCTTCCGGTGGTCGGGCTCCCCGCCTGCGCTGCACCGCTTCCCGGGCGTCGCTCCTCGTCCTTCCTGGAGGTGCATCCGCCACGGATCTCGTCGAGGCTTCCACCTCGATGGCTCCAGGGGCATCACCTCCTTTTGGCCGTCCTCCCGCCGGCCACGCAGAGACAACGGCGGAGGCGGCTGCCGATCCGCGGACCACGGCGTGTTGGCCGGCCTGGCTGGGTCGGCTAGTGCTCCTCGCGACGCCGATGTTGCCGGCGTCAACTATTTAAAACCGCATATTCAGTTTAAATTTCTCATTTTATTATTTATAGTTTTATCTGTGGTTTTATTGTTCTTGTTTTGATTGTAAAGTGTCCTTGGGTGTTTTGAAAGGCGCTTGTAAATGAAATGTATTATTATTATTATTATTATAATAAAAATATATATTAATAAATAAAGGATAGGCAGAGAAGTTATTGCAAGGCTCTGCGAATCGTGTCAGGAGCATCGACGCTGCCTGTCAGCTCTTCTGTCACATCAATTTGGTTCTCCCGGTGACGTTGCTGGAAACATCGCAAAAGGGGGCATGTGTTTCTTTGACGGAAGCTCAGGATTCCACTGCAGAGCTCAATTCAACTCGTTTATTTGCGCATTACATCTTAAATCTGATGTTGTCCACTCAGCGCATGAAAAAAGTCATAGTGATCATGCATAGCCCGCAAATTATGTTGAATGTTTCAGTACCGTCTTTACCGCACGATAAGTCACTTTGGAGTATAAGGCGCACCTTCACTGAATGGCCTATTTTAAAACCGTTTTCATGTATAGGGCGCACCGCGTTATAAGGCGCACAGAATAGAAGCTACAATAGTGGCTGAGGTTGCATTATGCATCCACTAGATGGAGATACGCTAAAGGGAATACAATACAATACAGCTTTATCTAGCGCTTTCACAACCGCTGCAGCTGTAACAAAGCACTTTACAGAACATTTAAAATACTACATCCAAGAAATCAGAATATCGAGCCATATACAAGGCGCACTGTCAGCTTTTGAGAAATGTGAATGTTTTCAGGTGTGCCTTACAGCATCACAATCACATTGAAAAAAAAAATTGAAAAATGTCTTTTTCAATGTTAAAAAAATATGATGGAAGAAACATGTTTTGCATTACCGTTTTTGAAAATTCAAAATGTATAACCCAAAAAAAATCAATACCTCCTAAAGCATTTAAGTATTTAATGTCATCTACAAACTCAGACAGCACAAAAGTACCTTAAACGATATGGAAATGTACTTGAGTCTGAATTTCTAGTGAGTGAAGCAAAGTAATTAGGACAGAAACAGCACTACATTAACATAAGTAGGACAGAGTCATGCACTGACGTCTTTCGTCCAAACTTGAAAGAAATAAATTCAGTTAATCTGCAGTACCTAATTCCAGTAGAACACCTTCAATCAAAGACATCAAGTCGAGGCAAAATAAATAAAAAAGCTCTTACCACTATCGACAAATTTGCCCTCCTGCTGCGTGGTGGACTCAATTTTCCTGGCGTTTTGGACTGCGGACAGTACTGGAAAGAGCGGCACCTCCTCTTTCTCCTGCTCGGACAGACCATCCTCGGCGCTCTGTAATCCACTGGCATGGAGAAGCCCGGAGGGAGAATCGCGACTCCCGTGCTCCGCGATGGCGTTGTCGCTGCCGCCCTTGTTTTCACCGGCTTGTGAGCTCAAAGTCTGGCTCCTGTTGGAGGTTTGGCCCATCCCGCTACCAGCCCAGTTCTTGAAAGGCTTCATTAGCGTGTTAACAAAGTCAGTCAGCATGCTTTTACTGGTGTGAGGCTGAGAGGTGGTAGAGGCCGCTGATGGGAGAGTTTCAAAAGAAGCATCTTCTTCCTCTTGGGCCGAACCTCCGTGGCTCTCCTGCTCGGTTGGAGCATTGCTGGTTTTCACTTCGTCGGGTTCGGCTGGGCGGGATCGACCGGTCGGGGCGCCGTCTTGTTGGTTATCCCAACCCTGCGAGGGACTCAAGTGGATGACGACGTGCTCGTCAGAGATGTCGTAGGAGTCGTTTGTGACTGCTTCGTTCAGGTCCGTCAGGCCGGTCCGAGTAGCCGTCTTGGGTGACAGGGCGCCCATTTGGGTGCGGGTGGGTGGGGAGCCGGCCTGTGCAGGTGTTATTTTGGCGTGGAGGGAAGCGAGGGCCTCTGCGGCTTGCGCATCTGCAGGCTGATGGGCTAAAAATCACACAAGGACGTTTTTAATCATAGAATAGAAAGTTTTTCATGGAAATTGCATAGCTTTTATTTTATACTGTATGAAGTGAGTTGGTGAGGCAGAGAACGGTATGCCTCATCTCACGTTTTTGTTAAATCTGCAGCATAAGGCAATCAGCAAAACTAAATACGTAACACAAACATTAGCCTGACGAAATTTGGAGTGCAAAAGGCTGAAAAAAAAATCTTTGGAAACATGAAAATGTCATTTGTAATAATGTGTTACAATTAAAAAATAATTATTAGTTAGTTGAATGGTTGTAAATGTTATACTAAATGTTATACTAAATGTATTCTTTGACTTAATTTCTTGTCTCAATTTTGAATCACTGTTTCCATCGTGTTGTTCAGGGTACAGTGAAACTCCTCTACAACGAAATCAACATGGGTGAAAATACCCCCTAGTGTGAAAAAATCCTCATGCATTAACACCATTCCCACGTTCCTGTTTCAAATTTGCTACAGTGAAAAACCCCCTGTTGTGAAAAATTTCTTGCTGCAAACATGATTTCGTTGTAGAGGAGTTTCACTGTAAATTGCCAACAAGGGAGTTAGCCGCATAGCTTGGCCTGTGCCTGTAAAAACGCAGTCGGTTATTAAGGCCAAGATTGACATTTTCATCTCCTTTCAGCTTTCTGGAGAACATAATTTGTTTCAATCCTTCATGTCGGAAAGATGATGATCTACGTGCTCGTGTTTGACAAACGTACTGCGGCTCTTTTCTCAAGCTGCTGTTGTTGTTTTTCACTTAAAATGAATTGTTATTCACAAGCTTTTTGATGTGACACCTTGGAATAGAAAGTGTCAATCATTCTTACTTGGTTTTGAAATTAAAAACAATCTCATAAGAATGGTGCATTCGTATGCAAACGCATTTTTTTTTTAATATGGCAAACAGCAAAAGGGTTACGCAAAATGAAAAATGGATATACGTTTTGCCATTGTAAATATTAACCCTTTCATGCACCATGTACCCTGATAACATGATAAGTTGTCCACTGTCGTAACGGCTCTCCCTTAACCAAGGCGATTAATTAAACAATTTTTTTTATATAATTATAATTTTAATTAACTCGATTATTTTATTTGATCAAATATTTCATTAATTTGATTAGGATCAGATTAAGAAAAAATAAAACATTGGAATACATTTTATTATTAAATTGAACTGTTTTGTGTATTTGACAACCACATTTTATCTTTTATTTTATTTGTTTTAACTTTATGCCCATTGGTGGGTTTTAAAAAGTGCCCAACCACTGAATAGGGCCTTTTTTTTTAAGTGTATCGTTGAGAACATGGATAAGAATAATAATTTAACTGCACTAATTAATTGATTGTTGTTACTGCAGACAACAAAACCACTCGGTTTACAGGCACGTGGTGTTCTTCGAACGCAAGGCCACAAGCCTCTTCCCTGTCGCTTAAGGTAATTATGGTAAATCACACAGAAACTGTGTGACTACCTCGGTAGCAGTAAGTGTCAAACATGGCCGTGGTGTCGGGGAAGCCGGTCCGATTGGGGTTGCTGTAGACCGTTCGCACGCCGGGCTCGTCCCCTCCGCAGTTCCTCCGCGGGACGTTGATGGGGTAGCGCACACTGCCGTCAGCCAGCCAGCCCGGGTCGCACTGGTCCAGACCGGCCTGCCAGGCCAGGTACAGCTGGCCCACGGTGGCCAGCTGGGCTCCCAGCGAATGGCAATGGGTGGAGGCCGTGGCTAGATTCAGTTTCTCTTCCACAGTGGAGTGGAACACTTCACCTGGGTGGGAGAAACAGACAGCTCAGTTTCCTAATAGCAGAGATTCATAAAAGGGTTGGGGTTCGAAACGTGTGACGGCTCCATTTCATGAGGCATAATCCATATTTGTAACGTAGTGTATAGCTGGAGTTTACTGTCAAACTAAACATAAAACAAAGAGAATGACACATTTTAAACAAAAATAACTTTGCCCATAATTCGGCAAGTACAAAGTATAATGAAGGAGCAGCACAATTTCCATTGTAATGAAGCAAAAAATGCGTATTAAAAAAAAAAAAATTCTTTACATTTATGTACGGAATTGATTCATGGTTTTATTTAGTTCAATATTATCGAGTGCAATTTTCCATTGTTTTCGGTGAGAGACGAGTATTTTAAGTTATGAAAGTGGTGACGAAATCACTTAAACTTGTATGTCAAGGAACGACTGTAATACGAGTAAAGAGAGCCACTTGAAATAATTCACACAGTCAAAAAAATCTGCAGCACGCTTGACGATACTGCACAAAATCTAGACAGTAAAATTACTCAAATGTGATCATTCCTCTCAAGTTAATAATGATTACTAATACTACCACGTTGCATAACAGAAATCAATACAACAACATCGAAACAATCCACAAAGTTAAGAAAGTCAGCCTGCACAGGCTTATATGTGCATACATCCATCCATCCATTTTCCGAACCGCTTGATCCTCACTAGGGTCGCGGGGGGTGCTGGAGCCTATCCCAGCAGTCTTCGGGCAGTAGGCGGGGGACACCCTGAATTGGTTGCCAGCCAATCGCAGGGCACACAGAGACGAACAACCATCCACGCCCACACTCACACTCACACCTAGGGACAATTTAGAGTGTCCAATCAGCCTGCCATGCATGTTTTTGGAATGTGGGAGGAAACCGGAGCACCCGGAGAAAACCCACGCAAGCCCGGGGAGAACATGCAAACTCCACACAGGGAGGCCGGAGCTGGGATCGAACCCGGTACCTCTGCACTGTGAAGCCGACGTGCTAACCACTGGACTACCGGGCCGCCCATGTGCATACATGTAATTGTCTTATTTTGTAGGTGTTCACAGCGTTCGGCAGTTTAATGGTGATAATTGCAGCCACTGCACAATAGAAGTAAATAGAATGACTAGAAATGACCCAGAGTAAAAAAAAAAAAAAGTCAGCAGCTCTCAAGGGCACATACGTGTGCACAATGTTGATATCGTCGCCACAGTGCACAACTGAAAAAAAACCAGAGCCACTCGAAATCATCCACATCGTCAGACCGGGCCAACGGGGACTAAAACACAAAGGAAGGACCTTGTCTCTTCCGGGCTCCTACCTTGTAGCCGCTTGGCAAAGCAGTAGACATCAAACAGCTCGTCCGGAAACCTATTGCCATAGTTACGGATGCCGGGTGAGTCGTCACGATCGCCATAGCAACCAGGCCGAGGTGACTGGATTGGATACCTGCAGCACGCAGCGAGAGGTGGTTAAACAAAACAGACAGTAAGGTCAATTCCTCAATTCCTGCAATGAACTGAAAATATTTGCATTGGCAAGTGACAGCGAATGAAGTGACAAAGCGAGTAAGATTAAATATTTCGTGCACGTTGACACCACCAAACTTTTCCTCGGACTTTAACCCTTTCAGGGACAGCGGTTACCACAGTGGACAGCTTATCATGTTATCAGGTTAGAGGGTGCATGAAAGGGTTAATCAAATTTTATTTTGAAATTAACCTCAGAAAGAAAATGAAATCTCCCTGCGGGGAAAAAAAAAAATAAATCTCCCAATAGTGTAATAAATTGCGAGCACGCTACTCATAAAATGTCACAACACGTTCGAGCCAATCAAGAAACAACAAGTCGTTCCCTTTAGTGTTGAATAATTAGACGTCCATCTCAGTTGGGGATTGTTTCTAAACACAATTCAAACACAAGGGAGGCGAATGTGCGAAGTCAGTGAGAGGTTAAAAGCATTCTCAATTCCTCCAGTGCTTTGGTGATCCATATTCGGGTGCCAGCGTTAGCTGTTGTTTCACATGGGGATGATGAAAAGATTCTGCTTGGGCACCGAAAATATATTACATGCAGCGCACACACGAGCACAGGACTTTTTCAAACACTGCGTTCTTGGGAGTCGCCTCCCTCCCCAGCCCCCTCAAGCTGATGAATCAATGGCAGCCTCGCTATTAATTGGACACTTGGCTGATGTTCACTTTGAGCCTCCTCAATGTGGACCAATTAGCCGTGTCCCCAGTGGAAACAAGGGGAGTAAAAGGGGAGGGCAGCGGAAGAAAAAAAGAAAACCCTGCCAGCGAGACAACAGTCAGTCAGTCTCCTTGACGACCGCAGTAAAGCGTAATTAATACGAAAATATGAGCCCGGTCAACTTCGGACACGTCATGTCGACCGGTTGGAATGACTGCCAGTGGGGAGCGTTGCTCAAATGTATGTAACGCAAACAATTATGGAGCACCTTATATATTTCCAATGTACCGTACGGTGCAAAGCCTCAGCCATCATAAGATTGTCGCAGCCATAATGACCATATGCAGTTGGCTACTTGCACAAGGAGCTGAACGGTCCACTTGTATACCTTTCTGTGACTCAACCAGTCTCTCTGCATCTCTGATTCAACCTATTTCTGTTGTGGAAAGATCACGTGCTCTGCCTGTCACTATTTGTTGCTGGCATAAATAGAAAGATGAATGATTATTTTCCGAGCACTTAAATAAATGTGGACAATTTCCCATGGTGCACCTGATGAGCTCGCAGAGGCCGACTGTAAACTGTGGTGCTTTGGTAACTGAATTGAAAGAGTCACATGAGAAAAGAGACCCACCGTACGGTCTGGTCCGAAAGCCACCCGGCGTCACAGTTCTCGTAGCCGTCGGCAAAGGCCGCCTGCAGCTGACCCGGCGTGGCGATGGCCGCCGAGTTCTCAGCGCACACCCTCTTGGCGTCAGCGAAGGACAGGGCGTAACGGTCGGGGGGAGCGCGGTAATGAAAGAGCACGCCTGGAGCGGAGGGAGACGAGAGAAGTCAACCTTGGAGTATTCAAACATGAGCACGTACGAGCGGCGTAAACATCAAGCCGCATGGACGTCATCGTCACGCACTGACACGTCCATCTGTGCGGTCGCTGGAGAATATTTGCATCAGACAGCGACTTCGGAAAACAAACAATTTCACCTTCCAACATGGTTCCACTCTCTTTTTTTTTTTTTTTTAGTATAGTGTGGCCGATATCCTCTATTTTTGCTCTGGACTAAGAACATTTGTATTTGGAACAGAAAGACTTAACGAGATTAACCATACTGGGACAGGGGTTATGACAGCGGACAGCTCAGTCTCAACTTTGTAAGATGAAAATGCAGAGTTTAGAGTCTGGAGACTGACTTAACCCTGATGAACCGCCCTGTCGTTTTAGCAGCGTGTTTAGCGTCTGTCACAATCCATCCTGGATGCTCTCCGACTGTGGTGGAATTTTCCACTCTGCCACCTGGCCACACTTGAGCTCATTAGCCAACCAGCCACACCTGCAGCGCCCAGATGAAGGTTGTTACCCATCCAAAATCGTCTTCCTGTCACGTCTGACTTTACAGTGTTAGTTTCAGGATTGAGTCCCCGGTTGCGACCTTGGTTGTTTTTGGTTATTGCCTCTGACCTTGTAATAGACCTGCTTTCAGTTTGCCTTTCCACTCCGGATCCATCTGGCCTGCTTTCTAACTGCCTTTGTCTTTGTCGGCTGGCTCGGAAAAAGCACTCCCGCCTGGGACGCAGGACTAGATTGTTGTTTGGGTGTTTGCCGTGGTATTGGAATCGTGTGTGTAGGTGTCTGTGTGTCTGTGTGGAACTAAATCTCCAATGGTGCCAAGCATTCTAGTTGAGATCTATTAAGACCTGCCGATCGCCCTGAAAATGTGATTTTGCCAATCAGGCATGGTGAGCTAGTGGTCAGCACGTCGATCTGACGCTTTAGTAGTTCAGGGTTTGAATCGCCTCCCACATTCCAAAAGCATATATTCAGGTTGACTGAAGGGGCGGCGGGCGGCCCGGTAGTCCAGAGGTCCACCTCACAGTGCAGAGGTACCGGGTTCGATCCCAGCTCCGGCCTCCCTGTGTGGAGTTTGCATGTTCTCCCCGGGCTTGCGTGGGTTTTCTCCGGGTGCTCCGGTTTCCTCCCACATTCCAAAAACATGCATGGCAGGCTCGTTGGGCACTCTAAATTGTCCCTAGGTATGAGCGTGGATGGTTGTTCGTCTCTGTGTGCCCTGCGATTGGCTGGCAACCAATTCAGGGTGTCCCCCGCCTACTGCCCGAAGACTGCTGGGATAGGCTCCAGCACCCCCCGCGACCCTAGTGAGGATCAAGCGGTTCGGAAAATGGATGGATGGATGGATGAAGGGGCGGCGGGCGGCCCGGTAGTCCAGAGGTCCACCTCACAGTGCAGAGGTACCGGGTTCGATTCCAGCTTCAGTATTCCTGTGTGGAGTTTGCATGTTCTCCCCGGGCCTATGTGGGTTTTCTTCGGGTACTCCGGTTTCCTCCCATGTTCCAAAAAATATGCATGGCAGGCTGATTGAACACTCTAAATTGTCCCTAAGTGTGAGTGTGGGCGTGGATGGTTGTTCGTTTCTGTGTGCCCTGCGATTGGCTGGCAACCGGTTCAGGGTGTCCCCCGCCTACTGCCCGAAGACAGCTGGGATAGGCTCCAGTACCCCCCGCGACCCTAGTGAGGATAAAGCGGTTCGGAAAATGAAGGGGCGGCCCAGTGGTCCAGTGGTCCAGTGGTTAGCGCGTCGACGTCACAGTGCAGAGGTTGCCATTTGGTTAGTTTCTATTCAGTAGTTTAGTATTCTTTGAGTTGGCTTCATAGATTTTTTCCAGGAACTCTTTAAGTGCAGATGGTGTTTGCTCATTGCAATTAGGAACACAGTAAGTCTCAATTCCCAGAGCTGTGTATGCTAGCAAGCCGTACATTGCATTTAAATGACAAAGAAACAGCTTTCCATCACCTCCGATATTTGCTTGCCACTCACGCAGCTCTGCTCCCGTTACGATCGACATGAAACCAGTGGGTGACCAGTTACTAACACGGCTATTTTATCGGCGAGAGTGACACAGATCCATGTGATACGGAGAGTTGGGTGCCGCTGAGTCCATTAGCACTCCATTCTGTATCTGAAAGCGTTGTCCTTTTGCAGAAATATTGAGGCCGTCCAAACAGAGATACAGTCCAACTGTGTGCTTGAGCCAGGGAAATGGCGCTCTCACACATCAACATATTCTTCTGGGAGAAGAAACAGCAGGGGGCCATTCCGGGGATAGAGCCACAGTGCACTATGAATGTCGACTGTGAACACTTCCTGGCTCTCCAGAGTAATAAAATATATTCTATACACTGTAGCTCTCATCGGGTTTATAACTTATGTCCCTTCATACACAATTATATGTTCAAGTGACTGTTTCTCCAGCATAATGGAATCTCTCCCCACAAAAATGTGGATCCACAGCCTGTAAAGTGCCTTCCAAAGAAACATTACCTCGAATTGTCGGTCTACTTTAGCGTCAGAAGCCCAACGAAAGTGGCAGAAGCTTCTCTAAAATATTTAAGGGGTGCTCTTCATGTTGCATGCAAATTCACGATAATTTTGAACCACGTATGGATTGGGCATGTAAATAAACATGTTGTTACATGTCATTAAACGCGCATTGACTTTAACTGTTTAACTCTCAGTTCACATACATGCTAGTGCTCCACATTTTTGGTCAGAAACTAACTCCTATTTTGAAACAAAAAAAGTGGAGAATCTCACAACTCGTCATCATTGATTATGAAACCATAACGAGACGCCCGTTTCTGCCCCGCCCCACATACACGCTGCCCTGTGCGGCTGCACGTACTGCACATAACAAAAACCGCTATGGAACTCACAGCTAAACGATCAAACTGCCAAGCAAGGGTCCTTGAAACTTTTTCCTTTATCCTGTTCAAACAGATGTATCCACAACATTTCGTATTGATCAACAACACAGGTAACCGGGTGCATGTCTAGAAAACAAAAATCTCTCTCTCTCCCTCCCTCTCTAGATAGATAGATAGATAGATAGATAGATAGATAGATAGATAGATAGATAGATAGATAGATAGATAGATAGATAGATAGATAGATAGATAGATAGATAGATAGATATTTTTTTTAAACAATTTTCACCAGGGTCCACACATGAACATTTTTTTTCAGGCACGCTGAGCCTAACCAAGTACATTTGACAAGAAATTGAGACGAGATATCAGCATTATTTCAGTATAAACGCTTTTTGTGATATTTTGGTTTGATGCGGTGCTGTGAGAACATAAAATATGTGCCTTGGCTCAATAAAGGTTGGGAAACAATACCCCTGTCAATTAGAACGCTGTTTCAGCCAAGGCTGCCGATTCTCTGGTTAAACCAGTTCCCCCGCATCACCACGAGGGACTCAAACAATCAATAGCGCCATGTCTAAGAGACATACAATTGACTCGAAAATACGTGCGCAGAGAATCTAAGCAGGAGATTGTGAGTAAGGCGGCCTGTGCGAAATTAAAGAAGGACTATCAAAGGAAGGGAGTTCTATCATTTTGAATGGAGTCTGGAATAAGATCCTTGTGCGTTAATATGTTATCGATATAGCCAAGCGGTCTAAATAATGCCTAATGGGTACATTTAAAAAAAAAAAACAAGCATTTAACTAGCGAAGAGTAGCCTGACGGCCAATTATGACCAATCCCCATGGACGGCAACTCTTTGCTCGCCATGTAATTGGCTTCCGTCTGAATTACTGGTGCTCGAAGCGCGCTAATCAACTGTTCGACAGAGGTGGGATGTAAAAAGAGAACATGCTCATATTTCCTTGGCAACGGACGCAGCAGGCGACGCTCAGGAGAAAAGGGCGGCATAGAAGGAAAAGAATGTTTCGGCCCTGAAAACCCCCCAAAAAACCCACAAGAGAATTTAAAGATGACGCGTAATCAAGTGTCCACTCAACATGCCCCTACAACACGCAGATACAGTACACTGTAATACAGTTGCGTGTTGTATTTTCTAAATAGCGTAGCCAACTGAGTGGCGGCTATCTCGCCTTCAGGCTTCACTCTACTCTCCTTCCCCGCCGTGCACAGCAGAGCTCTGCTGCAGCAGGCGGACCTTCGCTGTCCGTCTTTCTTAATATTCCAAATGATTCAGCTTCTTAATAGCACAATCACTCTTACATTTCCTTGGGTGACATTCTGAGGGCTGATTTACAGCGGGAAAAAAATAAAAAATACCTGAACAATGTGACACAGGGACTGTCAGGGAGCCAAGTGTGGGAGAAAGCACAGATGATGGGCGTCAGGAAGCATAAATAATATTTGTCCTCCCCCCCAAAAAAGTGTTTTCAACCAATTTGTTTGTGAACCAAAGTTCAAGATTCCATCTTAATTGCTTAATTTCTTGCAAATCAAGGCAAAGAAAATTGACAGAGCGACGGTTCATATCTTGAAAAAAATGTAGGGCACTAGCATGTTGAGATACCATTGGGAATTTTATGAAATACAACTTCATTCTCATTAGATTAAACTTTTTTTCTCCCCCCGCCCCCTCAAAAAAAGTGAATTTGCCATAACTGGTACTTTATTCTCGAAAACAAGCAACTATTTAATTTCTGTGGTGTTTCTACGATGGGTGAAAATCCCCAATATCGTATATACTTTCCACACCCCTAAAATAAATAAATAAATAAAATGCGATGGACTGAAACGGGATGAAACAGGGGAAAACGTCGTTCATTTTTTGGCTGGTTTGTCCTGCAGACGTGATGATATTCGCTTCTCGCAATCTAAAACAGTGATGAGTGTAATTATGTTAGCGATTGCGCAAATGTGAAATGATGCAATGTTTTCCCCCCATTAAGAAGCCACATCGCTCAGTCTACACAATTTGATAATAGCCTGGTCTCTGTTGGCTTTCGGTTTCATTTCATGCACGAACATGGTCGGCTCAAGGGAATGATTTTTAATGGGTTCGAGTTCCCTCACCTTTATTTCCCTCATTGTGGTGCTATGCCGACCGTAAACAAGCTCGAGTGTAATGGCCGGATTAGCGCGACACGTCATTAATATTCATCGTGGCAGACCTCGGGTGCAAAAGGGGCAGCCGCACACAACCAAAGAGCAGAGTGTTAATTTGCAATAATAATTAGTGGGGGCCAAAAAGCGGCGCACTTGAATGACGGTTAAATGGTGTAATTACGGTGGACGTCGACGCTCAACATATCATAAACGGCATAAAACACAATGGAGGATCATAAAAAACAGGCCAGTGTGGCGGACTGTGTTTGAATACCGTCCCATTATGTGTTATATTTAAGACAGAGCCGTGATTAAATTGTAAAATCCCTGTTTATACTCCATCAACCTTTCTCCTAAAATTTAACGTCCGTGGGTATGGCGTTCCACGAATTCTGCCTAGCAACAGGCACATTCAGATGAATGAGCCATATGCTATATGTTGTAAACGTATGGAGTTTTATCAGACGATCGCATTTATTCATCCATTTCCGACAGCATTTGTTGTAAAATGGATTATGGCTGAGCTGGAACCGATCCCAGCTAACTTTCGGCGAGTTGCGGGGTACACCCTGGACTGCTTGCCAGCTAATGAATGTGAACACTTTTCACATTTGCGTCCACCCCTATGGGCCATTTTGAAACTTTACTGAACCTCAAATGCAAATGCAAAGTCCAGTTAAAACTGTGAGGCCAACATCCGTCCCATCATTCCGCTGTGTTGTCGATCAATGACATTGGCAAATTCTACGCTAGCAGATGCTAGCGTAAATATCCTGTAGCCGGAGAAGCTTGCCAGAAAACATTTGACCTTGAGTAATCGGGTACGAAGTTCTGAAACAGGACATATTGGCATGAAAAACGGAAATGAAACGACAATAAGCCCCACTAAAAGTACTCAACAGTCAGACGCATTATGACATCATAATAAATTCTGTTTTATGTTCAACGTTTGTATGCCGCTTTTACGTTTTTACATGACACTGACCTGTGACCTCCAGCGGGACAGTGTCTCGCTCATCGTTAATGCCCATCACAACTTCGCAGCGGTACAGGCCGGAGTCACTGGATCGCAAGCCTGTCAGAGCCAGACTGGCATTGTATCGGTTATCGCTGTAACCAGGAAGCGATACCCGACCTTGAAAAGCCTTTTTCACCTGGTCGAGGAGAGAGAGAATATGGATTAATCAAATCTCAAGACGCCGACTGGATCTTCTGTGTTAAGCATACCTTGACGACATTGTCTTTGGCCACCAGGATCGACTGCTCTTTCCCCGAGCCGTCCGAGCCTTGCTGACCCCACACCTTGGACCATTTGACGCGGGGAGGCTCGTGGGACGGAACGGCGCCGGGGCGCAGGGAGAAGAGGCAGGGGAGCACCACCGTCTTGGACATCTCCTCGCTGATGCTGTGATGGGTCACTTTATGCATGCTCACCACAGGGTCGGCATCACTTAAGCCTGAGTAGAAGACAGATACCTTGCATTTACTCAACTACAAAATGGATGGCATCTATTAGAGGGGGGGGGGGGGCTACAGCAACTGCATTGTGCCGTTTGGCAATTTTATTAGAAACGTCCTTCGCCTGTAAGGGCAAGCATCATTGCTAAGCTCTCACATTGTCCGTCTCACAATGCTGCTCGGAGGGAAAGGGAGGTAGGGTGTACAAAGCAACATAAGAGCTTATCTAAAGCACTGACTAATGACTGATGGAGAAAAGTAATGGAGGTTGAAGAAAAAAAAAAACATCAATAGGGTAAAGAACAGGAGGAAAGTTTGTACAATATGAGGAGAAAATGACCGCGCTGCACTCAATGTTACATGCGAGTACAATGGCCACTGCTCTCTGTAATTGACATGTCACAAAAGGTTGGTTTGACGTGCAAAAACATGGCATTGTCTGTATTTTCTGACAACACTTCCTCCTCAAGCCTCAAACCTCCAACCACAAAATCACTTTTCAAATCAACACGGCACTTGTGAAGCGTCAACGAGGATTTGTGTTCAGGGGGACTGCTTGTTCTTTAACAAGACAGTCATCTTTGAGGCTCACTGGAAGGAAGAAAGGGAAATAATACTCACTAACTTCCATTGTTATTTTCGTAAAGTCAACTATTATACTGTATTGGATCTCAGAAATATATACTTTGGACTGCGAATGCCGACAGCCTACATTTTCTACCATCCTACCGATTCTACCTGCTGTACCTTTCCTACATTCTTACTAACACGTTTATTTAAAAAGCACTTTGAACATTCTCACATCTCACACTGTACCTAAGTGCCTTGCATAATACATTAGCTCAAAAAAATAAAAGCAGTTAAAGATGGGCATCTTAAATAACACCTAGCTTACATGGATGGGGTTCTTCATATCAGGTAAAGGGAACAAGGTTGCAAGGATGGAATGTTTGGACTTTGAAGGGCCAAAGATGGTTAGTCCAAATAAAGGCAAAAAAAAGCATGGTACCTGGAATGGACCCCTGCGGGACCCCATAAGAGATGAAGCGTACTGGCCTATGGATATTGAACCTAACTGTTTTTTCTACCTATATACTTAAACTAACAAGAAATGTCCATTGAATTTTGGTTGCACATGTTTAAAATGTGTTCAATTAACATATTATTCTATTAATTTTGAGACGATGGGGAAAATTACATCAGTCGTCCACAGACGATCAGTACTTCTCTTTCCCTCGGTGTGCCTACCTGGCTTTCCTACTTTTTCTACCTTCCTTCCTCGCCACCAACTATAATGAGAACAAACTGAAATGTTGAGAAAAAAAATACAACTTTCAGAGAGGATGATGGAAAAAGGCGAGAATAGCTCTTATGAAATGGCAGACGGTGTGGTAAGAGTGACTTTGCGGCAAATTACTGTGCATGCACGCACATGCACACGCGCACACACACACACACACACACACACACACACACAGAAAGCACATCTTTAGGAGTCTATAACGCCCTGGCTGCTGTCTCTCTATTTGCTTCGAGCCCCTTGAGGATGAGGCACTGATCTTTGTTTACCACACACTAACATTTGTACCCCCTTCCTCTTAAACACAGCCATCGACAAACGCGCAATAAAGAAGATGTCCTGGAAGATGGCAGATTTGGAGCCAACTCAGGAAACAAAGACAGGTGTATTCCTTTTCCAGCTGAGCTGCATCAATAACCTTTAATTCCTCTGCCAGATTCTTGTCAGCTCTCCCCTTATACTCACATAACTAACTTTGCGAGGAGCCAAACAAACTTTACAATGTCACTCACATTCCACTTGTGCGCGCCATACGGATGTTTATCGCCAGCCTGGCAAGCTGTGAGTTGCACAGCCAAAATCCAATGAAATTAATTTGCAAATTCCCTCCAGAAATCAGTAAATTACATGGTGGGGGAGGAGAAAACAAAAAAACGCGGCACTCTTCCTCAGCAGTGATTAACATAAACTAGCGGGGGTGCGTATTGCTAGTGTTATAAATCTGCATTTAGATGGAAAAGTTATCACGAGCCATAATGCCTCAAGAGACCGGTGTGTTGTCTCGGTGACAAAAGCAAGAACAGGGCATAATAAAAAATCTAAAAAAATCTGTGTTACATTTTAAATGTTAACGGGAGCTCTTTTGCGACCCTTCAAATGCACCAGGATCGGCACGGTCAACATGTGACTCGGCTGCTCTTAGCGTGGCGTAGCCGCATACTTCGGCGAGTCATCACCGGTGGACCCATCTGTCTCGGTGTTGGTAGTCTTTGGAATTATTAAGCGACGCGTAGGAGCCCTTACGTGTCTTGCGCAGACGCAAGGTCCAAATGGCATTTTAACAGCCGCGGGAGCGCAATTACACCCAATGTCTTGTTTTTCTCCATCTGTGATTTTCACCCCAGAACAGCCAACTGCATCTTCTCCTTCTGTTTCAGATTTACACCAGGCCTGAAACTGTTTACGTGTCATTAATTGTGTACATTTTTAGCTGCCTTGCTGCTATTGGTGAATTGTCAGGAAATGTCAGCCAATATGATAAAAACAAATGTGAATCTCAGACACATGATGTGGCTCTTAATTGGGGTGTAATTTATTGGGTGCTTGAACTCACCATATCCATTGTAACGTTTAATATTAATAGACTGATCGGCATTCATTCATTAATGGGTTAATTAGAGAGGATGTTGTTGGGTGTAGGTTTCTTTTTATGGAATTTTAGAAGCCTTTTCTCACAGGACTTTTGGGGGATTTTTTCTACCCCCCCAAAAAATTATATATATATACACACACAGTATATGGCTGCTGTCTACAAAGTACAAGATGCAAGTGAAAATTGTACTTTGTCAAAAAAAAAAAAGTAATGCCAAGTAAATCAAATCTAAAGACTTCAACAGTTTTTGCCACACTTTTTGCTGCAGTTAAATGGGCATTGTGCTGCTCCTTCGGCTATATTATAAGTATGTGGAGATGGTTTCAGCTCCTCAATAAGATGGAATAATATTCGTCTTTCTTTGCAGAGGGTAAAGAATATAGTGTCAGCCTCTGAGTATTACTATTGTCTGTGTTACTGCACCATTAGTGTTCAAATATCCATTAAAATGGGTTATAACGACACAACACCATTGTTATTCATTTGCCCATCTGTAGCCTATTCCCATTTTATGTTAGCATTAAGATCATGGACCTGTATAATGTCGTGTCTCGCTGCAGTGCGGATGCGTTCGCCGCATGCACACATGGAACGTAGACACGAGGCACGCCAACATCCAGTTCGTCGGTGACCTAGCGTGAGTGCACATTCACATTGACAGCGACACGCTCTGCGGGGTGGACGTCACGCAGGGCTTGGGTTAAAAAAAAAAATGATGCAGTCGTGATATTGTCTCATGTAAAAAATGAAAATAAATAAATAAACTTTCGGTTCACCTCTCGCAACCTGCCAAGTAGCATACGTTCTCTGAGCATCTTTGGGAGCTTTTCAAGTCCCAGCCACAGAACTGTGTTGGTGCATCGCAGTGACTCAAAGGGAGGTTGCGCCGTCTGAGGCGAGACGATGAAGTTCAAATCTTGTGCGGTGCGCAGTCAACACTTCAAAATCACAAACCACGGGTAAACATCCGGATAACATGCCCTTGCAACCTCATTGCAAATTTAGAATCACATTTTCTCCAAGCAGCACAGTTTGAAATGCTATAGCATCACACCACTTTTAGACCCACCCCTCCCCCCAAAAAAGTCATAATAAGTGGATGCAGAGGTTATTTATATGATTCCTGTCATCTCGTGGAAGAACATTTAATCTGTCTGTCTGTTACTATTCCACTGGCATCGATCGATAAACCGACATATATTAAAAGGGAAATCAAGTCAAACGTTTTCTTCACAATAATACGTTCAATGGAGTCTCACTTGTCTAAACACGGCATTCTAATTTAATATTTTTTTTGTGGAATATGAATTAAGCAGTAAAATCTACTTGGTTTTATTCACCTGTTTTCTGAGGTTGGTCATGTGACGTTGGCAGGCTGAGCCGTGATTGGTTGTGACCTGAGCCCTGAGCAACTGTGATGTCATTTTCGGTTGACAGCAAGTGGCAAAATAGCCACCCCTTGAGATGGATACAAACCGGTGCAGTTTACTGCTTAATTCATATTCCACAAATGCAATATGAATCAGAATGCCGCGTTTAGACGAGCGGAGGTGTGAAGAAAATGTTTGACTTCTGCTTTAAGCAAGAAATTATCGAGGAACTTTTCTTACATATCCCCGATTAGCATTTATGATTCTAAACTGTCCCCTGGCAAACTGAGCCGAGTCGAACAAATGTGTGCGCCGCAATATCTGGCCTGAGCTGGGTTTCGTATGACCGCACAAGCACAACACAGCCAATTTTGCCAAGGATCTCAATATAATTCCAGAGACCCCTCACCCCAAAAATGAACAGAAAATGGTTCACTTGGCACATACGTCTCCTCTGTTTGTGTAACACCGTGTGCGGTGGCATATACCGAACCACCTGGCAGATTTAACCGGAGGCTTTCCAAGAGTTGTGTTCTCATCACCCCCTCTGCCTGGGACTCGGAGTGCCAACAAGTCTGTTTCTTTTTCAATGCAAGCAAGGAAACAAACAATTCGGAAGCCGCGGAGAGCACGGAGAAGTAAGGCACACACCCAAAGCAGGTAGTGCGAGTAGACTAAAGCACGGCTCTAAGGCAGGCTTTACAAAACATCGGGCGGGGCCATTTTGGGATAGTTTTTATTGTGTGTGTGTGTGTGTGTGTGTGTGTGTGTGTGTGTGTGTGTGTGTGTGTGTGAGATTGACAGAATTCAATACCGTGAACCACTCATTTGTACAATCCCGAGATGACCATATGGTGGACATGCATTTTTTTTTTTCCTCAAGGTACTACAGTACTTCCATGATATGTACGATACTGAAGCGGAAAGAGTCAATAAAGGCTACAATGGCAGCCAAGGGCGTTAAAATGATTTCTGAGCTGCCGACCTATGGCCATGAAAAGATGCAAAAGCTGATGAATATGAGGAAAGCAAAAATAAATAAATAAATAAAAATACACGAAACATTAAAATCGTGCTGCTTAATTGAGGAAAAGTGAAGTGATTGTTGTTTTTTTAATCAAGTACGAATTGAGGAAAAACAATTTAGTTCTTCACATTCTCGACAGAAAATGTAATAATAGTCCCAAGCGTGTCGAAAAAGAACTAATATTATTGTTACTTAGTTGTGAAATTTAATTTATTATTTATGTCAATATTAAATTGGTTTCTGTGTCACACGCAATAGAAAGAGCACAATGTCAATCGGCATTGAAGCATGAAATCGGGGATGCGCAAACTGTTTAGTTTTTTTTTTCATTGTCCTTAATTGTGTTATTCATGTTTTATACAGGGCGGCCCGGTAGTCCAGTGGTTAGCACGTCGGCTTCACAGTGCAGAGGTACCGGGTTCGATCCCAGCTCCGGCCTCCCTGTGTGGAGTTTGCATGTTCTCCCCGGGCTTGCGTGGGTTTTCTCCGGGTGCTCCGGTTTCCTCCCACATTCCAAAAACATGCATGGCAGGCTCGTTGGGCACTCTAAATTGTCCCTAGGTGTGAGTGTGAGTGTGAGCGTGGATGGTTGTTCGTCTCTGTGTGCCCTGCGATTGGCTGGCAACCAATTCAGGGTGTCCCCCGCCTACTGCCCGAAGACTGCTGGGATAGGCTCCAGCACCCCCCGCGACCCTAGTGAGGATGAAGCGGTTCGGAAAATGGATGGATGGATGTTTTATACATTATCATACTGTCCAGTTCTATTTTTCATATTTAAAAAACATGTTCGAACATTTTGGAGGGGTGTCTTTATTAGGTAGCCTGAGTGCATTTATAGCATTTCTGTTCATCTGAATCAGGAAACTCGATTTGGGGATATGCATGATTTAACTTCCCGCTGAATATGTCAATTTGGCGACAAATAATGCAGTTTGTCAGTTTGTACTTTTCAAGTTTGGGTACTGAGCTGAAAAAAAGTTTGGTAATCTCTGCTGTGCATGATAAAGGGATGCAAACAGACACGCAAGCTGACAGGCAGCAAAAATGATCCGACAGCTGAGATAAGCATAGCAACTCTCTGTCTTAACTCTCGCTTTATCAAGAGTAAAACAGTGTGCCACAGAAGCGCAAAAAAAAAACCTCCTTCTTGGGTTGCTGACAAAATGAGCGGATTAAAATTGTACATTTAAAAAAAAAAATCAAATCAAAGATTAAAAAGAAGGATGTGACCATGCTGCTTCTCTCTTTGAAGCTCTAAGCCGTCTAAAACTCGCGGGAAAAAAATCCCGTCTGAGTGGCGGGAAAGCCGTGATGGGTTTTTATTATTGGAGCGAAATGGACCAAGAGACAGAAATGTCGAGATTAACTGCGGTTGTTTCCTTGACGCTAATTGTTAAGCCAACGACGGCAACCAGGCGATTACGACTGACGGGCTCTGTCGATGCCGTGACTGATGTTGGTTCGCGCGTGCAGCCGAGGCGGCTAATTCCTTGTTCCGAGATGAACACGACTCCGAAACAATGAACTGACTTGTTTGGGTGAATAAATGAAGGACGGAGTTATGCAATCCTCATTATTATTATGATTATGATTGTTATTATTATTATTATTATTTTAACCCAGAAATCATTATTGCTTGATCAATTGAGTGTGCTTCTGCTTTGGAGGCAAATAAATGAATTTGGAGACTCCACAAAACTGTTTCTGTCATGCTCTCTGTGTGTTTGTTTTGTTTCAGCCCCAACTGGAGTGATGGGCGTTTCCCTCCAGCAGGCACACCCGTTCCTGATTCTAATGAAGCTTGTTCAAGTATTTAAGGACTGCCATGCTCCCAAATCCTCATCGGATTATTGTCCTTGCTCGCTCTACTGCTTCAAGTGTTTTTTTTCTAGACGTTCTTGTTCATGTTTAGAATTTGGTTTTGTAAGTGTTTTTGTGATAGCGATTTTTGCCGATTTTGGTTACGCCTGTTTGGACTCTTGCTATTTCATTTTGCGTATTTTCCATTTTTGTTGTTTTGCAAGCGCTTTCTGTTCATGATTCGTTTTCCTGGCTTTTTGGTGCCAACCATTTTTGTTTGTACTTGTCGGTCATTCCTTTTTCCTTATATAAATAATATTTTTGGTTCCGGATTTTATTTGGGTCTACATTGGTAGGATCCCATCACCATTCAGTGTGTCCATGAACTGTGTCAGTTTTGCTTTTTATTTAGCTTGTTGCTTTTTTTTTAATCACACAGAAAGGTACTGATATTACAGAAGCACATAAATGCTTTGCAATTAAAAATGAAATGACAACCTGCAGTATTAGTACCAGTACTTCTGTGCAGTTCAGCCAAAAAGATGTTACATGTGACTGCTTCAAGCTGTTTTAAGTCATTGCTGTAAAAAAATATGGAGGATCTGCAGGTGGAAAGAGCCAGACAAGAGTGTACTTTCGTCAGCCACCATAGCCGCAGTCTCTGCCGTCTGCAGTCTAATCCACAATATGTTCCAACTCCAAGTGGCAGTTGAAGCGCCAAAATGTTCATCAAATCCATCAGAGTTTGTGTTCCCCAACAAACTTCACAATCACGATTCCGTTGTGTTTTTTTTAATGCAACGATTCAAATTAAACAAAAAAAAAGCTTTTTTTTCAATGCAATTAAGTTGACTGATTCAAATATAAATGAATGTATGTCGCATGCTAACTTGATGTTTCCATTTTTGTTAGGGTGGTTCTGTTTGTGACCAACAGGTGGCACTGTAGGGCTCCTCCCGCAGTGGCACACCTGGGAGTCCTTTTACCACACACTGATGAAACAATGATCAACAGGTGTGCCACTGCAGGAGGAGCCCTACAGTGCCACCTGTTGGTCACAAACAGAACCACCTAACAATTTTAAAGCGTTGACTTAATTCCTGATGGGTCAATTTGCTTATCTTCGATCTTGCATACCGGTTCACTGTGTTATTTGATATTTTACATTTGTTGTACTGTTGAGTTAAAAAAAAAAGTACTACTAATGCTCATCTTCTGATATACGATATGGTGTGTGAAAAAAAAAAATAATTTTGTGTGGTTCAATAAAGTCGGAGTTGGGTGAAGTCGGATTTGGACTCACCGTGGCTGACAGCATGAAGAAGCAGCAGGAGGGCCAGCAAGTTCTGCAGTCCACACGGAGGCATCACGTCGCACGTCCTGCCAGGCACTGACGGCAGGAAAAGAAAGAAAAAAAATGCGTGAGATCGACAGTCTTTGGCCCAAATGTCTCCGGAGTGACAGCTGTCGCTTCATTTGTCATGGTGATTTGCGGTCTCCTTGTTCAAGCGTACTTCGAAGCCCTTTTCAAGGCTCCGTTGGTTATTATGAGGCTTGAAAAGGAGGGGCAGCGAGAACAGACTCAGCTGGCTGCAACTGTCATGTTTCATCTCTCTCAAGTGTCACTGGAACTATAGGCCATTATCTTTATACTTCAGAGGACAAGTAGCTCCCATTTGGATAGTGACAGCTCACTCTTAACGACTTTTAAAGCCTCGTTTTGCTTTTGTCATTCCCCATGTATTCCTAATCAGTACCATTGGGTGGATGGAAACTACTCAAGCATGCAGTATCTCCCTTATAATTATTATTATTATTATTATTTTAAACATGTAAGAAATATTTCATGCCTCAAAGCATGTACAAACGTTTTTAGCGTGGACATCAAACAACTGGCGGATATTCGCGATTCACAGCAGGAATGAGCTCCTCTGCCTCGGGAATTAAGTTCAGTGCGTTATGAAATCTTGCAAAGGAAATGGTGAATTTGAACGTTTGCCTTGTGATTTTGTTGCCCGGTGTTGATATACGCAAGGAACACTCCGCAGGAAAGCATTTTTGGTGAGCAATGAGCCGACATGGGAAGGTTTGACGATTGAAATTTCTTTGGTGTCCAGATCATTGCGTCAAAACCAACAAGATAAAACCCGCGACATTTCTGAACAAAAACATGATTTACACAGCCGCAAGGCGGGTATCAACAAGAGTAACAAGCAGATAAGGGCCCGGGAGGCAAATCCAACGTGATGTGTGGGTGTGGATGTGTGTCAGAGTGTGCGCAGAGCAGCGAGCGCATATACTGTCACATTATACAGTAACACTACATGGCCACATACAGTAGCTATTTATCTGGCAGGCTGGCAGGAGCAGGGGGCGGTGGAGGCGCGGAGAAGTTAAGTAACTGTCAAATTGTGTTCAGGTCTGATGCACATGCACACACGCACGCGGTGACTCGGTGCATTGAAATACTTAAAAGGGCATGAAGGGTTTTATATGGAGCATAAAAATATGCTCAACGCCCACAAACAACGTGGAAGTTTGTATGCAAGACAAGCTCAGTGTGCGTCTGAGGATGTGTTTTTCTTTTCTTTGTCTTTTTTTTTGGGGTGATGGCACCACAGGAGACGTGGCGGAAGTGGAATAGAATCTGTTGTAATACAAGAAATGTGTGTGGATGCTAATTAAGCTGTCATTAAGACCAGTGATTCATAACCACTTAGGTGAAATTGGATCATTTCCCATGGCGGAAAAATATCTGCCTTCAACTAATTGCTGTAATTGTTTCCTACAAACAACGTCTATATTTGTTCATCTATCTGTGGTGTATAGTGACAGGCAGAAATGTTGTGACACGAGATGGCAAATCGTACAACTCATCACAAATCATCTTTCCCCATTGAAATGAGTGGAAATGTCATTAATCCGTTGCAGCCTCCAAAACAAAACAACAAACATTGTTGTAGTGTGTTTTTTGCATAAGAAAAATATCACTTTATAACACTGGACTTGATAATGACATACAGTAATGACAATGTATGGAATTTATCAAATAGAATGTAAAGAAATGAACCAGGTTTTAACACATTTTTGCATCACTTCTGTGGACATTGTGCTGCAGTGCATGAGACTTGGGACACAAGGGGGCAGTATAATACAGAAATGTTGATGCTGCTGACTAGGGAATGTAGTTGTATTTTATTGTCATTTTATTATTAGGGCTCAGGCACAAAACTGGAATTTCTTTGTTTATTTTATTTTTTTTTACTACATTTAACAGTAATTCGACAACAAAATTTAACAGACTCCAAAACTTACCGAATTCCACCAGCAGGCATATTCTAGAAAATGACTTTGTTTATGGTTCACGGACCAAACCCTTCTAAAAGTCATTCAATATCTCTCCCCTGATTGTCATACAATATTTAATTAGTTTATTTGCCCCGGCCCATGTACAGGAAAAAAAAAAAAAAAACTCAAGACTCAAGAATAAAGATGCTTTCTACCAAATTATAGCGTTGCAGCTAACTTCCATATCAAATTAAGAAAAAAAAAGTTGAAAGAGTAGAAGAGTTGCATTAAAACTCATTAGGAGTGGCAAACTGTTTACACATTTACAATATAGATGAAATTCACCCTTTCATGCACCAATAATGACAACCTGCAATCTGATAACATGATCCATTAACCCAAAATCTGGTTTGTGTTGTTATCAGGGGCTTACTTTTCTTTTACACTAGAATGAAAGAGAAGCTCAATTAACAAAATTTCTTTGCATCAACGGTTCACTTGATAAAGATTTTACAGACAGTTTGATTGATTCATTCCCAAATTGGAACAACTCGCTTCCCCGCGGTATCGACATACAGTTCTTCATCAATAAATACTCCCACGAGAAGCCTAGGTCTCCCCTTAATCTTACGCTTGGATCAATCTGGTATGAAAGAATCCCATGTTCTTACTCATGAATCAACAAACAATCTCCTTGACACTGTGAAAAACGGTGTCGAAAATCAACCGAAAAAGAACGGAGAGCCAACTCCATTTCCCCCCTTCCTTTTTCATAACGATATCATCCATAGAATCAAATCATATCAAGGCACACGTGGAATAGATATAAAGGGGCTCCAGCAATCTAGGTATCCATTGTGTATATAAGATGATATATGTGTCCCCAAAGCCACAGGACAGCGACCAAATGAGGTGAATGAAGTCAGGCCTGGATGGCCGAGGGGTCTCTGAGCGTAAATAATGAATGTGGGCTCTCCGGGGAGATGCGTTGAGCCCGAGGGCGGGAGAAGAGAGAGTGAGGGTGGATTTGGCGCGTCGGACGGCGGCGAGACTGGATACTGATAGCCCGTGTCAGTTACAGCTGTGTAGGTCCGCTTACATGTGCATGTAAGGATGCAAACGCTGACTTCATCACGACTATCTGCGCAGCCCCCAGTGGAGCCTTTGTCTATCCATAAGTATGTTCTATGCAGCCCCATGAGTCGAAACACCCCATTCTGATTAATATTCTATTGGTGGAATATTGAGTTGAGCATTAAAATGCACCCATTTTTGTCCATCTCAGGGGTCGGCCATTTTGCCACATGCTGTTGACTGAAAATGACATCACAGTTGCTCCGGGGCTCAAGTAACGATCCATCATGGATGAGTTTCAGAAAATAGGTGAGCCGTGATTGGTTGTTTCCTGAGCTTCATCCATCTATCTATCCATTTTCTGATCGCTTTATCCTCACAAGGGTCACTGGGGTGCTGGAGCCTATCCCAGCTGTCTTCGGGCAGTAGGCAGGGGACACCCTGAACCGGTTGCCAGCCAATCGCAGGGCACACAGAGACGAACAAACATCCGCGCTCACACTCACACTTCGGGACAATTTGGAGTGTTCAATCAGCCTGCCATGCATATTTTTTTTCCCCAGGGAAACGGTAACTAAAATGTGGCCCATGACAAAAATGAGTTTGACATCCCTGACTTAGACGAACAACCATTCGTGCTCACACTCACGGACAATTTAAAGTGGTCCGTTAACCCGCCATGCATGTTTTTGCAATGTGGGAGGAAACGGGAGTACCCGAAGAAAACCCACATAGGCCCGGGGAGAACATGCAAACTCCACACAGGAATACCGAAGCTGGAATCGAACCCAGTACCTCTGCACTGTGAGGTCGACGCGCTAGCCACTCGATCGCCTACTATGAGCAACTGTGATGTCATTTTCAGTCAACAGCAAGTGACTGAAAATTTTGGTGCTTCACTCATATTGCACACACACAACATGAATTTGAATGCCGTGTTTATTGTGAACATCTAAAGGCTCTGAGATGGCCTGGGAGGGAGTGCGGTATTCAGATTAAAACAAATTTATTTGGCATCAACCCCACCGCGATGAAAATTGAGAGGATGACCCAAAGAAAATCATCCCCCCCCCCCCTTGGAAGACATCCCATCGAGGAGACGAGGATCAACAGATCAGCGAGGAGCGGCAATCGCTTGGAGAAATGAGACGGGCGTGTCCAAATGATATTCAAACTGTTTGTTTTACGGTTAAATGACGACAAATTGCCCCTTAAATCCTTGAAAACTAAAATACAAACACTATAAGAAAACAATCAGGGAGCAGGATAAGCTGCTCTGCCGATTGTTAGGAAAGCTAATTATGTAATTATCCTGAAAGTCTTCTTTGTCGTGAAAGAAGCAGAGCAATTTTACTGCTGGTGCTTTGGACTGTTGTTTCCACTATGCTTGATCATTGAGTTTGCACAGTGATGACATGTTTTGCCTCCTCGCCACAAACCCTCAAATCTCTCTGAAAACAAATGAGCTGCAACAAATGAACCTGCACTCCAATGCCACTTAATGATTACTTAAAGCCCCAGAGGATAATCAAAACTATTGTGCCTTCCATATAAGACTAGTGCACTTAAAAAAACAACTCTTATCTGTGTGGGTTCCTGATAATAGCAATCTGTTTTGTTTTTCTCTTCTATTACTTTTTTGCCACTTTGGCTAGCCTCTGTTTAAAAAAAAAAAAAATCCCAAACATTTTATTTGTACCTCACAAGTGAAAATACTGCAATTACAACCCAATCAGAGGCCAAGTGGAGCAGCCTGCGCAACGCCCACGTGCAAAATGATGCGTATAGTCCGTTAAGTGTGAGCCCTGCCACAGTTTGGCTTCAGCCACCGGTGCTTCTACTCAACCGGCGGGTTAACGAGCTCGTATATAAGTCTAAAAACAAATACACAGTAGACTGTGAGAAGTGTCCTCGATCACCCAAGCACTTATATCTGGTGTTAAATGATTACTTGTCACCTATGACACACGGTGCCAGTCACCGATCTCTTTAAGTTCCCGGTGGTCATACCGAATGTTCACAGAACAAATGTTGCATAAATAAATGATTAAATATGACAAAAAGAGAACCGAAGAGGTTAGCTGTGGGCCAACGTACGTAGTTGTGCCTGCTAGCATGAATGCGACGTGGCTATCATTAGCGCTAGCATAATGCGAAACCAAAGTTCAAGACACAGACACTGCAATGCGAAAGCGCATATTTCGAGCTTTACACTGCGTGTGTGTGTGTGTGTGTGTGTGTGTGTGTGTGTGTGTGTGTGTGTGTGTGTGTGTTATGCTTGTGTGAATGGACAGACATTTGTTTATCATATGTATAGTGTAGAGTCAGCCCAGTGATCGAGTGGTTAGCGCGTCGACCTCACAGTGCAGAGGTACTAGGTTCAGTTCCAGCTCTGGCCTTCCTGTGTGGAGTTTGCATGTTCTTACAAGAAATTTGGTGCCATCGTGTAAATGGACACAAATTTTAAACCTGGGACGTTTGCTAATGTCAAAACTGCAAACAATGTTAGCACAATTCTTGTGATGTGAGAGGATGAACATTTTTGGGGCAGTACAGATGCCACAGAAGCATTGGGTATCATCAACTTGGTTGGACAAGTTAATGACTTTTGTTCCAATTTAAAAGCTCCTGGAGGACACAGCCTTTGAATAGCATAAGGTCATTTCCAGGACAATGCATTCCACGCAGGCAAGCGCTATCATTATTTTATGATTCGCTGCTGCTGTGATATCTCCAGTGTGAAAATGTCAAAAGATTCACAGGAGGTCAAAATCATTAAGAGGCGCGGGAATGTGTTGCTTATGATTGAATGCCAACAAGAGCAAAGCCAATTCCGTCTCCATTCACACGCCAATCCTTCAACGTCCATACTTTTTGCCTCTCGTGATGTTTCGTCGCGTGTGCGCTTGGTCTTTTAATCATTCACATTTCTCACTTTGTCATTTTCGAAATCATGCTTTTTATTTCTTTACTTTGCTTTTGAATGCCTTTAAATCTTTAGTTTGGAAACGTGTTTAATTAACTGTTGTCACTGCACGTCGTTTTAATAATTGTTGCTAAGCTACTTTTGTTCCCTTTGCTTTGCATTTAAATGTCTTTATGTGTTTGTAAATGTTTTGAGGTCTTGTGCTTTTGGTTGTGTGAAGCACATTGAGTTGCCTTGCGTATGAAATGTGCTTTGTAAATAAAAACGCCTTGCCTTGCCTTGTCTTTCCTTCACACTAACTTGTCCCTTCTTGCTGTGTTGAAAGCAATAATCATGGTCCAGACGAAACTTTCACACGGCGCACCAGAAAGAAGTCACAGTGTCAGCTGCAAGGGTAGTTTCAGAGCCATAACATAACATCAAACACGGGTTTGTATCACGTCTGTCTGTTTGTTTTGTTTTCAGCCCAAGCCGGAGTGAAGGGCGTTTCCCTCCGGCAGGCACACCTGTTCCGCTGCCTAGTCTCTTGTCGGATTATTGACCTTGCTCGCTCTTGTGCTGCATGTGTTGTATTCTAAACATCTCTATCTTTCATAATCGCTCTTGTTTTGTCATTGAACTTTGTATTTTCATTATTCCTTTTTAGCCATCTTGATCTTTGGTTTCGCATTATTGGACTTGTGATATTTCGTTTGTGTGTTCTCTTGAAGCTTGCCTTTGCAAGCGCTTTTATGTTTTTTTTCCTGGCATCCTCGTGACCAGGAATTTCAGTTTGTAAATTGTCGGTGCGCTTTTCTGTAATAAATATTTGGATCGCACTTTTGTCTGAGGCTGCATTTTTGGAATCCAAAACACTATTTGGTTCGGTTTGGAACCTGACAGTGTGAGGGTACGACACTTACTCCTTCTACCACGTTGCGTTGATTAAGTATTTTGTACATCGCTCCAAGATGGAGTTGACGCGGCAATTTTACAAAGGTATGATGACAAAGCTTGTTTGTAAGGATATGATATACAAGCGTAGTTTATCAGCTGATACTTCTCTCGCCCTGTTGTGTCGAAAGCACTGTCGTTGTCCAACCGTTATTTCATGTCACGATAACGTAACGTGCCGGAAATTACTGCTTTTGCTTGGTTTGTGTGAACGGCCCGGCAGATAAATGCAGGATCTCACAACCCTAATGCAGCATTTTGTATGGAGTCGGTTTTAAAGAAGCTAATGACGCAGACGTTTGAATGGTTTTTGTGGATGTTTTCCATCAGCGTAACTGCATTGTATCGCTTTCCAAGATTATGTATACGGGATTTGAATAGAAGTGGAAAGCTGCTGTTTGTTGCAATCATCTGCTTCTCAGCCAAATGTGAAACCAGAAAAGGACGCGATAAAAGAGAACCACGCGATGCTGAGCGGGCGCGGAATAAGTTGAAGTGCTGTGCGGAACTATAGAGAAAGCTATTACTTACAGTTGAATGTCGCACAGGTCCCCTTTATTCATTCACACGTGGCCCCGCGAGCCAGCCAGCGGCCAATGCTATTAAAGGAGGATCAGCCATTACTTTCTGTAAAACATATTACCTCGCTCTTGTGTCCAGGTAGAGGCGAGCTCACCCGACATGAGACGGGAAGAAGGTGGAGGGATATGAATTGATGAAAGATGGGGCGGCAAAAGAGAGGGCTCGTGAAAAATGAAAGGAAGGCGGAAAGCTTTTTACATGGGAGGGGGGAGTGGGGCGGGGAAATGTACGGCCGGGTCAATTTTCACAAATGTCCAAGACTTCTCATTTCCACGGTGGCAAATGTTAAACTTGTTCGGGGGCACGTCAAGGTCGCCTTGACCAGCTGCTCGTTTTTCCGCGGCGGAAGGAATACAAATGTGGCTACACATCAAGGGTCAAAGGTAAGAAAATAGGGGCGCCCACCTGTAAAATTAAAAGGCAAAAGATGGCGTGACACTAACGATGGAATGTATTCAAATGTGCCTTCCAGATAGAACTTGCCCAAGCAGAACCATAGTGCATGCCCATAGAGCTGCTGCAGCTTCACACATTCAGATAATTCGACGTGTCCCAACGGGACGGCGGCAATTGCTTTCAACACAAAGGTGCGTGAGTAGCGACTCCCAGATGCTAAATTTCACACTCTAGCCATGACTTCTGCGACACGGTTTACCTCTGAAACTGCATTTGAAGCGAATTTTGTCTGCCAATAACAGTTAGGACTTCACGCTACATTTTTGACTAATCAAAAATTCTGTGAATTTGGTTAATTTCTCAATTCCCAATCTGCAGCTGCCCGTCATTGTTGATGTCGGCGTGACCACTCTAAGACAAACCAGCACTGTCTCCGACACGGTTAGCCTTGCTGGAGATGGTTCCCGCGTACTGTAGCAAGGCAGCCATTATCACTTCCACAGTCGTTCAAACAGCTGAGTATTTCAACGACGAGCGTGAGAGGGATGTCATTTTCCGTCAGCTTTTTCGGCTATCATCCTCTCTCGGAGTCTCTTTCTTTCCTATTCTGCCTGTGTCGACAGCATCCAGAGACATGCAATAAATCCTCCGTGTTGACGGCAGGTCGTAAAGACTGAAGTGCTAATCTAATTCTGCGGCATGAGAGAGGAGCGGGTGGGGTGGGGGGGGGGGGCATCACATCACCTTAAGGGCCAAAGGTTTCAGAAGCAGTCGATAAACCCGCGGCGTCAAACCAGAGGGCTTTCTCCAGATCAGAAGAATAACAGATGTCTTGACCGGGAGCCACGCAACATGAATTCAAGAAGAAGTCCTACGAAGCTATATCACATTCCAACTGGGCAGTTTGTCAGCGAGTCGTGCATTTTAGACAAAGCCAAAGAGGAAACTGCTCATGGCAAAACTAAAAGGGAAACTTGTCGCCAAAAAGTGGGACAGTAATCCACCCCGACAGTGAGACAAAGCAAAATGGTTTTGTGGTGTATGACACCCTGGACTGGTCGCCAGCCATTTCCATGAGCACATGTAGAAAAATGACCATTCTCACTCACAATCACACACAAGTTCATCCATCATCGCGCCGTTTTATATTTTTCTTTTGATTTCCAAGTAAAAATTTGATCACGAGGGCCTAGTTTATCGCATCAAGTCAGTTGGTGGCTCGTTGGAGAAACTAACTTAGCGGTCGACAGTAACGTTTCCTTCTTGTGGAACAGTGCAAACAGCTGTGACTGGAGAAAGGAGACAATGGGTTAACTAGAGGCAAAACATCTGTTGAGTTATCCACACGGAAGATTTTTCTCAAATTTTGGGTCATTCTAGGTATATGTTGAGGATCCACAGGAAAAAACATTAAACAGCTCTGTCGGTTTTTCGGTGTTGTGACAATATCTGTGATCATGGACAGATAGGACATTTTCTCTTTTGGTTTTTCGTTTTCTGGAAAATTGTACAGTTCCATCGATGTGATTTGGTAAGGGACTGCTCGTACACATGTTTTTAAGATGATTATGATTTGCTCAGTGAATTGACTCCGACAATGATTCAGAGGGTTTGTTTCACACTGTTGTCACATTCATGAATGAAACAGGACGAGATCCACCACACACACGTCTGCGCAGCTCAGAGTATGTCTGCCAACAACTCCTTCAAATCCACCAAAATTGCGTTGGTAACACCACAACTTAGACCTGCTTTTAGCTGGTCTACATTCTAGTCTACTTTTTGTCACCAAATTGGCAGGTGCGCGTAATAAAAAAAGCCCTTTGTCCACTAGAACGTCCGGCCAGGCCCAATGCGGTCTGCCAAATTCTCAAACACGGTAAACTGGACTTGTCTCGGCACAAAAATGACGATGTGCCCGTTTTTACCGCAAGCGCCTGTCACCAAAATAAGGACCAAAGTCTCACTTTTTCCCATTTTATCTGCTTGCTATGAATCCCATTTAAAAATTGGCTGCTCGCTTTCTGCAAGACATATTTCGTCATTAAACAGGTGCCACTGCTGCAAGACCATCAATTCAAATAAATGAGCATCACAGAAGGCACCAATGACATTCTTTCTACGTCTATCTTCATACGACGTGGAAAGAAAAGCACTCGTTAATACGGGAGACAACTATTTGAATAGCGAGATGAGAGCCATTTTGACATGTAAAGACATCTCCTCGTGTGTTTCTCGTGGAGCTTGAGAAGCACCTTGGAGGAGGGCGCGTGACAGGCGGAAGGATAGCGATAGATGGATGGTATGGTTAAAATTGCACATTATAGTACGAACTACCCCAGGGAGGAGTGCCCAGTTGAGTGTGTGCGCGTGTTGTGTGTGCGTGTTTTATTTTTTGACCTCTTTCTCGTACTTCCTCTTTGCCCAATGATTTTATATTAGTCATTAAACAATCTTTGAGTGGTGCGCATGAGTGTGCGAGGCTTCAGTAAAGCCCAGCGCCGGCGTCATCTGCCACTGTGATGTGCCGCTAAATCAATCTGCATCTCATCACAATCCAAAGAGAAACCTTCGAATGGAGGGCCAAGTCACCAGCGGGATGAAGATGGACCGGTGTTGGTTTTAAAGAGGCGATGGGAGGGGGGGTTAGAAAATACTTTGCAATCAGGTGCGGGAAATCGCATGGGCATTTGTTTAGGCCCACTATGTGATTCCGAAAGCAATTGAAACCTCACAGGAAGACAGAGATGGGAGAAAGTCAGTAGTCACAAATCTTAAAGGGTCCCCTAAGGAGAGAGATACCGCCGCTCATTCTTACCGACTGCTGTCAGGCTGCTGAATAACCATACGTGAAAACCTGTAACCATTGTAAATAGCACAGCCACCTTATGCTGTGTTTTCTATGCTATTGCTAATTTATTTTATTTATTCGACAAATATATTGCTAATGCTATATTTTATATTGCACTTATATTGAACGGTGTACAATTCTTTTCTGAAACGTTTATTTTGTGCAATGAAACACTTTGTTTTACTCCCCCCCCACACACACACACAATTTTGCTGCTGTAGACTGCAAATTTCCCCAGTGTGGGACAAATAAAGGTTATCTTATCTTATATTAACCACATTTTTTTTCATTGAGTTGGTTTTTAATCAACTTTGATCTACTTTTATCGAGCTTGCAAGATAATTTGGGTTGGGAAGCTATTTTCGTTATTTCGAACAGGCCATTTTCGCATTGATATTAAATTTGTAAATCAGCTTTGCCTGGGTTGCTGTTCTTCTTAATTTGAAATGCTAAATAACGCTGATTGGGAGTTGCTGCTATGTGAGCATCTTGTGTACTCAACACCTATATTATGATCTAGATCTCAGTATTTGCACATGCTTTCAGCAAATAAGTATGTATAATGTGTTCAGAAACAAATCTATGAATTCACTTTAAAGGAAATTTAAAAGGGGGCATAAACTGCATCAAGGTGGGTGAGAAAGTGAGACGCGATGGTGACCAAACACCCGGCGGGAGGAATCGACATGTGAGGATGAATGACAAGGAAAGAAATCAAACGGAGAAACCGCCAAGAAAAGAAATGCCCAAGGGGGTAAAGCGGGGAGGGGGAATAGAAAGCAGCATCAAGACCTGCTTTCTTGTGATTTGTGTTTATTAAATATTCCCACTTGAGTGGAGTGCACACATACTATTTTTCCGCTTGCGATCACAGTTCATAGAAGGCCTAACTAATTATTGGACATCTCTGATAGGTTTTTCTCACTGCTTATCCCATCGTGTAGGGAGTACTAAGAGTGACTTTTTCACTAGACTTTGTGATTGGAACGTGAAACGGAAGGAACAGTTAGTACACAAGGCAGACTGCTACGTTAGCTTAGCTAAAGGACAGATTAGCTGCCATGGGCTTGTCACGTGGGATCATAAGGTGCCATGTTAAAAGTCTGATTCGGCTTTAACGTTTTACTTTATACACGTGGTTGATTTCATTCTATACCCGACAATGGAGCCAATCTCTTCTTTCCTGGCGTGTTTATTTCTGCAGTGCACACCAAACATGCGTCCTTGCTCTGAAACACAGCGGGATCCCCCCGGGGTGTATCGATTCTCGGGCACTCTCATTTGGGAGAAACACAATTTATGAGACCTGCCAGGGCCCAGGTTTATTTACTTATTCACCTAGTGCCTGCTCTGGGGCCTATATGGGCAAGCCACATCCAAGTAGGACCATTATTTAAGGGTGCGAGTTCACGTGATCTTCATGCAGAGGCTAAATTGATACTCACCAAGAGGGGCCTAAAATCATTGTTTGTCAGACTTTGGGTTTGGGTTGCTTCGAAGAAGCCGTCACAGAGCTACCACGCATGGATTGATTTGCGTTTTAACCCCCTGCTGCAAAGAAAATGGTCGTGAAATTGCACCCTGACAACATTTTAGCTCTAAAGTGACAATGGAGATTTCGAGAAGCATCTTCTCATTATGAAAGAAGCCCTTAGATTTGAAATTGGATTTGACTGATTTTACTTCCATGTCGCTATTCTGTTTAAACGGCAGCGACACGGAATCGGGCGATAAAATCAACCGGTCAACTTTCTGCCGTCGGAGGTAGGATCGGAGCTGCAAGAGAGGTGGAACCAGAATTGTGCAACGCCCGCACATTAAGAAAGGTGTCCCAAAACAACTGAACGGGATGAATGTGAAAAAAATTACATTCGCCTGAATTAAAAATTAAATTAAAAAATGAAATGTGTTTTCAGCGTCAGAAGCTGTTCTGCAAATCACATTTCAATCAGATCCAATTCGTCGCAAATGTTAAAAGGCTTAATCATCGTCAAATCTCATCTGGCTCCGCTTGTAATTTGCTGCTTTCATGTTTCACGAAATGTTGTCTCTTGATTGAATTTATGGATGGATGAGTATCTCCTCTTAATGGCTTAAGAACTGTGATCATAGTACTTCACTCGTTCATTTTTTGCAGGACATAAAATATTGAAGCCTTGGCAGAGGTTGGTGCTGTCTGATGATCATTGCTACATCTGCTGTTTGTTGACTGATTTGTTTTACACCAAAATGCAAAAACATCCCCAAGAATGTTTATGGAGGGGTGGCACGTTTCAATTCGATATCAAAAAAGGACTATTTTTTTTCTTAGCTGCTCTCAGCACCATCATCATGTGTTGGATTGCCAGCAGAATTACACAAAAATGACAGAAAAGAATAATATGGCAAATCCTTGTTGGGCAGGCAAGAACCCAAATATTGACGCAGGTCCTCCCCAAAATGACTTTTGTTACCTCCTCCATGTAATTTAATTTAGGTAAAAATCTGGATTAAAAACAAAGGGAGAGGAATTTTGGAGCCACAATTGAATGCATGAAAAGTGCCTTGGACTGCTGAAATTGCCACTGGCCACAATGTGTGTGGGCCAAGGTTACTGGAGTTCATGAAAACTAACGAAATAACTACAACTGAAAAAAAATCCACATTTTTCTTAAACTCATTCAGTACCAGCCAATTCTAGATCAAGTCTGAAAAGACGTTTAAAAACGTCTTTGGGAGTGAATGAGTTTTTTAATGAATTAAAATAAAAACGAAAATGCTTCAAATAAAAAAAATGAATAAATCCACTCTCAAAACGAATTAAAAAATGTCTTTAAACTCAAAATCAAATTAAAACTCCAATGAAAATTCCCAAATTATTGTAACCCAAGTGTGGACAGATAAAGGGCATTTTTCTCTTCGACGTGACAAGAGAGCCGACGTTCACTCCGACTTTTTACACAGACACAAATTTAGCGCAACATTGCTGCAACTGCTGGGACTTTCACACTGCCGATCCAGCTCGCCACAATCGGATAATTTTAGTCGTATTATTATCTCGGTTAATATCGTCCGATACAAAATACAAAAAGACGTTAAAGGCTGCATTTTTTTCACCATTGAACCTTGATGGAGGGCCAAACTTGTGCTCGTCTAGTTTTCCAGTGTTTGAATTACCCTTACAAAACCAACCAGGGTGCTACTAAAGAGACCAAATTACACTTTGTCCCCCACTGCAAAAATTTACAGCCATTCAATTACACCTTGGCATCATCGAAGCCTTCTTTTTGCTGCAGTCCGGTCCAACGAGTCTTTTGACTTGAAAAAAAAATAAAATAAAATACAGAGGACGTCAATCGATCGGCACAGAGCGCAAACAAATGTGCGCGGCATGTCGGATCAAAGGCGAGGCGTTGTTTTCTGATAAGCGTGTGTGATAAGAAGGACCTTAGTCAAGTGTGAAGCAGACCTCGCAGAAGAGTGTCAAACCACCCCCGCAGCAAGCGCCTCACTCCCCTTCCTCCTACTCCTCCTGATGCTGCCAGCCCCCGGAGGAAAGAAGGAAAACAGAGGCCAGACAACATCAGGTTGCACTTTGATCATCTCTCAGTAATTGACAGCGCTCCAATCCTCGATGCTTGTAGTGTGACACACACACACACACACACACACACACACACACACACACACGCAAACACACAGAGTCACAGAAGGCCTGATTTACTCAAGCTTTGATGGCAATAAGGGGCGCAAACATATTTGCTCACGCAAGCGGATGTTAAAGTTGACCTGCCCGACACGCCAAATCGCAACATTCATTTAATAATAATAATAATAATACATTAAGGACACTTTACAATCAGGAACAAAAACAATAAAACACAATACAATTTGCATATATGCAAATGAGTTGATTTAGCACCAGCTGATAATGTAATTTATCAAACCTGAGCCGAATAGCGATGGCCGGTTTTTACATCTTAAATCGCGAGTCAACAGGGCAGGTGCGAACCAAGTCGCAAAGCAACGCCGGCAAAGCGCAAGGAAAAAAATTGGAGGACGTTGGCAAGACCTTTTGCACTTGTGTAAATATTTTTGAAACGCCAACAAAAAACATCCCAATATCTCTATTCAGCAATGTAATTTTGGGACTGCGGCACAATGGTACCCTTATATTACGAAAAGTCTTTCTATACTTAGATGTCATGTCTCTGTTTAACATAGTTGCTTGTTGTTGCAATACAAGTGTAACCTATACTTCCAGAGACAAATTCCTTATGTGTTTTACACACATGGCCAATAAAGATGATTGTGATTCTGATTCTGAACCAAGGAAAGCTATTGATGGATGAATAGAAGGGTAATGAGTGAAGAAGAAGAAGTGAAGTATTATATGTAGGACTGTCCTATCCTCTCCACAATGAAACATTTAACCTGATGGCAGACGCTGTCATCAATCATGACCAGTCTTACGGGTGAGTCGGTCGGCTATGTGTTAATTGGTTCAAAACAGCGAGTCATTAGCATTGACACAGAGGGCCGGGATATATGATAGGGTAATGGCACTGCACACCAACAATAAGAACCATTAGCCTCCGAGATTAGAACAGCAATTGAAGGGATTATGTGCGACCGACTGTAAATCACAAAAAAAAAAAACCTTCCTTTTAATTTTCTATGTTGAGATTCGTCATTCCACAGCGAGGTGAAATACTAGAAATGCACAATCGCAGCCCATTCCCCGCCCCCCCCTGCCATAAAGTGCGGCTAATTTGCTTCCAATTAAGCGGCTAAATCACTTTATTACTCCATACTCAAGGCTGGAGTGCCTTAATGTGGCTTTCCATGATGGTCGACGGTGGTGGAAATGAATAAGCACCCACACAGCAGGCTGTAATATTTCCCCGGTCAAGCTTCAGGCTTGCAGGTACTTATCGCTTTCATCACATTAATTCTAAAGTGTGTAGTGCTTCACTCAGGCTTTGCTGCATCTATTTTCGGTTTTCATTTTTGATTAATTCCAAGGTATTTAGTGTTGGAAATAATCTCCCAAGATATCCGAGAACTTGGGACCATACAGAGCAGTTGTCTAAAATGTCTTGAGCAGCTGAAGAAAGATGTTTTTTTTCTCTACATTTTTACATTTTGCTGTTCTGCAGGAGTGCCGTCAAGAGGCCTCCAGGGGCATGCAAATCAGGGAATACAACCAAATTAGAGTAAGGGGAGAAGCATTCACAGTGTGTGATAGTGATAGTGATTAGCATCTATGTGGCACTGTTGTTAGCCTCAAAACAAGACCTGTAGACAGATAATATAACGATATTCACAGGCAGGTATTGTTTATCCTCTGCAAAGAACATGTACTGCAGAATCTGAGCGAGGAGCTGGGCCTCCAATACACTATATACATGTGTCTGCCTTGTACTCCCTGTAGCGTAATGGGCCGTTAGGGCATGCTCTTGTAAACAGTACACATTTTTATTTTTATTTTTGCTCATCAACACTACAAAAATGTATTCATTCACAACATTGAAAAGCTCTCATATGCACAATTGAAACGCTCACAAAAACGCATTTCATTCATAAGTGTGAAAGCTAATCCTGAATTACGTCCCTAACCACCCCTTATACCCCAGGAGGGTAAAGTGTCCATACCGGAATGATCAGCAGAATTTGCATTGGAGGAGAAAGTATGATAAAAATGTTTTTTGATTCTATTTAATGTTGTTATGAGCCCACTGTATGTATGTACATAGTATAATATTATAGTGGGGGTTTCTTCTCGTTTTTATTGTTGTTTTGTGTGGGAGGCTGGAACGGATTAATGGCATTTCCATTCATTTTAATGCGAAATAGTACCACTGTATAGTTAAGTGCTCGCTGGGCTGCCACTTCATTAGGTATACCGACCAGCACGTCTTGCACTGGATCTCGACTGAATAAGATCCAGTGCAAGACCTGTGTCGAACATTTTGCCTGAAGCTAGCGCAGTAGGCTACACGCAGAACCCGGAGGCGGTGACGGCACCGCGCTGAAGAAGGTGCCCGCGTTAATGAATGAGCCAACCTCTTAGTTACGTACGTCATCTATAATTAATGACGACCAACATGAAAGCGCAGGCGACTGCCACGCCGCGAGTCACCGCGGATGCAGATAGACGAGCAGGCCGTGAGACGGATGAGCTGGTCGTGTGGGTGTTTTCTCAATCGGCTACAGTGACATCCACGACACTTGCTATCCTCTTCGAAGGAAGGGCTGTTACCCAAACCAATTTAACACAATGAAAGTTTGTTGGGGAAAAGCAAACACCTGGTATGCCAGGAGAATCACGTACGCGGTTCCATCGTAAATCCAATAACAAATTACATTTCTCATCATCCGTCCATTTTACTCGAAGGCTCGTACTCATCAGGGTCATGGGTGCGCCGGAGCCGAGCCAAGCTGACTTTGGGCGAGCGGTGTTTGTGTCAAGACAGAAATAGGTGTGTATCACCCTTATCTAAAGATAAAGAGTCATTTGCGATACATGCGTTAAAAAAATGGATGTAGCTGTGTGATACAAAAAGGTCATAAAATGGACAGTAGGAAGGTAGTAATAGCTTTTTTCAAGGGTTTGGAAAAGGAGGCATACATCGTAGTGTCCCACCACGTCCACTACATAGAAAATGTATCATTTGTACATCATTCATTTGTAGCGGCAATGCCATATGATGATTTGAAATCACATTTAAGTGTTCTGGGACCATAGTTTGGGATACTCCTTACACTACAGTGACACACTATTCGTATGGGATGGGGACCAAGCCCTGTTGTGAATAGCAAAAATCTGCAAGTGATTGATGCCCCCCAAAAAGGATTACAAATGCCTACAGAGTTTACAATGTAGTGGCAAAGCACTACTTTTATTTTAATGAAGCTCCTTAAGGAACGTAACCAGAGTTCTTGGTACCAAGACTCACAAGATGAGGGGTGGAAAGGCACTCCTTTTGGCTTAATGAAGCTCCTCAACTCACTTTAACATAGTTCCTTGGCATCAAGATGGTACCAAACCAATATTTTTATTGGTTTTGCATGAGTACAACAAGAGAAAATAGAGTAGGGTTTTGTTAAGCTTTAAGTGAGGATAGGTATACAAAACAATCGGCACACAAGTGAATCTGCAAATAATAAATATTTTTCTTTATTCCGATATTGTATTTACTTATTATATTTATACTTATCAGAAGGGGGAATTTAATGCAAATTTTCCTTTCCGCGCCAGGTCTTAGTCCCTTCTCCAGGGCCAAAAGCTAGGGTTCAGTTCATTTTAATCTGGATTCCAGAATGTAAGTGGCGCTTCCTTAATAATGGTTTCTATTCAAGTTAGTTTAAGTAAGACTTCACATTTCACATCAAAAGGCGATAGCATCGCCCTCAATGAAGATAGAAGCAGTCAGCACAAATGAAGAGAAAAGGTTCATTTTAACGGAGGAGGAATCGCTCTGCAGTCGCATGAAGCACAGATGAGTTTTGTCTAATGGGCTAATACATCTCAAACTAATGGACCTTTAAAGGGCTGAGTGAGGCGGTACGCGTGCCTCACACCGAAACTACCCCTACCCCCAACCCCCACATCCATCTGAGATCGAGGCAGCCGGAGTGACCTTCGGAAAGGTGCCAAAGAAAAGCAAACAACTCATTTATCCGACCATCAGCGCAAAGAGCAGATGTGGGCAGGGGGCGAGGCGAGCTTGCAGGAGGCCTCCGACATCAGGCTGCCGGCTTAGCGCTCGGACGTGGCGGCATGGGCTTTGCACGCAGGTGGGCCGCTTTAAACACAAAGCACACAAAGGAGTCCATCCTGGTTGGGGGGGAGGGACAAGCAGCTAACAATAGAAAGCATCCAATGCAAATTGCGGTGGCACGGCAGACATTGTTCACACCAATTTGGACATATGTTTAAGCAGCTTGGGGGGGACCACTGAAATATGAAAAAAAAAAAAAGGTGCATTCTTACAAATGCGAACAGTCAAGCCAATAAAACAAAAAACAAAATTATTACTATGATTGAGATGTATCATCACATAAACTTGACATTCTTGCATTGCAGGAAAAAAGTAACATAGTCATATTTACGGAGAATATCATATGACAAGAATAAAGTTGTCATTTTAAAATTCACTTGCGAAGATAAGCCTTTGTTTACTTTTTAAATTTCAAATTCATCATTTCACAAATTATACCACTTAATTTTTTATTATAAAGATGACTTTTTTTTCCCAACCAAAAACAATGGCTCTCCTAACATGACATAACGTGACAGCATTGGGTTTTCCTTTGGCATCTGGGGCATCTTGTTTAATTGGCATTAAGATTACAAGAGGTTCCTTGGAAAATTATTGTCTTTTGTAAGGGGTTCTTAGGCTCTCTAGTTCATGTTTGGAAGAATACTTATACCAAGAGGCGTTTTATGATACCTTGTATACCTGTCTGTCGGAAAACACAAACAAGCCAAAAAAATAAATAAATAAAAACAGCACACAAAGGAGTTAAATCCTTTAAGTGCTCGCAAAGCTGAAGTCTCACAAGATTTGTTGGCATCTGGCGTGATGGATGATGCATACAGCTGAAACGAGTTGTGAGCCATCCAACTCTTAATTGCAGTCAAACAATGATGCGGTGCACTTATCTGTGTAGAAAAATAAATTTGGAGGTCATCTGTATACAAGTGGTATGAGATATGAGAAAAGAATTTGCTGAGAGAGAGCATGTAGAGCAGAAAAAGGATGGGCCCTAAGATTGACCCTGGAAGAACACCTCAGCAAAGGGGGAAATATTCTTACTTAATAACCACCAAAAAAGATGTACTTGACAGATTGGTTGGTTATAATCATACTTTTCCCTCTTGCCATAACAGGTAAACTTCGCAAATCCAAACCTAATTACTAAATGCAGTTTCTTGGCCTACAAATTGGGTACAATGAAGTTGAGTCTATCAATGATCCACTGAGAATCTCCACTATCCACATGAAATCCACTTTCAGCTGCACTGCTGCTGCCTCAGCACTATAAGTGTGTGTAAAGCTTTAAATCTATACCTTCTAAAGCAGTGAACTAAAAGGTAGATGGTTAGGCGATCCCCCGCCCACCCCCACCGCCTCCATCTCTAATAAACCGCCAGGGAGCTTTTAAAAAAACTGTGAAGTGCAGTACAGCGTGGAGCATCCCTTTCTCAACTTCCTCTGGGAGCACTTGAAGCACACATGGCTTAACTGCTAACATATAGTAACTCGACCTTACAGCAGGGCATAGTAAATTATTGTACTTCACACAACCACCGCATAGCGGAGGTAGTCTTTACATTCTTTGCCATTTGTTTTGTACTACAGCTAGGCACAAAAGCAACAAAATAATTCTGAAAGAGGTGAGACTTGTAATATTTGTTGGGTTTTTTTCCCTACAGTTGATTCATTAAAATGTATTTATTTGCTTTTAGAATTGTTTTAACTCATTAAACAATTGGTTCACTGATTATTGTAAATAACAAAAGTTGGCAAAGTAAGATAATCAATTTTACATTCACATTTAAGATTGTCAAGGCACTTAAAGCATTTGATAATTCATCAACTAATTCCAACGATATGAATTTTAAATGCAATTTAAAAATGGATTGAATTATCACCTTGTTTTTCAAAATAAACTATTTTTGATCCACATTTTATCTTATTTTTTTTAAACCTCATTCATAAATTACTGGGCCAAGTTTCTGCTGTTAAAATCCAACATGGTCCCCATTTGGCTAATATGATCACAACATCACAACAAATTACAACCGATCTGATGAGATTGGACAGAGGTGATATGTGATCACAGACTTTGCTATTTCATCCACAGGTGCATGTGAAATTGTCAGTATGGTTAAGTATTATTGTAAAACACAATATGGGTACTGTATGTACTGTATTTTGTGACTTGGTGGGGGTTAACTGGCTTGCTTTCTTAAGACCAGGAAATGAGAGTAAGCAGTAAAGTTCTGCCGCGTCACTTGAAAAAAATCAGCTACATCTGTCAGCTATTCAGATGACAGTGACGTCATGAAAGGTCTGGGCAACGGTTACAGTGTCACCGCCCGAGTTGCAAACCCTGCATGTTGCCACTGTATTTTTTCCTGATTGACTCAAAAACATAATCCTTGAATCCAAATGGAATCATCTTTGGAGCTCCCTCCGTGATACAAGTTCGCCAAGGTGGCCTCTGCACTCTAAAACTAATAACTTATCTTTGATTTGAAAAAACAAAAACCACCTATATAATATTGAAAACGCAGATTTTCGATGTAAGCAGTATGACTTATAAAGTCATGTCGTATAGGTCCAAGTCAAGTTGAGTCTTATGAATACCAAGTCAAAGTCAAGTCCTGTATAAGTTTTAACCAATGAAATTGCAAGTCCTAAAATGGGCGACTCAAGTCTGGTTTCAGACAAGTCATGTGACTCGAGTCCCGCACTGCCACTGTGCTGCCCTGGCAAAGTTCAATGACATGAATATTAGTTAAAAAGTAAGCACCAGCCCCCCCAAAAATAAACAAAGGCACAAAATTTAACTCCAGGCCTTGGGGTAGGTAAATACAGCGAAGCGCACGTCTTGTCGTACTTCATCTTTAGCGCGCGCTAGCTCCAGCTTCCTGCCAGCTGAGCGCGTAGCATTGACATGAGCAGGAGAAAAATGAGTAGCAGCGCATCTTTTTGGCGTCTCGCTCTAATTCCCACCACTCTGTCAAAACGATGAAGGTCACGCTAAGATGGGGCCCAATTAAGACGGGGCCTCAAATGTTCTGCCTGTAGCCTTGTCTTTCCCCTTGTTACGTGTGTGTTTGTCGATGTGGGACATGAAGGATTGCTTTTGCATGCTTTTTACTCGACAGTATGAAGGAATAAAGCACATGGGGGCAGGCGACAGATGTCCCGGCCCTACGATGACAGCGGAGTCCATCACTGAACCGCAGACCTCATTTCATTGAGCTGATGGGACGTTATTGTAGACGCCACATAAGGAGAGTGACGCACACATCAGGGTATGCTCACATCAATTCATCACACTAAGCAATCTCGAAGCAATGTGAGCTCACATGTGGATACTGTGGGGGGGTGAAGAGTGATTCTGCCGGCAAAGGGTGGAAGGTTTTAGCTGTGTGCATTAATGAGTGAGACAACGGTAATACCCTGCATATTCATGCTTTGCTATTCCCGATTTCACCAATTCGTGTTTTCTGTGCTCACTCTGAAGCACCCAAACACCAAAATCTCATCTCAGGAGGAATGGGAGGAAGTATGTTGACGTGATACGTCTCAACTGAGAGACAAGCTTGGTATGTTGGAAAGGTACTAAATATAATAAAATTATATACAGTCAAACCTCGGTTTTCGAACGTCTCGGTTCTCAACCAATTCGGTTTTCGACCAAATATTTTAAGTTTTTTATGCCTTGGATGACGAAAAGATTTCGGTTCTCGAACAAACTGAGCGCACTTGAATGCACCATTTGACTCCTCTCGCCTTTCTTACACGAGGAAGTGACGCTTCCTCTGGTAGACGAGGAAGTGACGCTTCCTCATGTTGCTTTCCATTGTGAGCAGACGTGTTCAGTAAACATTTTTATTTTAAAAAGAGCGTGGTTTCGGTTTTCGAACAATTTCGGTTTTTGAACAGCCTTCTGGAATGGATTATGGACGAAAACCGAGGTTTGACTGTACTGAAATGCACGGGAAATCGTTTGACTTGTTAGGGAAACCCCAAGTGGCAATTCTTCGCTTCTAGAAGCGCAGTCAACAATGGCAACACTTTTACGCCAATGGTAATGCCATTCCAGGCCTCTCATTTTTGTTATGTCATTTTGATAAGGATAGTAGCACTTTAATAGTGTACTTCATAAAAACATTCAGAAGAGCAATAACATCAATAAATAGAAAGTAAAGGATAAAACAGTTCACGCATCATCATTGCAAGGTCCTTCTGGTGAGTGTGACTTCGCTAACGGGCATTATAATACAGTCATGCAGACACAAACAAAGACGAATTTGACCACTGTTGTAAGTGACTCAATAAACTGCAGTTACAATCATTTTCTCAGAGGATAAAGAATATATGTCTGTGTATATTGTTTTGTCTGGCTACATGTGTTGCAGCACCACTAGTGTTTAAATATTTATTGATTAAAGAGATATAAGACTGTCACCTGGACCTGATTCATTAGCCTTTCTAGGGAGTTGTCCATTTTGCGTTAGCATTAAGCTAGCGGGTGTTAAGGCAAGGTAATGTGGTTGTTTTGCATTCACCACATATCAAATCAATGACCCGTATCGCTCCAAAAAGTCGGGTCACTCATATCTCAAAACAATGATGTACATTTTTCGAATGACGTACAAATTTGGGTATGTTGGATGAGAACTCCCGCCATACACCATTGATCCCTTGTATCACCATACAGGGGATCATTATTCTTCCCATTTTCCCATTTTGCAACGGCTTTGTGAGCCAAATATCACTGAAGAGGCCCAAGAGCTTGTTGAGGGCTCCAGAAACCCCCAATTGAGAATTATTACCAGGACGCTAATTATAGCTGAACACAAGGACGACATCCATGTGGTTCAACTCTATAAGGAGGTTAAAAAAAAAATGTCCAAGTCGGACATAAACAGAATGATTTTATTCATTTGGAAATTGCTCGAGGAAAACAAAAGTCTAACCGTGATCAGAAAGTAAATTTTCTCCCAAAAGAATGCTCATTGTTCATGTTTCCTTTTCGGAACAGGTGACCTTCGTATTCAGCAGAGTCAATGTGGTGTTTCCTCATTTGGAAAGCAAGCGGTTCCACGTCTTGCCTGGCCTTGACAAAACTATTTAAAGGCCATTTGAATGGAAATAAGCCTTTCAAAATGCAATTTTCTAGTGAACGCCGTGAAAGGCAAAAACAAAGTCCGCCAGAATAACTTGGAGCCTCAACGAAGTAACGCCAGGTGCGGCTCAACTTCGCGCTTGCGTACGACTTGGCTGCAGATTTGGCAGTGCAGTTGGCTCTATTGGCAGGACATTTAACTGGCATATTGGATGAAAAACAAGAGCAACAAGCAATCAAATTTGCTGTAAAACATATTTCACTGCTGTTAATCGTTAAAAGAGGCACGAAAGATGGTCGGAGAAACACATTGCCCTCAAAGTTTTGGGGCTTAATGCCAATTCCTTTCGTTGTGCTATTTTACAAAGTACCGTATTTTCCGCACCATAAGGCGCTTCGGAGTATAAGGCGCACTTTCAATGAAATGCCTGCTTTAAAAATGTTTCCATACAGAGGGCCACATTACAGTGAAACTCCTCTACAACGAAATCATGTTTGCAGCAAGAAATTGTTCGCAACAGGGGGGTTTTCACTGTAGCAAATTTGAAACAGGAAAGTGGGAATGGTGTGAATGCATGAAGATTTTTTCACCCATGTAGATTTCGTTGTAGAGGAGTTTCACTGTATAAGGCACATAGAAGAGAAGCTATAATAATGGCTGCAGTTACGCTATGTATCCACTAGGTGAAGCAACGCTAAAGGGAATACAATACAATACAATACACTACAGCTTTAGTTATGTAGAGCTCTCACAACCGCTGCAGCTGTAACAAAGCGCTTTACAGAACATTTAAAATACTACGTCCAAGAAATCAGAATATTGATCCATACGTGGCTCCCTCAGAATGTAGCATGAAGCATGGCACAAAGTCCATAAAAATACAGGGTTTATTCCATGGCAACCCATGAGAAGTGGTCACAACCACGGACATGAAACATCGAAATACAAATGACAAAACAATGAATGAAAGACAAAAGCTATGAAGACAATAAAGTCAACAAAAAGGCACACAAACCTCGTGGGCTCACATCCACAAGGGGCTAAATATCCTTCGAAGTCTCGCTTGTCTCCTTCCTCCGTTTAGTCAGTAGTTAACTATGCGTTTGGTGTTTCTGTATCTTTGTTTCATAATGGCTGCGCAGAGCTCACAAATTAGTTGTCTGTTTGAGTGTGTGTTGGCGAATGCACATGTCAATTAGTGGCTTTGTACCACTTTATCGTTGTTTCCATTATTTCCTACAGGGAAAATGGGAGTGGGTTCAAACTTTGGAGATTCCACAATATTCATAATTTGTCCTCGAGTGAACCCACTAACCTTAAGCCTAATTGCATCCCAAATCGTTTTTCAATGCAAAATGAATCATTTCTTTCGCGTTGTATGCCTGCGGTGGATCCGCACAGAGACACAAGTCAATCACGTTTGCGGAGTGCATTTCTGCTTTTCATGCGCCATCCTACAAGCGCAGTGGGGGGGAAAGGGCATTGTTGTCGTTGAAATTCTGAAAGCAAAGGTTGTGTAATGTCCGTTAAAGGGTAGCAGAGGCCACCTTAACCGCCATGCAGTAAGTATCCCAAAATTGGACATTTCTGACACTTTGGACGATTTTGGACTGTTGCACAAATGGACACCACAGACAAAACAGTGAGAAATAACTCCACGAAGCTGAAATTTTGCATAGGATGTATATCTATGTCTTGGCCAATTCCCACTGAACATTTTGAGGGGTTGAAAGTGAAAATAAATTAAAAGTGAAAAAAGTTGTTGCACATTGGAAGAGGGACATTTTTGGGACGTAATACCCTTCATGCAGCCGCTTAAAAATACTGCATGAGGGTTAAGGTTACTGAGCTGTGAGACATCAAGATTTACGGCCTATCCAAAGCCGCCATCTATGTATTGAATGTGCGTCAGCACTTTGCTTCTGACTTTGACAGACAAGTTAATTGACCTAATGGGCGAATTCCTTCGACTGTCTCTCGGTGCCAGTGAATGAGACACAAAGACAAAGACAGCTTCTTTTTTTTTTTTAAATCTTTGATTCATTCCAGGGGCATTACAGGTTGATGTATGCGTCACAGTTAATGAAAAGCCTGGTTTGGCAGTTTTGAATTTACATTTATATAACTGTATTTTCAACCTCTGATCCTAAACATGGAAATACTGTACTGCTTTCATTCGTCAGAAAGTCTAACAAAGTAAAAATAAAGCAAGCAAATGCAATGGGATGTGAGATTCAGCGTGAATTCAGAAATTATATTCTTCTAGTCTCTATATTCTTTTCCTCCCTGCATATTATTGCTTTTGGCAACAAGGGTGCGTTCACACCCGGTTGGCCAATCGTTGGTTTTCTCCGGTCCAAATCAGTTTATGGCTTGTAAACAATGTCCATGTGCCTCCCTCGTTCGGGTCATGATCGCACAATAAAAAATGCACGCACACTAAAATGCACAACAAACCAGGTGCCTTAATTCACTCTCTTCTTTAACTCGGTATAAGAATACAAATGGGAAGGTTGGATCAGGAGTGACAAATAAATTAAATACACACCAGATGGATCAAAATAGTTTTTTTGTTTGTAACGTGGATTTTTAAAAGATGTGAAAAGCACACCAGCAAATAGGCGAGTGCGCTCCAAAAGACTTTGACAAAACTTAACATGGTAAAAAATAGTGACCTATGAGGACGCTAACGGCTAACATGCTAAACCTAAGACATATCCTTTAACTCAGCCAAATAATCCGTTTACACGCGACCTTTCACTTAGTATGTACTCACTTTTGTTTGTGTTCGGATAATTTGACGGGAAAGTAGATTGACACTGTTTTTTTTTAACATTATACTGAGAATTTCACATTTGAGCTAAGAGTAATTTCTTCAGTGCTGCCCCGTAGTGAAATATAATAAAATATTTACAAAAATGTGAAAGGCGTGCTCACATTTGTGAGACACTGAAAGTGTGTTTAAGAACCATTGATTTGCTCTGTTTACACCTGTCCAATGAAACTTGAGTTCCTTTCAAATGAAAAAAAAGTGGTGCTAGTCTGACATAACTGTCAGTATGATACATAGTGCAACTGTGTGAAAGTAGTCAGATAATATTGCTTGCGGTAATTCACTCTTTCAGGCACAGCGGTTACTACAGTGGTTATCATGTTATCGGGTTGCAGGGTGCAGGAAAGGGGGTTTTTTTTTGTAAGGTTACCTCACATGGGAAGACAGAAAAAAAAAGAGCAGTCATAATTAACATGAACTAAGCAGCTCAGTAGTTGTTTGCATCTCCTGTGGAGTTACTTTAAAACATCTTCAGTCGCCGAAGCAAACCAAGAAAGGAGCATAGCGCCCCCAACAAAGAAAAAAAAAAACAAAAACAGCAGCAGGATACCGGACAGCTGAATAGGAATACAAAGTACAACACCAAGCCCCCGTCCGTTGTCTGGCCCCTCCAATCACTGCTTGACTTTCATTAATTCAGCACACAAAACAGTTACCAGATGTCATTATTTATTTAGAGTATTTAATAGGCAAAATGCTTCCTTTGAATAATACATTTTCTCGGGTGGCTTTCGGGGTGGCGCGCGTGTGTGTGTGCGTGTGCATGTGTGTGTGTGTGTGTGTGTGTGTAGGGGCCTCGCTTGATGAATATTCACATGCCGTAAAGGATGGAGGTGGGGAGGATATTTGGCTCAGCTGCACCACTCGTTCACTCGGCTCTTTTGGCGACGGCGGGATCAATATGGCCCGAGCCACGCGTGTACCGCGCCATTGGACGAGCTAAAGCCGCTCCGAGCCAGTTAGGCTCGTTTCCCTCTGCTGGGAGAGAGGCTGAACACTGAGCTGTCAATCAAGCGGATGGATAGACAGCGTCGTTTTGATTACGCCAATAAGATGGCCACGAGGTGATGAGTGGGGGGGGGGGGGGATATTTGTCCGGCATTCAACACAGGACCCCCTCATCAGCAATTCCAATTCAACATGAACATCTTCGGGGTTGCAATTTGACTTTTAATAATGGGAAGATTTTCTTATGTTTGTTTGGTAATTTACACATTACAATGCAGGTTTGATGAAGTGTAGAAATTTGAGGGAGTGGGGGGGCGGGGCTTGTCCGCTCATATTATGCATAAACCACCAGGGATATTGTCACTCCAATAAAAATAACTTTTAATGCGGCCAAGAAAATTTGACGTACCAACCTGACATGTGGCCTCCTTTGTTGTTAGATTTCAAAATCTGCAAACGGTTTTCTGTACTTATTTGTGTGGCAATCCACCTAAAGATAATGTCTTTAGCAACATTCTTAGGTGTTCGGCTGTGAAAATTCTTGCAGTATAATCAACGTTTACTTGTTGTTGCTCTTGATGTATTCGGATCTTGGCCATTTATTACCCACAATCGGCATTGTAACACCAAGATATCTTGTGAGAGGTCGTAAACACTCCACAATTGGCCTATTTCAGCAGAAAAAATGGTTTTATTCGCACTTTCCTATTGCAGATTAAAAAAAAAAAAAAATCTCTTCAATTTCCACTCACGTGCTTACCTGTGACTCAAGTGTAAAATCGAATCCCCCCTTGTCTGTGTCCGGATTGCGCTTCGCTCAGCCAAGCAGAGCGTGGCAACATTGAAGAAAAAGGTGACAGCCGCAACCTCAAGAGAAGAGTAGAGCACAATGCTAGACAGACTCAAGAAGAGGACGGAAAGGAAAGAAGAACAAGTCCTCTTGGGGTGTCGCGACGTCACCAAAATCGGCGATTACTCATCCGGAAAATATTGAAACGTTGGGGACCGGATGACACAAAGGAACAAATCTCGGGAAAACAATGACATAAAGAACAGAGCTTGTGATCCGCAACATGAATTGTAGCGCAACCAACTAAAATATGCATGAGGGCCGAAGAAGCGGGATGCAATGATAGCAATGGGTCACTGTCACACAAAGGCCCCGCACTTGGCCGCTCAAGCGGACACAATTCAAATGAAGTCCTGAGCAATGAGCCAGCTGATCTGGAGATACAGGCTTTGGTCATGAAGAGGGACACCGGGCAGATACATTTCAAAACGTCACAACCCAGGAAGAAGGAAGGAATTCATCTTCGGTAGCAAACAAACGCGCAAAAATGTTCAATATTTATATTATTAAAAAAAAAAGATGAAACATGACCAACATGACTTGTTTGATAAAATAACTTATTGTGGATAATTAAAATGTTTTAGCAGCAATTAGGCACTGAACTCATTCAGTACCAGCCAATTCTGGACCAAGTCTGAAAAGACGTTTAAAAACGTCTTTGGGAGTGAATGAGTTAAGGCACATAGAACGTAGTTAGCAGAGCAGTGTGTGACTTGCCCAAAAGACATACTGTAGATCCAGTCCATAAAATGGTTCAACATAGAAATGAAAATGAAAAAAGGTCATTTTTATTTTTTTCTGTCATCTTTGCGCGCGTGTGTGTGTGTGTGTGTGTGTGTGTGTGTGTGTGTGTGTGTGTGTGTGAGGTGGTGGGGTCTCTACACTTGTTGGCTGGTAATGGTGGTGGGTGCTATGGTTGTTTTTAACTCATATAAAGCACTTATTTCATTTTTGGGATGAAAAGTGCAATATAAATTATAAATTTAGATTGATTGGTTGGTTGAGTGATTGATTGATGATTGAACGCTTGGTTGATTGATATAGTGGTCAATCGATCAGTCGATTGCTTGGTTGATTGATTGATTGATTGATTGATTGATTGAAGGAAGGACATATATTTGAAGAAACATATCCTTGTACTAGTGTGTGTGTAAATCTTTGTTCCACTTACAATAAGACCACAGAGTTAGAGTACTCTGCTATGTTTTAATAATGACTGAGTTGAGGACACTTGGGGCACGTTATAGTGATACGGAAACAGGCAGAGAGAAAATTAAACAGCGGTGTGATCATTTTTATGGGTTTGTGATGTTATGGAAAACAAAATGTTACCCCCGTGACAATAATCGCAGGACCAGAAATTAGATTTTGATCCCTCTGTGCATCTGCAGTGCACAAAGAAACAATGCGATCAGCGAGTTAACATGACAAAAATTGGGAAAGGTTCGTGTTCTTCAGGGGTATGGGTGAGATGGAGCCAATCAAGCTGACTTAAGGTGAGAAGCGGCTTGCGCCCTTGACTGGTCGGCAACCAAAGAGAGGGCAAATGTAGACACACAGACGTTCACGCTCACATTTACACCGCAATGAACCCGGCATTCATATTTTCAAAAGGTGGGAGGAAGCACCTAAATAAAACCCACGTAAGCACCACACCTGAGGGGCTTGAGCTGAGATTCGAACCTTGAACCTCAGAACTGTGAGCAAGATATGCTGACAGCAAGCATGAAATACCTCACTTCATAAATTCAGCAATGCATGACCAATGTTGCCTAAGAGCAAACAGCTTTCCAATCTGTCACGAAAGTCTCTTTCAGGCACCTTCAAAAGTTGGGTAGTTTTACATTATGGTATCTCCCAAACGGTTGGTGTTCATTTTCTTTGTTAAATTAATTGGAAAAAAAAAATCTATGAAAGTTGCACACACAGTATCACATCGTATAATCCCTCAATGCCGAGGGTGAAAGTGACAGACTGACAATGTGCCCCAACAACTTGATTCCAAAGAGCTCCTCTAACCAGTCAAATAATACAAAGGAACATTATCAAGCACATCGCACCTAAGGCTGGTTCATGTACAGACAACCAAAACGAAACAAATCAATCGCAATTACTGTTGAAAAGTTCATGTAATTGAAAAGTCCGCTGAACGGAAATGCTGTAGAGTTAAGGGAACTGCAAACTATGAACAATGGAAAAATACGATAATGAGAATCGGTACAATCGGTGAGGGCGGTGATGATGTCACATCATGGCTGCCCCGTATTGAAGGACTTATTTTGAAGACATTTTGAAGTTGGGATGCTTCGGATAAGCCAAGAAATGTGGAGGCAAAAGTTGGGAAATGGTGAAACACTGAAAAATGGGAATGTTGGGAATGCGACTATCATATCATGTGGGGTGAATGAGCTCAACATTTCGAAGTTGGCCTGATTTGAATAATTGAATAAGGAGAGGAATATGGACGCAGGAGATCAATTTGGGAAATAGTTACTTTCATTCTCGATGGGGGGTTTTCATTCAATTTCAATATTGAGAACTGGGGAATACCTGATAAATTAAAAAAAAAAAAAAAACAGACATATGAATGAACTGGGTACAGTAATGACGTTGGAATGGTTTGGATGAGAGAAATGTGGAAGGATTCGGCACAAAAATTGTCACAATAATGATCATCACCAAAATCGGTTTTCGTTTTGGGGGAATTTTGTTTCTGAAAATGCGAAAAGTGACTTTCCACCATGTCTTGAATGAGCTGAACAGTTCAAGTTGGATGACGAAATAAGTGGAGAAATGTGCCGTTTGGGTTTTGCCATGTTGAAGTTTTATATGGACTAAAAAGTGTCAGAAAAAAATCATTGGTGCAGAATAACAAGAATAAATTATCTTCACCCAATTATTACACAATATATCATCCTCTACTGTATATATATTTTTTCTTTCCAAATCTCGAAGTGCAGCCAAAAGTCAGCATGCTTGAAAATCTCTCAGCATTCGAGGCAAACTCACCTTCCGGCAGAGGTGAGGTCCGGTCCAGAGGAATGCAGTGCGATGCTCGCGCAGCCTTCCCGGAGCCTTAGGATGTGATGCAAGTGGTAGAGAGCCACAGGGCATCCAAAAAAAAAAAAAAAAAAAAAAAAGTCGATAAAAATGTGTGTGGAAAAGAAAACACAGGCACACTCGCTGTTTGTCTTTATCCGTGAAAGAGGAGCGGCATCCGTGCGTGACTCCTGGAGGAGGAAGAGGAGAAAAGGAGGAGGAGTGAGTGAGTGAGCGGACGGTGGCGATGAGGAAGCTCCGGAGCGGTGCGCACCTCTCCGGCAGCTGAGCGCAACTGAACAAAAGAGCGAGCTGCAGTATTCTAATGAGCGTTAGCGGCAGCAGGAAGAGGAGGAGCAGGCTGAGGAGATGGGGCGGCGTAGGGGTTCTGACAAGAAAAGGGGAGGAGGGGGTTATAGATCACAAGTTACTGCATGAAAGCTCGAATCATACAATTCTTCCAGTCGCTTTGTTATGTTTTGTACGAATGCAATTTGTTTGCCTGCTGTAATTAACATGCGGTGGTTCCCTTGACTCATGAGTTTAATTTGTTCCATGGCCACACTCGTAATGCAAAACGCCTGCATCTCAAATCAGTTATTCCTATTAAAATGAATGCAAACACCATTAATTTGTTCCAGCCCACACACAAAAAACCACCAACGAATATTTTTGATTTTGAATTAAAATAAAACACTCAGCACTTAACATTGTTGCACTTGCCATAAAAAACAGTAGCAACAGAATTAAACGGCATGTAAAGAAACAGTTTGTGCATCCAAAAACACTTCTGTCACATTTGTAAAAAATAAATAAACACATACCGTACATAAAATTAAACAGCATGTAAGGAAACAGTTTGTGCACCCAAAAACACTTCGTCATATTTGTACAAAAAAAACAAAACATTTTGACTAGACAATAGCAAAAACTCTGCCATTCTAACCCCATGTTTCCCTTTAATTTGATATACAAAAAAATTGTTATATACAAAAAAAAACACCGCTCCAAAGGAAAAACAACCAGAGATTGTTTTCAAATTTAATATTTATCAAAAACTACTTGTCAAGTCATAATCATTTTTTATTTTTAAACAAATATGACAAAAAATGATCTACCTGTTAATATTGCTAACTTTCCATCTAACGTCCAAACTGCTGGCAACAAAAGTAAGTACAGTTACATGTTTGTCTGGGTTTTTATGGTTGTTATTGTGCCTCATTCGGTTCTATCCTGTACCGTCAGAGCACTTTGAAAATGTGTCGTTAAAGGTGCTAAATGAACAAAGTCACTATTATTATTATTATCAGTAATAGGAGGAGTATTTTTTAATTTGCAATGAACCTGCAGACCCTCCCTAAAAATATGTACGGACGACTTGTTTCTCATTAAAACGGAGAGAGAGGGAAGAGCGCTACAGTTAAAAGATCTGGCAGAAACGGCGTTGTCATACATACAGAACAAGGAGGCGCTTTGGAGCGTCGAAAGTATAATGATCCCCCAGGAGGGCACGTGTGCATGCATGCAGGCAAAGCAAGCAGGGGGTGGCTTGTGTTTCTCTCCCTTCAAGGCGATTTTGCTTTTATTGCGATCTATCTTTTGCTAACAAAACGCTCTCATTAAGGACGCTCGCTTCAACATGGTGGCGGTTAGTCAAGCATCGGGAGCTGTCCGTGGTGCTGACCGGGCGAGCAAAAATAATTGGTCACTGAAAAAGTAGAAGAGGATGAAAAAAAATCATACAAATTTAAATACAGTTAGCCAAGATCCTTTTGTACCATTTAATCTTCCATGTTAAGACCACAAAGCTATGTTTTAAAGCTTCGTTTTTATGTGCCCGCTCTTCCTGAAATGACCCGAACCACCAAACAATAGAGGAAATGCTGAAAGTAATCCCAACATTTTAAAAAGGCGTCTCTATTAAGCCCATGGCAACCCAGCTCGTTGTGTTTATTTTGTGTAGTCGCTACATCACACTCTTAAATGCATATTTGATGTGGCGGCTGGAGATTTTCAAACCCCACGCATTGCTTGGAAGCGTCCTTTGGCTGGAGTTTATTACATTTTCGGCATGACTTAATTAGACAAACACAGAGGGGAATTAATCCCAGGGAAAATGCCTTATTAAAAACACTGTCCAGCCACCCCTGAATCCCACTGAAATAATGACTCATGTTTGCCCCTGAGAGGTTTTATTTTGAAGGGTGGGGGGATATAAAGTTTACTCCGAGTTACACCCGTCTGAGATGTCGGCTTTGTTTGCGCAGGGACAACATCCCGAAGGCAAAAAATAAATCCGCCTCTAGATCAGACAACAACAGGCATCAAACCAGACGTATTCCTGGTAAACACCCCGGAAACATCATGAATGAACAATAAGATGATGACGCATGTATCATTTTTCGAATGAATATGGTGCATCATTGCAGATAAGAAAGCGTGATCCATAAATCATTGTCATGACTATTCTACACATAAAGATGTACAAAACCATCGCTAATAACAATGTATTGTAATGTCCCTGCAAGTGATCAAGGTGCGCACTCAATCACGTCACTGAACAAACAGGAAACAAACATGGAAACACGTATCAATACCAGTTGCTGACTCGCATTAAGTCACTCGCGCAGCCTGGCCAACCGGTTAGCAGGTTAATAGAGAACCAACTCTACACTCTCAGTCACTAATCCATCCTAGGCCCCGCTTTTAAAGACATGCACACCCAAAGTCACAGACACTACAGTACCCCATTCAGAACAAAAATAATCCCCGCACCTCACCTTGCACATCATTTTGTTTAATAATGCCAAATATTGTTTTTAAATCCAATTAATTACTTAATTGATAATTGGTAAAGTATCAAGCCTAAAAATATTTGATAGCTACACTCCTGAATTTAAAAAGCGACCTATTATTTATTTATTTGGGGGCGGGGGCGAGCCGTTTATTAATCTAAGTCGTTTACAGTAATTAATTGTGCATTTCCACTGGAAAGATTCTACGCTATAACTTGACATTTTTTTAAATCTTGTGTGCTTGGACTGTGGGATTTTTACAAATTTTATTCCAGGGTAATTAATCAGAGATCAAATAAAGACCTCACCAGTGGAGGGCTACTTTTTGAGAGGTCTTAAATCCTTTGGCCCGGTCGGCTCTGCAGCGCTGAACGTAAACTCCCTTCCAGAAAGTATTAGAACAGGTCGGCTAATTGCTTTCCTCGCCACTCTTACACTCTCTGAAACCCACAACGCATTAGCGACAATTACAGGCACAGGACAACAACAGCCGCACATCATCAGTGGGTCACAGGCAATTAGGATGTGCAATTATATGTTTTGATACTTTTCCATCTGAAAACTATTTCATGCACCCTGTCACCTGATAACATGATAAGCTGTCCACTGTAGTAACCGCTCTCCCTCTGATTCAAATGTTAATACAGGAAAATCTCAAACGTTGATCTCTTCAGATGTCAAACGCAACTATCTTCAGTCTGCAGGAAATGTTGTGGAATTATCCACACTGTTGCAACTTCGGAAAATGGGAACATTTCAGGAAAAGTTCTGGTTGATCTTTAGGCGGGAAACGTGACTGAATTGGAGCATGACTCAAGGAACTATGGTAGTACCAGACCATTATTTACATCTAAATGGAAAACCATAACTTCAAACAAGTCAAAACCGTTCTCACAATCTCGTCAATAGACATTGTGATGTTTTCACGGCAGATCCACAAGGATTGTCCTGGAGCCAGGCCGACCTCGAGATACCATTCATAAACCAGAGGATCGTCACGAAAACAATGAATCAATCAATCATCCTTCTCCGCATATAAGAACTTGCTTATCCATCGAAACGCGGCCCCAATGGAAACAGCACAGACAGATGAGAGATGAGCTTGTGACTCCACGTGGCTTGCCTGCCGAGCACCAACAAGGGCAATTAAAGAGCGGTAAAATCAAGTCAACCTTGAACGAAGGGAGCGATAAAACCCGGTTTGCGAAGACATGTCATTCGAATCAATTAAACTGGATTACAGGTCAATATCAATGTAATTGTCATTGCGAGACTGTACCCCCGAAGGTGCGGGTTGAGTGGGCTAATTGGACAAAAGGGCAGGGAAGGGATGCTCTGTTGGATAGTGGCGGCCATGTTTGATAAAATTGGCCAGTGGTTAGAAACACGGCGAAGGAACCGCAAAAGGAGTGTGTGCGCTTGAGGGAGGTGGTTAAGTAAAAAGAATGCGGTTGGAGGTTTTTGAGGTTAGAAGCGCTGATGGGGACTCCACAGCTGAGTGACCTGCATACGACAGACGCAAGCACTAAAAGGCAATCAGCAAAACACACTCGGTCATTTGTCATCCACTGCCTGATTGAAGGCTAGATTACCTGAATGTAGAGTGTGGGGGATGTACAGGGGAGGTGGGGGGGCAAGGGAGTAGAGGGCAAGAGGGAGGTGCACAAAGGCAGGAGGAAAGGAATTATGGAGAATGCTAAAGGTATAGCAACGGAAAGTCTCAATAGGGGTGAGGAAGCGACAATGATACAAAAAAAACCCCACATGGATTGTGTTTTTTTTTCCAATTTTTAACATAAATACGAATCACCCAGAAAACGTGTTCACCAGTCGAGCGATCGCTCACTCTGCTGATGTTTTCCTTCGACATTTTCAAAGGATTGTTAAAAGCCGACAAAAGCAAGCATCCTTGGATCAGTTCTTTATAAAACCCCAGGCAAAAACGACTTCTGAGAGAGAACATGGACTAAAGAGGGCAAAAATGTCAAGGATGCAGTTAAAAGATAGATGACTATAATTTTTATTCTTTACTCTATTCTTTGTTTTTTACGTTATGCACAAGCACAACTCTCATTAATTGTGCAATAATCTGATTGTAACATGTATTTGTTCCATATTTGGATGCATTTTTATGATTTAGAAAACATTTATGTCTGAATTTTGGAGGACCTTGGAACGGATTAGGGCATTAACATGGAAAATGCGTCTCTGCTTACAAAATTTTCTCCTTAAGTAATTTCTTCCAGAACACAATTTTGTAAAAAAAAATCACAAAATGCGGTGTCAACTTTCTAGAACGACTTATCCGGCAGGCCATGATAGTCAAAGGACAAGTAAAATCTCAGAGGAACGGTTCTGAAAACATCTAAGCTATAAATGTTCCGAATAAATAATAATACGCATTTGTTGAATCCCATTTTGTCATCAATTTTGTACGGCCCAGAGAAGGACTTGGGCCTCTGAGGGGACAAAGGGTCCCATCCCGGCTGAAAATGAGGATTTAATGATGGCGTGCAGGTGGGGGCAAGTGATCTATAATGAATGAAGCTAAGGAGGAGCTAAAAGGCTGTTGGGGGGGGGGCTATAGACGGAGAGGGGAGTCTCTGTTTCTCTAATAAACGCAGAACCCCAGTTGAAGGCTCTCTAACGGAGGCACAATGGCTTTATGTTTATTGATGTTTCCATCTCGAGTACAAGCGCAATACAAGCAGGAGTGTGGACAAAAGGCTTTTGCAGCAAAGAGTCCATTGTGCGTTTTTCTTTTTTTCTTTTAATCTCTCTTTTCAAACTAAATAATAGGCATAATGCATTGTGGCTTGTCTCCCAAACAAAAAGGACAAAAGGGGAGCTGGTGCATTCAATTTTATTTTGATGAGATTTGACGAACATAACCTGCTTCGAATCAAAAGCTACAATACAGCTGACGAAATGGACTGACTTGACCTGTCCATCTTTTAAAATCATTTCGAAATCAACGACCAGTCGGAACTTGCTTGAGTCACTCACTACTAAATTTAGCTCCTTCGGGGTGGTACAAAGCTTGTCTCTCAGTTGAGATGCAATACTTCAAAACACTTCCTTGTCACCTAATTACCGTGCTACTTTACAACATAGACAGGGCTTTGGCGGCATCTCTGGGCCATGCACGTTGTCACTTCAAACTTAAGACTATCCATCAAGTACGTTACAATCTTTGTTTGAACAGATTTAGCAGAAACTGCTCATGATGAGGAAAATATCATTTTTTTTGCCAGTTCTTCTGCAACATTCCACCGCAATGTTTTGGACCATCACTGGCATGTGTTTTTTTTTCTGGCAGCCCAAACGCTTCCTCCCTTTCCCGTCTGCCTTGGATACCGACCAAGCAGTGTGATGAAATAAAATCACACCCGCTGCACCGAGAACTTCAAACACATTCAGCAGTGTTTTCCCCTGAATCAGATAACATGTTAAAATCTCCGTGGCCAAAGTGTTCCTCCGCTCTCGTTAACGCACTGAAATGTTAATGAGGCTTAATAGCAGTAAGTCACCTTGCAAGAAGAGGAAATGCTTTTATCATCAACCCCTGATCATGATAAAAATGCATTCAATGAATTGATTAACAATAATTCCGAGGGTTCGCTGCACGCCGATGTCATATTTATGAATGAAATACGAAGGCATCCACCTCGCATATCAGCGGGGCTCTGTCTGCCTGTGACACGAAAATTGCATTACGAACCCCTGCGCCACGACTTAGACCTGGTTTCACCTGTTCTAAAGTCTAGTTTACTTTACGTCACAGCTTTCTGGGCGCTAAGTCTCAACTCCACCAGTTAATCCGTGTATCCCGTTGATACTGCCATCACTGTCCAGATAGTGCCATAATATCACATTTCTACTTACTTTATGCTAATTTGTCATCACAATTTCGTAAGAACATATTTTGAGCAAATATTGGCTTATCGCCCTGTGCCATGCTCCTCCGCCCACTTCCGAGGGAAACGATGATAACTAATTAGCCATTGATGGATTAACTGCGCGGTGTTGAGCAAGCATCTCATTAAGGAAGTGCATGAAAATGACGGAGGGGGACGACGGATGATGGGGAAATTAGGGAATGAGATGTTATGGTTTGGAAGATGGCTAGCAGTAATGTGACTTATACATTGCTTTTAGAGTTAATGTGTTATAGAGTAAAAAAAAACTAATTCTAATTCTGGCAAAGATATTTTATGGTGCAGCGCCAAACGTAACCATACAAGCAAAACCCAATGTGGAGTATAAACAAAGCTCACTTTTACTTTCAATATATGGTATGTCTTTTGTCTTTTTAGTCATCGTATACTGCTCCACTTGGTTGATTTTACATTTCGTACATACTAATACCCGAGTAACTTAGAAAAACCACTTTAACGCATCACGCAAGCAAAATACTGTACAACAATGGAGGAAAATGAGGGTCTCCTGTATTCGCTCTCAACCACGTAGGGAAGCTAATTGCGATTGTGGGGGAGACTGACGGCAACAAGAAATGGGGCTGCTGCAGCATATCGGACACTGGAGGATAATACCAACGTTAAGGGGAACGCCTGTCAATCTTAGCTGATAATGCAGTTCTTATGTTTTGTGACACTTTGAGCCCGGCACAAATCACTTGAAGTACTTTCCTACAGAAAATAGGAAAAAAAATATTTGCGCTCAGAACAATGTGGACGTCAACCAGCATCACTTGACTGTTTGTGCTCCACTTTTTCCCAATGTCAAGGCGATAATTCGAGGGAGCGGCAGTATGTTGAGCCGTGTAGGTAAAAGGGATTAGTGGTGCTGTCAGCATACCGCCAACAAGCACGACTGCCTCTCTCCACACCCACTCTTCATTTTATTGAGAAACAGCGTTGTGTGTGTCTTGCAGTAAAATAATGGCGCAAGTGCCGGGACGAGGGCAGCAAAGTGATGACAGAAGGAGGCATTATGGATGTCCACAGCAGGCGTTAATGCACTTAATGCACTGCGAGAGGCAGAAATGGACTTTGATGGATGACGCCGATGAAACAGAACAGAAGCCGTCTGTTACATCCAATCCCGTTCCAGCATCCCATTCCAACATCCTCCTCCTCTTTCTCTACTGAAAATGAGCGCACTCCATTCTAGTTCTGACTCTGTCGGTGATGGCAGCTGAGCTGGATCGCACACACACACACACACACACACACACACACACCCGCCGCCCCATTGTGATCTGTCTGACACCTCGCTCAGTCTGCCACAAGGAAAAACGAATAGCCCACAAAAAGAATGTGGCACGTCATTTCTAGCTTGGGCTTTATCACACAGACAGACAGTTTACACAAGCGGATGCCAGTGTTGGGAAGCCACAAGAGTTGGGAGTGACGTTCGAATTGGTATTGACCCAGCGTGCTACTAACTAGCCTACTATCAAAATCTTTTTCCACTTTCAATTATTTTTTTATAAAGCTCCAGGGAGCCACTAGATGTCGCTAAAGAGCCGCATGCGGCTCTGGAGCCGCGTGTTGCCGACCCCCGGTCTAAACATTTGGGGTTTGGGGGCCCTTTACATGGCAGACGTGTTTCCAAGAACCCCTCCTCATAATCCTAATGGCAATTAAACGACCACCATCACGTGCCATAGGAATCAAAACGTTGCCTATTTGAGAAATTTTTTGGGGGGGAGGGTTATTCATTTTAGAGTCACCAGGCAGCAGTTTAAGCAAGGAAACGCAGACTTCTGTCCCCCCGACCACTTTGTCCTGCTCTTCCGGTGAGATCCATTTACATCTCCAGAACCTTTTCCTTTCACAGTAGCTGGTGCTCTTCTGTCACAGATCACCCTTAACGCCTCCACAAGCTTCATCCTGCCCGTACTCTCTTGGTCACCTCTCTTCCACACCTCATTCTGAACAATTGATCGCCAGTACTTCAACTCCAGCCCCATCTGTTCGTTTGCTTCTTGTCATCTCACCATTTCACCAGTCTCCCGTTCATTCATGCACACGTGAATTCTGTCCTGCGACGACTTCCCTCCACCTGTCTATGTCCTCTTCCACCAACTCCCAACTCTCACGGCAGATTACAACATCATCTGCAAACATGATGGTCCGCGGAGACTCCCGTCTGACCTCATCTGTCAACCGGTCCATCAGTGTAAGCAAACAAGAAGGGGCTCCCAGCCCATCTTTCATGCAGTCTCACCTTCACCTTGTCATCCATCACTCCAGTAGCAGGCCTCACCAATATCTTATCGCTCTTGTCTCACGATTGACGGAATCCTTGTACCTTCAAAATCATCACCCCAAAAACGTCTCTGTATGAAAGAGGCTTTAAATTCCACAGAAGCCAATTTGTTTTCTTTGCCTTCATTTATTTGATACTTTGCAAGACTTTGCATTTGAGCTGGAATGGACGCTAAGCGTCGTGTTTTCGTACCCAGCGCAGGTCTGGCATAAATCACAATCCATGGATGGAGTTTTCTTTCTTTTGGTATTTTGCTAGTCTAGCACAAATAGAAGAAGGCGTTTGCGCCGATGTGCGCCGTTGTGGGAAGGATCGCAATGTGCATTTACAGTAGAAAGAACTGCATGAAGAACTTCACTTGAAGGTGATGCGAAGTCATCATCCAGCAGTGCACCGCAGTCCCAAGCTGGACTAGACTGTCCCCAGCATGAAAATGAAGATGCGCCCGCCTGTCTCCAAAAATAGGCCTCTAAGTTTCCAACTGTTTCAGTAACTTCCGAAGTCCATGAAATAACGAACCATTAAACGTCCTTGAAAAACCGTATCTTGCCTGTGGGCACGTGCTATGACACATTTACTGTGTTTTCATGGAGAGAGAGAGATAAATCTCCCTCATGCTTCTGCTGTGATGAATTCAGATGCTCAAATGAGCTGCTTTTGGGTAACTGGAGCCAATGGGTTCTCGGATGTCTAAACGTCTTCAAAGAAATCATGTATTATGTGTTATGATGGAAGCACCCATCGTTCTTTGGGCCTTGACGTGTCTTCTAGAGACAGTTATTCAAAAGTCAATGTATTTTCAAGTGTGCGTTGGTCATGTTTCATGGCTTTAGAATTGTGTCGAGTACATACACTCATCTTTGTCAACACATCTAGTGGTTGATTTAAATTATGGAGCGAGCCGAACAGCCGTGTTGTCCATATGGTCCCCTCCAGCTTTTCCCACTCTAATGATGTCATTGGAGAATAAATGTCAGGACTCGCAGGGGAGAGAAGAGTCTCAAGGAGCTTTGTACTTTCTTTGGGTTTTTTCTTTTTCTCCAGTTCCGCAGCTTCTTCCAATATCATCAATAAAACTAGTCAAAGTAAATGTGACAAAGCATGATGGGAAGCTACTAATTTACTGCTTTGCGTAATGAAAGGAATTTTCATAATCCTTCCAATGATGCTATGTTCCAGGCAATTGGGGATGCTTATTTTGAAGCGGCTGCATGAAGGGTATTACGTCCCAAAAATGTCCCTCTTCCAATGTGCAACAACTTTTTTCACTTGTAATTTTTTTTCACTTTCAACCCCTCAAAATGTTCAGTGGGAATTGGCCAAGACATAGATATACATCCTATGCAAAATTTCAGCTTCGTGGAGTTATTTCTCACTGTTTTGTCTGTGGTGTCCATTTGTCCAACAGTCCCAAATCGTCCAAAGTGTCCGAAATGTCCAATTTTGGGATAATTACTGCATGGGGGTTAAAACAACCACCGCTGTATTCAAAGTGCTGTACTTGAATAAAATTATTCATTCATTCATCTTCCGAACCGCCTTATCCTCACTAGAGTCGCGAGGGGTGCTGGAGCCTATCTCAGCTGTCATCGGGCAGTAGGCGGGGGACACCCTGAATCAGTTGCCAGCCAATCGCAGGGCACACAGAGACGAACAACCATGCACGCCCACACACACACACAGGGACAATTTAGAGTGTTCAATCAGCCTGCCATGCATGTATTTGGAATGTGGGAGGAAACCGGAGTACCCGGAGAAAACCCACGCAGGCCCGGGGAGAACATGCAAACTCCACACAGGGAGGCCGGAGCTGGAATCGAACCCGGTACCTCTGCACTGTGAAGTCGACGTGCTAAGCACTGGACTACCGGGCCGCCCGTGAATAAAATTAATAAAACAATATATTAATAACTAAGACATAACAAAGCACAAAAACATTTAAACTAAAAATCAAGTCTCATGCTTAGTCAAAAGCCAAAGAATAAAAATTTGTTTTGAGATGAGCTTTAAAGATGAGCAGCAGAGGGGGTTTGCCGGACCTTCAGTGGGAGGTCATTTCAAAGAGAGGGACCAGCAACGTAAAAGGCTCGATCGATCCCCTCTGAGCTTCCGCTTGGTTCTTTTGACCTCTAATAATGTCTGGTGCGCAGACCTGAGGCAGGTGTGTCGGGGCGGAAGAGCGCACAGAGGTAATTTGGAGAGAAGCCATTTAAAGATTTAAAAACAAATAATAAGATCTTCAAAAGAACACTAAAATATCTAGGGAGCCAGTGAAGGGATGCCAGAGTAGGAGTTATGTGCCTACCAGTCAAGATGCGAGCAGCAGCATTTTGGACCAACTGGAGACGGCTAATGGAGGATTGGCTGACTCCAAAGTAAAGCGCATTGCAGTAATCCAACCAAGATGTGACAAAGGCATGAATTACTGTTTCAAAGTGCTCATGAGGAAGGAGAGTTTTTACCTGAGCACACAAATTCTGCAATTGCCTTTGTGAGAATAGATGTTTTATATCCTAAAAGGGACTGTGTGTGCAACTTTCATTCAATAACCCGTCTTTTGAAGATACAAGAGGATTTGACAACAAAAGAGGCCGTCCTTCTACTTTCTAAACTTTATACTGAATACTCAGAGGACATTCCACTGTTTTTCTGCCACTTGTGGACAAGACTGTAAAGTTTAAAGCTGATCTAAAAGCACCCGGCTTGATTTCACCAAATGTCTAATACTCAGAGGAACCTCTTGCCTCGCTCCTCAAGTCAAACACCGTTACGTCAAACAGCATATAAGCCGTAGTTTTTTGTTTTTTTTTAAATACATGTGGCTCTCTTGCACTCTCCAAACGTTTCTTCCAGTGTGCAGGTGCTTTCCTCCAAACTCAATTACCGCCGAAGTTGCACGGGAGTGTTCGCCGCCCAAGTAATACATCAATGTCGCAACGGCGGCCATATCTACTGGCGGAATATGATTTTCTCATGTTCTCTTCAAATAAGTTCCCAAACAGGTAAAATGAAAACAAACTGCTATTTCTGCCAGCCACGGACCATTTAACAGGTGCCGAATAGGAACACAGACTGAAATGAAGAAGAGAGGGGGGAAAAAAATATATAATAACGTGATGCAATGCTCAACTGAGGAGATAGACGAAGCGAAAGTTATTTCTGCATTTCTCTGCCAAACATCGATTCACCCATGATCTATACGGCTTATTCTGTTCAGGGTTACAGGGAGGTGAAGCCGATCCCAGCTGACTTTGGGCAAAAAGGCGGGCTGCACCCTGGACTGGTCACCAGCCAATCACAGGGCACATAGAGCCAGACAGACAAATATTCACACTCACACTGACACCTTCACTGATGGGGAATCGAAATGCACCAGACAGTTAAGATAAAATTCCAATTCCAAAATCTGATTTTCAATTGACTAGTTTAATAATTGACTAGTTGTCGAGTCATTGCTACACCTCAATGCTACCTGATCAGTATCCTGGAGACTTGAACGTTCTGTCAAATTCTGCCTCATGCTTTGTGAGGCAAATGCAGCAATTGAGTGCACTCTTTGTGCAACTGCAAACTGCCCATCACTTCCCACGCGGAGATTCACGTGACGGCTCTCTCTCCTGTACAAAGTTACGATTGGGCTGGTCGCCTCTTAAACATATTTTTTGTGCATCCAGAAGAACCAACCGTGCACTTCGAACTGAATGTCTGTCGGGAAAAGGGAATTTAGCTTTGCTGGTGCTTCAGCCTGGAATGAGCTAAAAAAAGGACCTGGAATTGCCATCATTTGGAACGAGGATTTAATCTCGGTGTTACTCACCTGGTTCAATACATGATTTCATTTGATCGATTGGTTGCTTGATTGATTGTTTGGGTGATTGATTGACAATTGACATTACATTCCGTGCTACTGTACTTGGAACATTAAAAAAAGAAAGAAAAAAGAAAAAAACCTCCACATTGCTGCCGTCTCATGTCAAATCTCAGCATTTAATTCCGAGCGTTAGCAACGAGCTCCCTCACTACCTCTTGAAAGTAATAAATGAGACAAGGGGGGATGCCTGCGGACACGTTTTCTTGCCAGAAAAGAGGGTTATTCTCGCTGTGCTGTAAGACTAATGGACTTCTGGCAAACTTTACAGTGCGGCGGCTGCCAGGTTGTGTAAATGTATGGTAATGACAGCGAGCGGGACCGCTCTAATGAGCCTTTATCCACGCCCTGTGCCACCTTTCGCTGATTAATTGGCTCCCAGTAAAAAAAAAAAAAAAAAAGGCACCTGACAGCCCCACAGTCTATTCATAGTGATAGACTTCTTTTCAAGTGAATAACTTCCAACCTTGGAAAGATTTTTGTCTCTACTTAAAATCTCCTCATGAAAGCGAGCTAAAAACCAGGTTTCGCTTTCGACTCACAGAAGGGATTTTTTAAATTGCTATATTCCCTGCTCCTGAAAGCTACAGATGTAGCATCCGTGTACTGAAATGAGGCAGGAAGGATAAAAAGCATTGGCGCATAAACAACATATTCTTTGGCTCATTTTAACGCGGCGGGGCAAACGCCTCACGCCAGGCCGCTATCCGACCCGCCCCCCCAAAAAAAATCTGCTAAATGGGGTGAAACACACTGTGAAGAGGGGCCTCGAGTGCGTGTGCGATTAAAACAATGTTGATTTGACACAAAGTGCCGGGAGGTTGTCTGGAGTTAACAAGGCGGCAGACGCATACATGCGAATGCATATCCCCCACTGTACTGGACTACAAAGAACAGTGGTGGTCCCGCATGAATTGCGGATTTGCCTCTGCCAACTTTGTCCATCACTTTGCCTTTCACCTTTCCCTCTTCTTCCCCAAACCAAATCCCTTGTGACCTACTCCTTTATTTCTTTTCTTTTTTTTTTTGGGGGGGGCCTGTCAGCCTTCCCCAGGCTTTGTCTTATCTTCTTATCTCATCTGTCTCCTTTTGTTGGATTCCTTTGCCAACCATGAGAGGACTCGGTTAGGTCCGTAAGATGATAGTAAGAATAAATGAAAGGTTTCTTTTAATTTAAATATACTTGGTTATGATGACGAAACAAATTTGAGCAATATATTTTCAATGGAAATCAGCCATCCATTTCGTCATTACTGTCACCATTTTAAAATATTTGTGGCAATTATATTACAATGACTACCGTATTTTCCGGACTATAAGTCGCAGTTTTTTTCATAGTTTGGCCGGGAGTGCGTCTTATACTCTGGAGCGATTTATGTGTGAAATTATGAACACATGATTATGTCATTTCACGTGTTATTTTCACATTAAACCACAAGAGGGCGCTCTCGGACAGTGTTGATAAATCGGCGATGAGTCTGACGGAAGCGACGTAGAAGAGGAAGCGGCGCATCGTCTACCTCCCGAGTTGGGGGAATTGTTTAAAAGTGACACCGAGGATGAAGATTTCATTGTATTTAGTGAAACCGATAGTTTGGTAAACTTGTTAGCATGTTCTTTATGCTAGAGTTATCTGAATAACTCTTAACATGTTACGTCGTTACTGACATTACCAGGCATGTCAGTCATGTATAACATTAGTATACCGTACACTTATTCAGCCTGTTGTTCTCTATTTTATTTTTATTTTAAATTGCCTTTCAAGATGACATGTATGTTTTTGGTGTTGGATTTTATCAAATAAATTCCCCCAAAAAATGCGACTCATATATGTTTTTTCCTTCTTAATTATGCATTTTTGGCCTGGTGCGATTTATAATCCAGAGCGACGTATAATCCGAAAAATACGGTATATATCATACCAGTGTAAGCACATTCACTGGTATCGTTTGGTGCAATATGGTCAAATGTAGTCAAGCACACGATGGTATAGTATGGTTTTGGTATGTATCTGTCTATCACTTGGCTGATCATCATGCGGCGCTCATATGAAATCATTTGTGGTCTCGGGACTCCTGAACCTGCTTCCTTTTTGAAGCGCTAGCTTTAACATGAAAAGGTTGACAGGAGGAAGGCTAAGGGTGCACGTGGGGGTTTGTCCAATGTCTGTTGGGCTAACTCAATCCCAGAGAACACAATGAAGCCCCAGGCTGATTTCCAAAAGGCAAATTGTCATTCCGAGTGGCGCGGCACCTGTCTGCTGCTGGAGTTCATCTCCTGTGCAGTGTTCTCAAAGGTGGTAGGGGGAAATGGGGAGGGGGAGGGGGGCAGGGGCTGCATCAGAAGACCACATAAAGATGGTGGGCTGCAGAATGAGGACGAAATGAAAGCGAAATATGATTGAAATGGAAAATCCAGAAAGCTGTTACAGCTGTCATTCAGACAGCGAGTCAATATATACCCTGATTCTGGGGGAGGGGTACGGCATTGGGTCTACCCCATCAGCCTGTACGGCATCGAGATTTTGACAGAAGAGCTGAACTTTATCCACTGTTGCCTTTTACGCAGGACCCAGCAAAGACAGAATAATGTGTCCTTTTACATGCCTCATATTAATTAGACGACGTCAGCAATGGTGTCTGGTGTGATATATTAAATAACTGTCAGACAGTGAAAATTGCTTTTAACACAAAGGGTGAACAATGTACACTTTCTGGGAGAGCACGTTCCTATAGTGGACAGCTTATCATGTTATCAGGTTACTGGGTGCATGAAAGGGTTAACTTGCATTTTCTCAAATTTGGGGAGCAAAATGCCACCATTTAGGGGCAGGCTGGAGCCCTGTTATCGTTTGTTACCTTTAAAAAATGAAGCGTACAAAAAACAGCCCCTTTCACACCAACTGTAAAAGCTTGCATTTTCCCTTTTCTTTCCATGTGTCAGCTAGTCGACTAGTCGACTAGTTGATGAAATAGACTTGACTATTTCACGTTTTTGGCATCTCGTCTCACCAGCAGCCAATTAACCCCTTCTGAGACAGCGGTTACGACAGTGGACAGCTTATCATGTGATCAGGTCACAGAGTGCATGAAAGCGTTAATTTACTGGACAGAGCATTCATCCATCTGCTGCTGTTGGCGGACTCTAACGCTCTGTCGAGCAGAGAAATAACCCGCCAGCAAGACGACCCAGACTTAAATCTGTGGGAGCCTGAGAGTACGTAAATAAGATGGCGGTGAATGTGAACAGTAGTCGGCCTTGTAAGCTCGGCACAGGTGTTGAGAAACCAGGGCAGCGGCATTAAGTGAAGCTCCGTCTGACACCGGGATATCCATACATATGGCTGCTGCATGCGTTTTTACACAAGATGCAAGGAAGGTGGCATTTCTGCCAGCGTATGGTGTAATGCCGTCCCGTCTTTCCACAGTTTAGGTTTTTACAGGTGAAGAACTATACTTAAAGGGCTAAAGCTGCTTCTCCAGATGCATCCTCCGCCCAGCCCCGCTTTCTCATGATGGCTGTGCTATCAGGTGCAGCTTCCACCCTTCAAGAAGCGGTCCAATTACAAAGCTGTCGACACAGATTAAAGAGGCAGCCCATCTGACGGGAGCTCAACACACTAGTGTGCAGTACATCAAGAATGCTTGTATAGAAAACCTGACACACAAGTACCTCCGCACAGCTGTTAGCGCGACTTGACCCGATCAGCCCCCCGGGCACACTGTCTGTCAACGCGAGGGGCAAGCCAACAAAAAAGCCATTGAGAGAAGAAAAAAAACAAAAACGCTGTTCTCTTTTTAATTACAACAGAGTCAAAGCATGTCAGATTACATGGGGTGGAAATGAATCGTGCAACCCAATTGAAACGCATTGATGTCATTCAATTCGTTCAAAGCGGAGGTGATTCTGAAAGTTGTCTTGTCTCTGTTTGCGTTGGGTCACTCCAACTCAAAGCTTCCATCCGGAAATTTTGTGATACAAATCTTCGCCCAAGATGTTTGTGTTTGATAACAATTTTTTTTTAAATATGACGCCAAAACAACTAGACTTATAGGGCTTATATAGATTGTTGTATGGTTGAATGTTTATTTTTTTGCTTATATTGGGTGCACCGCTGACATTTCCAACTCCGACCCGCCCACCATCGCCTACTCCATAGTTGTGCCACGGCTAAATTGGGTGATTTGAACGCACGAAAAATAAAAATTAAGATGCACCATTTTTTTTAACGCGTGAGTGCACATGCACTTTCTACGAAAAAAGAGCCCCTGAAGTGAAAACTCCAATCCATGGTGTTTTACTTCTCTCTTGATCACAACAAACTCTGGAGGGAAACATCTGCCTCTTTAGCTGCTAAATGTTCACCAGTTAGTCACTAATATACTCAACATCTGCCTGCTGCAGCTGCACATGGATACTGTAACGATGGCTAATTTAATACGGTTGTTAATGATGTACTTTTGTTTGACCATACAGATTATTGTTATTGGATTTTTCTCCATCATATCCAGAAGAACATGACCTGCCAGCTCAAACCCCCTGTGCCCCAAAAAACTAAATCTGTGATGTCATTGACTCTGACTCGACTGTCGACGACAAAAAATTGTTCGTTGAGCAAACGCTAGTCGGGACGCAACTCGACTTGCTTGATATATGACATTTAAACATTGCACTTGCTTGAAACGCAAGATTTTAGACTAACGATTGACTTGCACATTCCGCATGTGACTCACTCCGACTTCAGCTTCTGTTCTTTAAATTCATACATTTTAAAACGTTTTGGGGGGTTATTGTTTATTGAAGACAAGAACATGCCATAAATTGACAGAAAGTAAAGGTCAGTAAAATTGTAAAAGATGAAAAGAAAACTGAAATGTATCCCAAATACTTTTAGAGGTCTTATGTCAAGTTCATCCACTCCAGTCTTACACATGCATGCCTTCAAAGGACCTTGTGTTCAGTCATGCTGCAACCAAAAAAGTACCCTTCCGGAAAAAGAATTCTGTGAGTGTCGGCGGTTTAACGCCACGGTGGCATCCCTCGCCACCGTTTACAAGGCGAGAAGAAAGTGAGCTCCCAGACAATCACATCCCTCCCTCATGGTGAGTGAATAAATTACAAGCGATCGCGCTTTGTAATGAATGCAGCGGTGCATATTGTGCAAACGCGCTGCTTTTTAATGATTTAATTAAAGAACCTCGCTCAAACTGGAGCGGAAAATTTCAACACGGAGCCGAGAGAGAAAGAGACACACACACAATTCCGTGTTAATTTCTGCAGCCGCTTGGCAGATGTGCTTCACTTTTTTTTTTCTCTCCCCATTTCCTGCTTTTCCCACTCGACAATTGGCATGTTTACAACCATCGGGATGCATGATGTCCTTCTAATTCTCCCACATCCACTTTCGAGCAGATGCCATCTGTGTCTTTAGGCAGCTGAGCTTGTGTGTAATCATTAGACAGATTGCCCAAATCCAATTTAAATATGCAAAGTTGTGTTCCAAACAGCAATCCTGAAATTAAACATATTTTTTTGGTCCATCATACTACTTTTTTTAAAACAACATTGCTGGAATCAAAATGTTGTGTGTGTGTGTGTGTATGTGTGTGTGTGTGTGTGTGTGATTGTGTGTGCATGCGTGTGTGTGTGTGCATGTGTGTGTGTGTGTGTGTGTGTGATTGTATGTGTGTGCATGCGTGTGTGTGTGTGTGTCTGTGTGTGATTGTGTGTGTGTGTGTGTGTGTGTGTGAGATTGTGTGCATGCGTGCGTGCGTGTGTGTGTGTGTGTGTGTGTGTGTGTGTGTGTGTGCGCGCAAGGCACATACTACTTATGACAGCGGTTGCTTAATTTAAAACTACTAGCAAGGTTTAGAAGGACTCTCACTTCACTAATCCCGCCCCTTCAAGTCTCTGACCAAAGCCACACCCCTCACTGACATCCACGATTCTCAAACATTCATAATGGCACGTGATCATGAAAGCGTGTAGCTCCTCTACAACGAAATCATGTTTGAAGCAAGAAATTTTTCACAACAGGGGGGTTTTCACTGTAGCAAATTTGAAACAGGAAAGTGGGAATGGTGTTAATGCATAAAGATTTTTTCACACTAGGGGGTATTTTCACCCATGTAGATTTCATTGTAGAGGAGTTCCACTGTAGTTACAGAGAATGCGTATCCGCCGCTAGCAATAATTAAAATCAATCTTATCTGTAAAACTAATACTCACAACGAAATCGTCTGAGAATCGCCATCCAAGGCGAGGAAGAACTTCAAAAAACGCCATACCACCTTTGCGGCTTTCCATAATCAAGGTGCCACTATAATCAGCTGTTGTAAACCCCCCAAACTATTTTGTTCACAACGCAGCAGCAGAAAGGCCATCCGGACAAGGCTCGGATCTAATTATGTCCAATAATCAGTACGCTAAATGTTGCGCTGCAGGGTCGCAACTTGACTGTCTAACACTCGGATGCCTCTTACTTCTCTCCAGAGCCAATCACGGTGTAACGGAATTTTTTTCGAGCCTCAGGGGGGAAGGAAAAACGAAGAGAAATTTGTGTGAGCGATCTGTTTGCAGAAACTTTGACCATGAGAGACAAATTAATCCCCCCCAACACACACACACACACACAATTCAAGCAAATACTGTTCATAAATTGTCACTCAAACTAGTCGTAGAAATCCCTTCAAACAGAACAACAGCATCGGTTGAATTGTCTGCTATCGTTTCAATCGAAACAATCAATTCGGGACAAAGCAGATACGAATCTATCAGATAATGAAGGATATTTCCGGTGGCCAAAGACAGAAAGCACAGTACTGTAATCCCATGGAGCATTTTCATGCCTGCTAATCACGCTTGCCATGGAAATTTGCCCTGATTTGAGTGCAGCGTTTTGACATTCAGTCATGTATTAAAGATCACCGCTACGTTGGTTTTGTGATCCTCTTCGCAGCAGTCATTCTGACATTCTACCTGCATGCCGTTTATATGGAAGTGCAAGATGGAAAAAAAAAGGTGGGAGATGGAGGCTTCTACAGGCAGTGTAAAGGGGGTTTCGGAACTACCTCTGAAGACAGAAAATTACCGTGTGGAAATTGTCCACCTGTGCTATTTATACAGAACAGTCACGTCGTAACAAGGTGTGAAAATGTGAAAAAACGGGCTTCTCGTCTCACGGGAATGTTGGCGAAATAAATTGCTGTGTCAACGTTGTAACCCTTATTTGTATCAGAACACAGAAAAGAGAAATGAAAACTGAAGAACATAGAAAAGTGGCAATTGCTTAAGAGACAGCGCAAAAGGGTATTTCCAAATTTGGAGGTAGTATCAAATACCAAGTCCAAAGTGCAACTTATATTTGATACAACAGATATTTGAATAGGGCGGCCCCGGTGGGCCAGTGGTTAGCGCGTCTACCTCACAGTGCAGAGGTCGTGGATTCGATCCCGGTTCCGCCCTTCTTGTGTGGAGTTTACATGTTCTCCCCGGGTCTGTGTGGGTTTTCTTCGGGTACTCCGGTTTACTCCCACATTCCAAAAAACACGCATGGCAGGCTGATTGAACGCTCTAAATTGTCCCTAGGTGTGAGTGTGGGCGTGCATGGTTGTTCGTCTCTGTGTGCCCTGCGATTGGCTGGCAACCGGTTCAGGGTGTCCCCCGCCTAATGCTGAAGACGGCTGGGATAGGCTCCAGCACCCCCTGCGACCCTTGTGAGGAGAAAGCAATTCGGAAAATGAATGAATGAATGAATGAATGAAAAAGGATGGAAGATATTTGAACACTGTTGAGCAACACATGTCGCCTGATAATGTCAAGGAGTTGACTCTGGAAAATGGATATGCACTTGTTTGAATTCATACCAATGTGTCAATTAAGAAGAGGGGCCGATTAGGGGTAAACAGTAAATAAACCTCACAATAAGATCACAATTATCTGGGAAAAGAGGCTAAAGAGAGTTTATGTTATTGCCAGTCAAAAATAATTACAGCTGCTATTCTCACTTTAAATTTGAAAAAAAAAAAAAAAAAACACCCTCCGGCACTGGCTGATATATAATACCTAATTTCATTCTCCCATCCACAGGGCTTTTTGTTGCTGTTGAAACGGTAGCCTGGCAACCTACCGGGGTCATGATTTTCTGTTTTATGGGGCATTAAAAAAAAAAAAAAAAAAAAGAAGAAATGATTTTATTGAGAGTACTGCACATGCAAGCTCATCTTGGAACTATTAATGGTCCTCGCCTCGCCTTGAAACACACACGCAGACCTGAGCCAGCAGAGCCACTAGAATGCATTAATGCGAGCTCATCATGAGGCAGCGCTCAATAAGTAAGCCAGCAGCCTCGCGCGCACACTATCACACACATAGCACTAAAGACATTAGTGCTGCTCTAAATCAAACTGGATGCGCGACTACTTGACATAAGAACCTGCATTACAGCCTGCTATGAGCAGCTATATTGGTATGACAGAAAACCGGGCATTTCACAGCAAGTCACAGTATACAGTGAACCTCCTTCAATTTGCTTTCCACCACTCATTTTTTGTATGGAACTTCACTAAAAACTTTTGGCTTAAAAACACATATACTCGCACCTATCTATTTTGTTCTCTTTTTATAACGGCTAAAGATTCGCCTAAGTTCGTCTAAATTCCCTGAAATATGCCTGTCAACACAGCGGTCTTTTTTTGCAGGTGATAAAGAATATATGCCTGTGAATCTTGTTATAGTCTGTCTACATGTATTGCTTCATTGTTTGTAATCAGATATCCATCATTTAAAGCGCTATACATTGGGCTTTAACCAGTTAACTGGTCGGCCCATTATAGTTTTGATTTTGTTTTTTTAATATTTCTAATCAGTTTTGCCAATTAAACGATGACCTCTACTTTTTTTTTCAATGACACAGTATACGCTGTCGACTGTTGAATCACTCCAAATGATATCTGTCCACGCTGTCCACTACATTGAGCTAAAAAAGTAGATTTAGAATGGCCTTTTCAGTCAATGAAGCGTTTTTTATATAGCACATTTCTAATAAAAAGCAACACATGCTTCACGAAATACAGTAGGTGAAAAGACAAAAACAATCACTCACATCAGCCTCTGAAGCCCAGCCATCCAATAAGCCTATTTTGACAAAGGAATAGAAAGGACAAATATAGTTTTCAAATGTAGGGAGTAAAAGTCGGCAAACAATTAAATACCAAAGTACTCCTACTTTCAAAATCTACAGTAACAGAGTGCCCATGCCTCATTGCAGTACTTCCAGTTACCACTGTGGTTCATTCCCAAAGGTTTTACGACTTAGCTTGTCGATTCCATTTTGCTTCATATTTTCCACCGTCTTTCAGGAGAGGACCAAAAAAAGTCGCTTCCTTAAAATTCGACCGTGAAACTTTTTACTTATCAAACTACAGGTATTTATAAGGTTTTTCCAGAATTGTTTTTATGACGGCACCTGACACCCATCTAGTGGCAGCTAATTGTAACGGCAAGCGACGATGACTGTCGTAAAGATTAGCGCGACACTGAACCACTTGACGATAGAATGTGCCCCAATCAACATGGCCAATTCTTTGATATGCGGCGATACACAATACAGGTAGGAAAAGAAAACCACACGTACATATTTGAAAAGTATGAAGATGGGGAAAGAAACGTGAAATTAGGCTAATTTGCAGGGTGAGCTCAGTCCTAAACAGAGATGTGAAGCAGTTTGGGAAGAAGTTCATGTTTGACAGCAACGAGGAGACATGCTGGAACTCAGACCAGGCAAGTTGTTCTCGCAATCTGATGATCGGTGTCGGTCATTATGTGTTTAGCGGTCATTACAGGCGTGTTGATGAATGTTTCTATTTTGTCTAGGGTGACTGTCAGTGGTTGATTTTGGATTTCCCCCAGTCGGTTAACGTGTCCGAGTTAAAAGTTGAGTTCCAGGGAGGCTTTTCGGCCAAAACATGCAGGCTGGAAGGTACAAGTAATAGACATGTTCATAATTTTAGGTTTAATCGTCATTTATTTAATATGTATACACAGTGGGCACTATATGTACTTAATTTTCTGTTGTTCCTCGAGCATCTTTTATTTATATACCTTCGTTTCTGCAGCCCCCCCCCCAGCCCACCATCTTTCACATCTGTTTTTTTAATTCATGAGTAAGCTTTAATTTGGCAACACAAAAACTGCTTTGAACCCATATCTGTGAACCTTGACTCTGCTTTCTCTTTATACATTTCTTGCATGTTTCCTTACTTCCACCGTCTTGCTGAAACATACTCTTCTGCCATGCTTTTCCCTGCAGGTTGTTCAGGAGATGGAGATTTCACTGTGATCAGTCATTTTTACCCTGAGGACAACAACTCTCTTCAGATATCCTTCATTATTTTTGTCAGTGTCAAATTAGAAGTATTTTAGTTTATTTAAAAAGAAAACTAACATTTTTTTACATATTGGGGGGGGGGGGGGGGGGGTCGGTGGTATCTTGTTACATCCTGGACTAGTTGCCAGCCTATTACGCACAGTTATTAAGTGCCCAATAATATTGTTACGGAGTGTGTTTGTCATCGCCAGTGATGTTTTTTTATGACTGAAACCCAAAGACTGCCTTAACTGCACACCCACTGCTTTCCCATACAGGAGGCGGCCGCCGTGGACAGAGTAAAAATAACATTTGAGAACAGCACAGACTTTTTCGGGAGAATTATTGTTTATACTTTGGACATCCTGGGGGAGAAATCCTTATGACCCACACTCTGAATATGAGAGAAATACGCAGGACATCAGAGATGCGGGATGTCTTTGCTGCCACCATATGAATGGATTGGATTGCTGCTTTTGGATGGACACTGCAATGGGCAAATGCGCTGATGATTTACATCTCAGAAGACCACGACAACAGTTCAGAAATGTTCTTTATAAAACATTCTTTGCGCCCCCACAGTATTCTGATTAATGTTGTGTTTGTAGAATAGGAATTAAACTGAAAAAAAAAAATCCCGCCCGTTTTTATCCATCTCGGGGCCAGCCATTTCGCTACTGCCACTTGATGTTGACTTGAAAATTACATCACAGATGTAGTGTTGAATCAAAAAAATAAATCTACTTGTACTCTGGAAAACAGTGATCAACATTTTCCAGCCAGAGTTAATCAATGGAATTTTAGTCAAATGCCACCTTGAAAAGATGAATGATGATACTGTCAGCACACTATAAAAAAATACATTTATTGCATCTTGTTTATGGTCGGTGTTGCTGGTCTACAGACAAACTAAACTATCTTCCTGCACAGTTGGCAAATATTATTTGTTATACTGCCTTGCATAAAAATGAAACAAAGCCAAAAAAGCACTTTCTCAGTGTCACTGTAATTTATCGGCATGCTGGCTTGTAGAGTCTGAGAATATGGTCCTCCAACACCTTCTGAACTACAACACAGAAGAAAAAAAAAAGGAAATACTGTATGGATAGCGTTCAAGGCCGTCTCGTTGAAAGATTATAATTACTTTTTTTGTATCCCAGGGCAACAGCCAAGGCCATTGCACTGTAGCCAGAATCAGACTCTGTGGTTATGTCCGCTCCTTTGGCTACGAAAGAACACAATGATCAATTCGTATAGCAATCGGACATCTGTCGTATATGCATACCATGTACAGTAAATGAATGTACCCAAGAGCGCCTCAACACATTTAACATGGTTTCCTCGAACAGCATACAGAAGCGGAGTCCCTCCATTCTGCAATCAAAACATCAGATTTTAGTCTGCAAGCAATCCCCCCCCCCCCCCCCCCACACAGTGTTTCACTGAAATGGATAATGGTAGTAGATGCTCTCTGACACAAATAGTCTCAATGGTCGAATAAATGCCTTGCATTGATCTCTTTAGTGTCACGAGTATGACTTTCATATTTTGTTTACAATTATTTCATCGCTGTTGGGCGGAATCCTCACATCTCAAAAAAATTTTCAGGGGAAAAAAAAAAAACATCTTCTTGAGTTACCAAACACCACATTGTCCAAGTTACACTGAAACTCCTCTGCAACGAAATCTACATGGGTGAAAATACCCCCTAGTGTGAAAAAAGCTTCATGCATTAACACCATTCCCACTTTCCTGTTTCAAATTTGCTACAGTGAAAAAACCCCTGTTGTGAAAAATGTCTTGTTGCAAACATGATTTCGTTGTAGAGGAGTTTCACTGTAGTATCATATCTTTTAGTGCTATGATAGATCGTTCCGCACCGACTTCAAAACAACGCCACCTCATGTCTATTGTTAATTTGGCGACCTGTGGTTACATCATTGTCGCAAACTCTTTTACAATGGCCTTAGCGCCATGAATGATGCAAAAAAGGAAGGAAGATGCGGCGTTTTACATTTCACAGTCAATAGTTAGCCGCTATTAGTTTCTGCCCAACGGTGACAATTTGCAGCCCCGACGCAAGTGTACCCAGTCATAGGCGTTGACATCCACCCCACGTCTGAGGAGAACCTCGATGATGTCCACATAGCCTCCGGAACTGGCTAGCGTCAGCGCACTTTCACGGTCCCTTGCGACTATTTTAGGGTCTGCGCCCTGGCACATGAATCAAAACAGCGTCAGTGAGTGATTGCCCTGATAAGACTTCTTCCTCCTGCCCTCCAACCTTTTCCAAGAGCAAGTCCACCACTGTTTTCTCTCCAAACGCCGACGCCCACATAAGAGGAGTGAAGCCCCGCTCGTCCTGTTTGCTCAGCAATGATACGTCTGCAAAACAAGCAAACGTTACAATCCGGAAGTAACAAATTTAAATTTTGTGACTGCAGGGACTCTTTACAGGGCAGACATTTTTCTAAAAACACCAACATAATCCTAATTAAACATAACTCCCATGTTTGTACTTTACCAAAGCAATTTAAAAGTTGGCATTTTTTAAGGAAAAAAATTGCATTGTCATAATAAAAATGATTTCACATTATTTATTCGTGCAGATTATATTGTGGACAACCAAGCTGCACTCCATGGAGCGGAGTTTGACAGCCCCTTTGTCGGATAATATGCGAATCGTGTTATGTCAGTTCACTCACACCCAAATGCCTCACCTTTACTTAGTCGCACCGCCACTTGTAAAACCTCACCCTGGGCAGCCAGCTGATGTATGGACAGAGCTTATAATGGGAACGATAAATAAATACATTAATACAGTCAAGCACTAACGAAAAGAAAAATAAATGACCATAAAAACTCACAGTCTAAGTTCGCTGGGCGTGCATTAACTTCATTGCCACGTTGCCTGTTGGTGAGTGTGTCTGAATGGTTGAAGAGACCCTCTTCGTCCACATCGGCAATCTCTAAAGACACAAAGCCGTTCATGTGTGACACATGCATGAAGTTTTGAAATATAGCTAATGCTAAACTTGGAGAGGGGCATTTGACTAAAACTATTTGGAAAATTAACATTGGACAAAATGTTTTGAGTGATGGGAAAATCTCTCAATGTTTTGGATGATGGGAAAATCTCTCTGAATGTTCTGAACTCCTGTTGACACTGATTGCATCCAGTGAATCAAGTATAATTCTAATTATCTTTGTAACACTGTAAATAAGCGGTTTGCAAATCTGCCACACGGTTCTGAGATTAGAGGTTTAAATGTCGACTCTGGCCTTCTTGGGTGGAGTTTGCATGTTATCACAGCCCTTGCTTGCTTGGATTCTTTCTTTCTTTCTAAATTCCAAAAACATGCACGCAATGCAAGTGGTTTTAATGCGACTGTGAATGGTTGTTTGTCAACATGTGCCCTGCGACTGACTGGCAACCACTCCGGAGTGTATCTCTGCCCAAAGTAAATCATTTGAGGGAGGTGAAATATCAGTAACATCACTAACTGCAAACTACAACCACAATAATAAGCACATTCTTGGAAGAAATATTCTAAAATATATTTGTATCAATTGTAAGTACAGTACTGTATATGAAGTACTTGAGAATTTGTTTTAAAACGAAGTCTACATCCTGTGAGACACATGCTTTGTTCCTCTCACCTCTGTGCTCAAACGATTTTGCACTTGATGCGTGATTATTTTGGTCCTCCTCTCCTCCTGCATCCATTATCACCGCTGCGAGGAAAAGTGAATACGTTAAGTGCATACAAGTGTTAAAAGTAGAAATTCAGTCACGATGTCGTCGTCTTACCACATTAAGTCTTGGGTGCCTAATTTGCACCAACTTCCTTGTGGCAAAAGTGAAAGGAGGTTAATTTCACCTGTCGCGACAGTCGACGATGAGCCACAAAATACATTTAATATTATCAAACGAAACATTAATTATCGAAATACGTGAAATCAAATTATGTTAGGTTTGAATAAATCCCGTGTTCGAGAGCTTTAATGTTTTGCGAGGGCGGATTTCTGTGGACTTGTGTTTTGATTTCCTATCCGGAGCCCTTAAGCGTTGCACAACATCATTCAAAACACGGAAGTAGTGCCTAGTGGAGAGCCAATAGTCGCGTTTTCCCATATTTATTTCTTTATATGTGGATGTAATTCTCATCTTTTATTATGGAAGACCAAGAAATGCAACTCAAAGTCAGACGAGGTAAGTGTCACATATTTGATTCGTTTTTCATGGAGGTTAGCGAGATAGCTCATTCAAGTTAGCCACTGAGCCAGTGTAATTTGACTTCAAGTGTTGCGCCACCATTTTAATTTCAGTTATTCGTATCAATTTATTTTATTATTTATTATTGTTTTGTCTACAGTGAGTGACAAGTTCACGGAGAGCATGTACGTCCTGGCTAACGAACCGTCCGTGGCGCTGTACAGACTGCAGGAGCACGTTCGGAGATCCCTGCCAGAACTGGTGCAGCATAAGGTACTGTATAAATCCAGCCCAACACACACTTAACGACAATTAAATGATCCTCAGACATTTAATTAGATACAAACGCAGATCTCATACAAGAGCTGTATTTGTAATTTTAGACTTTTCTGTGATAACTTTATTGGCAATGTCACAGAGGTTTCAAATTTGAAACAGTGTGTTTTTGTGGCGTAAACTCCAATTGCAATTTTCGACCCTCTCTTGGAGATAAATAATGTACTAAAAGGGTCTTGGGGCAAAAAGGCAGAGTAGTGAGTAGTGGAGGTGGGTGGATATGTCTGATTTGACAGTCAGCTTGTGGACCAGGGTTTCGGTCTAGCGTGGCCACTTTAGAGCGCCTCGTTATCCGACGTGAGTACGGGTGTAAGAGACGGCCTAATACCCAGTGGACAGTAGAAGTGAATATATGTTTTCATCTCAAGCATGCAATTATCTGTCGGCATCAGAAAAAAGTTAAATGAAGTAGTATCTGTTTTTCCAGGCTGTAGAAGTCATGACTGATAGTGAAGCATGGTGTGGTTTCAATGCATTCCTCGGACATGCCCACAGCTTTCAAAAGTGGAGAGAAGCTTCATTTTTGAAGCCTGGTTTTATATACTTGGCAGTCAGTTCGGCAGGGTCGTTAACAACTTCTCTGTGGTGTGTAAAATGTAAAAGACTTTGCTCGGCATCATGACTAGTGCCACTAACATTGATCCATATTTCTGTCTTACTTGCCATCATTTCTCCCATAGACAGATATGCAGAGCTGGGAGGAGCAGAGTCAAGGAGCCATCTACTCAGTCGAATATGCATGCAGGTTTGTCATGATGATGGATAGACCTGTATGCCTCTTACTGGCTCATCATATTGCTTCTGAACCCCTCTCCTGATCTTTTGTTGTGGTTTCTACAGTGCCGTAAGAAGCATGGCCAACAGCAGCGTGTATTTCAAAAATATTGACAGCCTCCTGCGACAAGCCATCGGCATGAAGGAGCAAATCAGCAGCTCTCAAGGACGCAGGTAAAAAAACAATGATGCATGGGGATGTATCTGTTACCATTATGTCTTTTTGAAGTTATCACCCAATCATTTGTTCTTTTTTTTTTGTATGGCATTTTCCTGAGTTTTTTTGTTTGTGTCCCCCCTGACCCCCACCTGCATTAACTTTGCATGATGCCAACCCTTCTCCCAGTCCCCTTGTTGCTGCTTCATGTGCCTTATCCACTTCGTCCTCCTCATGACAGAGCTATGTCCAAGGTCAGTACCTAATGGCACACAAGTACAACAGGGGTCTCCTGAAAAGCGATGATTTTGGAGGGGCAAGAATTTCGCCCGACGCAGCAATACAATGAAATTCTGACGATCTCTTCATAATTTACTAACAAATACACGATTTCTGTGTAAAATTTGGGCCTGTTTATTTGATGACAAAGATAGTTTTCTGTTGTGTGAAAGGCAACGAATATACACAGGTTAATTATCCCATCTGCCATTTAGAGGAAGAGCAGTTATTTATTCTGTCTGTCACTATACGTTGCTGTCATAGACGCACAAACAAAAACATATTTGCAGTAAATAAATAATTTTCAGGCAAATTAAGTGAAATTGAATAATTTCCTGTGGCACATCAAATAATTTCTCGTAGCACGCGAGGTGGGCCATCATTGTATTGTTGTATAAAACAATTTACACTGTAGATTATCACAATTGGATGAATTGATTAATCAATTTATAGAGTCATAACGGTGGATTTTTTTGCTCAGTTTCCAGATGGTCTGGAATCATTGAAGCTATTACATGTCAGTAGTATATCCATGCTGACTTATTGAAATCCTCCTCTTCATCAGCCTTTTGTCACACAAGGGTCGAGTCTTTTGCCGAAATCCCGGACTTGCGCGCCAGGACGCTCCTCATCTCGTTGTTGACGCCATTCCAGGGTTTAGCCTTTAGCAAAACCGAATCTGAAGATACGCTCCTGTGTGAGCGAGGACAGCTGCCGCCTCCGCTGTAGCTGTCCACATTGCCAGAGTGGCCGCGTGACTCTTCTCCAACAGGGGGGTACTCCTCTTGCAGGTGGTGTCGCTGCTGGTGTCTGGGGCTGCTGGAAGGGGTGAACGACATGTGATGCTGGAGGTGGGACGGTCTGCGGGGTACCCGCAGTTTGTCCACACCAATTTTTAGCTCACAGGGCCAAGACACGGGACTGTTGTTGCTGCTTCTGTGCTCGTTGCGAAAGAGAGTTTCGAGATGGTCTTCTCGGCCGCGTTTAGCCACTTGGGAAACCTTGACAAGAGAATGGATCACCACTACCAGAAGGATCAAGATGCCGGAGGCCAGGACGGAGGCGCTGGCAATTCCCGTCTCCGCCTCAAATATGAGCAGCATAAAAATAGACATAGCTGAAAGACATGAGGGTAGTTACTTAAACGACTTTGTGATTAATCGTGCAAAAACAGGAGTAATTGTTTCCTATATTAGTAGTTTAACCCAAAACAGTTTAACCCTTTCACGGATAGCAGTTACTACAGTGGACAGTTTACCATGTTATCAGGTTGCGGGGTGCATGAAAGGGTTAATATCATTTCAAAGTCATCAAATATTTCCTTCAAAATAAAAGATAATTTGATTGTGAAAAATTCCACCAGAAGTGTACATGTTGCAAAAATTCAACTAACAACCCAGGCTAAATTTACAGTATTTTTCAAACCGTAAACTGTCAGAGTATGAGTTCAGAAAATGGATAATTAGAGCATGGACTGGAACTCAAAATCCCCGTTAAACAGCATCATAAAAATATTTGGTGTATTTTTTTTCTTTTTTGGGTGGAGTAAATAAATGGCATTTCCATTAGTATCACTGAAAATAAAATCTCTTCTATTTAGTGTAGTAAAACACCCATAGTTGGGTTTTCTTTGGAGCCAATGGATTACTGTTAAATTGATTGTTTTACGTGATCCTAAATGTCTGTATCCATTTTTGACAGTTGGACCTGAAACAAAATGGTGAAATTGAAGTGCCTTACACTTTTTTTTTGGTCTTATTTTATCTGCAGAAAAAGGACGGTGGATCATGTTATGCCAAGGGATGCCGGAGAGAAGCGCAGCTCTGGAATGTGATAACCCTTCCCTGCATTTAGTCATTTTGTGGTGCTTGATGGAAGTGCGGTGGGAAAGGTCCTAATCCCCTTCACCCTCTAGCCCTGCCCCTCCAAGCACAAGCTGCTCAGTGGAACAGAGTAGACCAGCGCTGCCAGGTTCGGCTTAAAAAAAAAAAAAAACACTTAAGTCATGGACGCCACTCAAAGAGTGCGTTGTTCTCTTGAGCTCGTGGGACAAGAACAACAGTGCTCTTTGCTCGCTCTGCTGTCGACTTCCCTGCCGACATTTTGCACATTAGTTGGAAAGGACATCCCCTGCTCTTGTTGTTGTTGTTTTTTGATCGTAGTTTGGTGCACACGTTGGTGGACAAAATATTGATATTGTGATGTACTGTTACCGCTTGCTGTATGGTATCAAAACATCAGCATCAAATATCAATTGCAGCAATGTGTCATTAGCACTACGGTACAGTGTTAGTACACCGTCGAAATGTATCAATGCTCGGGTTGAATGATTTTTAAAAATCTAAAAAAAAAAAGTAAATTAATTAATAGTGCGCTTTAATATTTGCTCATTGTTTTCAAGGTCCTCTTCCCATGTTGTTTTTGTCAAACAAGCAAATGTATCTGTATTACACATATACATAAATGTTTTGGTCTCAGTATGTTAGGCGTACGCAAAAATAAACGCAAATTGACCAGGAATTAATATGAACGACTGTTTATTTACCCACTTGAATTAGTTGTTAATTTACTCAACATTTTGACTTGCTCCCTTTGCAGCATTCACTCTGACAACTTCACAAAATTCAAATTTCAGGTGCGGTCCGGAGCCCTGTTTGATGTACAGGTGGTCTGCCATTATTGCTTGCATTACACTTATAATGCACCCGCATCAAATAGCAATATTGTGACGTTTCGCTATCACTACACAAGCACGCATAAAATACCAATTTTGCCGCAGTCTGACACTTCAAATATTCATTTCGAATTAGGAAGCTGCCTTCCTTTTAGTCGATATTTTTTTCTGATTTATCGTTTATCGCACAAGACGTGGTATCATGATACTGGGATACTCTCTGCAAAATATGGTGACTGTAAATGTGTGAGATTCCCACCCTTTGTTTATACCTGCTAAATAGACCGAAACTCCAAGGCAGAACAATCCGATGGCCACATGTCGCACGGCTCGGCTGTCCAACAGGAACCAGTCTGCTCTGTGGAGACAATACTGTACATTCACTTACCTACTTTTTTCTTGTGCGTACAAACTAGCTTCACGTGTGCAGTATGTGTCAACAAATGTAGAGCTCATTACTATTCAGACTGTTTCACACGTTCCAGAGGAAGGGGCACTCTGGATTTGTAAGCCGATGTGGGAAAGGGGGAGCAAGAGGCCGTGCTCTGACTGAGGAATGAAAAGGTGAATGTTTTAACGGGCTTATTGGAATTGGGAGGCAGGAACAAAGGGGGCTCGGCCTTGTCGGATAATGTGAACCTTCATTCTCAGCTTTACATTTTGCTCAATTACAATTAATGAATGTTGGCCTTGATTAAAATGCAATGCTGTCCTTGAGTAGGATCAAAACAGTTTTATTAATTTTGCAGACAGATTCTGACCTTTACTCTGACAAACGCAATCAGACCTCAATTTTAATTAAAGATACCTACTTTAGATTTATGACATACATACTGTATGCGACTTACCAGCTCCTTAATTCACACACTGTGATGAGTCTTAATGCACGTGAAATGGTCAATTATATTAAATATTGATTAAGTGTGAAGATTATTCATTTGCTAGAAAATCTCAAGGATTGGAAAGTCAATATCTAGCTCAGGAAATGAGAATGTTTTCTCCAATCTACACTTTTCGCTCGATGATGATATCAAATTCTTTACAGGACCCCAAACGACTAAACGCGCGTATGAATACAGTATATTAATTGACTATCATGCGGTCGCAGGTGTGGTACAGCATCAAACGTGACGCGGCTTGTTAAACCTGACTGGAACTACTTTTTTTTGTTTTGTTAATTTAAACAGTGGAAGCGTCCAATGTTGCGAGAGGTAGTCTTTATTTCACCGGTGATTTTATACAACTATTACCTTTCGGTGTCCAGTTCTCCTCGACACACCTCGGTGGAAAAGTAGCCATGTAGTAGACAGACCACCACCGAGCTCAGGTTAAGGGTGAGCGACAGAGCCGAGAGCACCGTGGACACCGGCAAAAGGAAGGCCCGAACGTTAGGGGGTACGACCGAGGGAGCGTACTCCTTTATGGCCGTGTGTTGGGGCTGCAGCTGGAAGATCAGAATGACCGACAAAACCGACATAATGGCCGATAGAATCCCCAGTAGAGACAGGACAACCACGGACCGCTGACTGTAAAAGTGTGTCATCTTTTTATCGAATTAAAAAGGTAAAAAGTTGTCTTCGGTTGAAGTAGTCCATTAAAAAAAAAGTGCGCCTAAATGAGAAGTGTGCTGTTTCCGAGTGTGCGTGAACGTCCCTCCTCCTTCTCAATATGCCGTCTGCCCATGTGATGTGCGTCCAATCCTCAGATTACTAATTACCCAGTACAATGGATTTTTACACAGTAATTTAATGCCCGTTTACCTTCTCCCAATCTACATGTAGAAAATTGCAAATGTTGTATGTGTATTCAAAACACATATCCATCGTTGCTGGTTATGTGTATTCAAAGGTTGAGTGAAAGTCAAATTAAAATGTCAACGGCTGGTTGCAACAGAGAGACTGGTAGAGGCACACAAAGGCACACAAGTTGACATCCTTGCAAAGGTATTGGTTGATTCTTGAATCATGTCAAAGCCAAAAGGTAAGCAGAGCTGCGGAGTTGGCACATCTTAGGGGAAAAAACTAAGCACGCTTTTTGAGTGCGGTGGCTTGAGCGCATGCTGTAGCTTGCCAAAAGCAGAAGTGAGAAGTTTCAGGAAAGTGGCAGTAAGACCTCACAAGCACCTTTTGAACTCTTTAAATGATTCTGGCATCAAGTAGAAGTAGACAGAAAACAAGACATTTATTTTGTTTTGATAACACCGCCACATAGATGCTCTTCGTTCGCCCTTTTATGGCATTTTGTTTAGCATTAAACTAGCAGACAAAATACGTTTTGTAGTTGTTTTAAATCACAGGTGAAGTGCAGTCTGTCCAAGTGAAATTCTTTTGTGTTGTTTAGTTTGTCAGTAAGTTTCAATGTGAACACTTTTTTTTTTTTTACGCCACAAGGCTCAAAATAACTTTTTCAAAGCAGTTTTGCAAATCAGTGACTTCATCCAAGGGGCAACTTTCTATTTTGTGGAGCAACTTTTTGCAAATTAATCACACTGATGTGAAGCGAGAATATTTTTTTTTTTTCAAAAGGAATGAAAAATTGCTGCAAAAACGTTTCTGTTTAATAGTTCTGAATAGATGGCATGGTCTTTTAGGTGTAAGGTGAGGCGGGGTGTTTTTCCTGTCCTGACCTTACCTTACAATGTTTAGAGTGAACCATGAATGAGACACGCAGAAACCTCCGGGAGTCACAACAATGTCACCTAGCTTGCTGGGAGTCAAGTGCACAATCCGCTGGACATTGTTTGTTGCTAACTATTGCATCAGCATAGATTTTGTTGTTGTTGTTGAGATGCGGATGAGGATGACGTTTTGTGAGTCGGCTTCCGACGTAAGCGTGCGTATCATCTGACTGCGTACATTTCTTATTTTTAGTGTGTTGCATTGTCACGTTCTCAAAATAACAGTCAATCATCTGGCTGGCAGTGACATTTGTATCCTCTTGACTTTTCATTAGGCTCTTTAGTTGTCTATTTTCTCCGTCAAGGCTGTCACTGACAATGGGTCAAATTGAACCGGAATACATGGCAGACCTCAAAATGTAATTAATAACGCAGCAGTTTCATGGCAACATCCTGCTTTCGTACCAGTTGAGAAGTTTTGGTTTACTACGGATGTATGGTCTTTTTTTTTTTTCCCATTATGTCGGCCTATGATATGCAGTTTTTCAGATGTAAAAGGGAAGTCAACCCCACGAATTTTTAAAGCAAGAATACGTTGAATATGTCAGCACTAGCCAAAGCAGGGTACTCTGCGATTTATATCGTTTATGGAATAAGAATTCAACACCTATGCTGGCTGACAGATTGCAGAGGACGATGGATTTAACGAACGGATCTGTACTGCTGAAATAGAAAATATACACCGGTCATGAAATGGGAAGTGTAGGAAAGTGATAAGAAAGCATTGGACATCAAGTGCCTCTGTGCTGTATTGTCAGTCTACAAGTGTTGCTCCATCGTTTGTGTTCGTATATCCATTGCTGAAAGGCTGCAAACATTGATGCTGGTTTCGTTTGTCGGTCTATGGGTGTTTTTCATTCGTAAGTGAGCAGACTATCGTTCATTGTGCTTTGATTAAATACACAATGTTTGATCCCCTTCGTTTTGCTGGCTGTGGTAATAAACAGCTTGACGTCGACACTTGGCTCTTGTTTGAAAAATTGCCACTAGTTAGCGCTACAAACTCAAATCTTTACTAGTAACCTAAGACAAAAATTTGTGCGAGCAGTGGCTTATATCTCAAAATTCAAATTTGGGTCACTTAGCCTATTTAAATGAAGCATTCGGTTAATTCTTAATTTCTTCAATTTGTTTCAAATAAACAATTTTAATACGCATTTAACTTTTACAATGACCTTGTCCTTATGTCAGTTTTTTAAAAAAAATCAAATGTGGCCCTTGCACACAAAAGTTTGCCCACTTCAGATCTAAATTGCACCTAAAAAAAAACTTTTCCACCAAGAAACATGTTATTAACTGTAACTTGTCTTCAGTGTGTTCCTACTAGGTGGTCCATTGAGGCAAAAATGGCGAAAAGGAAGTCTGTGTTGGATTTGCTTGCATGTATGGTGACAGAAGGAGGAGGAGGGTGGATACAGTCAGCCAGCTGTGTGAGGGCAGTGCTCTTGTTCTACATCAGGTTGACACACTCGCACTATCACACACACTTCCTCCTCTGGACCGGACCTCTCTTGTGCGTTCATTGATGTGCAAGCGCCTTCGAGTGTGAACGGAAAAAGGTGAGATTTCAGCACATTTCATTTGTGCGACCGAATAACTAGTTGCTGTGCAAGAAGCCGAGTCTTTATTAATAAAAAGAGATGCTCGGCAACTCCGGGCTATTCTTAAACCGACGTCAGCGGAGGTCAACAGGTTAATTTGTGCGCGGAAATCTTTTTTTAAAACTTATATGGAAGCGCGGCGCCCACTTTTTGTTGTGCAAATTGCATCCTCGTCCAGATGGACTCATAGGGAGGCAGATTCGGTTCTGTTGCCATGCTGACACGATCAAAAATATCAGGGCAATTCAATTAACTCCGGTTAAAATTAGACAACTATTTCCTGCACATTATTGCACTTGGCGAAGGCCCGTCGTTGAACCGCTTGACCCCACTCGCATGTGCAATGATGAAGTAATCCGGCAAATGTTTCTATCTTTACAGCCGCCCTAATAACGCTCAGTCGGAGAGAGGTTTCATCAACATTTTTATTTTATTCCATTATGCTCTTTACGTTCGGATCTCCATGACACCTTTAATTTGTTTGCGACTGATATTTATTTAATGGTATGGCTCATATTGTTTTGATCAGCCAGACCCTTTGCGCTAGGTTGCAGGAAGTTCAATTTCCAGTCCTGTGGCGATCATTCCACTTTTTTTTTTCTTTAGCCATTCTGCTACTTTGTCCTGGTGACATCACCAAAAAAAAAAAGCCAAATTCATTTAATAAAGTCACTTGTGGAGTTAATGCTGTAGACCACCGGCGATTCTTAAAATGCCGTGCCGCTCCTGGTGCCAAAAAAAAAAAGGAATTCGGTTAAGAGGAATTTGGCTATTTAACATTTAAGTTGATCGCATTGAATCTTTAAGATCAGTTTGATTTTGGATCTGTATTTCGGTACAAATCATCAAATCATTTTTTTTTTAATGTATTGGTTTTCTTCTCTGTATTGATGCGCTATGATTTGATCATACTGTGCATCTAAATGTTACAGTGGCTTACAATAATATTATGATTTTTATTTTTATTTTTTTAGTAATGTGACCTTTTTTGTACTGCATTTCACTACTTGCTATGATAGCAGTACTTGGAGAATGCTCCAGTTAAGTATCACTGAAATTGTTGGCGTCACACATGATGAGGATTTCAACTCCAAGCAGAATTTTGACTTTTAATGCACATTTTTCCAGGACAAATCAAACTATTCCTTTTTTGGGGGAGGGTTGTTTTTATATGGGCTACATTATCACATGTCACTATCACGTCAATGAAATGACTCCCAATTAACATCTGCCCTGACCATCGATCCGACTTGACATGAATATGATTATCTCAACACTTTATAAGGTAATACGCCGGGCATTTCCTCGCTAAATGCCCAAGATGCCTGTGTACGCAGCACACGTCAGGGGTCATGGGAAACGATGCCGCCATATCCGCCAAAGCATCATCAGTAGTGGGGGACAAGTCTCCAAAAATAGAAAATACATGTGCATTATTGAAGGGGGGGAAAAACCAGTGGAAACTCCTCCGGACGAGACAGACAGGTCAAGGGTTCAGACGTGCGGTACTCGACAGACTGCAGACGTCTGCACAGTTCTCGGTTGCAATCTTGGCGCTGGCCTTCCGGCGTGGAGTTTGCGCGATCTCCCCGTATTTGGGTGGATTTTCTCCGGGTACACAGGATTCTTGTCACATTCCACAAAGAATGCCTTCGCGCCATTTGAAGACTAAATCGTCCGGAAGGTGTGAATGCGAGTGTGGACGCGTGTTTGTTTTGATGTGCCCTGTGATTTATGCCCAAAGTCACCTAAGATAGGCTCCAGTTTCATGAGGACATAAGTGAATGGATGGATGGATGGACAGCCATTTTACTTTTTGAACTCTGACACAAGGATAAAATGAAATAGACCCCTTTAAAACAAATCTCGGAATAGGTTTTTGACTAGATTTCTGTTGTAAAAAGGAACAATGGGGAATCAGTTCTTCACATTTTATTTCAGACATTATTGTTAAGAGGATGGGAGAATCTGAATGTTCTGCACTCCTATTTTCATTGCAATTGTCCTCATGTGCTGACTAATGCTGCCTCAAGGTGTTACAGGACAGTACAACAGTTATTTGTGGATGTGGGTTAATTTACCACAACTAGCAAACTAGCTGATTTAATTAATTAATTTAATCAAGTAATCGACAATCAATTAAGGCCTGACTGATTATGGATATTTTTTTGGGGGGGGGGGGGGGGCGATCCTGATATTTGGCAGATTACAATTCCGACAACTGATTAAAAGACTGATTAATTAACCAAAATATCTAGAATGAATAAAATAACTTATTTTTCGTTTTTGGGGTGGAGGGTTCACTTAACGCTTAAAACAATAAAGATATGACTCACAGGCAGAACATTTAACTTCTATACAATACGTTTTCCTTTACTACTTATCTTTTTAGAACAGAGAGAAATATGAGCAAAAAATTTGGTGTTTTTTGGGGGGTTTTCAATTATTTGTTGTTTGATGTACAGTACAGTGAAACTTCTCGACAATGAAATCTACATGGGTGAAAATACCCCCTAGTGTGAAAAAATCTTCATGCATTAACACCATTCCCACTTTCCTGTTTCAAATTTGCTGCAGTGAAAAACCCCCTGTTGTGAAAAATGTCTTGCTGCAAACATGATTTCGTTGTAGAGGAGTTTCACTGTAATGCATTTTTTAGAAAAGGTTGGCAAAAGTCTGCAAACAAATCGGCCGATTTTGAAATGCTTATAACAGCCGATTAAATCGGATGGCCAATTTCTCTGTCGGGCCCCAACATTTTATGGACAGAATTCTTCAAATAGACTTATGTACTATCACGGTACTACTTGAATGCATTTCTACATGTTTTTATCATGTATTCATCTCTTATGGGAAAACAGCATTCATTCATTGCAAGTGTCTCAAGTCCCCATGGTAAGAGCCTGGTGTATTTTTACCCCCATGAGGCGATGCAAGCTAAAGTTAGCGTGGCCCCTGAAGTCCACACAGTCTAACACCCACACTGTCTGGCTTACCGGGCCGGTTCGGGCTGGCAGCAGTGCGCGACCGCGTTGCTCGTCCCCAGGAGACCTGGTTAAAAATACTGTATAGAACGGATTTTTTTTTTTAAATAAAGGTTGTTTGGCCAATAGTGAGAGGCTCACAGTTGAAGGAAAACAGTATGTTTGGGAGGCAAGTTGTGAACCTATACGAGCCGCCCACTCTTCTCTCATGCGTGGCCTTCCTTGAGAAGCCCTGATGAGAACTGAAGAGGGTCAGCATACGTGAGGACATGGGTGGATTGCGGTGCGCGCGATGACGTCCATTCGTCCAAGTCACGGAGCATTTTTTATTTATTTTTTGGGTCACCCAAAAAAGCCTCAGCAGAGGCAGTCGGCTTGAAACCATGCAGTCATTTGTACTACTGAAATGGTCAGTGGTGTGTTATGTTGAAGTCTGGGCAATGTAGCCTTACAAATCTGATTTTTTTATTTTAATAGAGTCACCCACCCCTTCGCTTATCGGGAAAAAAACAAATTACCGTAATTTCCGGACTATAAGCCGCGACTTTTGTCACACGCTTTCAACTCTGCGGCTTATTTAATGAAGCGGCCTATATAAAGACTTTTTTAACGACCACCTGTGTACCATCTTTCCTTGTAAATATCTCATATAACAATATGGGCACCTGCGGCTTATAGACAGGTGCGGCTTATGTGTGTACAAAATGTTTTTTTCCTTTAAAAATGTAGTGGTGCGGCTTATAATCAAGTGCGGACTATAGTCCAGAAATTACGGTACGTTTTGCTCGATGTTTATTTCTTTCTGGGAAGTGCTTTTTCCCCCTCCTGGTACTAAACAAGCTTTGAAACAGTTCACACTTCCAAAAAAAAGTCTCTCAAAGTTGCAGGCAAAAGATGAAGGCCGGTACTTGACATTGTAACTAACAAACAGTCCGAGTAAAATTGTGACCAATAATCTATTGAATCTACACCTGAATTTTTTTAATTTTTTTTAAAAATACACTTCGCTTGTGCTCTGCTTTTTCTCTCACACGCTAATCTGTTTTCACATCGGTTTCTCACCAGAGGAAAGATGGGAAGAAAGAAAATCCAGATTTCTCGCATTGTGGACCAGAGAAACCGACAGGTGAGCCGAACGCAAGTGATTTATTTTTATTTTTACTTTGACTTATTCCCAAACCCGGAGGAAATTTGTCAATTTCACTGAATTGCTCTCGAAATTATTGATTTGAAACAAAAAAATGGATCTATTTGTCTGTGCCAATGATGTATAGTGAGAGGCAGAATAATTACATGCTCTTCCACTAAATGGAAGAAGTTAAAATGAACATTTTTGTCTGGTGGTGGTGCGCTGCGCTATTTTTTTTAACTGGATTGCAGGTGACGTTCACCAAGCGCAAGTTCGGCTTGATGAAGAAGGCGTACGAGCTGAGCGTGCTGTGCGATTGCGAGATCGCTCTCATCATCTTCAACAGCACCAACCGACTTTTTCAGTATGCCAGCACCGACATAGACAAAGTTCTGCTCAAGTACACGGAGTACAGCGAGCCGCACGAGAGTCGCACCAACACCGACATACTGGAGGTTGAGAGATTTCACCAACTTTCGGTTGAATGTTTGCGGCTTTATTGGGTTTGTCCCCTCTTGGTTCTTATTTTGTGTTTGCTGTCAGACTCTGAGGAGGAAAGGCCTCGATCTGGACACCTCGGAGCTTGACGGCGAGGAGAGCATGCAGGTGACGGGCCATAAATATCAAAATGGCGGCGGGGTGGATGTGTCTGCGGGTTGCCAGCGGCTCTATGTCAGTACACACCCACGCACAACTCACGCATGCATACAGTCAATGCTGGAAAGTAACAAAGTACAAATTAATAGATTTTTCAGTTATCGCTACTTGGGAGGTTTTTTGTTTGTTTGTTTGTTTTTTTTGCTGACAATTTTTTTTTTAACTTTACACCCTACATTTGAGATTGATATCTGAACTTGCTATTCATACCTTTATCATAAAATAAATTTCAACCCCCAGATTACAATAGTTTAAAAAAAAATTGGGGGTGGATCATAAAATAAATTTGAAGTATGTTGAAGTGATGCATTTGGACTGAGAAGCTTCGATCTCTGTATTTTGGGGAGGAGCTAATTTTAGCCTGAGTCATACCTGTCAACTTTTCGGAGCGCCAGCCTGTATAAACTACCAAAAAAATCCTTATAAAGAGCAAAAAATCCTTATAACATACCAAAGCATTTTACATGTCAAAATAACGGCAGAAAAAAACCCACGAAATTTTCAATGATATTTATTGTAGATCTCCATAATACAATGTCTGGTTAATGTCTAATCATCATTCTACTTAGTGGCATTACTGTGTTCAGAGTTGTATTCCTGCGTTACTTTTTTCACCAACTCCAAATGCTGACCCATCGGCAAAAAAAAAAAAAAAAAAAAAAATTTCAGAATCCGTATGATTTGTGCGATACGGCCATATACGTAAGATTCACCACAAAATCCGTATGAACTATGGCTAAACCGTATGAGTTGACAGGTATGCTGAGTTGTTGGTGGAAGTTACATTCTTAGCCGTGTGTGAACATTTATGCATGCTTTGGATTCATTTTTTCAAACTCAAATTATCTGTAAACTATTCATTTTAAATTTTGTAAGACAAATTTGAAATGATTGTTACTTTTTTGGGGAAGCGATGTTTATATTTACTTTTTGAAATACTGTGATTACCATTAAATATTTTGGGGCAAGGTGTTCATTAGTTGTGCGTTTTTTGGTGGTTTTTTTTTTTTTTTTTGCTATTCATAAGAAGGCTCAGTTCTTCCCCCAAAATAGCGGCAATAAACTGTGTCTAATGAAGTGACTTGTGAGTGTATATGATCATCAATCACATCACTCTCCAGGCTCCATCCCTGCGCTCCACGGAAGTGCCGTTCCCCGTGTTGGAGAACAGCTTCCCCGTCTCCTCCGGACCCGGCACGGCCCCCCACAGACTCCCGGCATTTAAATGCGCAAACCCGGTTCCTGCAACGGCTCACGGCTCCTTCATGCCGCCGCACTCAGGTATAGAAGAAACGTCCACACGCATCAAGATTTTCATTCGTCTACTGTCTGAGCGGCGATCTATCCTCACACAAGTTGTTCCCATCGTCTTGAAACAGTGTGTGCAGCTGTCCGTCACCTAATAGGAAGTGAGTCATGCAAGTGCATTGGGTGTATTTTATGAAACTTGATTTTTTTTTTTTTTTCACCGCTGTGGCCACCTTTGGTTTCTGTTTGCAGTTGTTGTCACACCTGTTTTTGTGATGATGTCATTAAAAGTGACTCCACTGTGACACTTTAAGCAGTTTACAGTACAGATATAAAAAGCAAGTGATAATGACATTCATTAAAACAGGGGTTTTTTTGGGGGCGGGGGTGCCTCATTGAATTTAATTTTTTCTCAAAACTAAACAAGCTATGAAACCAGGTTTTTTTTTCCTCAGGCATTTTTTCACCTGGCATTCTTCCTTCAACTTTGATGTACCGGTAATCATAATAATAATTGGGGGGAAAATGGCAATTCAGTTAAACTAGTGAATATTTTGCATGTATCCTAATATTAGTTCACATTATTTTGTTCAGAAAAAATGAAAATTATATTTTTGATGTGAATATCTTCATTAGGGCTTAGCGTGTTTTATCAAGATACAAACATTCAAGACAGTATCGAAAATTAAAATGATATCAGTTAACTCGGGTGCAATGATGAATCGTTCAATACGGAGGTCACTCTGCTATGTGTGCGTACCAGTATTGAACAATATATATGAATATATATATTTTTTGTGACAATAAGCTCTGCAACAGACTGTTTCCACAATTCTCCGTGAATTTGTTGTAAAATCGGCAAAGAAAACGCCGATGGCAATCCTGACGACACATTCATCATCTGGGCCCATCATATGATGCAGATATTTGTTGTGATACCAAATGCATGCGCTCCATTTGGCAACATCGTTTTCTTTGATTATAATCGAAAAAAGTCCAAATGGGAAATCTCCCATCAAATTTTGTTTAACTGCCCAGCGCTAAAAGAAGGTCAGTCAGCTAAGTCAAATTTCAGCCTCAACTGTTGTGTTTCGTTCCATCCCGTCTGCAAAAGAGGCAAGAGAAAGAAGAAGTGTGAAGGTATCTCAGTTGCTCGTATCATCTTTTTCACTTCCTTCCGCAGGTATCGGCTACTCCGTCTTCTCCCACATGAGCCGAGGGCTCCACCCGAAGACACCTCCTCCTCCGTCCCCTCTGACCCTCCCAGTAGACGGGGCCCATCAGGGCTCACGCACGGGGCCGAACGCCGCCGTGAGCCGCGGGCTCCTGTACCAGACGGGCCTGCACGGCGCCATGGGCAAAGCCGGGCTGCTGGGCCACTCTCTGGCTGGTTACGGCCTCGCCTCCCCTGGAACTTCCGGTACCTTACACTTTATTTCTTCCTCTTATCATTTCATCATGTATGACTTTCGGATTTGTCTATTTTTCTTTCAGAGTACAGCCAACCAAGTTTCTATCACTCTGTGAGTCTGCAGCGAGGAGCAGTGAACTCCTGGCAAACAACGCAGCCTTCACACCAGCTCCAGGGGCCTCATGTAAATCAAGGGTAAGGATGCATTCGTGTGGAGGTACGCACACCGGCCACACGAACCTGAGAACTCCTTTTGTTGTTCCCAGGATGTCCACCGGTGTCTGCTCTTTCTCCTCCACCTTGACGCATCCTCCCTGCCTCGGCATCCACATCAAATCTGAGCGCAGCTCTCCTGAGCAGCACGTGGCCTCCCCCGCCGCCTCCCCTTTACACGGCCTCGGGCGAGACCAGTCGCCCATGAGCAGGCCCAGCTCGGACCTCCACAGCCCCCCGGTACCGGAGCCCGAGACGTACTTGCCCGATGGAGAGGATGAAGGAATGCTGAGACAGTCGCACGTGTGTGAGGGATGGCAGAGATAGCTATGCATTTAATGGACATTTTATTAGGTACATATGCACAAGCTGATGAAACCCAGCACGAGAACTTCACCAAAAATAAAATCAGCTATTACTCAAAAGCGCATGGTTGCCTTTAACACACCAAGGTTTGATGGTCACTGTAAATTAATGTCATTAGTGCCTTTGTAAAAACTCGACACATTTGATAGCTCTTGTGTTGGGTGCCATCGGATTGCCTATGTGTACCTAATTAACTGTCCAGTCTTCTCGGTCAGAGCTGGTCTCTGCTGGGTGTTGTCTGTCGGTGTTGTTTTCAGCCCCTCACACGTCGCTTGATTGTTCACATTAAAAAGACGCACACACTGTTTGATTTGTTTGGCACGATCATAAAATGAAAATGTTCATGTAAATCCCATGAATAAACAATTTAAAAGTCTGTCCAGTTCCATTATAACAAGGGTAACCACCATTAAAAATTACAAATGACACAAGAATGTTGATCTCCAGATGTATTTGGTAAAAATTGACAACGGACCGGACAACATCGCATCAGACAACTAAATGTTGAGCATATTAGAATGCAAAACAAATGGTTAAGGTATATTTTTTAATGAGGGATGGACATTAGAAAACAATATCTCAACACATGTACACGAGAGTTATTGAACATACACGACATGATCGAAACAACCCAGTCCGGTCTAGAACTGCTTCCCTTTATGCAATTTGTTGTGACGCCAAATGTTTTCCTTTCGAAGACGCTTCCAGTAATCCCAGCTGTCCTCCTCCAGCTCGTGAAGCATGTACGGTGCCTCCAGGTTTAACTGAAAGAGCCTAAAATAGTAAAATACCCATTTTACATGGACAGAAGAAAGCGGTTATTAAACTGGGGTGTGCAAAAAAAAAAAAAAAAACATAACTTCTGACATGTTGTGTTTATTGTAGAGGAATGCAGTATTCAAGGTCTACAAATGAGCTGCCTCATTCGTTCAACACAGCCACATGCTGCATCACCAAGGCTTAGGCTTCTTTTTTTTTTGTAGCAAAGCGCATTTGACAAAATGACTTTGATTGAATTTCGCCATGCGCCCGTGTAATTACATTTAATGACACAAAAACCTAACAACGTCTGTCCTTTATTTGCAGTTATATTGATGTCATTTGCCAAGTACGGCAATAATACAAATGTATCTCAAAATGGAAGGAAGAAATGTTCTCACCACTCTGGATATTCCTCAAGGGGTTTAAGTTTGGGGTCTTCTCCCTCTTTGTAGATGTTGACCCCGACTGCATAAGAAGTCAGTCTTGCTGGGTCTTTGCACACCTCTGGTCCTTTCAGCTCCTCTTTAACCATCCCCTTGCCTTTGCCTTTAGCGGCTGGAGGAGCGAGCAAAATGTAATTGTTATTAAAAACAGGTCGCCCTTGTGAAGGGAAGGAAACTAAACTTTACTGAAAAAAGACTTTACTCACCCACTTTTTTGGCATACCCACACGCCTGTAACTTGTTTAACGCGTTCGTCCTGCGTATGGTGAGTCGTAGTGCATTGTTTGCGATGTGTCTGGTTAACAATGCGACGCTAAATAAAGCGGGGCTGGTCATTTCTACAGTGTGTGATTTACTACGGACGACATTAGCGTACCATGCTGTAACTTGACATTCACTCTTCTACTTCCGGCCACTCTGTTGTGACACTGCTTGTAAAATCTGCACTGCCCTTCTGTGGACGAAAACCTGCACTACATGCAATTTTGCGACCCTGGGTCTGAAATTCATCTCCTTCGCATCCATATTGATCTAAGATATTATTAAATTTAAAAGAAATATGTCCGAGCGTTTTAAATGCGAAATTAGCTTCGCCACTGTAGTTTTGACGTTTGATATTCTTCTTCTGGGCATTCGTTCCATTTGGGCGGAAATACAAACTCTGTACTATTTTACCAATTATTTCTTTCCTGGGGCGGCACGGTGACAGACTGATTAACACGTCCGCCTCACAGTGTAGAGGTGTAGGGTTTGTTTACTTATTGTGTGGAGTTTGCATCTTCTCGTGCTTGCGTGGGCTTTCTCCGGGCACTCCGGTTTCCTCTCACATTCCCAAAACAACCATGGCAGGCTGATTGAACACTCCAAATTGTCCCTAGGTGTGAGTGTGATCGCGGATTCGTCTCTGTGCGCTCTGCAATTGGCTGGCAACCGGTGTCCCCCGCCAACTGCCCGAAGACAGCTGCGATAGACTCCATACGCCCGCGACCCTCGTGTGGTTGAGAATATTAGAAAATGGATGAATGTATTTTATTCCTGATCTGAATATCTCCATGTTAAACGTGAAGATATCTAGATTTAGATTGCGTACTTTATAACAAAGTCGTTTTTAATTGTCGATTACTTGTCGTCCTGCCATCCGTCTCCTGAGGGCGTTACGCAGCTCTCATACTTCTTTGCCACGCTTTCGTTGATACCAAAGAAGAAGAAGCAACCCCCAGCTTTCAGGAAAACATGTCGGAATATCAACATGTCCAGAAAAGTGCCCTGAAAATTAAGGGCGTGGGAAGCATTTCTTCTGGGAAAAAGTAAGTAAAACGCACAGATTAGTTAGTTAATAGCCAGTTTAACGTTTTCCTGGTAGAGGTGGTCTATTTATTAGCTTTCAATTCGCGTCGCTCGAACGTTACCCTTCGTGCTAACAATAGCGTTAGCTCTGTTATTTTGGTGAATCGTTTACTCTGAAGTCCTGAGTCAACAAACAGAAACATTAAGTTAAAACACCCACCACTTGACTTTAGATACGATTGAACAAAATAATAATAATACAACAACAACCTAGACACCTTCAAGAATCTCTTGGCTACACCATAATGCCAGGTTTAACACTCTCTGTTATTTCACATTAACACTTTGTTATTTCACACTGCCTATCACTGAGATTGTATTTAATGTCGGTAATGTGGAACAGCACTGCTTCCTACTGAGAGTGTATAGGGACATATTGAGGACACTGACATCACAATACGTGTCGTATTTTACACTGAAAATAACCTTTTTTTTTTCCAATTCGTGCACAATATGTATGCAAAGTTGCAACAAAATGTAGGAGAGAAAGTTTATATTGTAGCCATCCAGTGGGAAAGTATTTCCCACAACGCACGAGCGTTTACTGCAATGCAGCTATTACAGATCCCATATCCGTCAAAACCGAATGTTGATGACTTTGTTCAAGGAAGAAGAAGAAGGACAAGGAGAGCAAGCATCGCATGGAGCAGGTGGCGACCAATCAAAACGATGAGGAGTTGAAAGCCAAACGGGCATACATAGACAAAAGGACGCCTGCACAAATAGCCTTTGACAAAATGCAGGAAAAGAGGGTATGTATGTTTTGGGGTACGGTGAGAGGCATTTTCCTGATTAGGTGAGGTAATGAGAAAAAAAGGTAGATGAGTTGCATGTTGTTTTTTTAATAGCACCCACCATTGCTGAATTTTACACAGGCAACAAACTGCACTTCTGAGGGGTTTCCTTCACTTCTACCTTGTAAAATCACAACTTTATTGTCAACAGATGATGCCATTTTTCTTTCAAAAAATACAAATTTGTTCTGGTGGCATGATATAGAAATATATATTTGTTTTTAAATATTCCAACAATTTTTTTTTTTGTTCTTGAAGAAGTAGCCTTTTGTGTTAAGTTCTTCAAAGTATGTTTTTTGTTGTTGTTCAATACCAAAAGAAATCCCAAATAACTTTTCTGCCTTTTCAGGAAGGTTTTGCTTGAAAACACAAGTTTATCTTAAAATTCAACTTTAAAAAAAAAAAACATTAATTTGTCTTAACAAATGTTTCCTCTTATCTTGAAAAATATAAATATGCTGCCTTTTTTTCCATAAGTGGTGGAATTTAAAAAAAAATGATTTTACTTGAAAACTGACTAAAAAAATGTCTTCAAAAAGTATTTTTGTTGATGGAAAAAAGAAATTTTGGTTGAGGAAAAAAATACTCTGGTTGGTGAAAATGTTTTTCTTGAAAAATAGATCTTGTTAAACACTGTTTTTTTTCTTGAAGAAATATACTACAGTTTTCCTGAAAAAAGTCTTGAAAGTTTGACTTTTTTTTTGTAAAAATGAGTCTTTTGCTTTGAAAAATATCTTTCTTGGAAAAAATTAGATTTTTTCTCAAAAACACTTTGAAGAAAAGTTTCCTTGAATACGGTTCGAGCTGTAAAATATCCAAGTCTTTTAGACTGATTTGAACTCTTTTCCCGACAGCAAATGGAGCGAATTTTGAACAAAGCCTCCAAAACACACAAGCATAGAGTGGAGGTATGTCTTCACACACTTTTGACTTTTTGGAATCCTGTTTCTTTTCTTTCAGCCAAATATGCTCTATTTGATGTGAAACAGCATTAAATTAAACTTTGTTTTTCCTGCAGGACTTCAATCGCCACCTGGACAACCTGACAGAACATTACGATATTCCGAAAGTCAGCTGGACTAAATAAAGTTTCCATTCTTGTTTTTTGAAAGTTACGTTATGCCACTTTGATGTATTTAAGAATTAAAAGTTACTCATGGTCACATAAGTATCTTGTAGTGTCTTGTGTGCTGTTTTGAATGAGTAATGAGAATCATGTGATGATCCTGCTTTGGAATTTCATCAAGGATCACACTGGAAAGTTTTACTTTTGTGCTGTAAGGTAAAAAAAAATTCTTAAAATGTGACCCCGGAAGTATAACCTTTTTTTTTTCAGAAAAAAATATTTTAGTGGGGGAAATATAAATGTATTTTTTATATATTTTATATTTTTATTTATTAACCTTATTCTAAATGAATTATTGAAGAAATATGACTGTCACACTGAAACTACATACAAACTAGAACTAAAAATATAAATTATTTTTAAAAATATGGATGATAGAAAAACTTGGAAGGAATAATATAATTATATATAATTCTCCTAAAAGTGCAAATTTTTCCCCTCCCCAAAATAAAACCTATTTTTTTGAAGAAAAAAAATACTTTTCTACTCTGAAAAAAAATGCAGCTTCTTCAGTCATGAACGTCTAGTGCAATAAAGAGAAAAAAAAATCTAAATATACTTCAGTCTTGCTTTTTATTCATACATATCAACCACGATGTCAACCACAGCCCATTCGGAAACAATTAGCATGGCACATGATGTAAAAATCCAATTTAGCTGTCCATTACTTTTCTGTGACATTGCAACATTTAATTGCCCTTCAGTACAGCAACGTGATTCCCGTTTTTTTTTCTTCAATTAAGCGTGCGTGATCAACTTGGATCAGGTTCACTTGGGTCCCAGCATTTCTCTGGGCTTGACCCAGCGATCAAACTCTTCCTCGGTGAGGTAGCCCAGCTCCACGGCCACCTTCTTGAGCGTGGATCCCTTCTTGTGCGCCGTCTTGGCGATGGTGGCCGCCTTGTCGTAGCCGATGTGCGGGTTGAGCGCCGTCACCAGCATAAGCGACTCGTTCATCAGCTTATCGATCCTCTCCGTGTTGGCCTGGATGCCCAACACGCAGTTGGCGCTGAAGGAGACGGTGGCGTCGCCCAGCAGGCGCGCAGAGTTCAGCATGTTTTTGGCCATCATGGGCTTGAAGACGTTGAGCTCAAAGTGGCCGTTGCTTCCGCCCACCGTCACTGCCACGTGGTTGCCCATCACCTGGGCGGCCACCATGGTCAAGGCCTCGCATTGCGTGGGGTTGACCTTGCCGGGCATGATGCTGCTTCCCGGCTCGTTCTCGGGCAGGATAAGCTCACCCAGGCCCGAGCGTGGGCCCGAGCCCAAGAAGCGCACGTCGTTGGCGATCTTCATCATGCTCACCGCCACCGTGTTGAGAGCGCCGCTCAGCTCTACCAGGGCGTCGTGCGCCGCCAGCGCCTCAAACTTGTTGGGCGCCGTCACGAAGGGCAGCCCGGTCAGGGCGCTGACTGTGGACGCCATTTTCTCGGCGAAGCCCACGCGCGTGTTGAGGCCCGTACCCACGGCCGTGCCACCGGCCGCCAGCTCGTACACCCGCGGCATGGCCGCCTTCACCCGCTCTATGCTGTACTTGACCTGTTGTACATACCCGCTGAACTCCTGGCCCAGCGACAGTGGCACGGCGTCCTGCGTGTGCGTGCGACCAATCTTGATAATGTCCTTGAACTCTTCGGCCTTGGGGGGGGAAAAAAAACAGTAAGATTCAAGTCGGAATTGTAAAATAATGATTTTCTGTTGTTTTTCAGGGGGGTGAGAGAAAAAAACTATTTTTATTTTTAATGACAAAAATGTGTATTTATTACAATTTAAAAATCCTATTTACAGATTAAAAAATATAGAGTGTAATGATTTTTCCCCCCGTATTTTAGATGGGGGGGAAAAGGTTCTCATTTGAATCGGTTCTATTTTTTGACTCCTCTCGATGGCACTGTTGGCTTAAATAAAAGGGTTTAAGAAATAGTAAGTCAGTGTACATTCAGCCCAATGTTGACCAACCTTACAAGTCTTTTCCCCTTTTTTTAACACATTTTTAATTTGTGAGTGATTTTTTTTTCATGAAAAAAATGTCTCAAAAACATTGGACTTTTTATTTTGAAAAGTTATAACGTGATCATTTTCACTTCTGCACCCGGCAAAATTAAACTAAACAACTCCTTCCAGTTCAGATCACTAGTAAAGCCCTATTTGGGAATGTGCATCTGTTTTTTTGTACAGTGATCCCTCGCTATTTCGCGGTTCTTTTATCGTGGATTCGGTGCATATTCATTTTTTTTTTTTCATATTCATGGAGGACAGTACTGTATATGTTGCTCTATGTGACTCGCTGTTGTTTTGCAGCTTTTCACGGATGTTTGCGGACTTTTTTAAAACATGTATATGGTCATTGGTCGCTACTTTGCGGTTTTTTGTTTACCGCGGGTGGTTTTCGTCCCCATTAACCGCGATAAAAGAGGGATTACTGAATCTTCTACAGTAAATCAAAGTCGTAGCTACGTAACACCGATACCGTTAAATAATATGGCCTATAAAACATTTAAGATTCAAAAGTAAGACAAACACACACCTACCGGTCCATCAGGCTTTCTTTTGTTTGGTCAAACGTGAAAGTAAAACCTGTTATGTTCAAAGGTAAAATGTATCATGTTAAAACGGGTAATTTACCTGGTTGAAACATTACATTTATCACTTTAAAGGCCAACACGCCCATGCGACTGCGCGCAATGGCACAGCACAATCTTATACCGCAAAATTCTCATCGCAATCCCGTTTGTCAGCTCGTACAACACAATTAAACAGTTATTGAACGTACTCCACACCTGAATAACAGGTGTACAATCAAACCGCCATATCGGAAAATAAGTTAAATAAAAATAAATTGAAATTCACTTGATAAAACCGTTATCAATTTCACTTTTGAACATAACTTTCCTGTTTTAACACGATTTCATGTTTTAACGTGACTAATTTCATGTTATGTAATGATAAATGTTTTTATGTAAGAACTTTTTTTGTTTGTTTTAACGTGGAACTTTCACGTTTTAAGTCTGCGGCTTTTCTAGCTCCCCACTGCATTTGTTTTGTTTGCAAACCGACTAAAGTAGACTTGGGCGGTACAAAGTACGGAGACTATTCCTATGAAAAACAACTGGTGAAGCACCCACTATATTGATTCTACGTCAATATTTTAGTTTTTTTATGACCATTCTGGCCACCAGAATGAAATGCGCGGTAAATGCCTGACATTGTGATATTTTTTAAATTATTTACATCCTGTTACTTCCGAATGTATATAGAGAGTAAAATACTGCGGGATTGTGGTTCTCAAAACGTGGTACGTGCCTTGGCTGCCAGTGCGTCGTGCAAAGTCTGCAGGCCCGGGATGAGAACCTGGTGGACCTCTGTGGCAGCGGCGATGTGCATGGCCGTGGGGAAGGTGTCGTTGGAACTCTGGCTCTTGTTGACGTGGTCGTTGGGGTGGACCGGATCCTTGGAGCCCAGTTGTCCTCCCATGATCTCGATAGCTCGGTTGCTTATCACCTCGTTGACGTTCATGTTGGTTTGGGTTCCGGAACCGGTCTGCCACACCACCAGAGGGAAATGATCGTCCAACTTCCCGATAGCCACCTCGTCCGCTGCCTGGCAGATAGCGTCCGCGATCTTAGGGTCCAGACCGTAGTCTTTATTGACCTGGGCCGCCGCTTTCTTCAAGATTCCGAAGGCATGGATGATCTGGAGCGGCATTCGCTCGGAAGGTCCCCCAATCTTGAAGTTCATGGTGGATCTGACGGTCTGGGCGCCGTAGTATTTGTCAGACGGGACCTTGAGCTCGCCGAAGGTGTCTCGCTCGATCCTGAAATCCGAACTGGCCATCCTGCACGGGTTTATGACGATCTTACAGTCGGTGCGGACACTCGGCAAAGTCCGCAAATTGCTGTTTAGCTGCTGGACAAGTCGGAAAGAGCGCAACATGGCTGTACATTAGAGGTGAACGCAGCTAGGAGGTCACGCTGGCGGCACTGCCTTTCGCATCGGGGGCTGCCATTGGGCGAATGGGAACACGGAGTCCGTGACAGCCAATCAATATTCAGTGGGGTCCGCCGTTTCCGGCATGTGAGGCCAATCAGAGGATGAGACCAGAATCAATCTGTGAAACTGTTTATAATTCGGAACGAGGATGTCCAGTTCAACGCGGAAACGAAACATCATCAAAACAATAAACGTCACTGTCACTAATGTTAAAACAGTTGAAACGTCTTTTAAGATTTTTTAACAGAAAACAAATAAATCCAAAGATTTATAGTGATTTAGGCACAGAAGCCAAATAGTTATTCGTATTCAGGACCATCAGACCGCACTGCAATACTGATTTTTATTTCTGTATTTAAAAGAAGAAAAGAAAAAAAACTTGACTTGTATGGGAAAGACTTGTGTGGACGATATCATTAGCATTTTCCATATATTTCGATACCATGTTTTATATTTAATATTTTCCATTATTCCATATACTGAACATTATTATTAATTATGCATGTCTGCTTTGCCTCGTGTTGTCAATTTCCTTTGTGAATGCATTATCTATCTTTAGCTAGCTGGCTGTCCTTTGGGGGAAAAAGGTATTTTTCATGTTTTACAATACTACTTTTTTCTGTAATAATTATTCATCTTTTCCCCAAAATATACTTTCTCTGGAAGATGTCAAATGTTTGTCCTCCCAGTTTAAAAACGTCCTACCTTTGATTAAGGTCTTCTAAAAGTTTTGGTAATGTTATTCAGGTAGTATGGACTTGTCGCTGTACCATTTACAAAGTGTAGGGCAGTTCTGTACTGACTGGACACACCTGCCCACACTGTAACACCGCCACCACCAAAAGGTCATCTGGTGACAACACTGGCTGATGCAGAGCGCTCTCCTTGACGTCCTCCAACATCGTTGGTGGCCAACATTTCTGCTCAATGTGAATCAATTTTAATCAGAGAACAACACCATCGCGTAAATGGCCCATGCGTATCTATCTATCTATCTATCTATCTATCTATCTATCTATCTATCTATCTATATTTATAAATATCGTTTTCATAAGAGCGGGGCTTTCCCCTGAAAGCACATTTTTTAATTAAAAATATGCATTTACACCCCTAACAGGATATCCTTTATTCTGAAGGTATCAGTAGAAACCTCACGCGGAAGTCGACACTGATATTTGGGCTTGTGTGTTCTCGCGGTAACGCTTAGCTTCGTACACCATTAGCTTCCCTTAGCTAACGCTGTCGTTTTTCGGCTTTACGTGTCGACCTGGCCAACACGAACCGGGAGAGACACGCCGAAGGCCCATCGGCTGTTATTCCTACTTTTGTCACCTGACCGCCGAAGGGAGCGGGACTATGCCGCACAACTTCCAGCCCGGAGACCTGGTCTTCGCTAAAATGAAGGGCTACCCCCATTGGCCAGCCAGGGTAAGGAGTAAGCTAACACTGGCGGTAGGAGGAGGAGGCGGAGGAGGAGTGGAGGCGAATACATCCTTGCAGCCGTGCGACCTGGACACGCATACAATGTCACCAATATCGAGCTTTACATTTTACACTTGGCCTCTCAGGGCATGCACACCAAGTCCGGTTTGCATGCGAAGATATCGGCCTCGTCTCCATACATTACGAGCGAAGCGAACGTTATTTTCCTTCGGACTGACAAACGACGCAACTGTTCTGCCCCAAACTCTTCGTCACCTCAACGCTAAAATTATTGACATCGGCTGCAGTGAACTAGCCAAGCATACGATGTTGATATTGGGATGGTTGATACTGTAATGTTCTTTTCATTCTTTAGATTGAAGACGTAGCTGATGGTGCAGTGAAGCCTCCGCCTAATAAAATTCCAATTTTTTTCTTTGGTACTCATGAAACGTAAGTACGGCACTGTTTTGCAAAAAATACCGATACCTGTAGATTAAGTATGCCTCTGTCAAATGTGACACGTTACATTTGTGGCAGTTACACCAATGACAGGTCTGTGTGTTGTTTTGAAGTGATTCATAGGCAGTTTTCTTCCAATACATTGATTTTCATACAATCACTGTATCGCAATACTGGCGGTGTCTGTGTCACAGTGAAGTTTCTATTTGGTAATATTCCAATTTTCATGCTTGGGACTCATGAAATGTAAGTTTGTGGCAGGTTTAGCAGATGTAAATGTCCCTGTGCTAAAAAAAAAAATGGTAGCCGATCCATTTTGATACCATTGCATCATATTTTAATGTCATTCATATGTTCTTCTCTGGGACTCCCAAAATGATAGGAGAGAATTGTTTTGCATAAAATACAGATATATGTGTCACTACTGTGCAATGCTAGAAGTAATTATTATCCCATGCTTAACCGTTATCATGCACGTTTTTCCTCATATGCATTGCTTACTACGAAAGTGGTGTATCGTTATACTGTCTGTATCAGTGGATTAACAACCTGGCCACTTAAAACAGTTCAGTAAAAATGTCCTGAGAGACAAAGAAAATGAAAGTACTCTACTGTTTTCACACATGTTCCATATACGTAGGAACTATTGAAACTATTGCATATCACGTTGATGGTAATTGCAAGATCAAGCTCTCACCATCGGGGGGGAAAAGAACATATTAATTGTAATAACAGTAAAAAAAAATTATCAGTTTAACAGAAAACTTTGTTGAACTGTGATGGAGCATAGAATTACTCTGTTTTCATCATTGCAGTTTATGGTTATATGCTGGAGAACCCAAGATTCTCTGACTGCCCGCGTTGGTTTTATATAAAGTCATTTTTTATTACATTGCCGTTGCGCAGGGCATTTCTGGCAGCCAAGGACCTTTTTGCCTATGAAAAGTACAGCGATCGCTATGGAAAGCCCAACAAAAGGAAAGGCTTCAATGAAGGCTTATGGGAGATCCAGAACAATCCGCATGCCTCCTACAGTGCTCCACCTGTGGTAAGCCGCACCTACTACCCTCTCTCCGGAGGGTACGCTAAATAGAAGAACCACGCTCTGAAGCGAATGGCAAAAAAAGTGAGAGTAATTTATAATCCCCCTTAAAAAAAGTTTTTGTCTATAATTTAACCATACCACAAACTATGATCCCCAAACACTGAAATATAATTTCAAATTCACCTTAAGATGATCCTTTCAAAATAAATTGCTTGCAGAAGATTCCATTCGGGGAAAATAAATGCACTGCAGGTGTGGGTGTATTTTGCCTTTGCAATGAGTATAAATAGCAATTGTCAAGGAATAGCAAGACTTTCATCGTTTTGTTAGCGTGAGGTTTTTATCGCCACTCAACAGAGCGGAAACATACACATGCGGTGAAGAGTCTGTCACATCTGCTCACAAGCCAGGCTAAACTTAGCTATTAGCTACTTGATTTATCCAAAAGGGTAATTCACATAGTTGAGATTCAATTTCCATAAGCCACTCGAGATGTATCACTTCAGTATACTCAGGATAGGTTGCACAAGACAAATGCAGAAAGGTGAATTTGTGAGTAGAGAGAGCTGAAGTAGGATGGGGTTCACTATGATTACATTTTAGGTTTCACAACGTTGCTGTTTTTTTTTTTGGTGTCCTTAGCCCGCCAGCTCATCCGACAGCGAGGGCAACAATGCTGGCGGAGGAAGCGACGAAGAAGAGGACGAAGAAGAAGAAGAAGAAGAAGCTCTCGTGCCCACGAAGGCGGAGTCGGCAAGCGAGGCGGATTCTGATTCCGCCAGTCAAGACAGAGGAAGGGGACGAGGAGGAGGAGGAGGAGGAGGAGGAGGAGGAGGAGGAGGAGGGGGAGGGGGGAAGAGGAAGCCGCCGGCATCTAAAGTACACATCTTAAGAATTAATTAATTTATTGATTAAACTGAAATTGAGTCTTCTCCACTGTAAGTACATTAAAATAATTGATTTGCAATTAACTTTTGTCCATTGTGTTGGTGTCCCTTCTTAGCGTCCGCCTCCCCAAAAAAAGACTCGGCGCTCATCCAGCGACAGAGATGAAGAAAGCGGATCAGAGTCAGAAGCCACCCCTTCGGAGTCGGAGTCTGGCAAGAACAGCGACCAGGTCATTAGACATAAACTCACTTAAGGAGAAAAAAAATAAAAAACTAGCATGTTTCGTGTTTTTCAGGATTTTACTCCGGAGAAGAAACCAGTTGGACGAGGTGGAAAGAAAGCAGCAACAGCAGGCAGAGGGAAAAAAAAGGTAGATAACCCTTTTTAAAAAAAATTTCCCTCGAATATTTTTTCCCCCTGATGGCACTTATCAATCATGAATATAAAGCACATAAACGCAATATTTTATTTGGACTGTATTTCAGTGAAAACGGCAAAGAAAAAAAATCATGTATTTTTTTTTTTTAATGTGTGAGCGTAATGAAATACCTTTTTCTGGACCCTTGCAGAAAGATTCATCCAACTCAGATTCAGACTCAGAATCGAGATCTGAGAAGAAAGCGCCAGACAGCGACTCCGAGGATGAAAAGCCCCGACCGGCTGCGTCCGGTTCCGAGTCTCAGTCCGGCTCTAAGTCCGACTCGGAATCCGATCCGCCTCCGCGGAAGGCTCCGCCAGCACGCAAAAAAGCTGCGGGCAAGTTTGAAAGTTTGATTCTAGTCGCCCTCCCTTTTTATACTCACTTCCGATGTTGCCGTCCACAGAGAAACCAGCACCAAAGCCTCGTGCGCGGAAACCCAAAGCTCCGCCTCCAAAGCGGGCAGCATCATCGTCATCAGACAGCGACAGGTCAGACTTCTTCCCGAATCATATGCGCAAACGTGCTAAATCTCCGTAAGCGTCAGGCCCCGTGTCCACTACAGCGACAGCGAGCCGGACCGTATCAGCGAGTGGAAGAAACGAGACGAGGAGCGGCGGAGGGAACTGGAGGAGCGGCGGAAAAGGGAGGAGGCGGAGGAGCTTCGCCGGTTACGGGAGCGCGAAAAGGAGGAGGAGGAGAAGCGGAAAAGAGAGAAGGAGATGAAAAAGGAGAGCGAGAGCAGCAGCTCGGATGAAGGCGTCGACGATCACCCGCTGAAGAGGTCCAAGAAACCCCCTCCGCCCCCGATTCCGGCGCCATCTGACTCCGACTCTCCGCCACCCGCAGAGGTAAAAGGAACCCCGATTCTTCGGGCGCACTTCACACGAGGACGGCGATTCCCAAAACTGATTGAGACAAGTCCCATAGTTGACATAAAAAAAAAATCTCACGGCGCGCCATCGTCGGTTTCATTTGTTTCCTGACCGCACTCTTCAGTCAAAACACGTGTTGTTCTATTAATTATCCATCCATCCATTTTCCGATCCGCTTTATCCTCACAAGGGTCACGGGGGGGGGGGGGGGGGTGCTGGAGCCTATCCCACCTGTCTTCGGGCACTAGGCGGGGGTGCTAGCCACTCGCAGGGCACACTTAGACCACAGGTGTCAAACTCAAGGCCCGGGGGCCAGATCTGGCCCGCCACGTCATTTTATGTGGCCCGCTAAAGCAAATCAAACATGTCAACTTCCACGATGCTTGCTAAAAATCTGGGCCAAAATTCTAAATTCTCATATTGAATAAATAAGAGAGACGTTGTAAACATTTTCTTGTTACCAAACACACATTACAGTAATTTTAAACAATAGTTGAATAAACCGTTATTATCGACTTTTTGATATGTTTGCATGTTTTTGGAATGCGGGAGGAAACCGGAGTACCCGGAGAAAAGCCACGCAGGCACGGGGGGGAACATGCAAACTCCACACAGGAAGGCCTGAGCTGGAATCGAACCCGGTACCTCCGCGCTGTGAGGTCGACGCGCTAACCACTCGACCCACCGCCCTCTCTTAATTATTTCGAGTAAAATTGAAACATGCTTGAGTGCCAACTAGAGACTTAAAATGTGGCTGGGGGGGTGAGTGCTCTGATACACACTCAAGATCGGTGCGCTTCCCTTCTTCTGGTACGCTTTTAGTATGTAGACATAAACGTATCGGGAATCATTTTCATCTAATGATCACTTCAACTGTTCACTTTGGAAGTAAACAATTTGTTGTTGGAGTCAGTGAAAACATGAACAAATTCACTGGCCCGTGTTTATTTCTAAAACACCCATTGGTAGGACCTCGCTCATCTTTGCTCATTGCTTACCTTGACGACCACCACCCAGTTGTCTTCCCAAAGTCCGCACTACTTTTGCTCGATTCTTCGTTTCAATTTTCTGCCCTCAACGACTGGAAGACTCTCCAACAAATAAATAAAAATTCACCTAATTCATCCCAATGTGAGTGTTTAAAAAGTTGGTGAGGGATGCTGGATAGAATTGCTCCACCTGTTTTTGTCGTATCCTAAACTGCAATGTATGTAACGATGTCACATTGTCCAGTCCGTCGTGTTTGCATTTGCCTTCAGCTTGCATTGTTTTAGGCAAGGCATGGAAAGGCAGCTTTATTTGTGTCGTGCGTTTTGCGCAAGGTCACTCAATGTGCTTCAGGTAGTTGCAAAACCTTTAACTCATTCATTCCCAAAGACGTTTTTAAACGTCTTTTCAGAATTGGTCGAGAATTGGCTGGTACTGAATGAGTTAAAGGCATATTACAACATTTAAAGGCAAAAGAACATACGCTATTTAAAAAAACAAAAAAACAAGAATTTAAGACACTCAAAAGCAAAGTAGAAAAATAAAACCGAGTTAACGAAATTTACTAAAAAATGCAAAGCAAGGGTCTGAATCTGGAAAAACTGCAAATAGAAATGCTTTAAAAGTGCTGAATCATCGGTATTGACTCTGCTACCTGCAGCCTTGTTGGCATTGCAAATGAGAATCTGTTCTCAATTCTTTTGCTTGGATAAATAATAATAATAATAAATAAATGAACATTGCGAATGACGCAATGGAAAAACAGAGGTGGTCGAAATAATCCACAGTCATCCTTGGAACAATCATTGATGAGTTTTCCACTGTTTGTTTGTATCCGTCAAAGGCGAAGAAACCAGCCAAAAAGTCGGACAACCAAAACAAAGGCCGACTAAAGAAGGCAAAGGAGAGGAAGGAGAAGGAGCTCAAAGAGAAGAAAGCCAAACGGTCTGAGGAGAAGTCCAGATCCAGGTGAGCCCCCCCAAGCCCCCCCCCCACCTATTTGACAAGACAACTCACGTGCACTCGAGCAATACTACTCCACAAATGAATGAATGAATGAGTGTCTTTTCTCTCCTTGAGGTTCAAGCCCGAAAAATCAAAACACAAACCAGAGAGGCCTCCACAGAAGAAAGTAGAAAAGAAAAAGGGTAAGGAACGTCTCTTGCTGAGTGGCAATCAGGCAGCACACGGCGAAGGGAAATTTCCGGCAGAATGCTGGAATTGGAAAATGAATCTAAATGCTCGTTCTGTGCATCCCACGTCAGAACCGTCACCGGAGGAAAAACTTCAGAAACTCCACACAGACATCAAGTTTGCCCTCAAAGTCGACAACCCTGTAAGTGGCCTCCCCTGTAACGGGTCCTGATTCATTATTTGTGATTTATTACAATGAGAATTATTTGGCAGTCATTGTTGCAAATTTCCCACTCACTTAATGACTATTTTCGCAAAAAAAAATGTCTTGTGCAGGGAAGCCAAGACAAGTACAGTCAAACCTCAGTTTTCGACCATAATCTGTTCCAGAAGGCTGTTTGAAAACCGATTTGTTAGAAAACCGAAACCACGCTCTTTAAAAAAAAAAAAAAAAAAGTTTATTGAACACGTCTGCTCACAATAGAAAGCAACCCGAGGTAGCGTCACTTCCTCGTGTAAGGAAGGCGGGAGGAGTCAAGTGGTGCATTCAAGTACGCTCAGTTTGTTCGACTACCGATTTTCAGTCGTAATCCGAGGCATAAAAAGGTTTGACTGTATTATAAAAAATGATGTTTATTCGAGAGAGAAAAAAAAAACATGGAGCGACACCGTTCACAGATCTGTCAAGGGAGCCAAAAGTCATTTTATCTTATTTTCTTCTATTTGGGAGGGGCGAAGGTCAGCACAATCAGCATTTTGAGCAGCTACACAGAATGCAGACTAGTGCATGAGCAGGCAACTTTGCTCATCTGCAAAATAACCGGTCAGCATTCAAAGGTACGAACAGTTACTTACGTTTTGCCCTGTTAGATGTCTAATTCCCATTACAATTCCCCTCTTTTGATCCTAAGGAGAAAAAAAAAACCCAGTGTGCAAAGAGAGAGGTTCCCAAAATTAGCATCAGACTGAAGAGACATTAATCCGTGCGAAGAAACAAGACAACGCGAGCGGAATCGTTTTCACTTTGTTTTGCACCTCACAAAAGACGAATCCAGTGGAAAACAATCGCAGAGTCAGTTCCGCTCGACATTGCCAAAGGCGTGCGGCCGAACGTGACTGAATGAGACAATCGCGAACAAATTGCACTTGGCGATTGAACACATCAATCAAGTGGGCGGATCATTTGCAGGTGTCTCGCATGCAGAAAAAGTGTGGGCACCCCAGGGTGGAAGTGAATTTTGTTGCTCTGTGCTCCTGTGCACGTGCGATGACAATTCGATCAATCGTCTTGTGTGCGCCATGCAGGACATCGAGCGGTGTCTACAAGCCCTGGAAGAGCTGGAAGGTGTGCCCGTCACAAGCCAGATCCTCCACAAGAACGCCGACGTCATTGCCACGCTGAAAAAGGTGCGTCCCCGCCTCCGACTGTGTGTGTGTGTGTGTGTGTGTGTGTGTGTGTGTGTGTGTGTGTGTTGCCTTCGGTGTTCTCCAATGCCTGTATCCCTCTTTGCAGATTCGGCGGTATAAAGCCAGCTCTGCCGTCATGGAGAAGGCCAGTGAGGTGTACAATAAGTTAAAACTTCGCTTTGTCGGCAAAGCAGAACCGGCAGCTAAACCCAAAGCAGAGAAAGAAGGAGAGGACAATGCCAAGGAGACACAAGACATAGGTAATAAATAAATGAATGATCCGGGTTATGTGAAATTTGACAGCACGAAGGCGTGTACGGGCGGCCCGGTGGTCGACTGGTTAGCGCGTCGGCCTCGGCGGTGCAGAGGTGCAGCGTTCGATTCCGGCTGCGGCCTCCCTGTGTGGAGTTTGCATGTTCTCCCGGGGTTTTTCTCCCACATTCCAAAAACATGCGTGGCAGGTTAATGGAACACTCGAAATTGTCCCTAGGTGTGAGTGTGAGCGCGGATGGTTGTTTGTCTCTGTGTGCCCTGCGATTGGCTGGCGACCAGTTCAGGGTGTGCCCCGCCTGCTGCCCAAAGACACTTGGGATAGGCTCCAACACGCCCCGCGACCTTTGTGAGGATAAAAAGGTTTAAGAAAATGGATGGATGGCTGAATGGATGAAGGCATGCACAGGGATGCGATAAAAAAATAAAAATCTTTGTCTCACCAGACACCACTGCTGTGAACGGAGAGTCACGAGAGAAAAAAGACGAAGACGAAGACGGAGAGGAAAAAACTGCCGAAGCTGACAGCAACGACCATGCCGATTCAAGTCCAATCAGGTGAATGTGATGCGCTTGTTTTGGTTTTTGAATTTATTTGTCAGGGTAAACTCTCAAGCAGGAGTTGCTCAGAATTCTCAGAAATGCTTTAGTTGAAAAGGGGGGGAAAAAATCTATACACGCATTGTTATTGAGAAAAAGGTTTTTCCCAGCAAAATTGCAGTTTTAAGGGTACATTTTCCACAAAACATGACTATGCTCATAGGATTACAGTGAAACTCCTCTACAACGAAATCATGTTTGCAGCAAGAAATCTTTCACAACAGGGGGTTTTTCACTGTAGCAAATTTGAAACAGGAAAGTGGGAATGGTGTTAATGCATGAAGATTTCTTCACACTAGGGGGTATTTTCACCCATGTAGATTTCGTTGTAGAGGAGTTTCACTGTACTGCTTTTTTTTTTTCCCATTGGAAAAATGTGACTTTATTCTTGTAAGAACTATATTTTGAAAATAAAAAACTTTATTCCCATTTTCCTGGAAAAGTATGAATATTCTCGAAAGATTATGACCTTTTTTCAGACAAAATATGACCTTAATACCCTGATTACTTTTTTAAATCTACCAATTTATTCTCCTAAATCATTTCTGCCTGCAAAAATACAAAAGATTTCTACTTTTTTTTTTCTACTTTATTCTTCTTAAATTACTTATTTCTCTCCCCCGTTCCCCCCCCCCAAAAAAATATTGAAATATTGTAAGATATCAATATGAATATTTCCAGAAGATGCCTACTTTTTCCTATATTAATTCAACAATCTTGTAAGATCACCAATTTGTTGTTCAAAATCTTTCGTCACGTAATTTCTGTGACATGATAAAAGAGGCGTTTTAAAACTAGAGTAATAACTGCAAAAATAGTTGTAGAGTTAGGCTAATAAAGTCGAGAAATAATGGGAGATAAACCATAAAATTTGGAGGGGAAAAAAATGTAGCAAACTTAATTACCGAAACAAAACTGAATTGCAATCATGATTCCATTGAATACTTTGTGCACAGGCGGAGCCCGGATAGCCCGCAGCAGACTGACGAATACACCCGAGCAAACAACAACAACAACAACATTTCTGCAGAGATGGAAGCATCCCCTGCTGAAAGTTAAACAAAAGATGCCCTCCAAACAACGACAGCAGTGGACCAAGCGCTAAAGATGGAAGACAACACTGAGACACAATCGACATCGCTCGCTCTACGTCGGTGTCCTTGCTGCGGACATTTTCAACTTTTCACACTCTCGGTAGATTCTTTTTTTTATTTTATTTTTTTGTCCATTTTGTGCAGAAAGGAAATCTTAATAATGTGATAGTTTATGCTGCACGTGTCACATCTTTAAGTTGCAAAAATGTCTTCTTCTTTCATGACTTTTTTTTGTTATTTTATTTTTTTTATAAACCTGCCTGTCATACTGTACACATAGGTTTAATACGTGCACTTGTGAACTCAATTTGGGCTGACAAAGGTATGCTTTATGAATTTTGAAACTTGATGAATTTTTCACCTAGATGCCCGGATGTCTGTCGGCTTCCTTCCGTATTTTTTTTGTGTTTGTTTTTAATAATATATAAATGCTACAAAAACATCACAAGGAGCACCCGTTGTTTGTATTTGACATTTTGACAGTGGTGAACTTGTCTTTAAGTTTGTGTTTTGTTTTGTTTTTTTAATGTGTAAGGCAATGAGTTAACAGGTCCACTGACTTTTTATAGCTTTGTTTTCACATATTTGCAAAAACAAAACAAAAAAAGGGTCTTACGCACACGCATTGTTTCGCTGTAATGTTTGCTTCTGATAAATTTGCGTGTTGATGTAATAATTGCGCTCCAAAAAGTGTGGAGATCTCATGTAGCTGCAGACTTCAATGAAATCCCTCAAGAATAAACAGTACAAACGGCAGGTGGTGAACGGTAGCATTTTATCCTTTTCTTAGTCGGGACTGTAATAAAAAGCCTCTTGTGTGAATTTGCATATTGCATAGTTATTTGCCAATGTTAACAATGGAGATGCAAATATGTTCTGTTCCAAACTAAAAATAAAAAGAAGACTTGAATCCAAAGTTAAAAATTAGGTGTGGCCTTGGGGCCACAATTAGCTGGTTTAGTTCTTTAATTTGTACGAAAACAAAATTATTCTGTACTGCTAAATACAATATTTAAGTAATATTCAAATAAAAGCTTTTACATGTATATTTAATAAAGAGGAAAGGTATATTAGTAAAATTAAGAATATGACAGATAAAAATATTAATTAGTAAATAATTCAAGTTAAATTCTAAATAAAAATGAATATAGTGACATTGTCTATCATACACTAGGTATTGTCTATTATTATCTTATCATTAAAACATTTTTTAAGAAAACAAAAGACAAAGTGAGCATGATTTCTGTTATTAAAATTCACAAAAAAACATTTACGGTAATCAAAGCATTTCTTAAAATGTCATTCAATAACTGGTATACTGACATGAATACTGGAAAATAAATTATGAATAAAATTAATGAGCATTTTTATGAAAACCAACACATGAAATAAAACAAGTAGATAATTTAGTATTCCTACACAAAATAATTGGTTGATTATAATTCAATGAAATAAAAAAAAACCCCCACAAAAATTAGCGTGATTTATTAATGGTAAAAGAAATTATTTCACATGTAGTAAAATAATACAGTAAACATAATGGCATATAAATTTGATTTTTGTATTTTATTACTTTATAATCTTAATAACTTATTAAAATAAAACTATTACATATTTCTCCCCTACCTTTGGTCTGTCGTGCTTTAAAAAAAAAAAAAAATCAAACGTGGCTCCGTGGCACACAAAGGTTTGCCCACCTGTGCACGAGATCGATTTTGTTTAGTGTGTGCGTAGACCTTTAATTCCCACATCTCGCATAATACTCCAGTCAGCTGACTTGCAGACGCCATTTTGTCAGCCATTTCCTCCATTGAGCCACTGCCAGCCAGGCGTCTGTGCACACGCAGAAGCCCAGGACGCTGCGTCTCTCTCCGGCCTTCCAGCAACTCCCTCGCCCCCCTCCCCAACCTGGGACTCACGGAAACAACCCCGGCGGCAGCAGCAGCAGCAGCAGCAACAACCCCCGGGTGGATGAGATACCCTCTCTAGGCTCGGTCGACACCCACCGGTACCAGTGACACCACCGTCAAGAACCGAGCATGGCTTTGAAGATTGTCAAAGGGAGCATCGATCGGATGTTCGATAAAAACCTTCAAGATTTAGTACGTGGCATCAGGAACCACAAGGATGATGAGGTAACAGAAACTAAACAAAAAAAAACGTAACCCGCGTTACAACCTCACGTCACACCCCCTCCCCTTCCCTGCGATGATGACCGTTACGTTTGGCGACTTGTGTCAGCTGAATTAACATCAAAAGGCAGCCTGGCTAAAATGCTAGCGTCCCCGCTAACTGTCATATTAGCCGCTTAGCTCCCCTCATTCCCCAAACAAGAGCTTCTGCTTCTAGCAGAATATTTGCTGCATAAGAATAGGAATATTTAGCAACCCGAAACGTTTAACCTCAGGGCGAAACAAAAAACTAAATTAAGGCTTAATGATTGGAGTGGTAAAGTTAGCTAGCTATTGTACAGCTAGCTCCAAGAAGGATGATTATGGTTAGTTAATAGGAATAATAGCATTGGTATCCTGTTTTGTTTTGGTCTTATACTGACTAATTTTAACCATCCCAGTTCTTAATGTGTAGTATGTAACACAAGGGAAAAAAGGCGTGTGGACGAAAAAGACCCTAAATCAGTGTTACAACATGAGCCTAGACACAGATTGCATTAGGAAGTGTCTCACTGCACACCACCCAATAAAAACATCACAAAAAGTGGATATGGTTATCTTGCTGAAATAATGGCTGATGACATTTTTTTAATGATTTTTCTTTTCTTGCTAAAATTGCCGACATTCTCAGTTGAACAGATACACCACATTATGTCGTTAGTTATTAATATAATGTATTCAGTATTTTATTTTTTTTACAGGTGACTTATTCACCCTATGCATTCGGGTAAATTGTAACATTTTGCTCCTAAAATTTCATACAGTGCAAGTAATTTTTCACCTTCTCGCACGCACGTGTGTGACAAGCAAATTTGCGGGGTTTTTCTTCCTTTAGGGGTTGAATGACTGAAGATTTTTCAAGCACAGTGCAGCGGTCACCAACCCTTTTTTATACCAGTGCTTTCACATGAAGACAAAAAGAAAAAAATAGGTAGCACAGTTACACTGTTATTAAGATTGTGATGGTAAGTCAAAAATTACTTGGGCTAACGATTTGTATTATTTTATTCCCTCATCAAATAATGTCATTGACACTGGAAGCAGTACCAATAACAGAAACGGAATCGCAACATTTCTTGTCACTCATCAATAAACGCAGTGTTGCGTGGGTAATCACATCACCAAGCGCCAATATCTTTCACCGACATGTCGACAACCTAGCTGAACAGTAATATAACATCGTCAGAAGCTAATGCTGGAAAGACTGCCGTTGACAAGACTAGCCTTCCCGAATATCAACAAGAATATCTACTATTTGCCTGTCACCTATGCTGTGTTTGACCTTGTCGATATGGGCTCCATCCAAGGTTGTGTACACACACACATGCAGCTTTGGGTCAGGTGTGAAATTTGGAGTGTTTTCAGAATCTCACAAGAGCAGCTCGAAAATGGCCTCGTTTGTCTGAAGAGAAGCGACTATCGTTGCTGTGTTTTATGTCAGCTCACCAGCGCTTGACGTAGCGATCTGGCCGGTGCTCATCTGTTTTGTTTTATTTTTTTTTTTTTGTCAATGGTAACCCTACCTTGCAGGGCCCAGATAAGGTGATGGTTGCCCAGCCAACAGATTGTTAAATTATTCAATGCTTGCGTATACTGTATGTGCGAAGGCATCTCAAAAGTTCCTCCGATAGTCGGGCACGGGTGTCACACTGGTCCTCAAGGGCCACTATCCTGCATGTTTTAGATGTTTCGCCCCTCAAAAGACCTGATTCAACTGATCAGCTCTTCAGAGAGCTCTGCAGGAGCCTGATAATGATCCCGATTGTTTGAATCAGGTGTGTTGGAGGAGGAAAACAATTAAAACACGCAGGATTGTATCCCTTGAGGACTGGAGTAAGACAGCTGTGTCGTCGGACAACCTCCAAAATCAACATTCCAGGACACCAATATTGTTTACAACAATGCTTCTTCTTGGGAAAAATGTCCCCTATAATGAAAACATGTTATGTAAACACAATTTTAATTGTGCAATATTTAGGGAATACACGAAAATGAGTCCACCAGAGGTATTAGCTGTGTGTGTATATCTTACAACAGTTTTGCTTTGTTCATTCATTCCCGTCATACATTTTTGGGACAATTGAAAGTCATTTTTTTGTCAAGTGTGACCGCTATTTCACTTATTTCAATTGGTTCTGAATGGACTATTATAGCGGTGGGGGGGACGTGGAAGCATGGTGTAGGTCTGCTGATAGTTTTGTCGGCGTGTGTGTGTGTGCGTGTTGAAACAACGCGCACTCACATACGCGCCTTCCCCTGTCACTGTGCTGTCTCATGACTGCGCACACATGACCGGTGCCCACTCTCACTCTCTTCGGAGCTTTGAGTATTTGTTATTGGCTGCTCTCGCTTGGGCTTCTCCCACCGAATGTAGATGGAATGTTGGGCCAGTGGTGTCACATTTTAATTGGGAGGCTCCGGACAGTGTGTTTCCTTGCTGTATTTAAGCGAATGTGGGGGAGGTGGGGAATAGCCAATCCGCTGCAATTACTGTTTTGGCCGAAGCACACGTATACTTTTTTTGTTTTGTTTGTTTGTTTGTTTTAGGGGGAAAAAAATGTGGAAATGCTTGCTTTTTGTTGGATATTGATGTACAGTAATATATAGGCATGAGCCAGTAACAGATTCTTATAACATGTTAACCGCAAGAATATCACCATCTTGAAATTGCAGCTCTAAAATGTATGACTTTGAAATTTTTGGGTATTCAACTTTGTCTCCATTCAATCTACTCTGAAATTGGTAAAAAAATCAAATAAATGGTAGCTACTTCTCTGCTCCTCTCCGTTTTGCGACGTAGTGTCGGAAACGAACTGATGCTAGCATGCTAGTTTTGCTTCCTATTGATTCTAAGTTTCTCTAGTTTCAGTTTATGGTTTTTGTTTGATTTATTACGTTAACTCTCATAACTGGTTGTGAATGTTCATTTCAAGACAGTTTTATAGTAATATTTTAATAATGTTACCTTGAATTAAGTGTCCAAGACTGATGGGTAGCGCTCTGATAAACGGACAAAAAAAAAAATATAAATACAGTACATGTTTTAATGAACAACAGCATGTTGGAATATACAGTATTTGTTTTAATTGAGGTATCAGTATTTGTGTCAACGTGACAGTAGTGTAAAGCGCACAAAGAATCAAATAAAGCCCTCTCTCCAACAAATATCTTATTTTAATCGACACCTGGCGCTCTTGGCAGTTGCGTTTGCTGTTCCAAATCTCAAATCGGGTTAACCTTTCCAATTGTCAGCTCTTGCCGTTTCCCGAACAAATCAGGACGAAAAAAAATCACTCTCAAGACACCCCACACAATGATATAATCTCTCAGGATCATTCTTTAGAAACCCCGCTAATCTGGTTTTTGCTGATGATCAGTTGCAAAAAAAAAAAAGGGAATGTGGTTCAATAAATACGTTATGTATACCTGCTTTAGAGGACAAATACAGCACTAAAAGTATGGTCTGATTTGCTCTTGTTAGCCCTGTGGCAAAAAACGACATCGTTCCACCTAATCTGATCTGGTGTCTGCTTGTCCCGCTTGCCCTTTTTGGTCTGCCCTCAGGCGAAGTACATCTCCACTTGCATCGATGAGATCAAACAGGAGCTCAAGCAGGACAACATCGCCGTCAAAGCCAATGCCGTGTGCAAGCTCACCTACGTAAGTACACTTTGGTGAAGTAGTCAGCAAAGGGTATCTGTAATTGACTTGAAGATGTACTTTTCTGACCGCTTCACTTTCACACTTAAGACCATGATTGAGATCACGATTGACGTGATTTGAGATCTCAGCTGTTGAAGATGTTTGAGTGAAAGTGAGCGAGCCGTTGGGATGTCAGGAAAGCAGTTTTGTGAACCAATGCAAAGTTGCTTTGGGGAAAAAAATATGATTTGTGGTTCTCCAAAGAGGTTCCACCTTCATTTGTGCTTTTTTTTTCCTTTTCACTTGTGATGTGGAGACCCTGAAGCTCTACTTTTGATTTATTTCCTCAATTTTACAACTGAAATTACCAAGCGATTTTTTTTCAAGGTTAATTGGCGTCATAAATGATTGCATTATTTAAATAGCTTTCATTACAGAAGTCTACGCAAATGAGTCATGTTGTCTTTTACTATTCTGCGTTTTTTGCTCATGAGTTTTTCATGTTTGTTGACATGGTTCAATCCATTAGATGAAATTTAGCTTTTTAAAAAACAAAAAAATAGAACGAAAGTAGTACATTTTTGTTGCTTCTTTTTGGTTCTTGATATTCGTGATATTTAAATGGGTTCCTTCCATAAGGTGTTCCTGAAGTACATAAATTTGAGGTAATATTAGACATGTATTTTCATGTGAAAAAAAAAAACAAACAAAGAAAAACGTATCTCGTAAAATCAAGCTCAGCTAAATTTAGCTATTTTTAATTAGATTTGTTCCTGCTTAGATTATGAGTGTGTGTGTGTGTGTGTGTGTTTTATTTCATGCAACCTCGACCGTGGATGTTCCCCCCTGTAATATTAGATATGACTAATGAATTCTAAACCTGCCTTCTCTGCGAAACAGCTTCAGATGCTGGGCTATGACGTCAGCTGGGCCGCGTTCAACATCGTCGAAGTCATGAGCTCCTCCAAGTTCACCTACAAGGTAAATAAAAAGCGGCGGCGTCTCTGTTTGCGATGATCGCCCCTCGTACTGACGAGTCGGTGTGAAACGCTGCAGCGCAACGTCCTAAGTGCTATTCTGCTCCCTTGCGCAGAGGATCGGCTACTTGGCAGCCTCGCAATGCTTCCACGAGAGCACCGATGTCATCATGCTAACCACGAATCAGATTCGAAAGGTAAGCGGCCTGCGCTGCTTTCGTGTGCCCACGGCGGGGGGGTTGTCGAAACATTTGGGGTCGTGGGACCCCTTACAAGACTTTGCATTTTTCTGAATTACACACTGTCAAATGACAATAACGTTGTTCAAACCCAAACAATTTTGAGATTGACGACAATTGAGTAACAATGTCCTCGCAACTACCACAGCTTGCGTATGCAGCAAGTGGAGACAATCAAAACTACCACAGATGCCTGGAGATGCTTTTGTCACAATTTCATGAAATGAAATAAAATTAATTCAACGTAAAAAAGTATCAGATGTCAGATTTATGTGATGCTTCACTACCATGTCAGATCTTCTAACAGTGCCGGTTAGGTACCTCTACGTTTGTTGTATTAGTGTACTGGATCCTCAAATTTCGATACACACGTCATTAAAATGATACAATGTAACAATCGATTGCAAATTAGCTTGCAGACGCCCACAAGTTGGATCTTGCGAATGTCTAATTTGACAATCACCCGATCAACAGTATTGCTCTCGTCCACGCAGGACCTCAGCAGTCCCAATCAGTACGACACAGGCGTTGCCCTCACAGGCCTGTCTTGCTTCGTGACCCCCGATCTGGCTCGCGACCTGGCCAACGACATCATGACACTGGTGAGCCACAAAGATCACAACTCACGACGTCATTTTTTTTTTTTCTTCATTCTGTACTGTTGCACTCTTTCATTTGCGTATGTAAGATGAAGCTAAACACGCTGCTCTCTGTTGATTGGTCGAGAATTGTCATGTGACAATTGAAGATAAAGCGCTAAAATGATGTTTAGGAGTTGCAATTTACCGCAGCACGTCGTCTTTTTATTTCTTTTGTGCAAGGTGGCACATAATTAACAGGCAAGGACCAATCATCTTGCTCGTCTGTGTTGTATTCATCTTGTACACATGTCATTCCTTGATATACTCTTTCCGTAGCCGGCGTATCTCTCGCCATCTGCCGACACGCACCCCTACAGTGGGCATGTGACTCATTTTCCCTTTTGGTCGTCATTTCCTCTGCTCTAGATGTCTCATACTAAACCCTACATCAGGAAGAAAGCAGTGCTGATCATGTACAAGGTGTTTCTCAAGTACCCGGAGTCCCTCCGTCCTGCTTTCCCCAGGCTCAAGGAGAAACTTGAAGACCCAGATCCAGGTGACCACCATATTCTAGCTCCCCCCCCCCCGGTTGTCATGAAGAACCTCGAGAAAGTCATTACATAGCGTTAAACCTTTTGTGGCGGCCATAACGGCGATTTAAAGGAGGCTCTATCACTGATTCCAGGCGTGCAGTCGGCCGCGGTCAACGTGATCTGTGAGCTGGCGCGCAGGAATCCCAAAAACTATCTTTCTCTGGCACCGCTCTTCTTCAAGCTCATGACCTCCTCCACGAACAACTGGGTCCTTATTAAGATTATTAAATTGGTGAGTCAACAGGACGCAGATATCTGAACACACACACACACACACACACACACACACACACACACACACACACAATCCACCGACTGTCCTGAAACTGTCTGAGCTGACAACTTTGACCATTGTGACCTACTCCTGTTGCTCCTCTTGCCGCCTTTGCCATCCACAAACACGTTTTACATCTGTATGTGTGACTCTGATTGGTTCTGCGTTTACAGTTTGGTGCGCTAACTCCTCTGGAGCCCCGCTTGGGGAAAAAACTGATTGAACCTCTCACAAACCTAATTCACAGGTGAGATCAACCCCAAATGCTCCCCTCGATTGTAACGTCGCCTAAAATGGCCGCTCGCATATTTATAATCAGTTCTCTCCTTCTCATTTGCAGTACATCTGCCATGTCTTTGCTGTACGAGTGTGTGAACACGGTTATTGCAGGTCAGTACTTATAATGTATAATATTGACACTCGAAATCGCTTTTATTAGTTAAAATGTACCTTACCCATATTTAAATGCCATTGATATTTAATTTTTAAAAAAATGCCATTCCGCCTTAGTTTCACAGTCTTAACGTATCCCAAAAATCTGATTGCCGCTCCGTTCTGTTTTGCAGTGTTAATTTCCTTGTCGTCTGGAATGCCCAACCACAGTGCTAGTATCCAGGTACGGTTCTTAGGTCCACTGCCTTCGTTCTTGTCACGCGCTCCCTTTTCGGTCCAGTTTATGCACAGTGCATGATTTTACTGTTTTTTTTTTTTCTCCTCCTTCCTCAGTCACAACCGTTTTTAAGTCAACTCACATTTATCTGTTCACTATTCGGTTCGTCCTGTTATTGTTTACCTTGAAAGTAGTGTCTGTTTATCATTGCGTCCCGATTTTGGCATCACACTTTCTCTCTGTCTTGCAGCTCTGTGTACAGAAACTGCGAATCCTGATTGAAGACTCTGACCAGAACTGTGAGCCCTCTGTCAATGCCTGCAGTGTGTCATTTTCTCATTGTCTGCGTGTTTCTCACTCCACAAGTCCCGCCCCCCCCCCCCCATTCCTTTTTAGAGGATTCCACAGAGCCTCCACCCGAGTCTCGATAACTCGAACTGCATAACCTTTTTTTACTCGTAGGGCCTCTATTGATTTAAATCGCATTCACCCTGCAGAAAAGGGGGTTTGTTGACATTCATCATCGGACGACATGTACTCCTTTCCTCACATTGCGGAACCATTCGAGTTATCTGGACCGACCCCCCACGTAGAGTTAGTTGTGTCTAGAGTAGATTGTCAACTGATGGTGTGGGCTGCACTGGGTGATCCTCACAAACCGCTGAGTTGTCTTTAAAAAGAAGCTCTTCTTTGTGGGACTCACTGGTCTTACCATTTACACTTCCAATTTGTTGCTTTTTGTACCATATTTCCTCAAATACGTGTCCTCTAATTTGGACCGGTATGAATGCAGCGTGTTAATGCAAGTAATTGCCTCCTTCATATTCACGTCCACAGTTAACTGTTTGAGTCGGTTTGAACTCAGTTGCTCACCAAAACTGAAGACGATAATTTGTCCATATACCGTATTGGCCCGAATATAAGACTATGTTTTTTGCATTGAAATAAGACTGAAAAAGTGGGGGTCGTCTTATATTCGGGGTCTTGACATTATACCCATTCACGACGCTAGATGGCGCCAGATATCATTGAAGTGAATGCTGAACTTGACTTCCCAGGCCAAAGCGAATCCCTGTCACGAAGAATAAAAATAAAAATAGCGGTAGCACGAAGAAGAAAAATAAAAAATAGTGGTAAGAAAGAAAAGAGAAGAAAATAATAGAAGAGATAACAGAAAATGGAGAAACGTAGCGACAATCTGGAGAAAAGTGGGTCGAAGATCGACCAGGTTAACCGGCAGCTGAGGAGAAGTTATGGTGTAAACTTCAAGATGCTTTTTCTCTCAAATATATTGTTATAATCATTTGTTTTAGATGTACTGTAATTATTTTCTGTATAAAAATTAATTTGGTGTTCAAAAAGTCTTTTTTTTTTAAACTTGAGTCTTGAAAAAGAAGGGGGTCGTCTTATAATCAGGGCCGTCTTTTATATAATACGGTATATTCGAATGTGACTGTCAATCCTTGTTTATTTATGTCGTGCGATTGGCTAGTGACCGGTCCAGTATCTAGCCCGCCTCACTCAAACTCAGCTGGTACAGGCTCCACCTCACCCGTAACATGTACGATGACAAGCGCTGAAGAAAATAAATGAATGGCCCATTTTAATATTTTCCCAACAATAAATTTGAACCAATTAAGACCTCACCCCATCCCATCTCTGGCCGCTATTTGCGGGAATATGGTACATCAGAAAACTTATTTCAGAGGGTGTAACTCCTGGGATCAAATATCCAATCAGTCCAACCCGGAAGCCCTGATGTGAATAGAGTAGATTGTGAAAATGTTCTTGAAAATGTTTATTTATCTGTGCCTTGGAATTACCGCTAAAGATTTAAAGCTAAAAAACTAAATGAAAGAGTGACCTATTTCCACAGTTAAAAGAATACAGCGAATGAGAATAGACGCAGAATTGAATTGGTCGGGAATCGCTGGTCTGGAGAGTTTGTGGTAAAGTCGTGTCTTCCCCCGATTTAAACTGAATTACACAAAGCTTTTTATCACTGTTTTCGCCGTCTCTTTCACAGTCCAAAGTACTTTTTGACGTGGTCGGAGTCTCATGCAGCCGCACGGAGGCCGCACTCATCATGGCTGTAATGTATTCACCGCAGCCAAAATTGCCGCCACGCTTATTGATTAGAATGTGAGAGGCCTTTGTCTCTGCTAGCGAGAACACCACAATTTCGCGACTCAGCAGGTTTCACATGGCCAAATGTGTGTTTTGTCTTGTGTACGTGTTTGTGCGTCCTTTCCATTTTTCTTTGTGTTTTAATCATCTTTTCCTTCGGGATATTTACATATAACTATCACATAGATAAATATAACTACAGCTAACCGTATTACCGGTCGATAATATGAATGCGATATTAGCATTGAAATAACTCAGGCATTGATAGCGGTACATTTCTAAACATGACATGGCAGTATTCTATCTACTCGGTTGACTCAGCAAGTGTGTATGTGCGAATATGTTCCTTCAGTGAAGTATCTGGGCCTTTTGGCTATGTCCAAAATCCTGAAGACCCACCCTAAGTCAGTGCAGAGCCACAAGGACCTCATCCTGCAGTGTCTGGATGACAAGGATGAGTCCATCCGTCTCAGAGCTTTGGATCTACTCTACGGCATGGTATGTGCTCCTTTTCAATTAAAGCGGTACATCGATTTAGGATTTTTTTATTTGTTCCTTGACCACGCCCATAACTCAAATCATCTCAAGCCATTGAAGTGAATGGAAATGCTCTCGATCCATTTCACTCCCATATCGCGCTCCCTCTGGTGTGTGCTACCAATGTACTCAAAGATGCTCACAACTGCTCAGTAAGCCGCAGTAATATTAACTCGTTCAGTACCAGTCAATTCTAGACCAAGTCTGAAAAGACGTTTAAAAACGTCTTTGGGAGTGAATGAGTTAATTGTCTTTCATAGTGGATCATAAATGTGTGCCTGTGAGTATTGTTGTGGTCTGTCTACATGTGTTACTTCACCATTTGTCCACTTATCCATTACTTAAAGGGTTAGAAAATCTTCATCACAAATAAATTCAGGAGAGGTTAATTAGTATGTGATGACGCATTCTGACTCGAATGCTAACATTTTGGTTCAACGTTCATTTTCAGCAACCAGTTCGCTACTCAATTTGACATACCGACGATTAGGGCTACTACTCTGTATTCCTTTGCAGGTCTCCAAAAAGAACTTGATGGAAATTGTGAAGAAACTGATGCTCCATGTGGATAAAGCGGAGGGAACCACATACAGGGATGAACTGCTCACCAAGATCATTGACATTTGTAGCCAGAGCAACTACCAGTACATCACCAACTTTGAGTGGTTCGTCTCCCTCAACGCAGTCGCCTACACGATCTATTTTTGACATGATTTCGAGCCGTATTTTTCTCCCAATGCGTCCTTGACAGGTACATCAGTATCCTCGTGGAGCTGACCCGATTAGAGGGCACCAGGCACGGTCACCTCATCGCCTCTCAGATGCTGGATGTCGCTATCCGGGTTAAGGCCATCCGGGTGTTCGCCGTGGCCCAGATGGCCGCCCTGCTGGACAACGCTCACCTTTTGACCGGGAACATGCAGAGAAACGGCATATGTGAAGTCTTGTACGCAGCAGCCTGGATCTGCGGCGAGTTCTCGGAGTATGTCGCGTTCTCTTTTGTCATGACTTGAAGTTAAAAACTACCCTGGATTACACAAAGTCTTGCAGCCACACTAAAAAGAAAAAAAAATCTGTAATATTCTTATGTGAGAAATTTAGAATACAAACAGTAACTTGAGTCATCATCTTTAGACACCTGGAGAACCCGTTGCAGACGCTAGAAGCCATGCTGCGGCCGAAGGTGGCTACTTTGCCGGGCCACATCCAGGCCGTGTACGTGCAGAACGCCGCCAAGTTGTTCGCCACTGTGCTACAGAGCCAAAAGGACAACACAGAGGGCACGACTACACAAGAAACCAGCCAGCTAATGATAGACCGCCTGCCGCTTTTTGTCCAAAGCGCCAACCTGGAAGTGCAGGAAAGGGTAAAATGACTGTGGAAATATCGCTCAAATCGAAAGTTCTTCTTATGGAGACCTGTTGATGACGATTCCGATCAAAAAAAAAAAATTGGTTCTCCTCTGCTAACTACACTCCACAGGCATCTTGCATCCTGCAGCTGGTAAAGTACATCCAGAAACTGCAGCAGAAGGAAGTCGAGGTAGCGGAGGAAGTCATTGCACTGTTTGCCGGAGAACTCAATCCTGTAGCTCCCAAGGCACAAAAGAAAGTGCCTATCCCTGAGGGGTGAGTATCACAGCGTTTTCACACGAGGTCTAGTCCATTTAAGCTGCGCTTGAGCCAACTCGACTCCAAACGTCCGGTACTTTTTATGAGTGTGAGTGCTCAGATGCATACTCAGGATATAATTGTAATAGGTGTCGTGAGTGACCCTGAAGTTGTGTATATGATTTAATGTTGTGCGATACAATGTTGTGTTTCGTGCATGGTTTACGAATCGTACTATATCACAGTACAGTCAAACCTCGGTTTTCGAACGTCTTAGTTTTCGACCCAAAATTTCGAGTTTTTTATGCCTCAGAAGACGAACAAATTTCGGTTCTCGAACAAACTGAGCGCACTTGAATGCACCATTTGACTCCTCTCGCCTTCCTTACACGAGGAAATGACGCTTCCTCGGGTAGACGAGGAAATGACGCTTCCTCGTGTTGCTTTCCATTGTGAGCAGACATGTTCAGTAAACATTTTTATTTTAAAAAGAGCGTCGTTTCGGTTTTCGAACAGCCTTCTGGAACGGATTATGGGCGAAAACCGACGTTTGACTGTATATTGTTTTTATTTTTTATCTTTTAGTATAGGGACAATATGTAGAGACATGAATCATCAAAAAACATGAAGCGATGCTTGCGCCAGATTTAGCTGAAATGGCAAAGCTTTTTTCTCCATGATTGGTGTGCAAAAACAAGGGCAGATTTATTTTATTTATTTATTCGTTTAGTCTGGATCTGGATGCCTGGATCAATGAGCCTCCATCTGAGAGCGAGTCCGAGGACGAGCAGCCCAAAGCTATTTTTACAAAGGAGGAGCCCAAACATTCCCGGCCCAGACACACAGAGGTGGATGAGAAGGAGCTGGCGAGGGTGCGACCATCAACTATTCAATAAGCACCTTCATTCTATAGCTCTTTTACCACCAATAAAATAACCAAAGTACATGTGACCTTTTTTTTTGTGTTTTTTTTTTTACCTGCACAGAGAAGAGAAGCCAGGAAACAAGAGCAAGCCAACAACCCATTTTACATCAAGGCCTCGCCATCCTCGCAAAAGGTCTTTTTTTTTTTCTTTTTTTTCTCCCCGGTCACTTTGTTTCTTCAGTATCTCTTTGTATCAGTTGACTTATTAGAATATGTGTCTGTCTACAAGTAGATAAAATAGATTAATAGGTATCACAAAGTTACCTTTTTTACTAACAGGTTTACCAGGAAGCCCCTGGAGTGGAGCACATCCCAGTTGTTCAGATTGATCTGAGTGTGCCTCTTAAAGTACCAGGTAGGACGTCCTATATTATTTTCATCATCAAAACAAAAAAGGGGCACTTTGATTGAAAAATAAGTTTATTGCGAGAAACACACTGCACTTGTGTATGAACTTTTCATGAACGTTGAAGTGTGTGCGTGTATGCACGTGTTGGTCAAGGATGACGATGGACTTTTGTCATCTTTTTGATTTGAAAAAGCTCTGCAGTGTTAGCTGCTGCTATTTATTCATGTTCTCACCACCACACTGCTTTTGCACATCACCTCACCCACTCACACAGTGATTTATCATACTTAAATTATACCCGAGCCTTGATACTTGCTCAGGAGCTGCGCGAAGCCCTTTATTTATTTTTTAAAATAACATTTTACGTTTTGGCACAAAAATGTGTTTAAAGCCACACATATATCTCATTCACATTTTATCTTGCACTGGACAAAAACTCTATTTAAAAAAAAATAAAATAAAACTAATACTAAAACTAATCAAAACTTTTGAAAAAATGTACACTGATAAACCTGCTATAAAAACTAATTTAAACTTAATTAAATTGGGAAAATAAAAGTCAAATGGAAATAAAAACTAGGAATAATCGATCAATTATAGCCCCGGTGGGAACATACATTGAATTGTGAAAAAAATAAGTGTATTTTCCTGAAATATAAATTCATCATTTGTCATCCCAGCACTACCTTACTCCACTGATCAGAAGCTTGAGATCATCTGAAAATGAATCCTTTTTTTCTTCCCCATTTGTATCTGAGGATGAAATCATGTCTTTTAAATCCTCCTCCTCCGCCTCAGGCCTGCCTATGTCCGACCAGTACGTAAAGCTGGAGGAGGAGCGTCGGCAGAAGGAGAGAGCCGACAAGAAAAAAAAGGAGAAAAAGAAAAAGAAAGAAAAGCGCAGTGGACGGGGAAAGAAACACGACTCTGGTCCGGAGAGCGAGGAAGACATTACGCCGGCGCACATGGTCGACATCGTCACAGAGGAGATGCCAGAGGTGACGGTGTCACTATTTGATCTTGAGCTTGGGGGTCTTAGGCTTCAAACATTCCAACGGGTGGCGATGTTGGGCTTTTTCACAAAATTCTGATTTTCACATTTAAATGTTTTTTTTTTGGTATCAAAATACCAAATATCTTCAATCATAAGGAATTCATCTCCTGTACTTGGAGCAGTCATAGTTCTACAACAACAACAAAAAAAGCCCCTGGAACAAAATATTAATTTAGGACATGAATACAAATGTGCAAAATACAGTGAGCCATTAAGCAATATAGAGTGCCCACTAGTGCGACAATACTGATGAATAACAACTTGTTCGCTAAATATTGTTACTAAAGTCAAATTAGAATGTTTTGGAAAACAAAATGTTGGTTTTTTTTTTTTTAATTAAGCACGTTTTGTTTTTGTTGGTGTTGTAATGGTAAGTTTAAAAAAATTGACATAAAAGTAAGAGTATGAAAAGTAGATCACAAATAACAGATTTATTTTTTTTTGGCGGAGGATTTTCAGTTTCGTCAAAATATTAAGACTTAAGACGACTCCTTGCTTGGAATCACCTACCTCAGGTCAAAGGTTTCTAACATGGTAATGAATTAGTAGTGCTTTAAAAACAAATTAAAACTACCTGGGCAATGTTTGGTGTGATTGACTCTGTGATTAATTATATGTACATGTTGTCTCTTTCTTTACAGTAATTAGAGTGATTAGTCTCTTTTTAGGGGGGAAAAAAGAGCTAAGTGGTCAGAAAAGTCGCTAAATATAGCGACCAAATTGGCTCACTGGGTGAATGTCGTAACCTGGGAACTCGCTATGAATTTACAACCTGCATCATTTATAAGACAGCGCGGAAAATTCTCAGTCATCAACTGAATCCTTCTTGTATTCATTGATCTCCCTCCAGAATGCCTTACCTAGTGATGAGGATGACAAAGACCCTAATGACCCTCACAAAGCCCTGGACATCGACCTGGACAAGTGAGTCGACATTTGCTCAGTCCAAAAATAGCTTCACCGAATTGAAGATGAATCTGTTCGACTAAATCCATTTTAGCGTGTCTTGGGCATTCCCGGTCACGACTTCACCGCCGATGTGACGCGCGTGGCCTTTTTGCCCCCCCTTCCTCCCTCTTGACTTTTTGCTTCCTCTCTTCTATGCACACACACACCCCATTACTGCCCACTTTGCACGGGCAGCTTGGTGGAAATGGCGGGGCGCAGGTGAGTAGCACCTCCAGCCATGTGACCTGCCGCTCCAAAATGCATCTTCTATCCCGTTTGCTGTGTTTCCAATTAGCTGGCTTGCTAACATTGCTTCTCTAACTGATCTTTAGTGCTCAGCATTTTTTTTTTTTTTCCTTTTCTGTATTGACTGAATGTAACATTTGACTCTGTATCGATATTCAAAGTGCCCTTCTCAAGCCTGGTAAAATCAGCATTAGTCCCTGAATGACTTCTTTGACTTTATCCCACAATAGTGACTTTTGAAAAAAATTCCCTTTAAACAGCTGCCGCTATTGTGAAAGCGCTATACATATCAGCATGTATTGTATTGTATTAAAATAAGAAACACTGCACGTTGAATCACTAATTGGGTGCTGCTGACGTTCTCAGGCTTTGGTTCCCTTGTAGTGGTATGGCTGATTGGGCCTGTAGAAAACTGCCCTGGTTTCTCAGATGCCTCTCAATAGATTACGAATGCTGCCAAACTCTGACGAGTCCAATGAGTGAGCGCTGCGTTAGCGCAGATAACAAGTGCATGCGCATTTTCACTAGTGATACTTCAAGCTGTAGCTGGGCTGTCTTCAATGGACTTTGAGCTGAAAGAAAAATCCACTTTTGATACATATGAAAAGAGTTGTATACATTTTGTTAACGTCAGGCCCAGGCCAGACCAATCGGTTTGCATTATGTCTCTTACATATTGCATATTGCACTTCTGGATTGTGTTTTTACGTTACGTAATGTATTCTATTGTTTAATCCAGGCCTCTTGCAGACAGCGAGAAGCTCCCAGTCAGGTCTCACCGTCCAACAGAGGTTCCGAAAAGCCCAGACGGAGATGCCGAAAGCACCTTGCAGGAAGCCAAGAGGAGCAGCAAAGAGAAGAAGGAGAAGAAGAAAGACAAAGAGAGGGACAGGAAGGTAAGGTTCGCTTTTAAATGTCACCTTCTTTCAAACAAGATACGCGCACGCTGCGCCTCGAGCATGACTACGGCATCACATTTAAACGATTCATATCTTTCATTTGCATTTGGCAGAAGAGCAAAGAAGAGAAGAAGAAGAAAAAACACAAACATGAAGAAAAGGGGGTGGATCTTCTCGGGCATCAGTCAGACGAGCCCGTCGCCCAATCAGAAGGACCCAGTGAGATGGCGGCCCCTCCCACTTCCACAACTCCTGAGGTATGACGTTTTGGGAAACACAGCGGGTAGCAACCGTGTTTTATTTTACATTTTGCTGAAGCGTTCCGCAAGTGTTGTTGGGGCCCCTTGAAAGGCTTTATAAGCCTTTATTTTGTAATCGGAGTGATTATTCACAATAATGTCAAATTTCAGGGAGCTCAGAAATTCAAGAGTGTGCTTTCCTTTGAGTGTAGGCAAATCATTGTATTAATAAAGACAAAGAGTAGAGTGTCCTTTGACGCATCCTTTGTGTTGATCAATGGTAGTAAGCTACAGAGTGCGTTTGGCCCTCCCCGCTCTCAACTCCTCGCCCTCCTGTCCCTCCTCTCCCTCCCTTGCTCTTCTAGGTTTCAGATCTGGATTTCTGGCTCTCAAAGGCTCCAGTGCCCTCTTCCGCCCAGGTTGAGTCGCACCCCTCTTGTCTCACCCCCCGGCCCTCCCTCATCGCTTAGTTGTACTCATCCACCCTTCTCATAATTCCCTTTTTTTTTTTTTCCCCAAGTCTCCTCGTCATCCACGTGTTAGCGTCCTCTCTTTCACAGGTCGCACAACTCATTCCCCCTTTGTACGCATGAGTGACTTGAATGTATGTCGTAGTGTTCCTCTTCCTGTTTCCTTTTGCTCCGTGAAAGTGGTTCGTCACGTTTGTGGATGTTGTCATTATTACTTGGTGACGGCGATAAGAGCATGGCTGTCGTCTTTTGAAGTCCCAACAGGAATCTGGCCTGGAGTCGGTTCCTTTTGCTTCCGGATGCCGCGGCAATATTGTGTTATTTTTCCATCTCGTTCTTGGACCACTTAATGTGCTGTAATAATTCAGGGGGTGGAGGGGACACACACATCAAACGTAGTGTTTTGTAATTCTGTTGCCATCAGTGCCATCGAAGGATGACAGCGGTTTAAGAAGTTTTGGAGTTCATTTAAAACTGCAAATAGATTTGTGTACTTAGCAAACGTGACACCCCGCATAGAAGTATCGAAAATGATTAAAAATTGGTGCTACAACATAACTCCGTGTTTGAACCAAGAAAATATATTCGCTTCAAGCGTTCTGTGGTTTAAAGCGACAGTGAGGCACTTCTTCTAAAATAACCATGCCAGCTCTTCTACTCTCTGTTACGTGCGCGCACTCAGGGCTGACAACAAGGCGTTCTAAAGGAGTCACTCCAAAGGGTTATTTGAAGGAAATACCGTATGCGTTTTATTTTGATAGGTTCTCATTCGTCAGACTTGAGGTAGCGACTGCTCTGACCTCAACCCGTCACTTTTCCGGCGCATGCCTTCATGTGTCTTTTTTTTTTTAGGATTTTTGGGGTAGTGGTCTTGCAAGAATGATAGCTAAACTCGACCCTGCCTGGGCTTTTCTGATGAGAAATTGTTCACACAATTACACTCTTGACTTCTGCTGTTTCTTGTTGGTTCATTTGGCTTTTCTTGTCACAGTTTGGTCTCAAAACGTATTGTGGCTGATCCCTTTTTTTGCTATGAATGAGCTCACGAGCTTAACTTTTGTTGACACCGAATTGGTAGGCAGTGCAGTATGTTTTTTTTGCCTCCTGCTAATTAATGTTTGTGTGTGTGTGGTTACAGGAAGCAGCAACAGTAGAAGAAGAAGCAGCCTCGGTGCCAGACGCAGCATCCGGCACGACACCAAACTCTGATCCCGATGAGACCAAGGACATGGAGACGCAGGAGTCTGTGAGTCACCGCCTATGATGTCCTCGTTTCCTGGAAAAAAAAAAAAAAAGAAGAGATGATGTCTGCTGCGGTGGCCGTTGAATACGCTTTCTCTCGCTCTCGTGTCCTCACGATGTGAAGAAATCATCCAAACACAAGAAGAAGAAGCAGAAAAAGGAGAAGGAAGAGAAGGACAAGAAAAAGAAGCACCATCATCATCACCACCACCACAGCGATGGAGGCGGAGAGGGAACTGTGCACAACGGCACGGTGGAGGAGGAAGAACCTCTACCGGTAAGTGAAATCAAAACGTTTTCACTCATGGTAGTCATTATAAAAACTATTTCCTGATCGCAACGCTACAGTGGAACGTCAATCTTCCGAAACACGTTTGTTGTTGCGTCAGTTGCTCTGTTTGTGTCCAGCGCTAGGCAGAGAATGTCGAACCCTCACCTGAACTCATTTTTCATTTCAGCCCATGTCCAATTACTGCCTCCTCGCAGAGAACGCTTATATCAAGATGGTGAGTCATCGGGAATCGGGGATACTTCCGAATCGGGGTGAAACGTTGGTGCGATAGGAAAGATTAAATGTCTTACGAGGCAGCTGTCTAAATAAGTCTCATTGTCAAATCTCCCTTTCTTTTAAGATGATGGAAGATGCCGATCAGGTACTGGTCAAAGTTCTGTGACAGCCAGAACGTATTAAAATTCCTGTCCTCGATGTGTTTTTTGTTTTGTTTTTTTCTTCTGCATCGATTGGCTTCCCGTGCCACAGAGCTGCTTTCTTTTCGCAGATTCTTTCTGTCCTTGCTGCCTTGTTCTTGTTTTCGCCGAAAGAGCGCGCGCGTGATTAATGCTGCGTGCGACAAATTATACAGTGTAACCTCCAAGGTTGATCGTGGCCTCGTATAGTTGATCTTAAAGTTAAAACTGAAAGGATTTTGATCCATAAGGCGGTTGCTATTTTGAGTGTAGTTTCTTTTCACCCCGCCTCAATATTTTGATGACCCCAGTGTTGCGATTACGATTTAATATGCGATTATTTCAAGTTTGGTTGAGCCGAGAACTAGTTCTAACAGCTTGACTGTCACCATTCAGTGTCTCAATTAAAAACAGTACAATGCAAGAAATATATTTTCTGTCGAGCAGACCTGGGCAAATTAAGGCCTGGGGGGGCCACACCCGGTCCATTCAGTCTCTGACTGGCCCTCACAGGGACTATGAATTCACCGAACTATATGGCGCATAGAATGAATAGAAGCTACAATAAGTGGTTGCGTTATGCGTCCACTAGATGGAGCTACGCTAAAGGAAATACAATACAATCCGGCTTTATATAACGCGTTTACAACTGCTGCAGCTGTCAAAGCGCTTTACAGGACATTTAAAATACTACGCCCAAGAGATCTGAATATGTATCCATATATAAGGCGCATCGGATTATAAGGCGCACTGTTGGCTATTGAGAAAATTGAATGCTTTTAAGTTTGCCTTATCGTGCGGAAAAAAGTTGTGCTTTTTTTTTCTGTGTACACATTTGAATATTATTACAAGCGAGCAAGCTCTGCAACTTGTCTGCAGTGTTGCCAGACAGCATTTTGACACGAAAATAAGAACAAATGTTAATTATTTATTTTGCCACATTGCAGAAAATCACAAATAGGTGTTTTCCCTTAACATAGGACAAAACATAGGAAAGGACTTGGAGACATTTCCATGTTTGACTCTAAATTGTTCGTCTTTGGTGGTGTTTGACTTTGGAGGTTAAACTGTGCAACTTAATCCCCCCCCCCTCACCCCCAATAAATCTACAGGAATCTCACATGATTAGTTTTCTTTTCTTCTCAGGTGTATGACATCCAGGGGAACCTGCAAGATGGCAGCCAGGTGGTGGTGTCAGTCATCTTTGAGAACAAATGTGATAGCTTCCTGAAATCCATGGAGTTCAACGTGCTGGACTCTCTCAACTCCAAGCTGCAGAGGCCGGAGGGCGCGGGTGCGCACGACGGCCTCACCGTCCCTTTTCAGCTCCCGCCTGGTCAGTTGCTCTCTGCTATGCACGCGCCAGGAATGTCCTGTTTGTTATGCAATCTGGGAGCTTTTCTCAAACCAACAAGTATCAAATTATCACAAGTTTTGAGACTTTATCAAACTTTTGCATTTATTTATTTTGGCCTCTATTCTTTCTTCATGCAATGGTTAAAAAAATGTGGCAACAGGGATGTTGTAACCATGCAGAGGTTTGAATAATCTGAAATTGAAGATGTTCTACCAAAACTAACAAACCGTTCTCTCGTATCCGCAGGGGTGTCCAATGAAGCTCGCTTTGTGTTCACTGTGCAGAGCATCGTGATGCCACAGAAACTCAAGGGAACGCTCACTTTCATTGTCAAGGTCAGAAAACCAAGCGCAGTATTGTCAAATGACGGCAACAACCTGAATGGGGGAAATTCATCATCCAAACAGATTGATGTACAGTAAAAGTTATTTCCCCGAATCAGAATGAAGACTCTTCAACTCACGAGAAACTGGACTTCAAACTGCACTTTACTTGTACCTCCTACCTAATCACCACTCCATGCTACAGGTGAGGCCCTGCAAAAATTTCAGTCTGAGGATAAAGAACACTGTTCATGCCTGTATTGTTATAGCTTCTATCTACATGTGCTGCTCCACCATTTGTGGCTTAACGCTAACCATTTCATTATGAATTCAAATAGTGTTTTCAGACATCATGGTCAATAAAAATAAGTGGTTTGGGAAAAAAAGCTGAGTTTAACTTTTTGTCGTAGTGAGAATTTATTGCTTTGTGGTTGTTGCTTTGGCTAGCGATGCATTTGCAAAGCTGTTGGAATCTGGGGACCTGAAGGGCAGCTCTGTCAAACTGGAAGGCATCAACATGCCCTTCCACCACCTTCTGGCCAGGATCTGCTTTCATCACCACTTCTCCGGTACGCAGACAAACATTGATCCATTTCATGGGTCTCAGTTGCTCAATCACAAACGTGCCACTGTATTGAATTATGGTCAGAAGTTCACTCTCAATAAATCATTAAAAAGTCCGAAATAGTGCATTCATGCCCAAAACGTGTACCTGCATATTTGCGCAAAAGATTATCATGTGTGATTACTTTGTACTGTACTAAAGAATTGTTGTCATTTTCAACCAGTTGTGGAGAGGGTCGACTCCTGTGCCTCCATGTACAGCAGGTCTATCCAGGGTCACCATGTTTGTCTGCTCGTCAAAACCGTGAGTCAAACTTTTTCCTGCCTAACCCTTTCGTTCCGTTATTCACCCTACGAGACGCATCCCAAAAACTGCAGGGGGGAAAATTACATTGGTATTTTCTTAAGCACAGGCTCTGCGCCAAAGTGAATTTCCAAACACACCCTGTGTTGATGGCAGCGAACAAGTTTCGGTTGGACGAAACTTAGCGTTTTCAAACTATGGGAAATTATTTCTTGAGTTTAAAATGGCTGACCTTAACTCGCTTTGCCAAAAGAAATATTGGCAAATTCAAACATTCTTGACAGAAATAAGCTGTGAAAATGTTCTCCGTGGTTTGAACGGGAGTGAAATAGCACCATCTGGTGGGCAAATTTAGTCATTAAAAATGTAAAGCCAGTCCAAATTGAAATTTTTAACAAATTGGCTTTTTGTTCTCATTTTTCATTCATAGGAAATGGGATTTGTATGTGTAGCTTTACCATTTTGGGAAGATAATTATCCAAGAACACATTTGGCTTATTTCATTCAACACAGCCAAAATGGCCTAAAAAAAATAAATAAAAATTGTCAGGTTATGAAAAATATCTTTAGTGTTGATGAGTGACACTTTGATCCTCCTTGTCTCGCAGTCCAACCAGACGGTGTCCATCGACGCCAAATGTGACGAACCCGCGCTGCTCGGGAACGTGCTGGATGAGATCAAACAGACTTTCTCCGAGTGCTGATTGTGTCCATGGTTAGCCCAACCTCCTCCCTCGTCGCTAAAACGCATCACGATCACATTCAAAACACTGCGGCCGGCAATCCCTCCGTCGCCCTATTTATTTATCTGCTCTCCTCATCCTCTTCTTTTGCTCTTTCTGCCCCTTCCACTCTTGAGCGCACTCCCTTGACGTGGTTTTACAGACTGGCGGTGCACTCGCTCCCGTGTTCTCCTGCGACGCACTTTTCAATTTCCTCTCTGAGCTCTTGGATGTCCCTCCTCCTCTGCTTCTTCCTCTTCTCCTCCACTGTCACATGGCGCCATTTTGACACCTGGACTTTTGCTGTTGATGGTTGAATTGCGTTTTTACTGGTTTTGATCTATGCTGTCATTGATGTGCCGTTTTTTTGTTTGTTTTGTTTTTGTTTTTTGTCTGTCTGAACGCCTGTTTGCGCCTTCTATGTGTATGCGTGTGTGTAAACATCCGACTGCTGTTTCAGCCTTGAAACCAAGTGACTATCTCTTTCTCAAAATTAAAAAAAAAAAAAAAAGGAGGAACTCGTACTCCCTACCTAATCTCTTCTGACCCTGAGGCCTGCAGTAGATGAGACCTTAGAGCGACTTGCACTACTCACAAAATGTTCAGGATATTGGGCTGTTAGGAAGAACCTAACAATGCATCAGTCTATTACCTTAAGTGAACTTTAATTTGACTTTTTGTGAACCTATTGTGAGTAGTGCACAGTGCAGTAACCAAGCTTGGGATATCCGACCCCTCCTGCCCCGCCTGCTTTTCCCCCCAACGGACCAAAATGGAGACACACTTGAACACGAGTACCACCAGTTAACACCAATCAGATTCACAAATTTGTGTAGTTGCATCACTGTTACATTTGATTACCTCAAAAGGTAACACACAGACAGTAATTAACTACCAAGTCCATTTGCTAACCAAAAAGACGAGCACATACTAAGCTCTCAAATGGTCTTAAGCATCGCAGTAGGCATTTATTTGCCTGTGCCTTTTATACCGAACTTAATAAAAGTGGGACACTTTCAGCCATTATGCATTCACGCGTTCAGGTAATGTGATGATGAGTGGCAAGGAAAAATCAACTAACACAAAATTGGTGTGGATGCTGAGGCTTTGTATTCATATTCGATTCTGGTTGTGAGAAGTTGATAAATTCGCTGGTCAAACATTATTGATACAGAGGCCGGAAAACCGCATACTTTATATTCGAGAACTTGACCGCTGAGCCTATGTAAGATCCATTCCTAACCAAAACAGCAGCACCTATGAAGCATGTAAATGATCCCGTTGTGTTCAAAGTTTGCAAGCTTACTAAAAATCATGCTACAATGCTGGGCGCCGTCCCACTTCCATTTACATTTGTCCAAAATTGAGTTCATAGTCCAGTTTCAATTGCGACCATCTGCAGTTAAGTAAAGGTCGCCGGATTTTTTGTAGAAATGTGAATCACATACTTTTAGGTACAGTAATCAGGACTGAATCCTGCTGCCAATGTGAGTAATTGATAAGCCCCCAAATGTCTTTGTTTCGATAAAAAGTTAAAACTGTAAATAAACCATAAACTATGATGCCCCCTAAAATGTTTGATATTTTCAAACTCACGTTACGGCATTAGCATGAGACGTCTATATGCATAAACGCTCCATAACCTTCACCAACAACCCAGGCTAAACTTAACTACGGACATGCGGCGATGATTCTCTCGTGACTTCCACCATGGACTACCCAGGCTAACATCGGTTCCTCCCTGACATATAAACATATGACGAGATTTCACTTCAACATAGTTCCTTGGCACCAAAGCCCTGTCTAAAAGAACAGTGACAATACATTTCTATAAGATGGGGATTTGTGTGTTCAAAATAGATGGGGGGGGGCAGCAAAGGACAGGCTCAAAATAAAATTTACCAGTGGGCAAGGGAATACTATAGACACATTTGAGGTGCCTACGGTGGCCCATGTGTCCCAAAAGGCATCCGTGATTCATCCCAAATACTATTTTAGCAAGGTCTCAAAACACAATTATCAGTATTAGGCGCCACAGCATCTGTCCTTACGTGCACCTGTTGTTGTCGCTTTTCCATTTCCATCACGGCAGGCCAAAGCGCTCTCAAACAACATTTCTGAAGTAGCAAGCTCAAGACTAACCGTTAGCATCTCTTATGTTTGTTTGTTTTCCTTCACAAGTCTGACTACGTGTGTGGTCAGCTGTAAATTTGCAGGAATGTCCATCGAAAACATGTTCCCGACAATGACCTATCCGTGGAGTTTCTCCCATATTGATTGCCACCTATTTCGGATCATGATATTATTGCATTACAACTTGTATATTGCATGATTTAGGAATGTACACTTTTTTATTACGTTTTTTTTTTTTCCTTCCATGGACATTTTCTCCTGAATTGTCATTCCATTTTCTCCTGTTATTTTCTCTATATAGTTTTTTTTTAATGAAGTACATACAGTACTTGGACAATGATGGTTTTGTTTTTATGCATTCTAAGTTTTGGAGGGGGAATAAATTCGATAGTTGAATGATTTAAATGATTAAAACACAGGTGAGGATAAAGTGGGGGTGTTTAAAAGAAATCAGGATGAAGAGGGCATTGAGGGCTCCCAGTTAAGAACAGGGCAGCACTGAGGGACTACCTGTGTTAATTCCCTCTCGGTTCGGCCGTCGTGTTCTTTTTGTAACATTCTTAGCTCGTGACATTGAAAGTATACTCTCCACACCACAGATTTCCAAAAGTACTGTCGTCTTGTTTCTCCATACTCTCCAGCTGTACAATGTCATATGTTTCAAAAGGGGGGACGTGAATGATCTTCATTCCCTGTAAAGATTACCCAACTTAAAAGTAAAAATAAAAACTATAAGATGCTACCGTGTTTGCCTTTTATTTATCCAAACTCTTATCTGAATTGGAAAAGGCAACGTTTAATGTACATAACTGATGGTAAATATGGATGTGTAGTTTACTTTGCCCCCACACACTAGACTATAATGCTCAGTTTTTATGATTAGTCATTTTTCTGTGTATCATGGTAGTTTGCAGCTAAGTGTGGCTACCTTATGTAGCAACACACAAATGAGATACATTGCATGAATTGGTAATTGAAAGATTGAAACTAAATGTATTTTTTTTTTTTCAATTGTTCTACCAAGTTCAATTCAATATTTCACATTCACATTTATACTTTTTGTACTCATGAAAACTCCAGTCTGGTGCCTTGCCCATGTTATGAAGTCCTCAAAGTAACGTAAATTTACATTTTTAAATTGTCATACAAGTTTTAAAGACGATGTTGCTCATAGGCACTATTTTTACATTTTAATTGAATGCGTTCCTAACTAAACAAAACTACAATTCCCATGATGCCTTGCCCGTGTTTGACAGGCAGAATAAACTCCGTCCGATTGACCATTTAAACATATTCACATGTAACGTTAGTCTTCATACATTTGTACTTGTTATCGTTGTGTGACCGTGAATGGCTGTACCTCACGCTGAATTCGGAAAACAACTTCCTTTCAGACTTCCAAAATAAGAGACTTGTAAGCACAACTATGTGAATAAAATAAATCGTCAAACCTACCGACTTCGGATTGCATTTCATTGGGGGGGAACCACGACCATTCGAAAGAGCATAAAAATCCTAATGTGGCACTCGAACGCGTTTTACACCGCGTTACGAATCGTCCTTCGTTTGGGCATACGGCCGTGACGCGTGTTTTTTGACAAAGGCGTCACGCCAAATGAGAGCTCTCTTACGCACGAAACAGCTCACGATTGTCACTTTTGTAACCTGGTTTCATATTTGTTTCCAATTGTATCCTCCTAGAAAACTTTAACATCGAAAACCCGAGGTTCAGAGCGCGGCGTTTGCATGGTCTTGTTAGACAAAATACAAGGCTGCTTTTCTCCAGTAAAGCCGCTTCGATTTCACGTCTCCTCACACAAGAACATGTAACAATAGTATTGTTAGATAGAGTTGTTGCTAGGGGGACCGCTTTGGGTGCACTCTGTTTGTTTAGAGAGAACAGAACAGAGCGAAACAGAACACAGAACCATTCTCTTGTCCAGGAGTGCCTCTTCAATTTTGGGGGGTTTGGCTGTCGGCAATTTTTTTGTCGTTTCGCCGGGGCGGCTTCACGCGACTTGTCCCAGTCGTTTGTTTATTTGTTTGTTTGTTTGTAATATGGCTCAGCATGGAAATCCTGTGGCCAGTTCCCAGAAAGCACTCATGCTGGAGATGAAAAGTCTCCAGGACGAGCCCGTGGAAGGCTTCAAAATCACTCTGGTGAACGAGTCGGACATGTACAACTGGGAAGTGGCGATATTTGGTCCGCCGAATACGCACTACGAGGGCGGTTATTTTAAGGTGAGTGGCTCACTTCAGCGAGCACTACGGCTACCTTGTGTTATTTTGCCTGCTTTCAAACGACTTTTTTTTTCTTTCCTGACTTTTAAAACTGCTAACGTGTACAACGTCTCTTTGACAATGACTAACGCTCTTTGCGATACCAGTTTAAAATTCGTGCTGTATATGCCCTTTTTCTGTTTTTAATGTATAACATTGGGAAAAGTACACGGATGAAATTTCACGTAGGATGTTAAAACATGTCAAAGTTCAAAATGGCACCTTGCGATACGAGTATAATTTGTCCTGTGACCACGTGTCTCTAATCCATCCGTCCACTTTCTGATAAGCTTATTCACATAAGGGTCGCAGGGTGTGCTGGAGCCTATCGCAGCTGTCTTCCGGCATTAGGTCGGGTACACCCTGAACTGGTTGCCAGCCAATTGCAGGGCAGACATAGACCTAACAACCATCCACACTGTCACTCACACCTCCAGACAATTTAGTGTTCCATTAAACCTGCCATGCATGTTTTCGGAATATGGGAGGAAACCGGAGTACCCGGAGAAAACCCACACAGGCACTGGGAGAACATGTAATCTTTACACAGGGAAATCAGAGCCGGAATCGAACCCTGCACGTCTGCACTGGGAGGCCGACGTGCTAACCAGTTGACCGCCATGTCTCAGATCATCTTTCCCCATTGAAGTAAATAAAAGTGCCATTAATCCGTTCGAGCCTCCTTATAAAATCGAACATCATTAAGAAAATGAGCACACTATAATATTGTACTTGATGCAAACACAAAGGGCGGTCCAGTGGCTAGCGCGTCAACCTCACAGTGCAGAGGTACCGGGTTCAATTCATTTTCTTTTTTTTTTTTATGTACGATACCTAGCGACACTCTTTGTACAATATTTTTGTCTTATGCATTGCGCTTGCTCTCTAATTGCATTCAAATGTTTTGAAATGTGTATTGTCCTCCGGCCAAATCCCAGGAGCTTTGATTGCGCTATTTCTGCCCCCGCCGCATCTCCACGGCCTGCGGAGTTTCATGAGCACGCCTCTGGATTCCACCGCAGCTTTACGAAAATGCGCAGCCTGGCTGCGAAATCCACCGTGTGGCTGTGACTCATTTTGCTCCAGGTTTCCATCGAACCTGTTTGCCCGATTCTTCTCTAGAGGGGAAACAACAGAACATGACGTCCTTGATCGGTGCGCCTTTAAGGCACGTGGTGTGAAGGCTGCCTGTTTGACTCCGCGGTTTTGTTTTGGCGTCACTCAAATTGATGTCGCTTGGGAAGTGTCAACTCAGCCTCTCCCGATACACTCGAGTCAAAAGTTGTCCGACCTCCTTGACGGGAGGGTCAGCATGTCAGGCTCGTTGTCCTGCTGGTTCTTCCGCCCCGGTTTTGTTCCCACGGGCTTTACTAGTATCAACTTTGTGAACAAATGTATCTGAGAGGTCAAAATTAAACTGTCAATGATCTAATTTATCGACATACCCCCTTGGGTATGAATTTAAGCTTGGATAGTTGCTATGAAAGAGGTTGTAGCCTTAAAACAAGCCAGAGCAAGGCCTGTGGAAATGAAAACAAAGATGGTGGAAAAGGTAGATGTGTGAATTTTCACACCTGAATTTTTAACCATTTCATACACAGATAATGATAACCTGGTAACATGATAAGATGTCCACTGTAGTAACCGCCGTCCCTAAAAGGGTTAACTTATCCTGCACTCGAATTTTATGCACTGGAGTCTTCGCTGCAAAGCAAAGCGCGCGCACGATCAATCCCTTGACGCTTGCCAAACTAAAAGTCTCGTGTTGTCAGCTTTTGGTCTCGCAAGAAATTGCAAACTCATGAGGGCGAGTCAAATAGCGCCTTGTGTATTCGCTGGTGCGACGTTGAATGTATCGCAAGCCTTGAGACTAAAGAGGTTTGCATCGTAATTTAGGAGTCAAAATCCTCACATTCGCGCCTCATTTAAATATCTTGAAAAGCAAAACTGAACAGTCATTTTATGTGGCTCAAATGCTCTTGCGAGTTAGCATTGTCGACCTGTCGGTTGGTTGCAAGCGCCAAACTGTGCTTGATTTTTTTATTTTATTTTTTTTTAAACTTCCTGGACCTGGATTTGACACCTCCCTGGTCTGCGGCTATTTCCCCGAGTTTGATGTTTCAACCTGTGTGTCCTGTGCTGAGGCTTTCAGCCCTCCATACCTTTTGCCACGTGTCCAACCGATGAACCCCTTGTACACTTTTGTATTCCTCTGCACTCCATGTAGGTTGACTATAGTGAGCAGAAGCCTCATTATTTGATGTAAAATCCCCCAGCGAGGCTTCCACTGCCAGCTCGCCGCCCACTCCCACCTCTAGGGAGTTGTAGCGATGACCAGCCGACCGTGCCCAATCAGTAAATATTGCCTCATACGTGGAACGGGTTCCTCAGCACAGGTTTTCATTTCATGAACGAGGTCTGCACTTATCCTAAGTGTCGCCCTGGAGGGCTCACTGTTCGCGCTCACTTTCATAAATTATTCCAACAGCAGTGCGCAGGGATGAGCGCTGGATCGTCTTGGCCTGCAAGGGACACTTTTCAAAACTAAACGACACCCCACAACACCCATCCAGCTCTACACACACTGCGGTGTCTTCACACTCATTTACTCCTCGCCGCCACCCTCGTTCCATTTTCAGCGCAATCTGAACTCGAGAGGGAGTAAAATGTGCTGGAAGAAGCGTCCTGGCATGTGCGCTCATTGATGATGTCATTGATGCATATCGAGAGCTCCGCTGATGTATTCATTTGTTCCACTGCCTGTCCTAACGCCCGATCTGATTCTGATTTATCACAGGCCCTGCTCAAATTCCCCGTGGACTACCCCTACTCCCCGCCGTCTTTCCGCTTCCTCACCAAAATGTGGCATCCCAACATTTACGAGGTTAGCTTTGTCGATCCGAGTTACCGTATTGGCCCGAATATAAGACAGTGTTTTTTGCATTGAAATAAGACTGAAAAGTGGGGGTCGTCTTATTTTCGGGGTCTAGACGTTATACCAATTCACGACGCTAGATGGCGCCAGAGATCATTGACCGCGAATGCTGAACTTGACTCCCCCAGGCCAAAGCGAACCCCTGTCACGTAGAATAAAAATAAAAATAGCGGTAGCACGAAGAAGAAAACTAAAAAATAGCGGTAAGAAAGAAAAGAGAAGAAAATAATAGAAGAGATAACAGAAAATGGAGAAACGTAGCGACAATCTGGAGAAAAGTGGGTCTAAGCTTGGCCAGGTTAACCGGCAGCTGAGAAGTTACGATGTAATTTACATTTCAAAAACCAGAAGCCATTCATTTACGAATGTGATTGCATTTTAGTTTACGCATTTAAATGTTCAGATATTAAGATTTGAATGAGGCAAAATAACTTTCTTTTTCTCTCAAATATATTGTTATAATCATTTGTTTCAGATGTACTGTAATTATTTTCTGTATAAAAAAATAATTTGGTGTTCAAAAAGTCTTTTTTTCAAACTTGAGTCTTGAAAAAGAAGGGGGTCGTCTTATAATCAGGGCCGTCTTATATTCGGGCCAATACGGTATGTTCATCCAATCTGAATCGCACGTGAGCATTTTTGTCTTCTCCCACCGCGCTCCGTCGGCTAGAACGGCGAAGTGTGCATTTCGATCCTGCACCCGCCGGTGGACGACCCCCATAGCGGCGAGCTGCCTTCAGAGCGGTGGAACCCCACGCAGAATGTCAGGTAAGACGTTTGGTTACGCCCCCGGTCATGCTTGCTCGTCCAAAGCTGCAGGATGACCGATAGGTTGACATCATTATGTAATTAGCCACTGAATGAAACAAAATTGACGTCATTGATAAACGGGTGTGAGAAACTGAGGAATATCGATCTTCCCCAAACTCCCCTCAAAACGAATGACAACGCTGCATGGATGCATATCTTATCTACACACGTGGACACATATGATAGAAGTCCCTCTTAGCCAATGGGATGCCGGGATGGTGCTCGGTAATAGCCAATGGCAGAGCAGCTATAAGTATGTTGCGTTCAGGAAAGTCGGAGCTGCGAGTAGCAGCCCCTGCTGTATTTTTAAAATTTTTAAATCTTTCGTATCTTGAAATTTTTTTAGTAACGAGGCAATATTTTCATTTTGAGGCGTTTCGTTACTTGAAAATGTCATACGAAGAGTACTACTGCACTTGAGGTCTTTTCCCATCAAGTCCCGCCCTTTGAATCGTCATTTCCCCTCCCACCCCTCAGTGCCTTTCGTCTCACCTTCATCCTTGGCTTTTGATTTTTTTTCTCTCGCCGCTCAGGACCATCCTGCTCAGCGTCATCTCCTTGCTCAACGAGCCCAACACCTTCTCCCCCGCCAACGTGGATGCCTCCGTCATGTACCGCAGGTGGAGGGAAAGCAAGGGTGAGGACCAGGAGTACATTGAGATCATCAGGTACTGCAGTTTTTAAAAACAAAACAAAAAAAAAAACAACTTCTCTCGGTATAACATAACACAATGCTTTCAAGAAAAGACGACAAATCGCTCAGGCCTCGCGCCGTTTCTCTCTTCCTGCCTTCCTTCACAGGAAGCAGGTGCAGGCCACCAAAAGCGAAGCGGACCTGGATGGCGTCAAGGTTCCCGTCACACTGGAGGAGTACTGCATTCGCACCAAAGTGCCGCCCACGGACGACGGCTCCAACCTGCTTTACGACGACGACGACTTTGACAATAACTTGGACGAAAACGGCATGGACTACAGGAACTTCACGGACGACGGCTCCAATCTGCTTTACGACGACGACGACTTTGATTATAACTCTGCCGACGAAGGCATGGCGGACAGCTACCAGGACATTCGCTATAACTCGCACGACAACCTCACAGAAGATGAATTTGATTATTGAGGTCGTTTCTCTTTGCTTTTGTTTTGGGGATGCATTTTGGGTTGTTTGTTTTTTTAAAGGAAGGGTGTTGCTATTTCAGTGCAATTTTTTTCCGGTTTGGTGTTTTGACTGGTTTTCTTTTTCTGTGACCATCCCATTGAGCACAGACACCACAAGCTGGAACAAAAAAATGGATTAACAGCGGCTGCTATTTAATGTGTTAATTCAAATAGCCTAAAAAAAAAAGCAATTTTATTCAATGGGCATTGAAACAACTCGTGAGGGGGGGTTGGGGGGGGGGGACAAGACATCCTTCTGACTCACTTTCAATCTTGCTGGACCTTTACAATCTACCCGGATATTCACGCGGATAGTTTTGATCATTTTTTTCCTTCTAGTTTGTGTACTTATAAAAGAAATAAAGATCTTTATTAGGGTTCAGCTATTGTTTGAAGCAGTTGCTGTAAGCAGAAAGGTAACATGCATTCATGTTTTTCAGGTATTAGGTGGAATGGTGAAATTCACAGCATGTTTTTGAGCCATAAAACTTTCATGCATGTCCACATTTCTGCCTTTCTGTAACTTAGTCTACCAGTTGCAACCTGCTGATGACATTGTTGCGTTCGTCATTTTGGTCTTACGATGTCACAATAGCATTGCGAACAGTTTAAAAAAATTACAAATACTTGGTAGACATTGTTTGTTTTTTTTAAACAATGTTGCTTGGCCACAAGATGGCGCCATCACTTTATTTTTTTTTACTCGACGTGGCTTTTGAGACGACTAAGTATATTTTTCAATATAGGTTCATTGCACTACTTGCTTCGTTGAGAAAGGAAGTGGTTGCGGACATAGATGAAAAGTCCAAGGCTGGACAGAAAGTACACGGAGTAAAAGTGTTTTCCCCTGGAATGAGAGACACATCGCAGAATCCATTTATAGCCTGGCCACGTCACGTCACGTTGCGCTCGCTGTCGTTCATTTCCGCGTACCCGACTTCCACCCAGCCCGTTGCTTATACTGTACTTGTGTTGCCGTGGCGACGTCTCCATTCCAGACATTCATGTCCAACCTCCTCTATTCTTTTCTTCTGTTGCTATGGTGTGACCCAGATGACCCGGTTTGTTCCTCTCACCCAGGAGCTTCCAGTCGTAGAACATCTGATTCATTGCGGCTCTCCTCTGTCACCCATTGGTACTTTACAAGATTAAGATGTTTCCCGAAAGCCAACCTAGCGACTCACTAGAGTAGATTTTTACAGGTTATCTTTCTATCACCGCTGATGATGACAGAAAAGTCGTCAAATAGATTGGGCTAAAATCAACGGTGGTTGACATCTTGATTAAGATCTTTGGGTCATTTCAAATACAGCAAATACGCAATATGATGATGAAAAAAAAAAATCCAGTATCAACATACTAAAAAAAATAAAATAATGGGGTTGTTCTTCTGGAAAGTTGATTAGATACCTGTTAGCTAGCATAGAGCTAGCGAGTGGAGACCCGAGACCTTTCCACTCGTGTCGTCAGACCTTTCCTGCCGAAGTCAGAGTTTGTTCCCCCCGCCCCTTTTTTTTTTTACCCATGGCAGGTGTAAGTGTTGCCATAGTGAAGTCTCCAGGGAAACAGCACTTTAAACCCGACACGCCAAAGAAGAGAAGCTGGAGAGAGGAAGGTGGGGATGAGGGAAAAAAATGTGCTCCAATTGAAATTAGACAGCATGTGCTTGTGCGCTTATTCCAATGATACGCTCACAGGATGCTTGATATTTATTTCACAATAAGTTTATTATTCGGCTTGACTGATTTCATCTCATGTATACAGTTATGAAATGTGGTACCTGGTTTTCTTTTCCCTCATTCAATTTCTTTTTAATTTCCTTTAAATATTCTGTAGATATATTCATCCATTTTCTTCGAGCAGTAGGCGGGGTACACCCTAAACAGGTTGCTAGCTAATCGCAGTGCACACGTAGAAGAACAACCATTCACGTTCACAATCATACCGAGGGACAATTTAGAGTGTTCCATTCTTTTTTTTAATTATTATTATTAATCCATAATTAATATTATTTATACTCAAGATTTTCTCGTGTGTTCGCGGATCAGAAGCTGACTTGAATTCAAGCAAAGGTGCTTTTATTTTCTATACTGTATATGGAAACGCTTTTCCGCTCCTGTACAGTAAGTGGCGGTATGCACCAATGAGCATACTGTATTAGAAGAAGAAGAAGAAGCAGACGATGAACATTTAGACATGAAAATAGATAGATAGATAGATAGATAGATAGATAGATAGATAGATAGATAGATAGATAGATAGATAGATAGATAGCTAGCTAGATAGATAGATAGATAGATAGATAGATAGATAGATAGATAGATAGATAGATAGATAGATAGATAGATAGATAGATAAAAATGTAGCTCTCTCATGTTTTCGTACTCACCAACAAAACGCTTGGACACTCCTCAAACGCTCTCACACTCTTGTTACAGTATTACAAGCTCCCACACGATGCCGAAACGGTTTTCCCACGCTAGTAAAATTCTCTCGCACATTACTGGACTCGTTTTGTTTGTTTGTTTGTTTGTTTTTAATGCTACTGGAACACGCCACTGGAACTGTTCTGTCGAGATTTCCAACATAGCTTAATGTACTGTATTGAAATTCAGAATTCTGTGATGTGTGAAAGTGAAATATCATTTAGCGTTTTGGGGTTCTTTGAAAGGTTGGAATAGCAAAGGATAGGAATTCGTTGTTATTTTGCATTTCAATCCAAACGTGTGCTCATTACTGATGCAATCATCAACGCTGTCAACGTGTTATGCGCAGGAAGCAAATACTTGACATGCATACAGGTGTGTGTGTGTGTGTGTGTGTGTGTGTGTGTGTGTGTGTGTGTGTGTGTGTGTGTGTGTGTGTGTGTGTGTGTGTGTGTGTGTGTGTGTGTGTGTGTGTGTGTCACACGGCTCAAGCTGATTGGTCACTCCGACTGTTGTGTTGGATATATAAACCTCCCACCCGAGGCTCTGCACCGCACCGCGAAAGGTACTCATCATTCCTCACAGGACGAACAAGTGAACACCTGTGGCTGCGAGAAGCGAGACGTGTCCCAGCGAAAACCCGTCTTTTATCCTCCTCCAGCACTGTAAGTATATCAACAGTTTTTTGTTTTGTTTTTGCAGCGGCAGCTCCCCTTTCAGGGGTTGTTTGCCCAATGGTGACAAACTTCACTTTTCCGGCTTTTGGAAGCCTCATGGTAATTTTTTAGTGCGCAAAAAAAAACCACACAAAAAAAACAATCCAGCCGTGCCCATTGAACTAGTTTATCAGAAGTGTGACGCAGTAGCTCATGTTTCATCGCCGTTTGACTTGTCTCACGAACATGCCGAGTGGTTTGTCTTTTCACGGAAGATCAGAGACCAGAACATTCGGTACACCTGCAGTGCCTCCATGACATCCAAATGCAAAAGTAATACTGTATACAAAGACAATGAATAAAATAACCAAAAGTATGAGCAACAGCCCTCGCTTTTATAAACTTTAAGTTAAAAAAAAAAAAGTAATTAGATCGAATACATATTTTAAAAAGTGCTCTATTTTTTTTTTTTTTAATTCTTAGAAATACATAGTATGATGCAATTCAGTTTTACAAATGGCAAACAGATGACTAGTTCTTTGGTAGCCAGTTAAAACTGAGCATTATGATCTTTTTCAAGGCAAGCCTTTTAGACCGAGGTCTTTTATTGGCTCTTACTACAATGTGCAAGTCTAGCTGAGATTGATTTCACACGTGTACTGTGAAATTAAAATCCCCAGAGTAGCCTACATGCCACTAAATGTGCCAAAGAATGGAGCGCTTGTTAGAAGTACGCTTCTTCTACAATATTAATCGTCTGTGCACTTACCTAGCAGACTGGTCAAAGTACAAATACTGATTCAACTCCCGTACTTGAGTAAACAAGGACAAATGCTGAAATGTGCCTAAATGCAAAAGTTTTTTTTTTTCTTCCTCCCATTCAACAATATGAGTGGCAAAAGTACTCCATGGCTAGAAAAAAAAAAAAACGGGTAGAAGTCAAAGTACTTATTCAACTCCTGACAGTATAGACTCTGAAATGTAAAAAGTACAATTGAATTTTTAACTTCTCGTTTTCAGAACTTGGTGCAATAGAAGAAAAATACACCCAAAAAAATAATTTTCTTTGATCAGCTTATAATACCTGTGACCTGATTTAACAAAAAAAGTGTTAAATTAGCTAATGATGATTAAAAATAAAAAAAATCTTTCAAATAAGGCCAATGCTGGGGGATATTTTGGTTTTGGGAATTTGGCGCGTCATAATGATTAATGCTCCTTGATTCATAATCCACTTTTTAAGCCCCCATAAATCTCAATCAAGGTCTGAATCTCATTTAACTTTGCCTCTCTCTCGGTGCATCTTTTTCAATGTCGGCGCCTCCAGGAAATTAATTTCCAAAGGTTAAACGATATTTGATGTTGAACGTAGGGAGTAAAAGTCATCAGAGTACACGGTCGTGTTACTTTTCACCATGATTGTCATCTTGCACTTTGAAAAGGGATTTGTGATTTGCGAGGTAATAACCAGAAAACATCCCTGGTGTTATTTTTGTCTGACTCCTGATTGACACCCCTTCGCTTCTCCTTTTGCGTTATTAGCTGCACTTCCACCTGACTGCACCGCCGCCCACGCGGCCCGTCATCCGGTGGGGGGTGGGGCACCATGTGGGTTTTGGATAAGATCCGCGGCTCGGTGGAGACGGGTGTGCTGCGGCACGGCGAGAAAGGCGCGGCGCCGCCCTACACCAACGTCCTCACGCCGGACAAGATCCCGGATTTCTTCATCCCGCCCAAGTTGGTCAGCTGCCCTCCTGAACCCGAGGCGGCGAAACCCAAGGAGGGCTTGCAGCCTTCGACGTCGGAGCAAACCATCGGCGGCGGGAGGAAAATCAGCGTCCCCAAAAGCCCCCGTCTGGTGGCCAAGCTGGCGGGAGACACCAAGAACCTGCTTAAGGCAGCCAACCGTCACATCATCCAGATAGAGAGCGCGGACGAGGTCATCGCCGGCGACACCAACGCCGACCCCCAGTCCCAGACCGCCATGTCCCTCCCCTACGTCCCCAAGACCCAAACCTCTTACGGCTTCACCACCTTGAAGGAAAGCCCCCACACTCGTCGCAAGGAGTCTCTCTTCCACTGTGACATCACCAGTCCCATGACCTCCCCCAACAGCCAGAGGAAGACCCCCGGCAAAGGCGACGGAGGCGGCGGCAACCACCTGAACCCGGCCGACTTCAACGCCTCCCACATGAACCCGTACCGCTATTTCAGCGGCGGCGAGAGCGACACCTGCTCCTCGGCCGAGTCGTCGCCCTTCAGCTCGCCGCTGCTGTCCCGCTCCGCCTCGCTGCTCAAGATCTTCACGCATGAGACGCAGGCCAAGGTGGTGAAGGCCAAGCGCTCCTTCGCCCGCCACAGCTCCCTCTCCACCGACGAGTGCAGCTCGGCCGAGCCCAGCCCCAGCGTCCAGCGCCGGCCGCACATCCCGTCCTTCCACTGCGCGAGCGCGCCGTCTCCGGAGCACGGCTCCCAGCGGGAGCACACGGTCAACCTGCACAAAGGCGGCAGCGTCCGCATCAGCGCCCACTACGACGCCGGCACCTCCCGCCTGCGCGTGCGCGTCCTGGCCGCCGAGAGCCTCTACGACAAACACTTTGACATCAAGAGCATCAACTGCTGCGTGTCCGTCTACCTGAACCCTGGCAAGTTGCAGAAGCAACGCAGCAACATCATCAAGAACAGTCGCAACCCCGTCTTCAACGAGGACTTCTTCTTCGACGCCGTCGGCCCGCTCCAGGTCAAGAACCTGTCGCTCAAGTTCAAGGTGGTCAACAAAGGCACCAGTCTGAAACGGAACACTCTGCTGGGGGAGCGGGAGGTCCTGCTGAGCAAGCTGCTCTCGGGGGTCTAGACTCCAAAGAGCAACCAGAAACCAAGGCCACGAATGGACCTTTTATTTTTACAAGTTCTTTGCACTGCTCCACCACTTTGTGTCGTATTGTTCGGACACGTTTCCACCGGGCTTCATTCCAAGACTCTTTGGAATGGTCAAACCCTTTTGTGAACCAGAAGTTCTCAGTCTTTTGGGGTCCAGGGACACCATAAGAGGGAGACATTTGACCTAAAACTGCATCAAAAGATAAATCGCAGATTTAAAGAGATGCGATCCATAGAAATAAAATCGCAGATACAGCAGGGCTATGATGGAAGAACTGTACAGTGCTACCTTGACTTTGAAATTTAATGTTTCCATCACAAAACTAAGTTTACTCATCAACTCAAAAAAAAATCTTCCTTTTCGAGAAATCGAAATGCCATTAAATCGTTCCAGGTCCCCAATTGCTATTGTTTGTGATTTTTGAGAACGCTATTTTCGTGGAGACTTAAATTGAAATCTTTCATGGCTGATAACGTCTCCAAGCAAACTAGGCAGATATGTTTGTGTTTAGATTTGGTGAGCAGATTATCTCCTTTCCATTATACCTGAAAGACACTATTTTCTGGACCTAATTTGGTCCTGGCTTCTCGGGCTAGAGTTGCTCTTAAGACACGTCTGCCATCTAGTGGTATATACTGTCATTACAACTTAAAACTGATCATCAATAGTCAACATTTTAATTTTCTAAAAAACAATCGAGGAGTATCCCAAATATGGACATGAGCCAGTTGCCCATCCCTGCTTTTGCTGCACACAAATGGTGAAGCAACGCAGGCATGTATTCTTTATCCTCGGTCAAAAAGCAACTCTTATTATTGCATCATATTGAGTCGCTGAAGATAGTGATGAGTCTTTGTGTCAGTATGACTGTATTGTACTGCTGCCCAGTGGCCAAGTTGGGCATACCAGAAAGAGCAGCGCGATGTACTAAATTGAACAATCAAATCATGCTGTACAAACTGGTTAGTTCCAAATGCTATTGCAACATGTTTTTATAAAGACCTGAGTAGAGCGCTACTTTCCTTATTAAATAAAACTCATTCCAAAAATGTATTGTGTTGGGGGCCGGAGTGGATTCATGCCACTTTCATTTATTACAATGGAGGAAGATGATTTGTGACCTAAGCCTGGCCCAGGCAACAAATTCAAGTCGTATCTCAAGGCATCACTGTACGTCGCTGGCATAGATTAATGAAGGAAAATCATTCTTAAATACATTTCAGTTCAAGGATTCTTCATCAGTAGCAGGTTCCGATGTCTCCTGGTTCTCAAACCTCCTGAAGCCAATGTTGCGTCTATCCAAGCAAATGAGCTTGCAACATATGGACTTTCCACCGCTCCCCCTCCACCATGCACGCGCGTCACCAGATGTGTCGCATGCTGTGATTATGATTGTAATGTGACGCCTTGGCCACAAGCCGCGCGCGTCCGTGCACAAAGGTGCTTTTGTGAACCCCTTCCCCGCCCCCCACACCCCCGCCACTGCTTTGACGTCCTGATGTGCAAATGATGCTTTGATCCCAGGGGAGGGAAACAAATGCAAGTGCAGCGTGTTGCATGGCATGAACGTGTGTTCAAAATATTGCGTGAAACCCTAAAGCCTTACAGACTGTACCGGACACTACATTAAGTACACCTGTAGCACCACGGAGCCAGGAAAATTCTGGTAAGAATGCTTTGGACTTTGACCAATGATTTGGGCCAACCATTCACACTCCCTCTTTTGGAGAGGGAGAGAGAGATTCACTTATTCTGCAAGAAAAGCCTTCCATTTTTTTCCCAACCTTCATGGGAGGTTGTTGTCACTCATAGCCATTACTCGCCAGCAATTCCTGCATCTCCTTTATTGTAGACCTCTTGACACCCTGTTTGACTGACTGATTTTCTGTCACCAACCTACCATGGTTGTGATGTGATTGTGATCTTGGTCCCAGGTGACTTTGGCAGAGAGGTAGAGTCAACCCTGGGTTGGTCGCCTGTCAATCGCAGGGCACATATAGAGAAATAACACTTAAACTCACATAGACCGACCGACGTATAGATTGCTTTTATTTATGAGACATCCTTTTCGTTTTGTCACTCTTACCCCATTGCCCAAATGTGAAGACTACAGGGGAGGTTGTTGTCACACACGGGTCTCAACCAATACTTTCCAGCAATTCCTCCAGATTCTTTGGTGTCGCTTCTAGCTCTGACATACTTCGCAGCCTCCTTAACCAGGTCCGTTTAGCAGAAAGTAAAATTGTGATCAAGCCTGACAGCAGCGTGCAACACAAAAGCATGAAATAGTGGAATTCAAACCCTGAAGTTCACGAATGTGAGGCCGATCTGCTAACCACTACTCACCATGCTGTCCAGAAGTCTACCTAAAACGAGTTAATTTTAGTCTGATAAGGCACAATTACGAAGTGCTACTGCAGGTGTACCTCATGTTTTTGCCACCAAGTGTGTGTGTGTGTGTGTGTGATATGAGCAAGACGTTCAAATAATGTTTGCATGTTTTTTAGATTTATTTTATTTGTTTTCTGTTGTTTTTTTTAAACAATAAAGCTGTGTACCGTTTTTCTCAACGTGTGTTAGTGATGCACTGGCATGGCGACGTCATCTTGGCCTCACTCGCATGCGGCGACATCCCTAAGTGTTTTGGACTAAAGCAAAATAAATAAAGACGTCAAACTTCAATAGAGTTCCTCTGCTCTGTATACATTATAAACTTTTGACGTGACTGTCTTGCGTACAAATTGCCTCAAAGTCGGGCGCGTCAACCAGGCGGAATGCTAGGCGGGTAGCCTGCGGTGGTGTTGGTGTCGTCTGCCGTGCGCTCTGATGTGTATGTTTGCCGCCAATGTCGGGTTCACGCCACTTTAGTGATTTTTTTAAGTGAACTTCGGTTTGACAAGTGATTGCTGTAACTGTTATGTAGCAAAAGAAGACGTGAGCAGTTTGATGAATAAAAAAAATCAATTGACCAACCTGAAGCGGATGTGTTGGCTTCATTTTTTTCTGGGAGTCACATTACGTAATTAAAGACGTAAGCGGCAATAACGGGGCCCTCGCGTCCCGTTTTTCTGCATCAGAAGGTTAATCGTCTTTTCATGGTTATTGAATAATTTTTTTTCTTAATGTTTTTTTTAGTTCTTGAAAAAAAAAAGAAACTTGGAAAATTCTTTTTCTTTTAGACCACATGAACTATTTTACACCTATTGTATAAAATTTTAATACATTTCCATTTGGTTCCCTACAATGTAGCCTTGTGATCCAACTTTTTTTCCTTTAAAAATGAAACTTAATTCTTGGCAATGTAATATTTTAACATTAGTGCATGATTCAAATATATTTTTTAAACTTCTTTATTGATTAAATATTAGAGCTTTCCTCTCCCCCCAAAATGCATCATTATGCATGTAAATTAGGACTTTATTCTTGTACAATTTCAACTTTATGCACACTGCACACTGCACACAAACATTTTTTTTGTTAAACTCAGAGATGTAAAACTTTTTCAAAGTACACAAAATACCAGTTTCTATTAAAACATTTTACAAACCTTTCTAAATTTGTATTCAACACTTCAATCCATCCTTCTCACAGGTGCGCCACATCAAGCGTGTACCTCTGTGTGTGTGTGTGTGTGTGTGTGTGTGTGTGTGTGTGTGTGTGTATTTGTGCGCACCAGCTCATTCAAAGGTTGTTTCTTTTCCACAGAAGAATATTCGAGTTGTGGTTCAATGTTTGAATACGATTCATGGCGAACCATCAAACCAGCGAGCTCCAGAAAAGCTGCCTGACTACAGACGACTTTTACAAGGTACACACTCAGCTCACTTGGCCCAGGCACACAAACTCACACAAATACACACACACAAAAAAGTACTTTTGTTTGTTTGTTTGTTTCTGACATCAAGTTAAGAAACAAAGCCGTGTTTCACCGATAGGCACCACGGTTTATTTCCGTTCTCTTTTCCCAGCTTGCAGATTGTTTTGTAATTTTGTCATCTGGCGCGGTTGGCCGAGAGGCCCTCTGAGATGTGGTGCTGACGAAATGAAAAGCTATACACCAGAGGGAAAATTTGATTGGGGCAATTTGTATCCCCGGCTTTCTTGGCAACGCAGAGGCTGTTATTGGCTTTGGGATCGCTATGGCAACCGGGGAGCAGAGTGTCTGCTGAGTGAAGGAATGAAATAAGTGTGTGCGGGTGTGTTTGCGGGAGGTTCGGTATTGCTGTTTAAATTACCAGCCAGTATAATTGCACTAAAGTGTTTTCATTTTCTCCTTCCGGCATTAACCCTGCAACACTGTGACTACTTCCAGCTATCAAGGTACTGAACGCGGTTTAGGATTCCGTTTGGAATTCACCCAGGACCGGTCGCCTGTCAATCACAGGGCACATAAAGGGGATATTGTTGTCACCAGATAAAACATAGCCATTACTTGCCAACAGTTCCTGTGGCTTCTTTAATGTTGCTGTAGGCCTCTTAACAGCCTCCCTTTCCAATTTTCTTTCCTCTGACCATGGCTGTGATGTGATTGGTCAATTTCAATACCACTTATTTATGAGAAAATGATTCCGTTTTGTTACCCCCAACCAAAATGCAAAGAATGCTGGGGAGTTTGGTCTTGCATAAAGTTACACAACCAGTACGTGCCAGCAATTCCTGCCAACCTTTGAGTGTTCCTTTTGTCTTTGACATACATTGCAACCTCCCTGATCAGGTGAGTGAAGCCCAGAGTGAGAGCGTGACGAACTTTTACAAGAGCGCTGCGCAAAAGCCTGAAAAAGAAGCATGTAGTGAGAGATCACTGAAGCATCTGCCACTGTGACGGCTCGATGGGAGCTGGCGACCGCAGGTAACTATCCTGCGTGGGTTGCCGTGGCAACACACGGGTGAACCTTTAACACGGGCAAGGGGGTGGGGCGGAAGACTGAAAAAGGGATTGATGGAACCTGATGGAACCTGAAACTAATGAGACACTAATTGTTACCAATTTTCACACGGGGCTTTTGGGAACAAATCAACCTGAGTGATGGAGATTAAATCGTGCGGCATTTGGGCAATGAAATAAATATTTGGTCCTTCACTCAGATTTGTATTTGCCCATTTCTGTAGCACATGCTACATCGCAGTTTTTTCGTTTTTTTTTTAATCATGAAAAAAATAAAGTGGCCATCGTGAAATAAAAGCAGGTTGATCAACATCATGCGGTCTGTTTTCCCCTCCTCATATTAGGCTCCTGGGCGCTTGCTGTTGTCAAATTAAATTATTCAGGTCTTGGAAGGAAGAAATGCATACTGCATACTGACTGTTCTGTTCAACAAACAAATCCTTCTAAAAATGTCTTCTTTTACATAATGAACATAACTTAGATTATTTTATTTTTTTTCGATTCCACAAGGGATGTGGAGGCTCTTTGTGGACAGGAGAATAGACACCTGCTCTTCACAAGGTAATTAATACTCCGGGCTAGTACTCTCCACCGGTTGCTTTGTGTTTCTGTCTCATCATGTTAGTGCTAGTATTCCCAATCATTTTCTAAAAGTAGTTGGTGTAAGTTGAGTATCCCGTGCTAACTTGTGTAGTTGGTGTCTGTTCATTTCTCTCTTTGTTGGTTAAGTTATGTAGTTAGCAATTTTTCATTTGACTCTGTTCGATGTTAGCTACTTCGTGTAGTTAGCGTCTTTTCATTTCGCTCTGTCATTTGCTGACTAGCTTTAGTAGTTAGCATATTTTTTTCTCTCTGCCCTTTGTTTGTTAACTTGCAGAGTTAGCTTCTTCTTATTGTTCACGTACAATTTAGATATATGACATTTAATCGTATGATGCTGGGTAGTATTCGTTGTTGTTGTGTTTATTTCTTACAATGCTGTGGTGTATTAACCACCATAGTTATTTGTATGTTGTTTGGACGCATTGACTTCCCGTACTTTGTATTGCCATCGACTGCGCATGTGTGAAATGTTAACCGAATGTCTAAATCTCTTCCCCACGTTGTTAATGGTGGAACTCGACGGTCAAATATAAAACAATAGAAAACGCATGTGTCTGCTTTGTCATTCAAGACACCACAAATGCTAAAAAAAAAAAAAAAAGAAGTCATTTTGAGGCTAGCTCGGGACCTTTCAATCCCTTTCATGATCAATCCTTCATTTGCAATGTGTGAGTTTGACTTCCCCCCCCTGTTGAAGTGGACTCAGCTTCACTTAGCCCACAGCATGGGAAGCAATATTTACTCAGATTAATCAGTCCCGATAAAATAGGGGCAGAAATGTGTGTGTGTGTGTTACGGATTAAATAGCATACCTTCAGGTTGCTATGGTGACAGGCAGGGGAGCAGACACCTGTGAATTAACATCAGCTCCGCGGAAACAGGATCTTAATTAGCGGAGCACGGGAACGAGCGTCCATTCAAGGCGTGAAAATCAAAGAGTTGGTGTTCAAAAGAACAGCTGTACGTCTGTCTGACGCAATTGGGGTTGGAGAGATGGAAAAGGTTTTTTTTTTTTCCCCTCCCCACATCTAAGCAAACTGTGGATACTTGACATGCAACACTTGCACTGGTCTTGACTCACTAAGCAGCGATTGTCCATATACTTAAAAAAAAAAAAGGTCTTAAAATCAAACCACTACTGCGTTCATTGATAATGATATGTGAACACAAATGGTACAGCCAAGACCAAAGGACCTCACAGCCATATATTATTTATCCTTTGCGAGGAGCTGAAACGTCCCGTTCGTTTATTTGCTGAGTTTGGTCATGTGACAGTCGCATGCTGAGCCATGATTGGTTGTTACGTGAGCCCCTGACCATCTGTGATGTCATTTTCAGTCGACGACAGCAAGTGACAAAATGGCCGCCCTCTAACACAGATGAAAGCGGATGGATTTTGCTGCTTGATTCATATTCCGCAAATGCAAAATTAATAAGAATACTACATTTAGACCAAGGTTATTATGTTTCATTAAAACTATTGAAGTAACAAATATTGAAAAAAAAATTTTTTCATTAAAAGAAAAACAAAAACAAACTGACACAAGATCTTATTGTGAAAATGTCCTTCTTTTTCATCTTTCTCAATTAATATCTTACATGAGCCTTCAGGGTTAATTTTAAGTATTATTTCGGTATTGCTGTATGTCCACTCAGAAGAAGTAAAGTCACACAGGCAATTCTAAACATTTTTGGGCAAACGCATGTTCACCATTTCGGATTCACGGTATCTTACTGAGTCGCAGGTACAGCGTGTGAATGTCTCCGAGATACACAAAGTTGTCTTGACCTCATTCCTCATACCTTGTATTCATCCATTCATGCGCTTGCTTAGATTGAAATATGACATCCTAACAACTTGTTCTCCTTCTGCAATATGTTTTTTTTCAAAAAGTCCTCACAATAAGTCAAAACAATTTAAAAAAAAATCTCATTTGGATCCTTCGCCTCAGGATGAAAACAAGGACACGGTGCCCCTGATGAGCTTCGGATACACGAGGAGCTATTTTGTGTGGTTTTGATTCTCTTTCTGCTCTGCATGGACGCCTGTTGTATTGTAGGTCACGTTTTTCTTTCAGCCGGTAGTCCTGCTGATGCCTCGATTGATCGCAGCCACTCAAATGGATTTCCTTTTTGCGCCACTAAAAGGGTTAGAGCCTTTTGCGAAAAGAACACACTCTCCGAGAACGCTTTATGTGGAGGAAGTCAGTGTCTCCCAACGTGAGAGTTCAAAAATGTGTCTGAATAATACAGCGGTTATAAAAAGTCAACAGACACCCTCAAATTTCAAGTTTTTGTGATATATAAAACATGACAAGCAAGAAAAGCCATTTCAAAACTACTCCCGCGATGAATGTAATCTATCATCTGCACAACTCAATTGGAAAAAAAAAATCATGTCGAGGAAATAAAAATAAGCAACTGCAGAAATGAGGTTGCCTGAATGTGTATACCGTCTTGTCATTGGGGTTAAGTCTGTGTTCTGTATTCATCAGCAGATGTTCTAGTAGGCTTTTTGGACTTTTTTGTTTTTGCTTTCGAGAAGAAGCCAGAAGATTTTGTGCAGACCCTGACTGCTCTATGGACCGGTTGATAATTGACTCCACCTCAAAGTGTGTTTGATAAATCCCAAATAAATAAATCCCCCAAAAATATCTGAGGAGAGACCATCGAAGAAGTGCTTTGTTAATGTTGGATTTACATGGGGCTTTATAATGGGGCGGGGCTTCCACTGACAGGCGTCCATTCACTTGCCGTATATTAAAAATAAAATAAAAAAGTATCGCAAATTGGTTCAGTCGGAAATCACTCATTTCGTCGCCATCATAACCACAATGGTAAGTTACGTTTTGTCATGTCCGCTTGTCTTTGTCAGATGTGTTGAATTATCTTTTGGATTCAATCATGCTTGCTTGCTTTGTTTGTCTGCTTTGATTTGTGTCCGTGGCGCTTTATGTTTACTGCATCGCTTAACGTTACTTGCTGTTCGCAATCGGCAGTGCAACCACTCGCGGGAGCAGCGCTCAAATAACGTGGGCAAAAGTTAAAAAGTTAAGACTTGTAATTGCAGTGGTGTCCATGATTGTTTCTGTTTTGTTTGGAGTATTGCCACGTCATGTTTGTCTGGCTGCATTGGAAAGTTTGAATGATTTTTCGTTACAGTTTGAGTTAGAAGTGACGGGGAGCTTGCTTCCGGGTTTGATCTCTGGGATTTGTAGTCCTTTTGTTCGGTTCAACTTGTATGGTTTCTCATTATGTTTTGACTATGCATCTTGATGACATTGGAAATAATTTTGTCTACAGTTTTTAAAAACATTACGTGAAATAATGATTAAAATGTTTTTATTGTTGATCAAATTATTGTTAAGATGAAGGTATTAAGTTAATGAATTAATGTCTTATTTGCATGAACCATGAAAAACGGAAATAACTGAACAGTTAAACTATGAAGCGTCGCTTCAGTTCAACGCTTCCAAAAAGTTAATATTGTGCAAAGGAGGTTGCATGGCAACCCTACAGCATGCCAAACTTCACTGTCATACTCGGGTGAGTGAAATTATAAAATACTGTACGCCTATTGTCAACACTGACGTATGAAATAACTAAAAAGTGGGTCAACTCGGATGCAAATAACCGGCTAACATTTGCACATGTACAATATTTTCTCAACCCAGCAAGCGCGTGTCCACACACACAAAAAAGTGATTTTATTCATGATACATTTTATTAGTTATCTGAATTTTACTCCGCCAAATATCGGAATCTGCATTTGCCCTAAAAGAATCCATATTGGGTTGAGCCCCAGTGTAGGCGTTAAGGTTGAAACAAGCTGCGTCTTTTAACATATACAGAAAGACCCTCTACTGCCAGGTTGATGAACCGACCAAATGCGGGCTGCTGCTGCCGATGATGATAATAGCAGGGCTGGACCCGAGTGGCGTGATTACCACAACAAAGACGGTGAACGGAAACATTGAGTAAAGAAAAAAAACCACACAGACCCACAGGCGCACACGCACGCTGACAGTCATTAAGCCAGCATATTGTTTTTGATTGCCTCTTAATAAAGACTACATGGACCCACAAGCCAAGTTCTTTGAGTGTGATTGTGCAAACTGTGAGGCAAATACTACCATACCTTTGTATAGAGCCACATGTGAAATCAGCGAGTGATTGAATACAAAAGCTATAAATAGTATACACATTTGATGCTCACACTCAACCCCCAAATCAATCAATCTCTCGCTCTCTCTCTCTCCCTCACACAAAACGAGAAAAAAAATCACTTGTGGTGCACTCACTCACGCAGCAAAAAAAAAACCCAAAGCTCCCACACCTCTACTCCAATTGACCTAAAATTTGAGATGTTGTGTTGTACCATCCTTATAATAATAATAATAATAATAATACGTTTATTTATAAGCGCCTTTCAAGACACCCAAGGACACGTATCAACAATTACACAGATTCATTCAAATTAAAACCTGCTTGGTTACATTTTTCATTTTTTTGTGGGGTCGAGGGGTTGGGATGGAATGACCCATCACACACCCAAAAAAACATGGACCAAAATAACTCACCGGCATGCACAAAAAAACTCACATGCCCCCGCCCAAAAAAAAACCTCGACATATACATGCCAGAAAAAATTGCACACACACACTAAAAACCTCTCACCCAAAACTCTCACACACACCCACCAAAAACTTTCACTTTACCCCCCCAAAAAACTCTCACACAAACTAAAGCTCACAGGAACCAGCAAAAACGGTCATTGACGGCAAAACAATTATCACTCCCAACAAAAAACTCTTACATCTAAAATTCTCAAATGTTCACCTTTCAGTGATACCACAAAACTCACTCAGACCAAAAAAAAAACCTTGCAGTCTCACCAAAGTCCTTTTACATACAGCAGAAAAAAAAGTCACTGACACCCCCAAAAACGCTCACACAAATAACAAACAATCTTTTTTTTTTTTTTTGTCCTACTGAAACGATTTAAGGTTTCGTTTTTAAGACGGAGTCAGGGTTGCAAAGTAGGGTTAGGTTTCAAATCGGGTTTATATGCATTTGTCCCTAATACTGCTAGCAAACAGGCACAAGGTGTTAAAAGCCTAACCAGGAAGTCACGACGCAACTGAATTGTTCAATATGACAGGCCGCATACTTGCCGGTCATGCTGTGAGAAAATACCGTCTGCCATTCGAACCTTTCCACTCGGCAAGGAATGTCTTTTCCAAGACGAGCTGCTTTTACAGTTGCACAACAGGTTTCTGTCAAAGGGGCTGATAAGGCCTCCGTCCACTCATCGTGCTTTCAGCGGGTGCGCACGGCGTACGGCGAGAGCCAATTAGTTAAGCCAGAGCTGAGATCAGTGTGGACGGCTCTTTATTGATCCGTGGCTTCAAAGTAACGAGGCAGAGGTCTCGCGCTCTCGCTCGGGTGTCAGCCGGGCCGCGATGAGACACAGAGTAAACAAGGTGCCGATATCTTCCTCCTCTAATTCACTTGTGCACTTTACACTGAATTATAAGCGTCTCTCAAGACATTAATCAAAATTGGGGTGATCGCGATGCGTGTCTTGGAAAAAATTGCCAGGACCTGGTAATCCATTCTTCTCAGCTATGTTTAGAAGGCAGTGCGGTGCACGCTTGGGGAAAACGCTTATCTCGTCATTTGAATTCCCCAAAGCTCTCCCTCATTTTAAATTGGCTTTCTGCGGCGAAAAATAAGAAATCGGGGCTCAGAAAAAAATATGAGCGTCTCTTGGTCTCTTATTGGGAACGTGTTACACTCCACAAATGGTCCAATTATAAAAAAGTCCAGATGATCACAACCTAAAGTAGCATCACAATCGCACCTTGGGACAATATAAAGCACGGGTGTCAAAGTCAAGGCCCGGGGGCCATATCTGGCCCACCACATCATTGTATGTGGTCCGCGAAAGCAAATCAAAAATGTCAAGTTCCATGATGCGTGCGAAAGTCTGAATCAAAATTTCGAATTGTCATATGTCATCCACAATAAGTTATTATTCTTGACTTCTGATTTTAAAACTAGTTCATTCATCAATTTGTTGTGCGCTGTGTATGTAATATGTGGAGGGGATTAAACATTGATATGGTTTCCCAAAATTCATAGCGGCCCTCCAAGGGAAACCGTAACTACAATGTGAGCCCGGAGCTGAACCCCGAATCGCTTTGCTGTGAGGTAGACGTGCCGCCTAGCAAGGAACAAAGAAATATCATTAGCTTTCTATGCTATGTGTCGCTCATTGACTTCCTGTTATCTAAACAAGCTACAGGAACTCTGAAGGCACAACATTAACATGACATATTGCAAATGTAATGTGTGTGTTGAACAGACTATCACGACAACAGTTCTTGAACTTGTTTTGGGGAATCTTGTAATAAACAAGGAGAAAAGAGAGAGCAAGAAGCAGCAGCAGCAGCAACAACACCTGTTGGGAATAATAATGAGAAAAGTGACAGCGACGACAACCACACCTGTCAGAGGAGGGAATCCTGGGACTAAACAAGAAGAAATATTAGAAGTAAGCAGTTGGAAGAAAAGTCGAAACCTGCTGAAAGCTCGGTTGGGAAGGCACCAACAACGATACACTTTTCAATCTGGTTGGGGAGCCTGGCTGAGCAGAGTGACAGGAGGATTAGCTTCAGATTTGTCTTCTTTTTTTTTTTTTTTGGTCAGCAGGCCTGAGAGCTGTGCGGTTCCTTAAAGCAGACAAACAAGCCACTATATATACTCCGTTGGCTTGAGGGCTTAATAAAGTCTGCCTCCGTTCCCAGGCTGGCCTTTATATGACAACACAGCCGCTACAGTGGTACCTCTGCTTACGAAATTAATTTGGTTCTGGAATAAATTCCCGAACTAAAAAATTTTGTAAATATAGTGAAACTCCTCTACAACGAAATAGTGTTTGCAGCAAGATGTTTTTCACAACAGGGGTTTTTTCACTGTCGCAAATTTGATCTCTGATGTAAACACACACACACACACACACACACACATTAATGCATGAAGATTATTTTTGCCCATGTAGGTTTCGTTGTAGAGGAGTTTCACTGTAGAGACGCGTTTTCCATGTAAATGCCCTAATCCGTTCCAAGATCCCCAAAATCCAGACAGAAATATTTTCTAAAGCATCAAAATGCATCAAAATATGTAACGAATACGTATTACAATTAGATTATTGCACAATAAATGGAAGTTGGACATAATGTAAAAAAAACAAAGAAAAGAGTAAAGAATAAAAATGATGAATTTTTGCCCTCTTTAGTCCATGTTCTTTCTCAGAAGTGGTTTTTGCCCGGCGTTTTGTAAAGAACTGTTCCAAGGACGTTTGCCCTTGTCGGCTTTTAACAATCCTTCGAAAATGTCCAAGGCAAACATCAGTATAGTGAGCGATCGCCCGACTGGTGAACACTTTTTCTGGGTGATTCACATTTACGGAAAAGTATCGGAATACCTCGTGGCCCGAGGGTCGAATGACAAGGACGCTGCATAGACACATATCTATCTATCTACACAAATAGACATATCTGGTCGAGGTCCCTCTTAGCCAATGGGGTGCCAGGAAGATGCTCTGTAATAGCCAATGGCAGAGCAGCGATGAGTATGTTGCGTTCAGGAAACTCACTGTATTTTTAACTTTAACTATCTTGAAATCTCTTTCGTAACAAGCGGCAATATTTCCTTGTCAAGATGATTCGTAACTCTAACATTTCATATGAAGAGACGTTCGTCCGTAGAGGTACCACTGTACTTCCCAAAAGACAAAAAAAAAAAGGTTTGCTTCATACCAAATGACAAACAACACCTCTAAGTAACGAGTTACACAGATCAACTCGGCACTTTTTAGAAGAAGATTTGAATTCCGTGCTTACTCTGAAAAGAAGCTCATTACAGGTGTTCACAATATCATCTGGTAAAGGTCACATTTCGGGACGCGCTCGGAAGCTAATTACAATCATCCAAAATGAAGAGTGGCTAAATGTCTGCGCATTTGAGATCGACGCCCCCTTGGATAAACGAGCTTTTAGTGCAGTCATTTAATTAACATTCATTTGACAAGCCGCAACACTTTAAATGAGAAATGGGGCACAATTTGCGACCTCTTGATCAGGCTTGTGACAGTCTTATGTGGTGGTAGTAAAGGGAGAGAGAGAAAGAGAAGGGCCGTACAAATATGGAAGGAATCATAATCACTATTATTTTGATTGAGATTGAAATCACGACGAGTCAAATGAGTAGTCATCAACTTCAAAACTTCAAGTCTGTATTCAAGTACGAAAACTCACCCATTCAAAACGATCATCACAGCCTCATGCTTGTTCTTCGCCGCACGTTGAACACTTTCCTCTTGAACTTTCTATTGCCGTTGTCGAGTACTAAATGACCTTGTAAATTTTAATGTGAAATCCAAGCCTCTTTGCATTTTCATTCTGCTAAATCCACATCGTGTACACAATCAAACCGCAAATAAGCATATCCCTGATCCCTTCATCATATCTGATGTTGTTTATTTTCACAAGTCTTAGTGATTTAAGGTGAGACTTCGACTATCGTATTTCATGCCGTATCAAGCGGAAATTTGTGTTGGTATGATAACCGAAAGCCCTCGGATCTTGGTAGCCTTGAATTTTGAAGAAAGCAAAATTCCTTGAATCCTTCAAAACTCACCTTTAAATATAACTTGAAAGGGGAACAAGAAAATACATTTGCAAGAACGTAAAATATGAACTCACTGAAATAATAGCAATTAAAACAAAACAAAAAAATAAAGATAAATACTGGATGCTCTTGTGTGCGTTGGCATCTTAGGGGCATTATGATGTGCATGAAAGGAGTACACACAAAGAGATCAGTAGAAAGTTGCCATTGGACTCTATTATTAATAAAACTTGTTTTCCCCCAATTAGGAAGAATTTGTGCCTTTGAGTTGTTATCTTACCAGTGTGTATGTGTTAACATGGTGTTTGTGTAGTAAAATTCATTATTTGAAGAAATATCGCTCTCAAAGAAAATGCTAATGCCCCGTTAGCACACCGATGAGCGTTTACATTGACTTTAGCGTTAGCAAAGCATGTCTTGTTTTTAACAACAGTATACGATGTGTGTAATTCTTTTGATGTGTTTAGCTTTAGACTAAAGTTTGTCTCTGTCATATTGCTTTCGTTTTGCCAACTAGTACCCCATAACAGCTCGCTTCTCCAAGGAAACGTTTCAAGTTACTCGGGTTATTTTCTCATAAAGTTACTGGCAACGTTTTGCTCTGTTAGATAATTGGATGACTCCCGACGGTGACCTCCCCGACCGCCTCGCTCACTCGCTCGGTTTTTCCCTTCATTGGTTTTGCCAGCTCGTTTGGGCGAATATGTCCTGACCTCACAGGAAAATCCAACTTGCCCTTTTCACCGTATTTGAGGGCGCTCTATTGAGTCAGCAGGGGACTTGTATCCTCAATGACAGAGGAAGCAAGCAAAGGAGCTAATGAGAATATACGGACTCACTTTACCCAATAACCGAACCTCTAATAAAGAATTTGGGTGACAGAGAAAAGCAATTTAGTGAGATTAAAGTAATCTGGGACACATGCTTTTGTCACTGTTCTTTAAACTCTAAATTGGCTAATCAGCTAGCTAGTGTTTTCTTTGATACCCTTCCATCCCTTTTGAAATAACTTTGGATTTGAACATTTTCCTACTATCTATAATTTAGTATTCATCTGGCCTTATTTATATTGGTGGAAACACCAAGGATGTTTTCAAGGGTTGTAGTTTTTAATTTCGACCTTCATACATTTACATTTTTGAGAACTGCATGGAACACTAGCACGGATGTTGGTGCTTATCAAAAATGCCAGTTACCAATTTCCTATTAACCACTTTATTAAATTCAAATCTCTAGGTGACAGGAAATAACAACAAAGACCTTATTCTCATCAGAATTCGAGCACCGTACCAAACGAGAAGCATCCATCATGCTTTGGGGCCTGAGACAAGACGTAAGGAATTATGAGTTGCAAAGAGCAGTACAGCGCTAGCATAAAACCTTCGGGCATTTGATAGAAAAGAAAAACAATGCCATGAAAAGCCCGCTGGAACATCGTATTTCTATTTTAGGTTCATCAGAGGCACATTAAATAGAGGCAGGTGTATGATGACATCCTACGTAACCTGACTTTGGTCGTGATTGTTTGATTCTGAACACAGCCAAATCTTCAGTTACGAGAGAGTATGCGCACTTGTGCAACCGCATTATCTCAATTGTTTGTTTTTATTTGCTCTCTTTAAATTGGTGGAAATGGTTCAAAAGATTTAAAAATGATTCATCATGGCTGAAATTTTTTTCTACATTACTACAACGTGGCATTTGATTTTGAACACGGGTGTCTGGACTTATCCACTGCATATCTCCAATTACTCCGGTGTTCACATCTGGGGTGTATCTGACTATGTCCTGTTGAAATTGACATCATACTTTCATTTGCTCTGCATATGCCACATAATGAATATTTGCAAGAGCTGAGTCTATTTTAATAAAATATGAAGCTTAGGGCAAAGAGGCTTCACCGAAGTAATGAAAGTTGCAGTCCAAGATGTGCAATCATTATTCTCCTTTTATGTTTCACTTTTCCTCTTGTTTGGCACAGCATAGGCTGTTTATTTTGACAAAGTAGATTGTAGCAACATGGAACAAACCATTGCATCATTGTTGTTTAAACAAGTTTACTGCGTGCATATCTGTGGACAAATGTGGGTTTTGGTCTTTTTATAAAATCAAAAAGTTTGCAAATTGTTGCAGAATTAACACGCTTTCCGGAGGAAAACTGAATGAGACCCGATCTGCATTGTTGACGCATATTTTGAGCGATGAAAAATAATACAATACAGTCATACCTCGGTTTTTGACCATAATCCGTTCCAGAAGGCTGTTCGAAAACCGATTTGTTCGAAAAGCGAAACCACGCTCTTAAAAAAAAAAAAAAAAAAATCTTTATTGGAGACGTCTGTTCACCATGGAACGCTAAACGAGGAAGCAACGCTGATTTGCTACCTGCTGACATGTCAAAGTGCTCGCAAATGTTTCTGAAAGAAGGCGAATGGGAAGGCTGATCACCGAAATTGCACATGGTCTGAAGAAAGAAGTTGTGGTGTCGCGAGGCAAAAATAACAAGGTCAGAGTGTTGCCAAACTGTATTTTCTCATCAGGCATTTTTACAGTCCAACAGTAGTTCGTTCAACTCACGAAAGTCGCCATTACCTCACCTTCCTTTTTCAACTCAATAGCATTTAAATAGCAATAAACAATGCCACCTAGTGGGCAGTCAGAGAACATAACAGAAGTGATACACGTTTGTGAGACAAATAACACACTTCCATCGGACATTTTAAATTTATTTTCCCAAGCCACGCTGTAAACCTCAAGTTGTTTACAGCGTTGCCTTTGTAGTCTTGTGATGACTAAATATTTTTGCAGGTTGCGACACACGTGTCTACTCTAAAGCACAGCCAAAGAAAACATGAATGGCCATTAAAATTTTTTTTGCTCAATGGGGTTGTGGTGGGTGGTTTAGATTCCCCCAACAGGGGCCACAACCCCTCTTGCCCCACCACCGCTGCACACCACTAAACATAATACACTTTTTTAAGACCTGCGAAAACAGTTTTAATATGTTGAAAAAAAACCCCAACATTACAGCTTCTATTATGACTTCGCAAGAGTGATCATGAGTTGAGTTTTACTGCCATTACTACTGTAACTCCTGAAGAGATATTCAGCATTCCATAATGTTTATTATCAGACCCAAGGCACCAAATAGGCCCAAGGCACCAAATAGCCTTTTTTTTCCCTTTTTTTTTTTTAATACAGCGCCAGAGCCTTAAATTCAGCCCCTTGGCGTGACTTCACTGGTCTCCCTGCATTTCACAGCCTTTGCTCCCTCGCCGTTGTCTTCAGTGCAGACATCTTTATGCTTCAATGCGCATCTGATAAGAGCCAGAGAGATGGGGAGAGGCAGGTGGGGGTTGACAAGGAGGGGCACTGGATGGGTGGAAGGGATGAGGGAGACTGGTAGTTGCAGGCAAATGAAAAAAAATGCTCAGCTTGAGAGGAGTCATTCAGGCGGGCAAGAGAGGTTTATTCCCAATTTTTTGCACTTATGGAAGCCAGCTGAGCATGTATTCGCTATGCCTAATGCATGGATGGATCCATCTTAAATGTCCATGGACCAGTTAGCTTTTTGCCCTCACGAGTAAGACAAATTCGGCCCACCGTTGGAATGTCTCGGGCGCACTTGTAGGACAAATGTCTTAAAAAATATATTTTTAAGGCCAATGCTAATTCCAATATTTGGTTGGAAAAAAATTCTGATGACCAATTGATCGGCCGATGAAATAAAAATATACATAATGAATAAAATAACTTATTTTATGCTTTGTTGTTTAGGATTTAACTTTACAACAGAGGCCAATCTTTTTTTTTTCCCCCCCATCTATCCACCCATTATCTAAAACACTTTATCCCCACGAGGGTCATGGGCATGCTTGAGCCAATCTTAGCTGACTTTGGGCGGTAGGCGGAGGACAACCGGAACGGGTTGCCAGTCAATCGCAGTGATGTTTTTTTGTTTTTTGTTGTAATTTAAAAAAAAAAGTTTTTTTAGGGGTTTTTTTTGTTTTGTTTTTTTAGGGCAATGTTTGATTGCCATTATTGTTGTATTATGTTGTAATGTGCTAAAGTGGAAGTCAACCTAATTGTATTTATATACAGTCAAACCTCGGTTTTCGGACGTCTCGGTTCTCGTACAATTCGGTTTTCGAACTAAAATTTCGAGTTTTTCATGCCTCGGATGACGAACAGATTTCGGTTCTCGAACAAACTGAGCGTACTTGAATGCAGATAGAAAGAGAGATGTTCCTTCAATTTTTATGTTACGAAGTTAATGTTAAAATTGGTGAAAATAAAGTATATTACAGTTTGTTTGTACAGTATTTTACATATTTTCAGGCTCTCCTATTACATTTGTACAGTTTATGGTGTGAAATTGTAAAAAAAAGTGGTTTAAAAAAGTTGTTTTCTTGACTTGGAACGGATTAAAACATTTTACATTGATTTCAATGGGAAACATGGTTTCAGTTTCCGAACAATTCGGTTTCCGAACAGTCTTCTGGAACGGATTAAGTACGAAAACCGAGGTTTGACTGTATGTATTTATTTATTTGTTTAATAATATGTTCAATGCAGCCCTTTCTTGTCTAAACACAGCATTCCGATTAATATTGCGCTTGTGGAATATGAACTGAGCAGTAAAATTCACCCATTTTTGTCCATTTCACCTGTTGTCGACTGACAGACATCACAGTTCCTCAGGACCAATCATGGCTCAGCTTCAGAAAACCTGACAAATAAACTTGAATTATCAATGGAAATCTAGTATTTGCCTCTCACCTCAGATTGATGTATCATTTTTTTTTTTTCAGTTAAGTATCTCCACATGGCAGAAATCCTGAAAGATATGTTCGGGCTGGACAGTAGTATTAGTGTCTTAGTATTGTAGCATTTTGTAGTGTACATCACACTATCAGCACCGATGTCTGTCGTGGTTTCAGTGTTGTTTTCTGCCTAAAAACTCACGCTTTGAAGTTGTTTTGACAGACATGAAATGGACAGGATCCAGGAGGGTGTCTGCGGGGCATGGTTGTTACTATTCTATTTGATGAAATACTTTTCCCTATGATTGAGTGTGACAGAAAACACATTTTTACCACTGAAGAAGGCACAATTTTCATCTCGCCGACTAAGTCTGCATTCAATGACTGACTCAGACAGCTCAGTAACTAAGGTCAAAGTTGTTTTGATGAAAAGAAAAAAAAAGAAAAGAAAAAACATACTTTCCCCGCACAGCTTTGTCCATGGATTCTTAGTGCTGCTAGGAAGGCTTTCTTCATGATGATAAACTGCTCCCTGATCCCCCAAAATATTGTGAAAGACTGTTAAGTCCCCCAAAAATTGAACGCAAAACAAAAGCAGTTTTGAAGTCATGCCGCAGTAATATATCACAGCTATGATAGTATGCAATATCCCCTTATGTTTTCTGGTTATGTAAAACCTTAACAATGCACCACAAGTCCTTCACCTCCACAATGCCAAACAGTAGACATCAGGCATGTGGTGTCGCTGCCTTAATTGGCCCTTAGAGGTTATACGTAGCTGCGATTTTGATGGGTCGACAGCACGCAGAGCCAAATATCTGCTAGTCCTCCAGCCAAAGCAGACGCAGCATGCTCCGAGCCACCATCAGTGTTGGATGGCTTACGAGTGAGGTGGCGGGGGGGTGGGGAGCCACATTGATTTTTAATGGTTGCACTCCAAACTGTCTTAAGGCTTTAGTTTTTCTGTCTCCCCGGGTGGATTTTTCACAGCGCCTCAGGCTAGAATTTCGCATTTCGCTGGAGAGGGGATGTCACAAAAACAAAGCCCCAATCTGCCGAGTTTTCATCCTCAGCTATTCGGTTGAAGAAATTTCTACACTGCTCAAAGATGCCACTAAATGACACCAAAACTCTGGCTCATAGGAAAGTAGTATTTTGCCGTCAAGAACACATCTCGATTGGGAGACTACTTTGTATGTTGGAGAGGAGCTAAGTTTAGCCTGGGTTGTTAGTGGAAGTTACAGACATGCACCTCGAATCATCTGTAGGACATGTATCTTAAAGGCCAGTTGTAAGGTGAATTGGAAATTAAATTTGTTTTTTGGGGGATCATAGGTTATGGTATAGACTGGTACCTTTTAGGAATTAATTCATTCATTCCACGCTCGTAACTCAAAACACTCAAATCCTCTTTCCCAATTGAAATGAATGGAAGTGCCATTAATCCGTTCAAACACCCCCCTAAAAACAAAAAAGCAAAACACAACAGAATGTAAAGAATTATACACTTTGTACATCAAGATGAAATCATTACGGCTTTTTCTGGTGAGTGTGATTTTTGGCCACTGGCCGGTAGTATAATACAGTCATTGGCTCGCTCCATGCCAAATCAGCCAGGACTCGTTCCTTGATCCGCTTACAAATACCGTGGTCCGGGGTTAGTCAAAGCCTGACCCCGGAGCTCGTTATTTATTATTTCTAAACTCAGAAAAGTTGGGCTGTGTCATTATTGATCACCTCAGGACCTTACCTACCCCCCCTACCCCCGCCCCCCTCTCTCGTCAATTAAATTATACGGCTCATAATAGCTTGGGCCACCAAGGCTGAGGTGACATTAGTTGGTCATTATCATGAAATTGAAATGAGCAATCAAATATGTCTCCTGGCTGACAAGTAAACACATCACATGGTTGATGGAAATTATGTTGCGCCCTAGCGCACAACACTTTTGCCAGTGTGTTGTTGTTGTTTTCTTTTGCCATAATGTGATTACACAATCTAAATGAATATCCGCAAAGCTTTTGCCGTGAGCTCACACCAATATTCCAGCCAGAGCCCGCACTATATGATTAGTTAGGTACAGGTAAGTGCTCCGTAATGTTTTGAAAGGTCTCCTTGCAATTTATCGGTACTCTCACAGCGTCCCCACACGTCTCTCTTGTGAGGGTGATAAAAGTAGTCACACTTCTTGAGACTCGTGTCAAAGTCGACGTTCTGATTCAACTATTTTAGTACATGAGGTGAGACCTTTTTTGTATTTTGACACAAAAAGAGCATGAATCTTGAGCTTGTTACTTTACAGGCACGTATACCTCCGCCTAAAGATGGAAAAGGTCACACAGCGCAACCATTATTCCGTCACCTTATGCAAATATGGACCACCCGCCCCAATGCACTCGGGTTACAGCTCCTCATTCACAACCTTGTAATTTAGCTACACGCGTACACAATCACACTTGGTGTTCATCTATTTTTGTGATTAGACGCCCAGCATCCGGCCTGTGATGTACCACTAAGTGGAGAACCGCTGATTAGCTAATCATGTTGACTAGAACTTGCAATAATTTTTTTATGCACAGAAAACATAATAAAGACACTCAAAGCAGTCACAGTTTGCAACTTGTGTGCTCTTTGCCTCACAGTATGTTCACGTTTGGCTTTTTGATCGTCGTTTGATGGCACAACACATTCATGACAGTAAGAAGACGGAGATGCTAAGGAAGCCCTCGCGAAAAAGATGGACGGGCAAGAAGAAATCAAATGTGGAACAAAAGAAATCCAGATAAAAGCGGAGTGCCAGAAAGGGAAATAATTGCTGTGAAAATGGTGCAGCTGTACCGCCGAGACCCAATTAGAGCTCCATTATAAAATCGCCATAATGGCTCATCATTTAACATGCAGTACCTCGGCTCACGCTGGTGATTTTGTACGCGGCCGCCATGCCATTAATCCAAAACGGCTTTCCAGCTTTTCTCTACTGTTAGACAAAAAGGGAAAAGAACAAAGAATCCGGCGGTGAAACTTTGATTTCGCTGAAGGTGGTGGCGGAGGTGAGAAACACCGGAAAGACCACACAAAAAAAAAGAAAAGAAAAAAAGAAAACCCCACAGATATATTTATCTCATTAGATTAACTTTATCTCATGAGCATATTCTGATATTACTGCCTGCGCGCCTTGTAGAATCTATTCATAGAAAGAAAGATGCGGTGAACTCTGTTGTAAGAAAATCCCGGCCCGCTTCCTATTCTGTGTTAGCATTAGCATCAAGCCATCGAACCAAAGTAGGTGTTCGTCCCAATGGGTGGCGGCCATCTAAAAAGCTAAAAATATAAGTTTGAGAAACGGAAGAGAACGAACCGGCTAAAGCTAGTTATTATGCGGAGAAAACACTTCCCGTGACTTCACATACAAGGTTATAAAAACAGAGATGTCGGACTAGCTTCTTAAATTGAACAACAAGGTAAGCTACTTTGAACTGATAACGTTTCTTTTCTTGCTCTCTGTGTGAGACGCGGAGCAGATAGAATTTTGTTGTTGGGCTTTAGCATTAGCGACTGGGAAAGGGGAGTGAAAAGACTCTTGTTACATAGAAGGGGGCCATTCAGAGTAACTATTTTATCCTTATGCAGGACTTGTCGTAAATATAAATTGGTTTTGAGAAAGTGGACGACGTGCGCACTCACCTATTCCGCCCAAAAGGATAGTTATGTTTTTGAAAACCTTTTGCCCTATTATATTCCTTTTTAACAACTTGAGGACTTCTAACCCCTTTACATTAGGATTTTAACTGGATTGACCGTTTTGACGGATTTCAAGCTGCATGTTGGCACAAATAATTTAGTCCAATTATTTTTATTGTATTATTGTCATAAAGGGCGGCTAGGTGCTCAAGTGGTTAGCGCGTCGACCTCACAGTGCAGAGGTTGTGGGTTCAATCCCGGGTCCGGCCTTCCTGTGTGGAGTTTGCATGTTCTCCACGGGCCTGCGTGGGTTTTCTCCGGGTACTCCGGTTTCCTCCATGCATGGCAGGCTGATTGAACACTCTAAATTGTCCATAGGTGTGAGTGTGGGCGTGGATGGTTGTTCGCCTGTGTGTGCCCTGCGATTGGCTGGCAACCGGTTCAGGGTGTCTCCCGCCTACTGCCCAAAGACAGCTGGGATCGGCTCCGGCACCCCCCGCGACCCTTGTGAGGATAAAGCGGATCGGAAAATGGATGGATGGATGGATGGATATTGTCATATATTTTATTTTTTACTTTAGGATCTACTTATTCAACTTTGCCGTCTTGCTTCTTTGCTTATTAAATATCTTTAATATCACTTGACACTATTTTTGTCATTCTTATTAAAGACTTCATTGATTTTCAATAAATTGACAGTTGATCCCACACCATTGGACCCGCCGTTTCGAATCCTGTAAGTTACTTTGGCTCTAAATTAGAGTGAAATGAGTCCTTGCGATCATACCAATGATAGCTAAAAAAAAATACCCAGGTCTTAACAAATGCAACAAGAGGAGCTGCTGTGAAAAGGGCGTGATCAGATTGATTTCTTCTTCCTGCTAAAGGTTGTTCACTAGATAAGAAATAAGAAGTCAGACCCCGGTTGTCTCCTCTTCCGTACCGGCTTCAAATAAATCTTCGCCCCCTACCAAGTTCACGTTACTGTGGAGGTTTGAACCCAGCACAGTATAATAATCCAAATGATTTAATTTTGCACGTGTCTCTCTGCGGCTTGCAGGCGGCGAACTGTTTTGTGCTCAAAAACATAAGCAAGCGTAGAGACGCCATCTGGGTGGGCTATCATTGTCATTATGTCCTTCTGGAAGGAAACATTCATTCATTCGGAAGCCTCCCAGCAAGCGCCGGGGGCTGAATGAGCATTCATACACACTGGGAGCTGGCTTCAATAATAGACGAAATAATGGATTACTTCTATTGCAGCTGCCCTTCTTCTCTTATTTGTTCTTATCAAAAGCTTTTCCCAATACTCGAGGGATTCTTTTGAAGTTATGTTATCCTTTGATTTTTTGTTTTTGTTGTTGTTGTTGGAGTGCAAATAACTGTCCATGGATCAGGATTGCGCCGTGAAGACAGTGTCAAAATAACCTGGTCCCCCAGATAGGTCATAAATTACAAGCAAATCCTTTGATTGATTAAAGGGTGGTTTTTTTTGGGGGGGGGGGATACTGAAATAAGTTGCCATTAATAATTTTTTTTTTTTTTTTTAAATAATCAGTTAAAAAAAAAAAAAGAGCTTCTATTTTAAGGTTCAACTGCCTCTTCCTCCACAAGTATAAATAGAAGAGTGTGTGTGTGTGTGTGTGTGTGTGTGTGTGTGTAACACCGTGTCCACAGGTATCCTCAGCTTTAGTGAACTAGAAAAAAAAAAAAAACTCAAGAAATCAAGATATTCTTAGCAATATACTGTATACCAGCGGTTCCCAACCTTTTTTGCCCCACGGACCGATTAAATGTCAGACAATATTTTCAGGGAGCGGCCTTTAAGGTGTAACGGATAAATACTACAAAATAATATGATATGACCCGCATGAAAACTGTAGTATTTTCAAAACATAATAATAAACACGAATCATGACACGAGGAACGTCCAATTTGGCCGCAACACTCTCTGTTACGTTTAGACGTGCTTTCAAAATAAGATACGCCGCAAATACAAAGTGCATGAAAAATACGACTCGCCATCGCCGCATGTTATGCAGAATGGGCTTGGTGTGTGGGAATCTCCCGTTGAGATAAATCCGTATTTGAAGTAGGACTCCTGATACTGTCTATTAAATGGAGCCTTCTTTTTCTTGAAAGTCGGAAGCTCCTCTTCTGTCTCTTGGCTGGGCCTTTCCCCTTCCCAAAGAAACTTTCCAAAACTGTTTTTAAAATTTTGTACTCATTTTGCAAGCTCCCGGGTTTCATTTTAGTGGAAACCTATCACGTGACCGAGAAGCGCGCCTTGACCTGTAAACGGATGTAACAGAGGATCCGGTAATTTTTCAAAATAAAATATCTTTCAGAGTCTGAAATAAAGTACAGTCAAACCTCGTTTTTCGGACGTCTCGGTTCTCAACCAATTCGGTTTTCGACCAAAAATTGAGTTTTTTTTGACCAACAAATTTCGGTTCTCGAACAAACTGAGCGCACTTGAATGCACCATTTGACTCCTCTCGCCTTCCTTACACGAGGAAGTGACGCTTCCTCGTGTTGCTTTCCATTGTGAGCAAACGTGTTCAGTAAACATTTTTATTTTCAAAAGAGCGTGGTTTCGGTTTTCAAACAGTTTCGGTTTTCGAACAGCCTTCTGGAACGGATTATGAATGAAAACTGAGGTTTGACTGTAATGTAAGTAATTGCTTCTTTCTGTGCGGCCTGGTACCAAATGACCCACGGACCGGTGCCGGTCCACGGCCCTGGGGTTGATGCCAATCAAAGAACAAAGAAAAAGCAAAACGAGATATTCCTACTATGCTGGTAGAACTGAGGGCTCGTGACGTATGTGCAAGTCTTTCGCAATGCAGCGAAATCTCACTTATTTGTGGGTCAGCATGCGCGAAATTCGCCACCGGACTGCCTGTGAATATTCTCATTCATCCACCGCGAATGGTTTCATTCTTTTGGAATGCAAAACAAGAGTCAATCGTCCCATCAATAAAAAGTACATTTGTCTAAAAGTTTTTTAAAAAAAATTTAAATAGCTGGCTACTTGTGGTATCTATAGGCATTTACAAACCTTTTAGGCTGGGCGTCAGCTACTATATTCACTGCCGTCGTAATAATAGTCGCCTACGAGTTGCAAATGCGTGTCTGTTTACCCCCACAAAAAGCAGCAGCCTGGCTCTTAGTAGTTCAAGTGCTTCTGATGGTGAAAATCAAGCAATTTTCAGCTTCATCAGCTAAAAGCAAAGTGACAGTGGCTTAATTGGGCTAATTATCTCTAATGAATATGATGGCACACAGCGTATCTGGAAGTGTCTGAATGAAAGGAGGAGTAATAGCAGATATTCAAGACCGCGATGAACATTACCCGGCTATTCAACGAAGAGGAAATGTCACTCGTGGCATGGACGTCATTTGGTCCAAAACGGGCACCCCACCCTATAATACCACAAGTGCTTATTTATTTTCGAGTGGCTCACCGCACGACGCGTGTGACATCCGTCACCACATCGTAATTGTCAGCAACAGACTGGCAAAGCCGTTGCCGGAGGATAATTGTGTCAGCGAGGCAGCGCTACCTGCGTTTCCGACATGCTCGACTGACTGCTATAATTACTTTTATCACAAGCCACTCAGTCCTGGAGAGCTTTCGCTTCTCAACCGCTTTGCCTTTTCAGTCACAAGCGCACAAAAGACACGTGTAAATGCCCCCCACAAAAAAAAAAGGTATTGAGTGGAAGCTCTGAAGTCGAGCACAATCTATATGCTGTTATTTCACCACAAATGGCAAACCGTGCAAAGTGAATTGAAGAACAAAATGCCATTCCGGAATCCGTTCCAACCTCCCTACATAAAAATAAAAGCAAACACTGGAAGTTGGAAAAAAAACAACATAAAACCCTCACATATACAGTCAAACCTCGGTTTTTGAACGTCTCGGTTCTCAACCAATTCGGTTTTCGACCCAAAATTTCGAGTTTTTTATGCCTCGGATGATGAACAAATTTTGTGTCTCGAACAAACTGAGCGCACTTGAATGCACCATTTGACTCCTCTCGCCTTCCTTACGCGAGGAAGTGACGCTTCCTCGGGTAGACGAGAAAGTGACGATTCCTCGTGTGGCGTTCCATTGTAAACAGACGTGTTCAATAAACATTTTTATTTTAAAAAGAGCGTGGTTTCGGTTTTCGAACAATTTCGGTTTTCGAACAGCCTTCTGGAACGGATTATGGAAGAAAACCGAGGTTTGACTCTACAATGGTACCTCTACTTACAAAATTCTCTCTCTCTCATACAGTACACATTTTTTTTTAAAACTACAGTGAAACTCCTCTACAACGAAATCATGTTTGCAGCAAGAAATGTTTCACAACAGGGGGTTTTTCACTGTAGCAAATTTGAAACAGGAAAGTGGGAATGGTGTTAATGCATGAAGATTTTTTCACACTAGGGGGTATTTTCACCCATGTAGATTTCGTTGTAAAGGAGTTTCACTGTATGTATAACATGTGGTGCAAATTGTATGCAATCGCCCTATTTGCATTTCCACCAACCCAACCAAAATGGCCTGATTTAAAAACTGCATAGCAACCATCGCTAAGCACAGCAGGCTAACACCTGTTGAAGTGTTGATTCAACGTCCGTCCATCCGTCCATCCATCCGTTTTCCAATCCTCTTATCCTCACGAGGGTCACGGGCATGCTGGAGCCTATCCCAGCCGTCATCGGGGCAGTAGGTGGGGTGTACACCCTGAACTGGTTGCGTCACAGAAGGATAACACGTTAGCTGTGTTCCATCAAAAGCCGCACACTCTCCCTCCTTCCAGCGCAGCGCGCTACCATCCGCCGCTGTGTTTTCCGACGTCGCCTTATCTTTTTCTCGGTCCAATCTGACGTTTGCATCTGACAAGCGACGTCGACACTCAGTGTGTTTATTTGGCTGTTTAAGCTGGACTTCAGTGGTCAAGGGGCGATAATTGCGTAAACAGCGAGGAGCTCGCCGAGACTCTGGCCAGATGGATAAAGTTTTTTTTTAAACTTTGTGTTGAGTGCTTGAATGTGTGAGCTGCTTCCAAGCAAGGGATCTCAAACTTTTCGGATCCAGGGATCCTCTTGCAGGGAAAATGGATTGCCATGGGTATCAAACTCAAGGCCCGGGGGCCAGATCTGGCCTGCAACTTGATTTTATGTGGCCCACAAAAGGCAACTCCTGTGCGTCAACTTCATGTTCCTTGCAAAATACTTACAATTTTTTACTGGCTTGTGATTTCAAAACGAGCTCTCCATCAGTTTTGTTGTGTGTATGTAATCATGTAAGCGAGTATACATTTCGATGGATTCACAGTCACGAGGGCCCTCCCCAGGGAAACCGTTGCCATGATGTGGCCCGCCACAAAAATGAATTTGACAACCCACTCATGCTCACAGTTAAGCATGAATATTATGTTCACCCCTAAATTCCTGAGGAAAGATTGTTTTTCCTGGATTTTTGTTTGTATACGTATTATACTATTAATAATTTATATTTGACGGAACACAGTGTTGCTCACAACACTGGCAAATGTAAATGGTTAAAAAAAAATGGCCAAGTACGGTATATCAAATGAGGCGTTGAAATCCTGAAAAATAAAGCCGTTTTTTCAGCTCTCAAGCGCCGTGGCCATGCCTGATGAATCCTTCAATTGACAATCAAATACCACTGCTGCAACCTGGAAAAATCGATGCAACTTTAGCCAGCAACTTTCTTATGCCTACACATTACCAACTCCTGTGGCTGGAACATCGGCTTTTCCGTGCTGTACAACGAGGCGCTCTAAAGCAGCCACGTCAGCTTAAAGCCCCGGGTCCTCACACTGGCTGTTATACGATACGAAGTGAGATCACTTTCACAACAGATGCAACTGTAACAAAGCGCTTTGTAGAACAGAAAATAAGAATCATACAACCGAAGACAAAACAAAAAACATCGACAAAAACACAGTCGTAACAATTACCATATTGCTACGTACGTCTTGTTGTTTTTAAGCGGTTGTGGATGAAAGACGAGAGACTCAAAGTCTCTTTTCACCAGCGGTTCAAAGACGTCATTTTGTCATATGACACCCCCCCCCCCCCCCCAAGTTACAGCGCAAGGTCCTCAGTTTGAGGACCGCCGCTTTTAAAGATGATCCATCATGCGCCACCAGTTGCATTATGCATGTCCAGCGGCGCCCCCTAAGTGTGCATTGTCGCAAATCTTCTCCTCCCTCCTGGCTGGCTTTGTGCTTCTGGTAAACATGATTTGGCAAGCTGAGCTCTCGCCAAGGGCCGCCGTCGACGCTTAATGACCTGTCTCCGAGGCCCCAATTTTTTTATTTTTTTTTAAACATGAAAAGTGCCGATGCCGCAACGGGGGAACCCGGCTCCCGCAATTCATCTTTCATTTTAATTGGGAACATTTTGTTTTGCACTCTCTCTCTCGGACCCTCCACGGTAATAAACCAAGGCTTCTGGAGCCATTTTTCAGAAACTCATTAATGCACAAGGAGCAATATGAGGCTAGCAGGTGTAAAGCCAGCAGCAAGAAAACCACAACATAAAGTGGAAATGAATTACTTCCTTTTTGTCTTTTTATCCATCATCTATCTCGGCATAGCAATATAACGGGCAGGCTAGTCTTTTTTTTTTTTTTTTTTTTTTGTGGCCGTCTTACCTTCTTACCACACGTCAACTCTGCTTCCGTGCCAGAGATCACACAAGCTGGCCTTTAACGGACGGCCGGCGTTTATCAGAGCAGCCGCAGCATGGGTATTTGACGGAGAAGTCGTCAAAGAGATTCCCGAAAACCAAACGCGTCATTATCAGTAAAGGGGCAGACTCCCACCCGTTGTCCGCCCCTTATCGCCTTTGCCCAGAGCGAGCCTTATTTGTTGTCATTTTTAACATTCAACGTCTGATGCGCGGCCAGCTCTTTCTTTCCATGACTCACTGAGCCGCTAGGAGGATAATTTCATGGTAGTCTTATCGCGCCGCGAGGTCGGTTGGTGACCAAACGACCACAAAAAAAAAAAAAAATGGATTGTGTATTTTAACGAGGTAAAATAGCACTCCATCATGTTGTCATTTCTAATAAGATCTAGTTATCATATAAGAAGACGTAGCAGAGAAGGACCCCAAATCCACCTGAGCTCCAGTGAGATTTGCAGTCGCCACAGAGCAGAAACAATATCTGCCTGTGAGTCATGTGTTATGCACTACTTCTACGTGTTGATGCTCGAGTGCAAAACATGTCACCCTCCACCATATTTCGCAATATTGGGATGAGGTTTTGATGGGTGTGTGCTTTTTTTTTGGTTGTTTTTTTTTTTTTTTTTTGGGTGGTGCGCTGTGAGATTGTCTAATGTGCCGTGGTGCAATTTTGGTGGGGAAACGCTGACTTGGATGAGATCGGATCACATTTTGCCAGCAATCGCTGCCGAAATCCAGGTCATGACATCACTTCCTGTTGTGGATCTAAAAATATTGGGAGTTCAAGAAAATGTACAAAGCCTTGAGGGAGATTTATTTTTAATCAAGTCTCACCACTGTTATAAATCCACTCGATCTCTTGTAGGCATGTAAGATGACAAAGAATTCCAACGAGCCAAAAAGAGCAAATTTGTCTTCACGTGCATCCATTTTTAATATGAGCGCCCCCTCCTTCTTTTCACCAAAATCTGCCGACGAACACGATGTGGTCGGGTAAAAAAAAAAGACAACATTGTTCAATAGGGTGACACAAAAAAAAGCAGTGATGAGGAGAGTAAAAACACTTGGGGAAAAAAAAAAACACAGTCAATCAATAAACAATATAGACACATTGGTGAAGCTAATGAGGAGCTCCCACTTTTCAAACATTCCCCATCTCAAATATGTCATAAATAGTTCAGAATTAAGAACACGCTGATATTATTTGAACATTGCTCACCCTGAATCACCGGCGTCATCACTTTAGCTGGGGGAAAATGGATGGATGCTCATCTGTCTATAAGCCAGTGGCCTGACCGTGTCCGCCTCCTTTACTTGTGCAAGAAAAACTGGCCTTCATTCTCACCCTCCTTCTCCAGATAGTCTCACAAACAGTCATCCAAAGTGCTGTTTCCAATGTTCAGAAGATGCCGTACTCTCGCAGAGACCTGAGCAGCACCGTGTCCTTAATGTCGCTGAACACCTTGCGGATGTTGTCCGTGTCTGTGGCGCAGGTGTGATGCAGGTACAGGCTTTTTCCTTCCTCCCTGCTGTCTGGGTTGCTGGTCTGCTGCCGGTATAGCTTTTGGATGTATTTTTTGGCCTCCTCCACGTTCTGTCTCCGACCTGGATGGAAGAGCACAGAGAGGGGGTTGTTGGTTTAAAAACACGTGGATTTTTGGACGTAAAGTGAGTTAAACATACTCTTTATGTATACTAACTCTTTGAACATCGTTAATGGCGATTGCTGTGAATGGGGATCCGAACAAGGAGCGTCATCGGCATCAGTTACCATCAGATAGATGGGGTTTTTTTTTTTTAGGGGAAAAAAAAAGTCTTGGAGAGATTTCCGATCTGCTTGATCCTCACAAGGGTCGCGGAGGGTGCTGGAGGCTGTCTTCAGGGCAGTAGGCGGGGGACACCCTGAACCGGTTGCCAGCCAATCGCAGGGCACACAGAGACGAAACAACCATCTGCGCTCCCACTCACACCGAGGGACAATTTCGAGTGTTCAATCAGCCTGCCATGCATGTTTTTTGGAATGCGGGAGGAAACCGGAGTACCCGGAGAAAACCCACACAGGCATGGGGAGAACATGCAAACTCCACACGGGAAGGACCAAAATTGAACCCATAACTTCTGCACTGTCAGGTTGACATGCTAACCAGTCGCTATGGCTTGACTAAATGAAGCTATTCTCACCCCTCAATTTTGTTCCTTGACCTCAAGATGGCGCCAGTGAAGCAAATACTGTAGATTAGTTTTATCACCCCACCCCCCCAAAAAAAGAATGCCCAACTGCGAATATGTGTGGTGGGTTCACCGTGTAAGAGGTGAAGTTAATATGACCTTCTTTACATTTTTTAGTGCAAATAATCTTTTACACACTTCCAGGTCTTTAACAAGCAGTTGACCAGTACAATTGACAAACAATAGGACGAATGCATTTCCTGACTGAGTTAAAATGATTTAAACAGTCTCTACAGTATGCAGTTCACATTTGACTTGATGAGACCAAGACGACACCTCACAACTGATCAGCAGTACTTCACCATTGCGAGGCTTCAGACAGGAAATTTTCAAGGGGGAAGTGGGCACTGAGCTTAACGTGTCATCAGCGGTTGCGACAAAGACGGAAAGAGTCTTAGAAAGGCATAGAAGTTGACATCTCTTTTTTTTTTCCCCCCCCCCCCTTGTTGTTAGAACCATTTTAACTTTGCTGATGTACTTTGTTCATGAAAATGTCATGAAACTTCCGATGGGTGGGAATTTTGGTCTGATTTGATCATTTCCAACATCGGCCCTTTACATGTGTTAATTGGACATACAATGATCACAAACCCTCCCTACGGACACAACACACGTTATGGGATTTGGGGCGGGGGGTGGGGGGGGTCGATCCGTGGTTGCCATGGGCGACAGGAGGACGAGGGGCTGATGCTGGAGGTGGAAGATGGGAAGTGTCAAGGCAGTGCTCTGCGTGAAAACGTTTACACC